>CM035227.1:105493018-106693018 GCA_020226215.1 Sindora glabra | reverse complement strand
TGCAAGTTTACAAGGCATAACAAAATGTCAATATATATGATCAACTCTAATCAAATTACATAAACTAATGCATAAATATAAATGAAATTGGTTTTCTTCAGAAACTTCAATATATATTTATATAGAAGTGCCAGTATGATCTTTGATAAATAGTATTTCATTTTCACCACAATGATTTGCCCTTAATGAAAGTTTCTTCCAGACCAACTAAGGACGGAATGCATCAGCAGAGATTTCTGCAAATATGATTATCTCGATAATGAACTTTCTTACCAACTCACCCATTGCATCCAAATTAAGTAGTAATCAAGGAAGTGGAAGAACTTAAGAGATCATTCAAACCTCAATGCCTCAGAAGTCATTCCTCAACCTTGCATCTCTTCAGTTACTGGTTGTTCCCATGCTGTTTGTTGGAGTATAGAGTTAGTGGGGAAAGTACATAAGTTAATGGGTAATATATTTACCAGGGCCATGTAGCTCGTAAACCTTTCATTGCCAAGATCTGCATAATAGTAGTCCTTCAATTGAGCTGGTGTTAACTGACCTTTGTAAACAACAGTCCTGCACAAATTAGATAATTAGTGAACTTAATATCTATAACTGAGACAGTAAATATTTTACTTCTCAAACGAATGGTGCTGCCTCTTGGCAACAAACCTTGATGAAAGTGAACAGATATAGAAATCTCTAATGCCATCATTTTCAAGGTTCAAAGCAGATCCAATTGGAACCATGGACTCCTTCCTTAATATGTACATCTGTAACAAAGGAAACAAATATGCATTATGCTGGAAAGAATTAATCTTTTTAAAGAACAAAAGTTCAATCTTCATATAGTTGGCAAGAAGCAGGGGTGTAATCATATAATCATAGGCTTTAATGTAAAAGGAATGTGATATACAATTCTTGCCACCCTCGTCGAACAAAAGAGGTGTACCTGTCTTTCAAAATCAACTTTTGATCGAGGACTTGGAGTAACGAACACCTGCTCAATCACAGGTTCAGTCAGCAGAGCAGATTTTCCCAGTCCTGTGTTATCTGTGGGCACAGGACGCCAACCGAGAACAGAATGCCCAAGGGATTCAGCAACCTTTAAACAAAAACACAGTGCATTTACAAACAAGTGTCAATAGAGTATAAGACCATAATAACGTTATCAGCATTAATTTAATGATATAAAATAGTAAAAAGACCTTTTTAAAGATAGTCAGATTGACAACTTTGACTAATGGCTACTAAGCAATGACAGGGCCAGGTTAAAACTTTGGCAGCTAAAAGCCTAAAAATTCAACAGGATCATTTCCTTTAGAAAGTGACGTTGTTATGAGTAATTGAACTTCAGAATAAAAACTTACCTTCCTAAATATATTTTTACTTTCTTCCCTACGACTCTCCGAAGTAGGCAAGAAAAACATGCCAACAGCATATTGTCCAGGACGAGGAAGCTCAAATCCTACATCCTTGGTAACCTGCAAGAAGGCAAACCCCCTATTACAATTAGCACTCTTAAGCTTTACAAATAGGTGAAAAACAGCAAGCCAAACCTAATAAATCGGACCTTAGAGATCAATCAATCAAAAGCGCTTTCAAAGGATCCATCCAGTCTTGGTTTCCACTTAAGCAGACGTTCTTAAATGAATTAATCTCAAATAAAAAAAATTATTTAAAAAATAGAGAAAAAATGAGGAAAATTATTTTAAAAATTAAAACTCGTTTTTCCACAAATTACAGAAAGTAATTCACTTAAAAGTGGGACAAAACTGTGTGAAAAAAGAAGAAAGACAAAGATACATGCTGCATCTCAGTAGGGATCGGTATATCCATGAAGGAAAATCTACTGCTTTAAGTATACATTAAAAAGAGAAAGACAGAAAAATGAGAATATCTAGATGACATGCCTCCTTGTAAAACTCGTGAGGAAGAGCCACAAGAATTCCAGCACCATCACCAGTGTTGGCTTCACAGCCACAAGCACCTCTGTGTGCCATACGGACCAACATCTCCAAGGCATCAGTGACCTGCAGAAAACAATAAATAGCCGTAAAACACCGTTCCCAGACACGTAATACAAATTCAGCATTCACATCCAAACAAAGCTCACCGTTTTGCGACTACTTTCACCGGATAGTTCCGCAACAAATCCTACACCACATGAGTCCTTGTCGAAAGCAGGATCGTATAGGCCAAGAGACTTCTCTGGCACTGCAGATAATGCCGACCGAACAACAACTCGGAGCTTTGGCGACTGCCCCGGACCATCTGATTGCCAAAGGTGGAGCCTTTCGGATCCGGACGACCTGCATGGCCGCAATCGTATCCCAAAGAACTTACTATCTAGAGCACGCGATTTCTTAGTAGCAGAGCACCGAGTTGCTCTACTGCTGAGGCCAGTGGAACGTACATTTAGTTGAGGGTTGTTTATGGCGGGAAGAACGCTCGAAGAGAGAGTTGGGAGTTGCAGAAATGAAAGCGAAGAGCTGGACATCGTTTCGGAAATTCCCAAATCCTTTTTTATGATTATTCAGATAAATTTATACTGTTTTAGGATTGGAAAATATGGCTGTGCTTAGCAAACATTAGCTCACCCAGAAAAATGACAGAATCTAGTGGATTTGCTTAGATTTTTAAACTTTTTGAACGCTCAGAATAAATTAGGACCTGGTTCTGATATTATTTTTTCGATTTTTACAGTTGAAGAACAGCAGATCTGGGCGTAATATTCAGGATCTGGATACAGTCCACAGAAAACAACACGGCATCAACGTCAAACGATGTCGAGATGGAAACTTGGAGGACGGACGAGGTCGTTGACAAGCTTCCAAGCTTGAGCTTCTGCAGCCTCAGACAAGGCAGCTTGCTTCAATGGCAGCTAGAAACGAAAAAGAAGGGAAAAGAGAGACAATTGCGCCGCCCCCCGTAAGCCTCTATTCTTCGGACTTGGGAGGTCTGAATATGTGGCTTTATAGAGACTAACGAAAGGGAGGGAGGGAGAAGAAGGGGGGAGCAACAACCACCGAGGGAAATGGTAGTTGCTGAGTGAAATTACCGAGCAAACCTTGGTTGTGGTGCCACGTGCGAGTGAAGGTACGCGGCACGCGACAGCCGCTGCGGGTGGGTCCCGGGTACACAAATCCTTATTTTCAGGGCCGTTTTCAACACAGAACCTATCAGGTTCGGATACGATGAAGGCCTATTTTCTACCTGTAACTGTAACTCGGTTGAAATTAGAATCAGATTAAGCCAATTAACCTAAGTTAATCAGGCTTTACTTTTTTATTTTGAATTTAAATTTTAATTTGATTCATTATTGATGCATCCAGATCTCCTTCTTTTTATTATTTTTTAAAAAATAAAAATATATTTTTTATTTTGAATATTTTTTATTTATAAAAAATTTATATCTATTTCTTTTTAAAATTCATGCGATATATTTCTTAAAATGCATCAAATCCATTTGTATTATCAATATTAAATATTTTATATTACTAATAAATAATATATTTTTAAAAAATAATAAGAATTAAAATTTTAATAATAATTAATAATTTTATTAATATTATAATATATATAATTAATAATATAAATGTGATTTAAATCTAAAGAAAATGAAATTTAAATTCTTTTATTTTACATGTTACGATGGGCTTCTTGCCTATTTTCTACATCATTAAAGGAAAAAAAAAAGATGGAAGCACACTTTTAAACAACCATTTCTTTATGCAAATAATCATAACCATTGTTATTTAAAGAAGAAAATGGGTACATATATTCGACGTAATAGCACCCAGATTTATAATGGTGATCACAATCCATGCGCTTGAAATCGGTGGTGTTCGTTTGAAAATAATAAATTTTTATTTTTATAATTTAAATTAATAATTATATTTGTTTGAAATAAAATTTTAAAATGTGACTGATTAAATGAAAATTATTCCTTTTGAAAAGTAAGATACGCTTCAATTTCTCGTAATAATTAATAAGTTAATTAATTATGTAAAAATAATTTATCAAATTAATTGTTAAATTAATTAAAAATATAAAATAATAGAAAGAGATATTTTAAAGTAAATAAATATATATAAATTAAGTTAATCTATATATATATATCTAAAAATTACATTATATTAATGCAACGAATGTGTTCAAAATAAAAATATAATTAATTATTTTTTTTGACCTTATATATTTATTCACATATATAATTTTTATTTAATTATTTTTATAATGAAAAATTAATTATTTAAAATATAATTAATTATATTTTATGATATTATATATTTATTTACATGCATATTTTTCTGTATTTATAATTTAAAATAATGATATAATTAATTAAAATTAAATTAATTAAAATTTATGACATCATGTATTATTTATTTGGTAACTTGTTTTTATTTAATTATTTGTAATAAACCTATGATATTTTATATTTATTTACTTACCTTATTAGTTTTTATCCATATATTATTTAAAATAGAAATGTAATTATTTATTAAAGGAATGAGTTTAAATTAATAAAAAAATAATAAATTTAAAAAAATAAAAATTATCAATTTATAAACTATAAATTATTTAAGATAACTTATTAAATAAAAATTTATTTTTTTATAAATTAATGCATGAAACATATCTAAATATGTTAATTTATAACTTATTATCTTAATCAATAAATTATAAGTTAACTTATTTATGATATGAAATAGAATTTATGTGTTTTAAATTATAAATTTGTAGGTTTTGAAGATAATAAATTTTGTTTTTTTACAATTTTATCTGTTAGAGAAATCCTTTCAACTTTTTGAATATCTCAAAAAAGTTTTCACCAAAAAATATTTCAATATTTCATATTTTTTTAATATCGACATGAATACAGATAAAATAGTCTTTTTACTTGCTCTTTTCTATTTCTCTCAAATATTTACAACCTTACGAATACTTTTCAAAGAGAGATATTAAAAAAAAAAATTACTTCAATGCAGTTTTTTAAATCTCCAATGCATCTGGAAATGATAATTCGTATATTACTCCAAAATAAATTTAATAATGAAGTAGGGACGAAGATTTTTTTAGGAAAAATGTTTTTTCATTCCCAAAAAAATTGGACATCTGCCTTCAAATTGTATAACAAAAATTTTGTATTATATTTGTATACGAGCACGATTGCTATAAATAACTTAAAAGTGGAAAAAAAATTAAGGATCTACTTTTAAAATTTTATTTGATTTGATACCTAATAATGTTAAATTCATTTTAAGGCAGAATAAATCCAAATCATCATCATCATAAGTAATAATCCATTCAAGAGATAAAAATTTAATAAAGTCATTGGATGATAATCTAGTGATAAGAGATTTGAGTGGTGTATTAAAAATCTTAAATTTCAATCTTCTTACAATTAAAATTAAAAATTAATAATTTTATCATTTGAGCAGCAAAAGTTAAATATTTTTCTGGCATAAAGTTATGTAAAAATAAAAATAAAAATTCGTAAGAATCCAAGAGTATATATTTTCTTTGACCCACTTAGACATTGGAATGCAGAAAAACTAAAAATTCTCACATGTTATAAAAATAATAGTAATATCATGAATCTTTAATGCATCAATATACACATTTTATTTTATCATGCTTTGATATGAATGATAACAAAAATGATATTTATGAGCTTTAAAATTTATATAATTCTTATGGCACGAAGTTGCAATCTTGATGAGTAACCAAAGATGTTAACCTCGAGGAATAATTTATTATAAATTAAATTATAATGACAGATTTATCACCACAAGTGTAGCTGTGCTGGGAGGGTATATCTGAGAAGCAAAAATATGTGGTTAGGTTTGCCCCAACTACATAATATGACGTTATGAATGATGAAAAGATGAGTAGCGTAGAAAAGCAAAATGTTTATATTTTTCTCCCTTCTGCAATTATTTGAAGATCAACAGCCGCCAACCGTAATTCTATTTCTCCCATTGGGTACATCTATGATGGATGATTATTATAATAATACATCGATAAATTACGAATTTTTATTATATATTAAATTGATAATTTTCTTAGAGTATGTTGGATAATAATAAATTAATAATCAAATTTAACAATTAGGAATATAAAAACAAATTGAACTAATTTGAGCGAATTTAAATTTATGCACATAGTTTGTATAAATTTGTTTAAAAAATAAATTAAATTTTAAATAATTTAACTTAATTCATATGATTTATTTTGTGAATTTATAAATTTTAATTATAAATTTATAGATGAAATTAAATAAATCCTATTCATTAATCGCCATCCGTTTGACAAATGTTACCGCTACTTCATTGATTCCCTCTATCATGAATTTTAGTTATGATTCATTTTGTGAATCTACAAATTTTAATTATAAATTTGTTTGAAAAACGCAACCGGCTCCCCATTGATTTTCCCCTCCCACTGTTGGTGACTTGGATTGGAAGTAGAGGGCAACTTCTAGCATAGGCATTTGAGTATATCCCTCCCTGCTTTCCCCTGAATTTTTTGCTTGCGGCTGTCTAAAAAAAAATTAAAGGAATACATGCATACTTTATAATATTTGCATAAGCAGTTATATTTTTTATGTTATTTTTGTATTTAATTGTATTTTTCATCTTTTAATTTTTAAGGTGTTCGCTTTGATCCCATTAAATAATATATTATATTATAATTTTTTTAATGTACAAATTGGATTAAATCAAATTTAAAATTATAACTTGTACTTAATTTAAGACGGAGACATTTAACAGACACAATTCTCTTACAAGTTTTAAACTTAGATATAAATTCTGTGATATTTTTAGGATTTTAAAACTTGAGATGATATAAAAATTATAGAAATATTTAGATTAAAATTATTTAATTATATTTATTAAAAAATAAATAATTTTAATTTAATCATTTTCAAACTTATCATATCAACTTAAATTTTAAAATTTTTAAAATACTATAATAAACGTAAAACTTACAATTTATAACGAAGAAGGTAGTAAAAACTAAGCTAATCATATCATTCATACAATTGCTAATTCGGTAAAAATACCTTAATTTTTAATTAATATTATATAATAAATTAAATTCTATTTTAAAAATTATTAGTGTGGGGCCTTGTTAAGAAGTTTTGTTTTCTTTCTAATAGTTTACGATCTTCAATTTGATTAAATATATTAATGTAGATTAAATATAATTTAATTATATATTGAAAATGCTTAAAATATAATTTAATTTGATTAAATTGAGTGGAGAACTTACTTGAAGGCTTTGCCTTATTTTGTATTTTAGATTTAATTCCAAAATTTTATTTGTGTATATCTGACCACTCTTATTATTAATAAAAATTAAAATAAAATAATATATTCAAGAGAGTTAATGTAATTAATTTGTATGTTAGTAGATTTAAAATTATAGTTAAATCTTATTTTATAAAACCTTAAAACATATTATATCGAATATATTGAAAAAGTTATAATAATTCCATACTTAAAATATGAGGGAGATGATGGTACATTATTGATATAGTAATATATAAGTATATTATCAAATTTGATTGTATATTATATTTAATTTTTTAAAAATAAATTTAATATATTATATAATAATATATTAATAATTAAATTTAATGATATATTAATACATTATTACATAAATAATATACCATAGTGATCTCCTTAAAAAATGTATGATTTATGTACAATTTGCATAGAACAACCAAGGGGTTTGCTTCGACATAATCTCGAAAAAAGATATTACAACAATATAACTTTTTATGAATTTTAGAGAAAAAAGTTTTATAAAACTTATAATTTTTGTATGACATAAAGTATACGATTCATATAAAATTTATAAATTTTTTATAAAATCTCATAATATAAAATAATAATTTTATAATATAAAATTTTTTAAATTATTACAAAATTTTATAGAAAATCATATAAAATTTACAATAACAAAAAACTCAGGGGTTCTTGGATACTCATCCCTTATCATACTCTTAGATACTCATTGCTTAAGCGCAATGTCATAGTTACACGTGGATAAATAATTTGCTAATGCTCGTTGCTTTGAGGAGAAATGAATTGTCACTTTACCTTTTTGTCCTTTACTCTTACATAAAGCATGGGCGTCTGCATTAGTTATTCATTAATTACAAAAAAGGGGATTTTGTTGAAATATTGAAATTTGGTTTATTTTGTAATTTATATTATTTAGAAATAAATTAATAAGTTATATATAAAATTTTGAAATTTTCAAATTAATTATAATAAATTTAACATTACATATGACACTTAAAAATAATATTAAGAAAATATTCGCATTTTTTAAATAAATAAATTTTATTTTTCTCCAAATAATTTTATTAAGAAATAGAATATAAAATTAATTACTTCAATTTGTACTTTGTACATTGACACTTTATTTTATTTAAAGTATTTTAAAATAATAATAAAATAAATTATGTAATATTTATATATTTAGCTCTATTTGTATCTTAACTACAAATAATAAATAATAAGAATGAACACAAAAATAAAAATAAAAATAGGTAATAGAATAAAAAAATAAAAATAGTGCAATCACAATAAAATCTAGATAAAAATTTTAATTAATATATATTTAGTTTAAAACATACCACTTAAAAATTGATATAGTTTAAATGAATTAATTAAATTTAAATTTTAAAATATTTTTATTTAAAATAAAATATATAATTAATTTATTCAATTAATATTTTTATATTAATAGTTTAAGTTATTTAAAATATTTTTATAATAAAAATAAAATATATTGTATTATATTTATATTATTTGTATATATTAATATATAAGTTGTAAATAAAAAAAGTGAATATGCAGAAAGAAAAATGTGGAATTAAGTTGTTAATTTAATATACGTAGTACCTGAAAATTAATATTATGACAATATTCATAAAATTTAAATGAATAAATAAATAAAATTTATTTTAATTAATAAATATTATTAATAAAAAATGCATAAAAAATTAATTTAATTAATACTTTGTATATGTAAACCATAATTTACTTAAATGTTTTATAGTAAAAATAAAATATATCATATTATCCCTATATTATATAACGATTTTAGTATTTAAGTTGTAATTAAGAGGAGTAAAAACACGAATTGAAACAAATAAAAAAGAAAAATTAATATATAAGTTGTAAAATAATAATAGCTAAAAATAGAATATATAGCAAATTAACTCAATCAAATAAAATCTTTAATTTGTTAAAGGTATTTCTCACAATAAAAATAAAAATTATTTTATCATATTTATATATAAATATGAATTTTAAACATGAAATAAACAAGAAAAAAAATATAATAAAGTAGTTAAAAGGAGGTAAAATAATATATGGACTATGAAAGTTTGACAAAATTCTCAATAAATATGTCTTTAATTTGAATTACAATACTTAAAAATTAATATAAAGATATTAATAAATTTAAAAAATAAATTTAATTTAAATTTTATAAATATCAATTTTAAAATTAAAACATATAATTGATTAGATTTTATTTTTATTTAATCATTTGAAGATCAATTAATAAATAATTTTTCAAATAAGGTGGTTTATTAGTGATACTAATCTTGCCACATGTAACCTAAATTATGGCTAATATCTATGGATACCATAGAGTATGATAAGAAAGTTTACCCAAGAATTACCCCCACCGCGTCCCCAATAATTGGAGAAGCAGCCACCATGAAAAAGTGGGTTACAAATTGGTTGGGAATTGCAAACAATCCTGGTATAAGGACAACGTCTTATCGTGGGATTGAAATGTTGGGGTAAAACGTGGCCTCGGACAGAGGAGTAGAGTGAGACTGAGGAGAAAAAAAGAGGACCCGGAAAGCGAGAGGGAGACGGAACAAGTGGAGCCCCTATTAGGGCGTTGACCTTTGAGAAATGTGTGCCCCCAAGGGCAACTACCAAGTACTTTCGATTTTTTAGTCCTGTGTTAATTTTCTTCCATTTTAGAAAATAAAAATTTGGTCTTTTTTAAATATTAAAATTTATAATTAAGGCTTACTATTTTAATATAAAATTTTTGTATTTATTTTTTGCTGTTTGCACCTTCAATCTCGTTTTGAAATTGCGGTGCTCCCCGTGAGTAAGATACAATAAAATATCAATAATCATGCGGTGTCGCGTTAATAATCTTGTTTTACTTTTCATCAATAATAGAAATAGTTAAATTATTAAATTAAATTCATATAATTAATTTATAATTACTAATAATTTTTAATTTAATAAGTATATTTATTATTTATGATGAGAAAAAATAAATAAAATTAATTTAAATATATTTTATTATCTTTAAAATAATAATATAATTTGTTTTTGCTCAAATCCAACGCTCACGCAAAGATGTGGAGATTAGCATTCATTTGTATGCATTGAATACATGTAAAGTGCAAGATATACTTTTTAAATTAAAGTATCAAACTACAGTACTTAATAAAAAAATTAAGGATTCAAGATTTAATACAGAATAATAACTTAAAATAATAATTTTTAATGATTAAAAATATTTTATTTTATTCTTTAAAATATATCTTGAATTTTTAAAAGAATTTGATTGGATGTTAATAAACTTATTTTGCGTTTTCGATTTTAGAAATGCACAAACGAGGATCCAAAAATGTCATGAAGCATGGATAGCTCAGCTAATAATTGTCACTTACTTATAATTGATCAAACAGGTGTATCGTCCCATAGCATAGACAATGACTTGATGTTTAAACGATTTCTGGATCCTTCATTTGTTTTTTTTTGTCTATTCATCATCATCTATTTAATTTAATTTAATTTGGACATTTATCTCCTCAATCTTCATCTGCATTCACAAACTCACATATCACATTTCTCTTCAACATCATCTCATAACAACAATAATTTCCCCGTATTCCTGTGATTATGTGGAAGAGTCATTCGTTATCTATAAATTTGACAAAAAAACAAAAAATGTCCATCATGGTAATGAACTTTCCAGATTTAGATTGAGTTTTACCAGAATCCAAAATAACAAGGGATAGCCTGGCTAAGGGAGAAAGGGTTGAAAGCGAAAGGAATTAATAAAGGAAGATTAAAAGGAAAAAAAAAGGAGAATGAATATTTTATGATTATTTATTTTATTTAATTCAAATAAAAAGGTAGTCAAATATTTTTAATTCATTTTGTTAATAATTATTATATTAAAAAATGATTTATTTTTATTATTATTAAAATAATTATTATTCTATTATTATTTATGTTATTTACTAATATTATTTTATAATTATTTAATATTAATTATTAATATTTTAATACTATTATTTCATTTTCACTTTTATTATTTTTAGTACTATATTTGTATTTATAAATACTATTTTATTAATACTATTAATTATTTTCATATTATTAAATATTTAATTATCTATAGTATTGTAATTTTTATATGATTATTCATTGTTATTTAATTAATATTATTTTTTATTATTTATTAATATTAATATTTTTTATTGTTACTATTATCAAATATTATTTAATAATTAATTTTATTTTTACCTTTACTTTTATTTTTTGATATATTATTATTACTAATACTAAAGATGATAGACTCAAAATCTAAAATAAGGTTACTGAATGCTCTAAGAAATTGAGAAAATTATCATTCGCTTATTTGAGGCAATTTTATTAAAGGAAAATGAGAAAAGGAAATAAGTTTTTTATCTAAATATATATAAAGAAAATGAAAATCCACCTTTCTTTTTTCCTTTTCTGATTATCCCTGATCAATGATCCTTAAGTAATTATTTTTTATTATAAATCATTTTTATTAATTTTTTTGTATTAAGATTAGAATGATATTACTTATAAAACAAATATTTTGAGATATGAATAATTATGTTTCACAATAGCTTGAAATATAAGATTGATGTGATGTGATTTCAAGAATTATGTGAGAATTCTTATAAAAATTTGGATGATATTGACAAAGTAATCAAGAAGTTATAAAATTATGATTGAAAATATTTACATATATTATATTGCAACTTTAATTTATTATGTTATTCAAATGATTTAATTGCCCATTTTGTTTATTTGAAAAAGGAGGCTTTTTTGTAGATAAACGTAATATTTAGTCCCTTGCTTATAAGAGTGATTATTATTATGTCTATTAAAATTTATAACTAACACTATTACTTCTTATTTTTACTTTTATTATAATTATTTATATTCTCACTCACTTATAATATTAAAATAAATAAAATATATTGAAATAGGTTATTAAATATCACTCTAGCACTTACTTTTTAGTTATTTTTTTCATTTGATCATTTATTTTAGTTTTACAAATAATGGAAGAAAAGAATAATTATAAAAAGAAGTAAAAATAAGTGATTAATACTTCAGGTTATAAATTTTTTTGGATAAATGGAATACTAGCTAAATTATTCAACATACATAAATAAAAATTAAACATCAAATCTTAAATATAATGAAAGTGATAAAACTTTTAAAAGATATCTAGTATCAGTTATAATTATAAAATTTTAAAAGGCATAAAAATCGTGATATTTGCAAATGAAGGGATTTATTATTGTGTTTTTTTCCGATCATTTAAATATAGATGGTCAGACTTTAAATTTCAAATTTTGAAATTCGATGCAATCAATTTCATCAGTTTTGGCAAAGAATTGAAGTATTAATGAGCTACCACATATATGATCTCTTTTTAGGAGGTGGAGCTTGAAAATCATCATGATAATGAATGGACCATTGGCGACATAGAAAAATCTTTTGACAATTGCCTCTTCGTTTTTCACTTGATTTAAATTTTACATATCATGTATTATTAAATTTTATATTATCATTTATTTATATGTTATTATATTAATAGAAATTATTAAATTTTTTTATCATAAATCAATTTATAAATTTAATTATCTAAAATTTATTTATTTTTTTACGAATTCAATCGGATCGATTTGATCTACTTAACCTTATACTCATGAAAAGCATAAAGATAGTGAAGCAAATAGCACACGGAGGGAAGTAAAATAAGTTGAAAAAGTCCGAGTAATTCTTACGACCTTGCCAATCTTGTCGTTTCCAGCTCCAATACCTTTTCATGATTGGCAGGATAAAAGCTAAGTGAGTTCTACATTTAATTTCTACTCAAGGTTTTTTTTTGGATAAAAAATTTAGGTTTAAAATAGATTATTTCATTTTAAGGATAAAATTTAAGTTTAGAATAAGTTATTCTATTTCAATAGCAGGGCATGAAATCAACTTTTTTTTAGGTTTACAATAATATTTATGGATTACATGATCCTTTAAAATTATTAATAGCAAAAATTGATCCTAAGATATAGATAATTGAATATAACAAATCTTACTAATTAAACTAACTTGAGATATTCCTAACTTCTCCCCTACATCCAAACTAAAAAAAAAAAAAATCTATCTTCTCTCTTATTTTCTCTTTTCAAATTTCTTTCCTCCTTTATTTTCTCCATCTAAATGATGGGCTAGACCCCGTTTGATTTGATGAAAAAAAGATTCATACGCATATAATTTCATTTACTTGTAGGTATAATTATACAAATTTATTTTATTTTTTAAATATTTAAAGTTGGAGAGCATATGAAAAATAATATTATTTATTTAAAAATATCATTTTCTATTATTATTATTATTATTATTATTATTATATGTTTTTATTATAAAATAAATAAATAACATAAAATTACTTTAGTTATATACAAATAAATGATTTCTCTTAATTAAATATCTTCCACAAAATAATTAAAGCCCACAAGGAAGGCATTTGCTTACATTTTAATTGAGGTTCTTCCTTCCATCTTCCCGTTCACTGCCTCTGTTCACATCGTTCTATCTTGAATCAAAACTCGATCTTTATCATTTTGAATTATAATTAATATATACAAAAATTTTATTAAGTCTACCAATGGCACGTTGATTTAATTACACCTTACTCGCTAGATTTTGAATTTTAACTAATTTTCTTTCCCAACTTGTCAACGCTTTGCATTGATATAAAGATCTGAAATCTCACAACCTATAAGATTTATACAGCTGCAAAATTATATTTGTTGTTTTCATCTATCTTCATTTATATAAAAAAATTCAATTGAAAATAAGATTAAATTTCGGCACCATCGCACGAATAGTTGAAAACCCAAGGGAAAAAAAGAAATAATTATAATATATCACTAAATTTAATTACTAATATATTATAATAGATTTGATAATTACTAACATATTATAATAGATTTAATTTTTGAAAAATAAACTTAATATATAACTAAATTTAATAATACAGTGATGATACATTACTATCTTAGTAATGTATTATAAAATGTACAAAAAAACCGATAAAAAAAATCGGGTGAAATGTGATTGTGCAAGTCTAATGAAATTGTGAGATTTGACATTATGGTAGCAGTCTTGCTCTGTATTGGATATTGAAAAATTATTTACTTTGATGGGACGAGAGTCGATTTATTTTATATATAAAATTTAAATATTATATATATTATAAAAATAAAGTTTTTAAAATAATATTAAATACACTTATACACCATTAAGGCGCCAAAAAAAAGCACTTTTTGGCAGACAAAAGCAACGTAACGTGTCCCTGAAAATCACCTTTGATATTAGACTGGGAGAGGTTTTAATATATTATTATTGTGATGCATTGATATATCGTTAAAATTTAGTATATAGTGAATATATTTATTTTAAAATTAATTTTTATATATTATGTGGTAATATTTTAATAATATATTATTATATTAATGATGAAATATAAATTTTTTCTATTAGATATTTTATTGAGGGGCAGAGTTCAATTATCACATGGCAACTTTTCCCCACCGAGGCAACTTTACCATAAAGTAAGAGGAACAAAGTAAGGAGCTGTCCAAAACAACAACAATCTCAGTACCAAAACAATAAAAAAAAAACAAAAAATCGGCGAACTTTAGGGCTCCACATGACATGACTCTAGGTCAACCCAAGATCTCACTTTTTTTTTTTTTTGGCCACAAGATCTCAGGCTTTTCACGTTATAAATCGAATAACACCACCCCTTCGCGTTTTTTGTTTTATAAGTAAATCGAATAACACTATAACTTTTCTTTTTCAAGATTTTGATATTCGGTAAGTCATATTCATCATTTAATTATTTTGAAGCCGAGGTGAGTTAGGCTCCTTTTAGCGGCAAGAGAAGCTCTTCTAACAATAATTTTTTTATTTATAAAATTTAAAATTTAAATTCTTTTTAAAAAGATTTAATTTTCAATTATTCAAACTAATCTAGTTAATAATAACATTACAATTTTGCACTTATAATTTACATTCTTTCACACTTATAATGATAATTTTTAATCATCAGTAAGTAAAATATGATAACAGTAATTTTTATAAAAAAAATTTATTAATTTGATAATGGTGTGATAAAATTTAAATTTTATATAATTGTAAGAGTAAAACTTAAGTTTTCATAGTTTAATGAAAAAATTTTAACGACCTCATACTTAAAGGAATTATTTGCAATTTTTCCTAATTTTTTTAACATCATTTAAAATTTAAAATGAAATAGTAATTTAAAAATTATTAAATTAAATTATTTAATTATAATTAAATAATTTTGATTTAATATAATTTCAAAACTTATTACATTATCCTAAATTCTATACCCTAAAGATATTATAATAAACAAATAGAAAAATCTTCTATATTGTCAAATTATGCAAAATGGATATGAAAAATAATGTGAATTTGTATTTTCATTATTGATTGGAGATGGGGTCCAACTATCTCCCTTTCTCTTCCTCTCAAACCTTTGTTTACCTACTCCCAAGTCACAATGCCATAACGTCATAAAAACATAATGAATTTTTTATTTTTTTAAATATTAAGGATGTAAAATTTAAAAAAAAGAAAAATATAAATTTATTTTAGCGTTAAAAATGTGAATTTCATTTATAAAAATTTGAACCTCAAAAGAAAATTTTTATTTTCTTCTAAATTGAAAAAATACAAATAAAAAAAATCACAAATAAAAATTTTGAGTAAATTCCGATCCCATACCGCTACTGATGCAGGTCTTGGCATTTGGTAGAATTTCTTCAGATAAAATTATATAAAATTATAATTTTATCATTAAATAATAATTTGTACATATAATTTTATCATTTTATATAAATTTATATAAATAATGTCATTTCTAAATAATACAATTGAACGATTAAATTTTATTTAAAAATTATTATTTAAAAATTAAATTATAAATTTATATAACTCATAAATTATTTTGCTAACACCTTATAATTTCAAAGATGAAGTTGATAATTTTATTAATTAGAAGTCCATCTTAATTTTGGTTTAAGACTAATTTTTTATAACGTTTTATGGAAA
This sequence comes from Sindora glabra, assembly GCA_020226215.1. NCBI lineage: Eukaryota > Viridiplantae > Streptophyta > Magnoliopsida > Fabales > Fabaceae > Sindora > Sindora glabra. The sequence goes on along the minus strand of CM035227.1, from coordinate 106,676,555 downwards.
ATAAGAATCAATATTTTTATGAAAAAAATTATTAAAATTATATTTAAAAATAAAATTATATAACGTGATTAATACTAATATTGGGAGATTACTCAACTCTGTATCTAAAATCACTTTGAAGAACAAGAACGACAATTCCATTCCATAGTATCTATTTTTTACATAATAAATGAAATCAAATTTTATCTACTTTTGATATAAAATAATTTTATATCATCGTTCAATTTATATATTATCATATCAATAAAAATTTATTAAATTTTTATTATGATTAAAAATTTTAATTATTATTTTTTAATAAAATATCTTTTTCATTTTTATTTATTGATAATCTAAAATATTTATATTATAATAAATCAAAATTTAAACCTATCATACATCTCAGTATTTTGAGAATAAGCTTTAGTAATTATATTTAGAAAATCTACTTAATTTTTTGTCCTGGAAAATCATCTTAGACCCATGGAGAGATACATCTTTAGGATACATCTTTAGGAAATGGGCATACGAACTTTCCGTCGAAATTCCACGAGATACTTAATTGTATTAAATATATTTAATATGGTATTATTATGACTCAAATTAAACATTCTGCAACAAGAAAGTATTATTATGGTATCGCTTAAGGAGAGCCATCAACATTAATTGCCTCTACTCTCTCTTTTTTATAGTAAAAAAAAATTATATGGAAAAAAAGGCACATTATTCTATAATAAATAAAAGAATACATTTATTAATTTAGTACTCACTATCAAATCAAATATTCAAGTAAATGCAATTAAAAATCTACCGGCCTTATGGCCCATGGCAACTGGGATGTACCTGATGGCTACCAAATAATAATAATTAGTATTAATATTAATATAGAACAACTAAATAGGGTTCCCCCACATGCCCACCAACACACTGTAGTTCTCACCTACCTTTAAGCACGCTTCCATTTGTTTCCCCCCTTCGTCCCTTCGGGTGGCAAACGGATATTCGAATCCGATAATCCGACGGATCTATATAAATTTATTTAAAATTAAATTAAATTTTAAATAATTCAATTCATATTTATCATTTAATTTCTGAATTTAAAGTGCAAATTTATAAACCGTTTAAACTTTGATATGCATAAATTAATCTATATAGATTTATAATTAAAAATAAATAAATCTTGAATAATTTGGAATGCTCAAATCTGTGAAGTGCAGTACATTTTACAGCCTTAATCCCAAATAATATACTTCTTTCTTCTCTCATTATCTTTGTAGTTAACCGATTTTATAAATATTAAAAAAATAATTTAATTTATTTATTCTTAATTAATTTTTACAAATTATTATTTAATTTTTTATTATACACAAAGTTTGAGACCATTAAAAATGAAATAAAGAAAGAAATATGATAGAATAAATATGTTAAAAGATTCTAAGAAGTATAATAAAGTATTTATTAATAAAATAAAAGAATAAAATTAAAAAATATATATTAAATACTTTATTAAAATTTTAAAATGGTAGATAAAGAAGAATTTTTTTTAAATATGATAAATAATAAAAAATGGAGGGAGTAAAAATACAACTCACTCAAAAGTAAAAATTAACATTTAAGAGAAAAAAGTATATAAAATTATACAAGAAAATTTTACAATGCATCGATGCACTTTAAAATCCAATCATATGTTAAGTTGATAATCTCGTATGACATGTTATATAATAGCATACCAACCCTTAATTTGATAATGCATTAATGTACTATTATATTAATAATGTATCATAAGCACTCTTATTTATATATACAACACTTGTACAAAAAATTACTTATGACAGATTTGTTTGTTTAACTTTTATATTAACTTTTTTCATAAAATGAAAACATTTAATGACTTATAATATATATTAAAATTTTCCATTAAGAAAAAGGGAAAGCACAAAGAAAATGTGCAATCATGTGATCTAATTAAAGAATGCATATTTGATGTCTCTTTTAAGCAACAAATCTAACCTGACCTAGATACACCTCTGATGTGATGCATGTGTTGTGCAACTGCAGTTTGCATTTGCAGAATATCTGAATCTGATTAGCTAAAAGTGAAAGGTAAAGCATGGAGCATCTATCAATTATTAACTAAAAAGTGTAAAAAAAAAAATCAAACGATACTTTTTATAACTTCTAATTAATGTCATAAAAGCAATGTATGTCTGGATGCGGTTCTTTTCTAATTAATTCCAATATTCCCAATTGCAAAATTGACATGTTACCTATCATTTTGATGGTTTGAGGATTTAACAAATAAATTAATATTGAATGAGTATTTTTTTATTAAGATAGTGCATGAGAAGCATGTAAGAGAATTTGTTGACCTACTAACACCGGAAATTCTAATATATGCCGTGAATAGAGATTTTTATTCATAAAATAAAAAGTAAAAGACACAAGAGTCTTCCAAATAGAGCTTTTACATTCCTAAGAAGTAAATATAATAATTTATAAAAGTAATAATTATTATATTATTAAAATTTATAAATAGTACTATTAATCTTTTTTTTATACTTATTCATCTTTTTATTCTCTTATAATTTAAAAAATGAAAAATATTGAAGTGTACCACTAAATTTCACCTTAACAATGTTAAATACATATTTGCTTTGTGGTTATATTTTTTTCTTTTCATGATTTATTTTAGTGTTACAAATGAAAAGATAAATGATTAATTATAATAAAAATAAAAATAAGAATTTAATAATATTAATTATAAATTTTAAAAAATATAATAATTACCATAAAGAACTAAATATTATATTTACTATTCTTATAATCTTATCCCTTTTATAGTGGGGCAAGAATCTCTTTTTATTCACAAAGCATGTTAAAACAACTCTACTAATACATAGATATGAAAAGATACTGTAAATATCAGTGTTTAAAAAAATGGATTGAATGATCAATTCAACCACAAAAATCATGAATTAATCATATGATCGATCTATTTAACTTTTAAAATCAGTTTTTAAAAAATTGGTAAACCAATAACAAATTGGTCACAATTTGCAGGATTCAATTGGTTAATTTTTTTAAAAAAGAAGTTATTACTACTTACAAAAATAATAATATATTTGCTTGATATTATATGCATTTTAAAGTTCAATTTCAAAGTAATAAAAAAATTACCATATCTCTATGAATAAAAGTCACAATACAAAAAAATCGAGTTTAGCATTATTTTTTGTGACATTTTAATTATAAATAGATACAAATATGAATTATTTAACAATGTTTGAAATATTTTCATATTATATATATATATATATATATATATATATATATATATATATATATATAAGTTTAACTTTGTGATAATTTAATTATTTTCAATTATTATATATTAAAATTTTTAATATATATTATAATTACAATTCAACCTGAATAGTTCTTAATTGAATTATCAAATCTTTGAATCGTTTTTATTTCTAATTCAATGATTAGCTTGATTTTTAAAATAATTAGTAAAAACCAGAAAATATGTTTATATATTTTCCTAAACTTACTTCCTTCTCCCTTCTAACTAACTTTCTCTCCCTTATTCCCTGCGTGTCTCTAGAAAAATGAGTTGAAAGTAAATTTAGGGAATGACAACACTACTAAGGCTTTGTTTGGTTAGAAGAGAAAATGGAGAAGAAAGAAAATAGGAGAGAAAGGAAACAGAGAAGAAGTTTTTTTCCTTAAGCTTGTTTGGTTGTAAGAGAAAATAAGAGAGAAAGAAAATAGATAAAAAATAAAAAAAACTATTAGGACTGAGATGTAATTTTTTTAAAAAAATTTCAACTTTTAATGCATAATTTCTCTCCATTTCTTCCCAAATTAGGGGAGAAATTTTTTTAAGAGGTCCCACCACTTATTTTCTATGCCGTTTTCTTTTTTCATGTATTTTTTTTACTTTCCAAACAAGAGAAAACTCATTTTCCAAAACATTTTCTCCTTACAATTTTCTTTCCCTCCCCTTTTCTACTCAACCAAACAGAACGTAAAAGTCGAAAACCATAAAATAGTTATATTATTATTGGAATAAATGAATATCAGTCAATTTTGTCGACTGCATTATCTTTGAAGTTTGATCTTATACATCTCTCTCGTAAATCATAAGGCTAGTTCAAGCACATGTATCCTATGAGCAAGGGTTAAATTAGAATTAATTTTTATTAAAAAATTTCAATTTATAATTGTATTACATACTCCTAAATAGTAATAATAAATATAAAATATAATATTCTCTCTCCATTGTCATGCTATCATTCTTAAAGTTATGTCATGAAAGGATGTTAATTTGTTTAAGGGAGAGTTTATGTTACATTATTGGCATAATAATGTAACAAAAATTATTATATTCGATCATATACATGATGATGATATATTAATAGTAAATTTAGTAATATATCAGTATATTATTATATTAATGATATGTTTTAAATTTTAAAAATAATTATAATATATTATTAATGTAATGATATAGTTATATACTTATACCACTATATCTAATTACAAAATAAGTTTATATTTTTTACTCATACTTAATATATTATATAATGATATATCAATAATCAAATTTAATACTATATCAATATATAATTATGTATCATAATCATCTCTTAAATTTTTCTATTTATAATTATCTTTAAAATTTAACTCTTTGTTTAAAAATTAAAAATGTTAAATAAATTAAAATTCATGAAGCAATTTACATTTATAATTGATTTTGGTAGATTTAAATCACCAAAAATTTAACTTATTTTAAACACGAATAATACAAATTCCATCGTAGATTTGATTCATCAAAGATCGGTCTATATTCGCCCGCTCAGTCTACAAACTCCATCCCATTTGAGAGGCTTACAAAAAGAGGGACCATGCTTCACATAAATACATCTGCACGTTGGGAGCTCTCCGAAGCTTAGGTAATGAGTCCAAGGCACATGCTGCGGTCACGGACCTTACCACCATACCGAAGATTTGGTGATCAATGACGCTACCTCGAGACAAAGCGTAAGTGGCGTCCCTGGTATATTTTATTACAATTTTTGGGGGAATGCTAATTACTGTGATAAGAGCTTTGTATAAGAATCGGTAAATATCTTTTATTTGTTATTATTTTTAATTTGTAAGAAAATTCTGTGAATAATACTATTTAATAATTTAATTTTCAAATATGTTATAATTATTTTTAATTATCATTATTTCATAAAATTTATTAAAAATTAAAAAAATAATAAATGAGAAGTATTTGTTGATTTTTATGGACAACCTTTAAAGCTCCGGTTAACAAAACCTATATATATATATATAGGTTTGTCATCACATTCAAGCTTTCAAGGCCTAACCATGACGAGAAAACAAATGAATAAATTATGACAACAACAATGACCATTAATTATTTTTTATTAATTTACATTAAATGAATAAATTATGTACTCTTATACATTTAAATTTACTTTATTTTATATTAATTATTGATACATGTAATTAATATTAAGAAGATGTTCATTCTCTTATTTGAAGATAAAAAGATTTAATACCTAAAGGTGTAAAATGGGCGAATCAAATCAAATACGAGTTCAAATAAATTAGTTCATATTATTCATAAAAAAATGGTTAAATTTTAAAGAGTCTGCATCTAATCAATATCCATGAGTTTGCATATTGATTTGTGGATTTTAATCACAAGTATATAGATTAATTTGTATCTATCCGATTTGTATAAATTTTGATTCGCTTAAATCAATTCATATTACTTATGAAAAAAATGGATTAAATTCTAGATAATTTGAATTTGCCAAAACTTGAGGGTTTGCAAACTAATTCATGGATTTCAACTTGTTTTACATGCCAAATAGTGCCTTATTGCTTCTAGCGGCATTTGATTTGAAAAATACTATATATATCAAAAGTAGGATTAAAAATTAAGTTTTGAATTTTTTTTGTATCTATTAGATTATGTTTTACAAATTTATCTCATAATTAATATTTGAAATTCAATTTTTGATCTCATTTTTAATACATATAATATCATTGTATTATTTTTAAATTTTTATTTATTATCATATCTATAGTTTAAATTCAAAATTTTATATGTATGCATTAAGTGAATTACCACTTATATCATCACCTAAAAAAATGAATAAAAAGTGTAATTTGTACAGGATAATTCTTCAAGATTTTATTTTTCTTCGTATTTTAGATTTAATTTTAAAATTTTATGTGTATATATTTATTACTTAAATTTTATTTTTTTAATTCTAATAGCGAGAAAAATTATATTTAAAACATACAAGAAAGTACTTAATTTTTTATCATTAAATCACATTAATATTTTATTAACGCGTAAAAAAATACATTTTAATCCACCGACTTTCCATAATCATAGATTCGAGAGATATATAATATTTAAAGCACTATTATTAATGTTAATATAGTATGCAGCTGCATCATATATACATAGTGCATTAGAATTAATAAGTATGCACAACAACGGAGTTACATGTATTTAGGTGAAGCGTATATTCTCACTATTTTTTTTTAATTCTACACAAAATTATATATATTATTTAAAATGATTTCATAAATTTACAAATTTTACTCCTTTAAAATATTAAAATATATTTATTTCCATTATCTTGCCTCCACTTATGATAATTAAATGTGGATCTATCTTTTTTGTTTGCGGACTAATCCATTCAAGTCAACCATAAATAAATTAAACTAGATTCGATCCACAAAAATTGCAAATTAATATATTTTTAATCCATATTAATGATTTACAATTAAATAAATTATAGTAAAATTAGTTAATTTTAAAATTATTAATTTAAAAATAATTTATTTAGAATGAATTGATTTGAAAAATAATGAATTGAATTTGAAAGTAAATGTTGAATTAATTGGTGAAAATTTATATAGTGTATAAATTAAGTTTAAAGGTGAATATGTTAAAAAAATGCGGAAACTGTTTTATGTGAGATTCACACTTAAACGATTTTTTTTTTTTTTTTTTTACGAATTTTAGTGCATATATTTTTACGAGCTGACATATTCGTTCATACACCCGAATCCGTTGCAAACAATTGTAGCTCCGCCACCGGTTATGCAAAACAATGAAGTGAAAAAATTGCGTGGTTGTCTTATGCTGTACATTAGTTGTCGCATGCTGTATACTTGTTTAATCTGCACCATAGTGCATTAGAATTAATAAATAGTAAATACGCAAAAGAACAAAGTGGCAATTTTGTGTGGTTGTGTACTAACTACTATTTATCGTATGAACTCGTCAAAGTTATAGAGGCAGAATCTCTTGTTGAGAAGCAGCACATTATGAAATCTATTGTTAATTGTTTATTGTTATATGATCACAAGAATCTCAAATCACTAGGTTGGCCTTAACTAGCTCGAGGCATAGTTATGTTTTATAATAATTGTTGTCTGTAAGTATGCTTTTTCATTTTTCTTTTTTTGATGTAATTTTTTATTTAGAAATCTTTCCATTTTTCAAATAATTTTTGTGAGTGTCAATCAATTTAAAATTTACAAGTAAAATATTTATTGTTACATTTAATATGATAAAATGTAGGGATAAGTAAATTTTGATTTTGGTCAGAAACTATTATATAAATCATTCCTAATTGAATTAATTAGTTAAAAATGACTAAAAATAATTTAAAATGATTAACTATTTCACTGACAACAAATTTCTTACCATTTAAGCTTTTTGTTCATACATGTCTCCTACCATTGAAGCTCAGTAGTATTCCGCTCCAAAGAGAGTGAAAAAGAATAATGGAAGGAAATAGAATGAATACCATCATTAGCAATCAAGTCCATCTGCAACTAATAAAAAAGAAAGCCTACAAAGCATTGCACTAGAGAATCTGAAAAGCGAAGAAGGAAGTTTCTTTCTTGGAAACTTAGAGCAACAAGTGGGTAAGATTCTAAAATCTAGTGCAAGAGGATGCATAAATTGTGGCTCACTAGCTGATTTGGTTGAGTACCAAAAGGTTCTCAAGCTATTTTTCATTCCTATTTAGCGATCGCTAGGGAAGGAGCCTTTAATATATTGCAATAATTATAAGTTCTTGTTTCCTCAATCTTATTCATTGTTGCCTGAAACTAACGCATCATTACCTCCATCTACAACGATTTTTTATGTCTTGCAGTGCAGTTTTGTGATTGAGATTTGGATTTCAACAGTGGTGGGTTAAGGTTTTTTGAAAGGGGGAGATGTGTGAAAAAGAGATTCAAATCAAAAAAGAGAAAAATGGCTTGTGAGTCATTAATGATGTGGAGTCTGAGGGAAAAAGAGGTAGCCTAAGTTAAAATGCACCGTATAAGCAAGTGCTCTTAAATTTTAGAACTTATCGATCGGTTATAAGTTAATATGGATGAAAATTGTGACATATATAACTAATCGAATAAAATTGAAAAAATGTAAAATTTATTTAAATTAAACCATTTTTTATAATCAACCATTTTAAATTGACTAAATGTATAACAATTTGGTTAGTTTAAAACAATTTGTAATATTTTGCCTACCCCTAATAAAATGTAATATAATAACCATTCCATAATCATATTTAATATGGTTAATAATGGAATAAATATTTTATTTCATAATTATATTTGATATAATAAATATTGTAGAAATAAAATGAAAAAATATATCAATGACAATAATACCCTTAAATAGAACTAGATAGTATAAAATTGAAATTATACTTATGTAAAAAAATGGTACTGTCATTTTTTGTTTATTTATAACTTTTTATAACCAAATATAGTAAAATAGTAATATATATTAAATAAAAATATATATAATAAGATTAATAAAAAAATTACCATATTCTAAATTTAATTATCCAAATTACAACTAAAAAAATTCTATAATAAAAGTATAAAAATTAATTTATCAAATTTTAACATTAAATAATTTTTATAAAGCATACAAAAATATTTTATTTTAAATTGACACAATTTAAATTTTATCATCAAAATTATAATTAATAAAAAATTTCTATAATAAAAGCATAAAAATTTAAATTTACTCAAATTTTAAATTAAATATTTCTTGGTAACAAATACAAAAGTATCTTATTTTAAATTTTATTATTAAAAATATAATTATTAAATATTTTAATATAAAAAATTAAAAAATTAATATTTTTTATTATATATATTAAGAATGCTGATATTGATATATATAAAAAATATAAAGCATAAAAAAAATTATTTCATGAATGATCATTTTTACTATAAAATAAAGACTATATCATTTGACTTTACAGTGAATGAGCATTTCTATTTCGTAATACATACCGAACAAACTTTTTTGTTAATTCTTTTCATTCATATTTCATTTTATTCCATCCTATCTAACTAAGCTACACATTTCATTTGACTCAAGCATGTCTTCAAATAAGAAAGAAGCATTAATCTAACGGTTTAAATTTGAATATATATATATATATATATATATATATATAACAATTAAAAATGAGTTAAATTAAACTTTTAATTCTTTTAGTTTATTCTAATTTATATTATATTTCATCCTGTTACCTTTTTTTTAATAAATAAGTCCTTAAAATTTGTTATCATTTGTAATTAGTTCCATATGTTTATTAATTTAAAATTTTTCATCTATAATTATCCAACACAATTAATATTTGTTAATAAAAAAAATTACTTCCATTCCCCAATATTTTCTACCCTATATTTTTCTTTCAATATCAAGTAAAGAAGACTATTTGAAATGGTAAAAGAATAAATTAAGTTAACTTACTTTTTCAAATATAAAAAACGAGAGTAATAAAAAAGTTAGTGTTAAAAAACATAAATAATATTATTTTCTATATATCTATATATTTATATGGTCACTTAATAATGAAAAACTATTCTTTTGAATAATAAATTATTGTAGTTTGAAGGAAATATTTAAATAAATATAATAAAATTAAATAAAAAATAGGTATTATTGAAATAACTTTTTATCCTTTTAGTAATAATTTTTGTAGTTAAGTTTTACTTCCATCATTGTATAGTGATGTAACTATATAAATTAACACATATTTATCATATTAGACAATTTGATATAAAAATATTTAAACTAGTTATAATAAAGTTAAATATCAAATAAAAAATTCTAAAAACCCTAATACAAGAAATAAAGAATAAGAATAAAATTAAAAATTGAAACAAATTACATGCACTAAAAGTTTTATATGAACTTAGTATAAAATTTCTACTTAAAGTATAGTGAATAGACTTTTTAGTCTTTGTACCATAAACTCATTTGCAACAAAAACTAACATTAGAATCTTATACTATTATTATCTACACTATAATGGAGTAACTTGGAGGTTGGTTGCAATCTATGAAGTCTATAGCACCATTACTTTCAACAGTAACAATGAATAGCTATAGTAATTTTTCTTGATATTGATGAAATGAAAGGAGTCATCACTTTATCGAGATATTGATTTATTTATCATTTATTGCCTAAAATTTTATGGATTGTTTTCTAAGGTGCATGAATATTTTGAAATATCTTAGAATGAGTTCGAGACTTACAATTCTTTTCTATCATCTTTAATGATGATATTGAAAGCCCAAATAATTGAATTTGATATAATATCTCCAAACTTCATATCCTTGCAAAAAAAAAATATGTTGAACTCTCTACTCTAAAATAGATAATGGCATTTTCGTTACAATGGATTGCACTAAGGTAGGCAAAACCATTGAACTATCATGTTAATGATGTCCCGAGCTACCACAATAATAGGGTTTTATAGGATTATAGATGTGGAATGGGCAATAGAGAAGTAGTGAAATAACTCCATTAATTTGTGATTTGGAATAATATGTTTTCATATGACTTGGTTGACCATAAGTTGAACATCATTTCACAATCCTTTCCTTTTTGAAAAGAAATAAGATAAGGTCTCCAACATTGAAAAGGATAAAAGCTTCAAATTGTTAAACATTAACTAATTTTTTCAAATTATCATATTGACATGCAATAGAATTCACTTGTTCAATTTTATGTATCTCTTAAATCTAGTTCTCAAACTCTAAATTTTAATGCTTTAACTATTTAATTTTATCTTTTAAATTGATAATAACAAACACTTCTTTTAAATCCATTAGAAAAGGCACTTATGCGTCAAAGATGCAAGATTATTATAATAATCAATAAAAATTAAGGGAAAAATAATAATATCAATATATAGAAATTTGATCATTAAAAAAGGCAACCACTTTTGTAAGTTTACTCTTCATTTTCAAGGCTAATTGCCACCTTAAGGATTATCCACTAAAATTTTTTTCTTTATGTTATATAAGTCCTTTTACATTTTTTTTGATTTGATTTTATAAAGAATCAAGCTAAAGATGTAAAACATGCTCTAAGCCTGTAAGCTTAGGGTAATCATGATTTCCTTATTTGAAGTTTTTTTTTTCATGCAAGCAAGCTCTTGTGGTTGCAGTCTTATGTAAGGGAAGCCTATAGCCTAAATAATTATTTTTGGTAATATTTCAAGTATTTAGAGAATTTTAATCCAATCTAATGTCCAATAGCTTAATATAATTTTTTTTACCTTAATTGACTAACCCATTACACAAAACTAAAAAAATTAACTAGCCAATTATAATTTACACAAAAAAGATATTTTTTAATTCAACCTAATCCAATATTCCTTGAAGGCTTTGTGTTTTCTTTCACATTTAAGATTCAATCCTTGATTTTTACATAGGTGTTTAATAATCAAACCACTTCTATTATTACAAAAAAAAAATACGGGTTATCTATGAGCCCGTATGTCTCAATCATTTTTTATTGTTTAGATTGCATACTTATATTGGGCAACCCTGCGTAAGCTTGACTTGTTTAGCCCACTTTGCACCATTTTACATCTTTAAATCAAGCAATCCTATCTCATACACTTGAGGATTTATCCCATAAAACCTAACTATAAGGTATTTATAAATATTACACCCATACTTTACTTTAACTAATGAACTTTACTTTTACACCTATTAAATTTAAAAATATTTTTATTTGAAAATAAATAGTTATGATAGGCTTGAGAATAAATATGTATTTTATTAAAAAAATTAATTTATGAATAAATAAAATAATTTAAGACTAAGTGATATTAAAGATGAATAAGTGAGAGTAAAAGAGATTTAAATAGAGTTTTCTTATTTTACTTCTAGGGCTTATATTCCCCAAACTAACCTAATTTCTTTATTCCATTGACATTATCTTCATTCTTCTTATTCTTTTTAGGGTAACAATTCCAATTTTTGTTTTTATCTCCTCTTCTCTAAGTAAGGTAAAAATCCTCATCCTCAAATCTTATAGCAACTTCATTCAATTTTTTCTTTCAATTATTGGATGATTAGATTTCTATTAAGATTAAATGAAACTTAAAGCTTTAATCCTAAATTCTAAATTTTTGCAATATTTAAGAAAAATCTACCTTTTAATTATGTTATCTAATGCTCTTTCCATAAATTATAAGTAAATATTCTACTTTATTTTATGTGAATTGAATGTTTAGATTATGGTTAAGTTAGGTTCATGGATATTTGCTTTGATTTGGTGAAAATCAAGGTAGAGTTAAGTATGAGGTTAAGTTACTTGATGGAATTGACATATATGATGTTACTTCCCTATTTTATGGTTCTTGTGTGACTTGTATTGGCTTACGGGAAGAATTTAGAATAAATTATTTCATAGATAAACAATAGTTTTTCAATAACAAAATGTAAAACTTCATAGATGAATTAATTCATCAAGCCTAGAATGCAATAAGTATAGCCCTAAATCGATTTACCATTTGTAAAACCAAATCCATGAGGATTAAATCAATTAGTGAATCAATTTATTAAGGTTAGAAAGTAACTTCCCTTATACTAAATTGATTTAGGTTGTACAAATTTAAGTTAAATGGTTTGAATTAATTTTTGAATCAATTCAAGATTCGTAGAAACTTACTGGAGGTCCTTAAACGATTCATACATGTTAATTCTTAATTATTACTCTAAAAACCTATTGTAAACAAATTTTATGATTTAGTTATGTATTATATAAGTTAGAAAGGATAAATTGGAGATATGACTTTTCTCCACATGAGTAGATTATGATTGCAATATGATTTAATTAAAGTATAATTATTGTTATTATGACTTCCTTGCATATTTTATATGGATTATTGATATTGAATGTTATCTTTATATCATATGGATCCAGTTTGTGCACAAATTAATGTGTAAGTTAAGGTACTTATTTATATGTCATGATAAATTATGAAATGAATAAGATTTAATGATGATAGGAGCGATGATATATGCATTATGGCTTATTACACAAATTCATATGCCTATTTATGAAGGGATAAGCCTAACCTTAAAAGGATAAATATAAACTTGTGAAGGATAAGACTAGAAAAGAGTTATAAAGGGATTTACATTCATGTTTGCTTATTTATTTTATTATATGGATTTTATAGTTGTGCCCTATTAAAAATTGTTAGATGTGGATATATGTTGTATGGTAATGACATGACAATGAAGGTATAAGCACTTGTTATCATCCCTTTATACTCAGAGGTATTTATCTAGCATGCTTTGAACATTTTTCTTAGTAAAGGTAGTAAAGGATTCCAATTTTCCTTGGTAAATCTCTGTTAGCCCTATAAAACCTAATTGAATATATTTATATATTTATGTGTGATATTATAACCTTTAATTTCCTTTTGTTCAATAAATCATTTAAATTATTCATTGAATTTCAAGGAAACTCACTTTACTTTTTTTTATAAGGAATTTTCCCCTTAAGTACTTAACTATAGGAAGATTAAAAGTAAGTTCCCTTAAGGAATTCATGCCATTAAAGTAAGCACTAGGACAGTTAGAATAGAGATACATGATGATTTATAAGTTAATTGCATAATGGACTTTAAGCACTTGTATATCCTTATAAAGAAATTATATAATTGCATATGAGATATTGTAGTAAATGCATTTAGGTAAGGTCAATAGGATAGCACCCTTATGATAGTCATATTCCTTTGGTTGAGTCATGATACTTATAGTTTAAGGATAAGAGAAATAAATGAATAGTACAATTTTATAACAAGAAAGATGATATCTCAAAGAGATTCTAAGATTTTTAATTTCTTAACACTCACAAGAGTAAATTTAGAAGTTTAAACATTAGCAAGCAAACTTAAGAAGTAAAATAAGAGAATTTAAAGAGAAAAGCCTTTTTCTAAAGGTGATGAGATACTTGTATATCTTGGAATTGAAGTGAGCTTTTTCTTTATAAAAATGGATGAAAAATTAGCTACTAAAAATGTGTCAATATGAAAGAGCAACTTTTCATGCATTGATTTCTCTTTCTCTTTTTTTAATTTGGAGATTCCTTAGTAGTTTTTTTTTTTAAGAAATTTCATTTTCCAATTCTTTTTAATGGAGTAGCTATTATTTAACGTGATTGATATTTGCTTTATTATCTTAAAAAGTCATTTTTACTTCACTTCTCAAATACAATTTGCTTTTTCTAGAAAATTTAAATTTCTATTTATTAAATCTTTTTCATGGTGTAATCATCTACTAGCTCTTTCAAATTATTTCTTAAGTGAATATTCCTAAATTAAGTGAGCATGATATATAAAAATAAATAAAAAGTAATCTACAAAGAATTAAGGATTCTCTAGAATAAAATTGTAGTATACAACCCATAAAACATAACTAGACATAAACATATTTTTTCTAAATTTGACAGTGTATAAGAACATCTTTCATAAGTTTGGAAAGTAATAGCATAATATAAATAAAATACTTTCCATTCTAAGTATGCATATATATAAATAACTGGAAGAATATGTTTGACAACAATTATAGGAAAGTAAGAAATAATGGAGTAAATAATCACTTAAATTAGAAAAATAGCTACCATGTTTTTGTAGTAGAGGTTTTCATAGGCTCAGTTAACAAATTGTGGGCCAAACTATTCATTTATAATTACATAAAATAAAAAAGTCTCAACTCAAGCCTAAGCTTAAACTTAAGGCCGACTCATTTAGTTATTTAAAAATTAGCCCAACTTGATTTAATTAAGATTATGCATGATCCAAGGCTTAGCTCAAAAGCCTAGTTACTTTTATGTTCACTATTATTTTAATAAAAATTATTTTTTACATAAAATATATATTTAAATAGATAATAGGATACTTAAACATATAATATTTTGTAATCTATAATGGAATTAATAAAAATAAATTTATACAATTAAGTCTAATTAACTTAATTTATAAAATTATAACTTGAACCGAATTTGAATATTAATCAAGTTTTAAGAAAAAAGCTCAATTTATATTAATAATTAAAATAAAAAAAGAAACTTAAGCCTTGTATTTTTTAGGATGTAGCCTATTAGATCTGGCAAGTTAGGTAGGTTATGAATAGGTCTACTTTGTAATAAAAAATATAATTAGCCTAATTAAATTAATTATTAGCCAATTAAGATCATTTAAGTCTAACATTTTACATATATTAGTATTTTATAGAAATATGTATCAAGCATATGCGACATGTATATGTTCACTCGCTTTATTTTCTCATGCATAAATGAGTAAGGAAAATTTTTAACATACATTAGAACAAGATTTTTTACTCCATCATAATATGCAAAATTTGAAGGGGGGAAAAATGAGAAAGTGACATATGATCTTAAAAAGTAACACCTTACTTTTGTGTACATTTTTATTAATAAAAATAAGGATCTTTATTAACTTATAAAACATAATAGAATCTCTATGGAATAAGACTTAATTAATTAGAAGGATTGAGCATATACTTTATTATGAAAGTGGTTGGATTGCTTGGAATGTTTTACAAAAAAATGTTTTAGGAAAAATATTTCCTTCAAAATGAACAAGCATACTATAATTAAATTAATCAAAATATTATAATAAAGTATATGAATATTCTAATATGAAAATCCTAAATTCTAGGAAAAAATCATAAATGAGAAAAGTTCCATTATATTATTAAAATATTAGCAAATAATGCATATGGATGTTCATAACCATAACTCTATAACTTCTTAACCATTATTCTTACACTTTTCTTAAACTTTTATGAGATTTATCATATAACCTCCATTGGTACTCATATCACATCTCTATCATATCTCAAATCTTTAACCAATACAAATATATATAATCTAGAAATACTTGTTTGATAAGAAATTTTAATCTCACTCTAATAAAAAAAACATAACATGAATGGAAAAATAGAAAATAATTACAAATTGATAATAGTTAGAATTTGTGTCAAATTCAACAATCATCATCTTGATACAAATTCTATCATCTCTATTAATGTTTGTGCTCCATTGAGACTCATTATGGAGCACCAAACATGAAAATTTTTTGTCATTGTAATTTCTTCAAACTATAACAATCATCTTCCTACTAAGTAACTTCACTTCAATTAAGTGTCATAAGCTTCATCGAGATTTATTTACAATCTCTTAATCTATAGGAATATCAAATTTTGCAAATAGTTTCACGAGTCATCATAATCTCTGTAATTCATCATTATCATAATTATCACTATTGCATTCATCATGTAATGTTAACCATACTTTACAATCTCTAGTTACCACTTTCATATGAGACCAAGCCCACTATGATACCGGTTATTAAAAAAAATTCCTCTCTCTAAATAAATAAGTATCATACAATTAAATGAATCAAAATATCATAATAAACCATGTGAACGATTTAAGGTAAAAAATCCTAAACTTTTAAAAAATCATGGATAACAAAAGATCTACTATATTATTAAAAGATTACATGATAATACTTGTGAAAGTTATCAATAATAATTTCATAACTTTTCAACTACTATCCTTACATCTCTCTTAAATCTCTGTGAAGGTATTCACTTGATCACATTTTTCTCATGCCTTAAACCCTTAATACAAATATTTATAACTTATAAATACTTATTTGACAAGAAATCTCAATTTTGCTATGACATAAAAAATATTACTTGAATAGGAAGATAATTCACAATATGAAACACTATAATAAACGATCACTTTTATCATAAATAATGTTACAAAAATTTAAAAATCATGACAATTTTATCTTTTGCCCTAAGAATAAAAAAATTTAAATAAATATACAAAAAATTAAAAGATTTTTTTCACAAAAAAAATTTACTCATGGTAAAATGTCACTTGTCCCATAAATTAAGTTATAGGAATACTTTATCTATAGTAAATGTCACTTGTTCCATGAATTAAGCTACAAGAATACTTTTTTTTTAGGTAATAAATTACTTGTGCCATATTATAAGTAGGAATACTTTACCAGTGATAAAGTATTACTTTTCCCATGACATAATAAATAGAAAAATTAATCTCTGCTAAATATGCAAATAAAAAACTAATAAATTGATTAAGTTTCGTTTCTAAAATTTGAAAGGATAAATTATATACTAAATATAAGAGTCTATTTGATGAACTTGGTGATGTAAATGTGCCATAATCAAGTCAGTTAAATCAATAAGTAGAATCAATGATGATATTATTATATATATTTATATAAAAATATGTATTATAATAATATTAATAAAATTAAATTATTAAATAATAAATTTTACATTCATCACTTTAATATTAATAAAAATTTCATTAAAAATAAAAATTATGTAATTTAATAATGATCAAATTTAATAATAATTATTTTTAAGAAATTATATTTAAGGGTGTGATATATATAAAATAGTTTAAAATTTCATTTTGGCCCCATATTAATTTCCCTTATATCAAATTCATCCCTTATAAATAATAATTAGATTTAGTTTGTTTATTAGTATTTTTATTGATGAGTTGTAACTTAACAAATGGAGGGATAAAAACAAGATATAAATAATATATGAGGGGTGAAATAAATATAAAAAATTTGTAAGGGACTTATGATTTAACTTATATTTATGAGGGATAAAAATATATGTTATAAAAAAAATTAAAATAAATAATTTTATAATAATTTAAATATTAATTTATAATTAAAATTTAAATATGTTTGATAGTTCCAAATTATAATTTATATGAGAATTTGCTTCATATAATTCAATCTTTGTTGAAGGAATTTCAAAAAAATAATAAAAAATTACTTGAAAAATGTAAAAATTTCACTTTATCTTATAATAACTTAATTAGAAACAATTAATAAAAAATCAATTATTTTGGAATTAAATTTATTTTGTAATAATTTAATCATGTATATTGTAATCATACACATTAAAAAAAATTACATACAATTACAATTTGCAAGTTTATGTTTGTGTGTGTATATATAATATTAAATAACTAATTATAAATTCAAATATTTTATTATGTAAGGTAATATATGCTTTAAAATGCATATTTAAAGTTTATTTGAAAATTAATGTAAATTATTATCAATTAATTCTTTTAATTTTTCTTCTTATATTAGGTTTATAATAAAGGTAAGTTACATCGATTTAGTACATCACACAAGTTTAATATTAATTTTATTCATCACATATTATTTACCTATTATATTAGTCATTCTATTTTTATAGATATTGACCCATTAATGAAAATATTTGTAGAGGGATAAAATTAACTAATTTATTATTTGTGAAATATAAAATTAATATCAAATATTTGTAAAGGGCGAATTTAATGCAAGTGAAATCAGTGATGGAACAAATGAGATTTCAATCCATAAAAAATAATTTCTAACATAATGTTATAAAACTTTTTAGCATGAGTATATTTTCATTGTGTATATTTATATAATATTTTATTATATAATTGGTGCTACACAAGTGTATATTTTTATTTGTGAAATCAACCAATTAATTAAAATCTGGTGCTGTTACGGTATCTTTAGCATGTTGTGGGTTTTGGAACCTTGGATAGGTGGTGAAAAACTCTTTATCCACGTGTGATTTGTGCAGTTAAAAAATTCTTTTCTAATGGTTGAGTTTAGTTGGGCAGAGTTGCAGATATGGCCCAACCGTTGAAACAAAAAGAGCACTGCGCCAGATTATGTCCTAATGGCATAAGGTCCTTTGCCACATTAAATTGCTAAAAGGATTGGCTTTGTCTGTCAAACACCATGGGGAAGGAAACCAAAACTGAGGATTGTTCTGACTTAAAGCCCTCCATCGACAGCTTCACCGTGTCTGAGTATTTGAAACTGTTATTAAAATTAGATTTGTTATTGCGGTTGGTTTCACTAAATCCAGCATGTGTTTGCAAAGTTCATCATAAAACTTATCTCAGGAACATGCCTGCTAAATAATAGATTTGGCATGCAAAGACTGTGTGTAAGTTGGGCAGCAGATATAACATCACCGTCTGATAATAGACTTCATAGATCTCATAGCAATTTGATTATGGAATTAAAAAAAAATCCCTTTTCTTAACCAGCAAATATACTCTGCCTGCCCTGTAGTTGGAAATTAACTTTGGACCTAGAATCAAAATACACGGACTCATCCATTTTCGTCAAACGAATCAAAGAATCTGAGATTTACAACTTTTAACTGCTCTGGGCATGAACATAGACAACGATAATAAAAAATGACAAAAAAAACACACAATGCTTCAGGTGCTCCTTTATTCTAGCGTTGTAGTCTTATTCTTGCTTGTGATTTGTGGGAGGGCCGTGGATGGAAAAATGGGTTCGATTCCCATAGCCCCAATGTGGCGAAAAAGACTGATTCAACGAGATCGGAAATGCCTACATTAAGATTTCAAACTTGTCATCTACTTTCAAGAAATGTTCGGAACAGAGAACTTGCAATAATACAACGCCGCATTCTCTGAAGATTGAGGAACAAGAAGAGATCTATTAAGAGAAAGATTTATCCGAGAGAAAATCTTAACAGTTACATCCAATCACAAACTACACGAAAGTTGCCCCTTTTTCATGGGGATTTACCCATCACCGAGATGCACAGAGGAACAGAATGAACTTCATATATCCCTTTTCTACTCAATCCAGAAACAAGATCGGACGTTATTCCGGTTCGTCTTCATTTTCGTGAAACTATTCCTCAAGCAAGGCAGCCGATAAGTCATCAAAGGGCTTGTGTGAATAATAGAATGGTAAGCATTACTCATTTTAAAGTTTCCCACGGTGATCTAATATCTTTTCAAGAAAATGACGCGATAATCTGCGGTGAAGAAATAATGAGATCTTTCTATATCGAAATATCAGTTGATAAAATCATAGGCAAATTCCTGGATCAGCCGGTAAGAATGTGGAGAAGAACCAAAATAGAATGGTTCCGCCTACTCAAAACTAAGAGGGGATGCCGCCTACTACTAAAATCTCGATTTTTGCAACAGTTGCGTTCTTCTATGCAAGAAGAAGACTTAGAAAGAACAAAAAAGTTTGGCTCCGAAAAAGTATGCTTAAATCAACAAATTAATATGTGAAGGCCACATTGAAGAAATCTAGTGCAACTGTTGACTTTCGGCTGTGCACCATCGTCCGCCACACTTCCCTTTCTTTCAAACCTTAACTGGTTTCATTCTCGCTTCGCACTGGTTTCTTGATTTGCCTTGAAATTTCCTACTCCATTGCCACGTGAGCAATGACATGGATTACACCAGCTTCACTTGTAGGGTTTCATCTGCAATTATTGTTATTTGTTGTTTGCTTTCATAAATTTCCCCTGCCAAATTTTATAAATTTTTTAACTGACGGCTCCGATTACATAATCTTCGATCCATGATTAATATTATGACACGTCGCCCTGGGTGCCAAAACCCTCAGGGTGCCGTAGAAATCACCAATCTTGTATAAAATATATTCAATTATAATACTGATGAAACAAACTTCCTTACCTTGTAGATTCAAGTTGAATTCTTTGTAGATGTATAGATCAGATGATAGGCTAATACTTAGTTAAGTTAGTTAGATCATCAATTTAATCTGGATAAATAAAAATTATTTTAATTAAATATATTATTTTTTATAATAATTTTATTTTATTTTTTTTATCATAATTCTATTTGTGATAGTATAAACTAATAGTTATAAATATATCTTTCTTATTACATTTATGCTCGTGATTAGAAGGATTTATTATGAGCGAACTTATAATAAAAAAAATCATTTATGTTGCTAGACTTTTTATTTGCAACAATTTCTTTGTTACGTTCATTTGTATGATAGGCCTATTCAACTAGTATTTTTATATTTAAGCAGCACAATTATATAAATTTTGATCTTGTACTACATGTTGATTGTGACATAAATAATAATTTATTATAATAAAATAATTGTAAATTAATAATAATTAAATTTTAAATCAATCCCAATCCAAGTACCCTTGGGATACTTGCAAAATCAAAAAAACCTCCATTTGCTTGATAATCGAAACATGAAATCCGGAAGGGCCAAGTACTTCTCACTTGAATTACTGCAACTCCAGACTTTACCCTTCTCACTTTATTCAAATCACCTTTTATCGTGAGGTGTCGGCATTGTTGTGAACAGTGCGTGCGTGCGTGCATGCAAACATAAAACTTTTGGACTAGATTTAGAAGATCCTGCTGATCAAAGGACATGAGCCCTACCCCACCTGAGTCTCCATTGGAGCCGCCTTGTATTATTGGTGGTCCCATTCAATATTTCTGATGCATCATGCAACTAAGTCTGCAGAAGAAACAAACAATTCAAACAGAAGAAGGAAGAGAAACAAAGAGCTGATGGTCTGTAAGCCCTTGTCTTGTAGTAATTGCCGGTGAAAAAATAAATATTTTCCAATATATCAGTGGGTGAATGGTGCCATAATACAACCATTTATTATTGGGTTGCCTAGATTTCTCCATAATTTATATTGACATAGAACTTTTGCCACATTAAAAATAGGTCAATTGCCAAAATAGAAAGTGTATATATATATATATATATATATATATATATATATATATATATATATTAAACCATTCAGGGTATTATATTTTCTTGCAAAGGACTTCTATTGTTGGAGAGTTGGTATGTATTTACTTGTTTTGACATTTATTTTTTTATCTTATTTATTTAAATTTTAATGTAAATAAAATCATTCCACCAAAAAAAAATTGAATTTCTAAGTTATAAACTTATTAGAAGTGAGTTGTTAGAGAAGAACTTGAATTGTTTACGATTGCAAAAATTGCAACAAAGATAAAAACTTATAAATTACAAGATTATAATTTATAACTATCTTTCAAATCATAGTTTTAAATTACAACCTCACTTTACCCAAAAAAAATAAATTACGACCCTGCTTGATTTTGCAACTATATGATATTATTTTATTTCATGACATGGATCTTTTTATAGGGAGAACCTTATCTAATATAATTCGCTTAGAATAGAATGAGTTCAAATTTGGTTCAAGCTAAAATTAATATATTTTAATTAATTAAACAATAAATATTATTAAATAATTTAAAATTATAAAAATAAATTAAAATTTTAATAATATATTGTATTATATATAAATATAAAATAAGAATTATAATCCATCTATTCACGAATTAAATAAATCAAGCAAAAAACTAAACAAATCAAATTTAACAAACAGCCGAACTATGCGATTCAAGTGCCACTAATACATCTAACGCAATTATATTGGCAAGTAAATCTACATGTCTAAGCCTAAATTAATATCAATATCAATAAGAAGAGGAGAAAATGAGGTATCAAAAAGCGGCATCTCGAAGCAGCTTGCAGTGTTTTAATATTGCGAGGAATTCTACATTCTATATGGATGGATATGGATGACTCAACATAGGACTAACCGGCCGGACTTGTGGCGTATACGACACGACACCGTTAGTTGGCAAATTGCAATTTGAATTCCCAAAGATGTTCCATTTTAATATTCCGTTACTGTCTGCTAAGTGATAGTAACCCTAACAAGCCTTGTTTTGATTGGGTTTCGCTAAATTGCAGATTTAGCAGGATCTCAACAATTCATACTAGTAAAGTTATTAAGTGATATATCACATTTAATTAATCTTATATCAATCAGATTATACAGTATATATTATTATTATTATTATTATTATAAAATTAAAATAAAATAATGAGCATTATTTCTCAAAATGGATTGTTGAGTTTGGTCAAAAGTTTCAAAAGATATAATTATGGTTTGGATCGGATTGGGCGTTTGGTTAGTTGAAAAGGTCACTTAGCGTTTTTAGTGATACTCTTTCGGAGATTCTAAAGGTCACATGTCAACATGAGATGCCCAAGAGACACTCACTGTAATGTTTTTAAAGTTCATTTGATGGAAATATCTCTTATAAAAATATAATTATAAAGTAATTAAATAATGAAAAACCATTTTTATATTTAATATTAAATATAAATTTTTGATGAAAGATAATTTTTTAAAAAAAGAAATTAATTTTCTCCTTTAATAAACAAATAGAGCCTTAAGTAAATTAACAATTTCACTAGAGCAACGTATGTGATATCTGGAATTAAACTCAAAATATAAAAAATAAAATAAAATAAAATTTTTGAAAAATATTAGATGCTAATCGAAGACTATCTCAATTCTATATATTGTATTTATTATCAACTGGAATGAAGAAGAAAACGAAAGATGAGAAAGGTTTGATGGTTTTGAGTGATAGGTTATCAAATATAATTGTGATCGATATGTGAAGGGCCGCCTGCTTATCTGACCGGATTTAAATCACAAAGTTCACTATTAATTATTCAAAAAATGCGGCAACTTAATTATCTATGATTTTCTAGCAAGTTATTTTCTACGGCTTTTTTTTTAACGGTATTTGATCTGCAGTTGGCTTTGGGAAAATGTAACATTCGTGTTTAATGCATAATTATGAAAGATTTCTTAAATAATATTGTTTACATTTGATAAAATGATTGAATTGAATTAGTTTAATATTTTTTAAAGGAAAAATATATAATACACTACTAGATTTAATTTAATTGTTAATGTATTCTTGTGTTATGTGTGAGATTTAATATTATAAAAAATAAATTTAATATATAATTAAATTTAATAGTATATACTAAAGTTTCTCCCCTTTTTCAAAATGTTTTCACATAAAAGCATCATATTTTAACATACAAAAAATTATATTACCTACCATTTTATTAACATCTTATTATTATTACTATTTCAAATCATCTTCAAATACCGTCAATTGATCACTGTTCACTATTATTAACTAGATTAATTGATCAATTTTTTTTATATTAACCCCTGTTAACCAGTTATTTTTTTTACTTTTGTAGTTGGCTGTCATTTTTTATAGCTATTTATATTTCAATAAATATTTAATTTTTAATCAAGATATAAAATTTATTAAAAAATACAGACCAAAAGTTATTATTATAAAAAATTTTAAAATTTTTTTAATTGAATTAAATATAGCAATGTAGCAATACTCATGAACATCACGTTTGTAAAAATGTTAATTTTTTTTAAAAATATATGATTTTATGAGCTAAACTGCATTTTATGATTTTTTTTAATTATCAAGTGAAGTAATTAATTATTTACAGAATTAGAATATTAACAGATTTTGGATAAAATACCGGATTACGTTTATTTTACAAATAATTTACCTTTTTACCGTAAATGCGAAACTAATTACCAGAATACGCAGGGCGCCATTCCAAATGGCGCTCAGAGGGCTGGGAGGCGCCATTCAAAGTGGCGTCCTCCCGCCCAAGGCACCCTTGGAGGCGCCATTTGAAGTGGCGCCCCCACCATGGAGGCGCCATTCAAAGTGGCGCCCTCCAGGGGCGCCATTTTTGAAATTTGAATGGGAGGCGCCTAATGAAATGGCGCCTCCCCACCTCTTTAAATTCCCCCTGCCCCTCCCTCTGCACTCCATCTCAGAAACCCTCCCAAGCCGCTGTTTCGCTGTTCTTCTCTTCTTTCTTCGTAAATCTTGCAGCCACTCTCCGTAATTCCTCTTATTCTCAGTAGTTTATATTTTTCATTCAGCAATCATCAACTGTTCTTTCCTTTGTGCATTTTATTCGGAGGCATTTTCTTCCTTGGAGCAGACCTGATCTTCTTTCAACTTTTTCTTAGTTAGTATTTTTATAATTTCTGTATTTATATTATATTTTTTTAAATTAATTATTATGATTTATGATATGAAATGATGATCTAGGATTTAGAAAAAATTTATACAAATTTATATAATCTGTGATAATTTATAATTTTTAGTGGTTAATATTTTGATAATTTTTATATTTATATTATAATATTTATTTTATGTTGATTATTATAATTTATGAAGTGAAATGATGATTTAGGATTTAGAAAAGATTTGTACAAATTTATGTGATATGTGATAGTTTATAATTTTTACTAGTTAGTATTTTTATAATTTCTGTATGTATATTATGCATTTCACGTTGATTATTTTGATTTATGATCGAAAATGATAATCTAAGATTTAAAAAAAATTTATATAAATTTATGTAATCTATGATAATTTATATTTTTTACTGAGTAGTATTTGTATATTTTTATATTTATATTATAATTTTTATTTTATGTTCATTATTATGATTTATAATGTGAAATGATGATCTAAGATTTAGGAAAAATTGAAGCTTTAACATATTTTATTTTTTATAAAAATTAACATGTTGTTAACAATATTTTATTACAATCATTAATTATATTTTTTAATTTATTACAATATTTTAAGTAAATTGAAGCTTTAATATACATTTTATTAACAAAAATAATTAATTTCATATTATATTTTATAGAAAAAAGTTAGTGATTAAATTAAATATTATTTATATAAATTTTTTTAAATTCTTGTTGATGATAATTTTTAAATATTATATTTTAAATTTAAAATACATCAAATAAGAGTTCTCAAAGGGTTTACAGTTTGTACATAATTTATTCTTCATTTCATGTACGTTGCTGAATTTTTTCTTCTTTATTTCTTCAATCATTCTATTAAAAGTTGAAATGCAATATATTGAATAATATTAATATAATATAATTTCATATTTTTGACATAAAATTATTATTAATGATCAAATATCTTTTTTAAAAAAATTCATGTTATGAAAAACGCTAATTGAAATAACTAACTATATATTATAGTTTTAATAAAAGTTGTTAAGAATAAGAATTAATTATCTTTTAAAATTTATTAATATTTTCTTGATATAAAAGTTCAAACATTATATTTTAAATTGAATATACATTAGTAAAATTTATGTATATTGTTATTTTTATTCGTTTAATATATTATTTTATAAAATATATTTAATTTAGTGTGATTTTTGCATAATTTTTTTTGATACAATAATATCTAATAACTTTTACTTTGCAACTTCAGATCGCTTGGATCCCGTACACTGAGGAGGTCACCGCATCACTGCCTCAGTACTGCTTTGACGGGAGTGACACGTGGACAGCAGTGGTGCCGCTCATTCACTTTCAGATTGTCGAGTGGCACCAGCCTGATAGGGTTTTGCGGCAGTTTGGAATAGCAGCTAGTCACCGAAACAGGTGGCGGAGGTCCATTGTCTTCACTTGTTCGGTCGGCATGACGAGGAGTGGCATATCCGTCATCAGCCGTATATTGCACTCTGGGATATCCGGCGAAACTTGTGCGTTACCGCCGAGCCGACGACACGCCTAGTTCTGGGACCACAATCCGATTTCATGACATGGTACAGACGGGTTACCAGGCGAGGTATTACACCCGTCGGGGGAGCGCTAGACCTTGTGGTAATATTGCATGCTAGTTTTTTGTATCTGATTTTCTTTAAATGCATTAGTATTATAACTAACTTTAACGTCAAAAATTTGCACAGGTAGATAAGGTTTCCACACTACAGGACTTCACTACCTCTGAGGGGCAGGTTGTGTTCACCTTCGATGCGCTTAGATCAGCGACGGAGTCCATCCTTCATTCGATTCAGCAAGTTGATCATGTGATTATTGACTCACATGCGGAGCCAGCTCCCCAGGCCCATCATATCCCAGACCCTGCGGAGGGTGACCATGATCAGCCTCGCTCTCACCGACGACGTCGCACTGCTCCATGACATACGTCGCAGGCTGATGTTCCGTTCGCTTCGACAGTGCAGCAGATTCCACCGTCGACTGCCCAGGAGACCATGACGATGATGCCCGATGTTATAGCCTCACCTCATGTGTACCCTACTGCACCTGATGATCCTTCATCCTCCACCATGCTCCCGGCTGCACTGTATGGGCCGTCGTCATCCCAGATGTATCAGTTCCCTCATACTGTTCCATCCTTATTCCAGGCATTTCCACACATACCAGGAGTTTCATCTTCATTCTATGCCTTTCCTTCCGATGACGTAGGTCCATCGCAGCCATATCGTCCTGTATTTGATTGGCATACCCAGGATCAGGGATTAGCATATGGTGGCATGATGACAGACGACTCAGAGCTTGTAGATAAAGGTAGAGGTAGAGGCAGAGCGGGAGCCAGGGGCAGAGGCAGAGCGGGAGTTGGAGGTAGAGGAGACACAGACACCGGGGATGTGACTCCCGAGCCTGCGCAGAGGGTTAGTAGATACGGCCGCCACATTACCGATCCTGGATGTGGGACTGGACATCACTTACATAGACATTAGCTTTCTTTTCTATGTTTGTTGTATATTTATAGGCATTTATCTTACTACTTTATTGTTAAACATCAACATTTAGGATGATTTTACTACTTTATTGCCAAACATCAACATTTAGGATGATTTTAATTAATACGACATTTTTAATTGTTTGCGTATTAACAATTATAAATAATAATAAACTTCAAAATCATTGCAATATTTAATTTTTTTAAAAAAATTATGATAAGAACATCTCCCAAATATAATAACTAACATTATTAATTATCATACTTTCACAACTGTTATAATTATCTACTCTTTTTTTACTTACCATGTGAAAATAAATAAATAAAATTAAATTAATTTAATAACTTTTATATTCATAATGTGAAATATATATTCAATACGTTATGAATCGAGTTCATTAAACATTTAAGAATAAAAATACGTAGTAAAATTGTTAACGTAGATGGGGATGCTGCCCATGTACAGTATCAAAATTCAAGCCTCTAGGATTCACAATCGACACGGTCACCGGCTAATTAACTTAGAAATAAGGAGCGAGGGTGTCGTAGGCCAAAGGTGCCATATCGCCTGCCGTCTCTTCCCTTCAACGCCAATGACGCCATTTCGTCTACCGTACCTCTACACGCCATTTGGCGTCTCTCCATCGCTGTGCGTATCTTCTGTGCTTATTTCGATAAAATGTTTTGAAGGAACGATAAAACGAATAATAGTTTCTTAAAGAATAGTTAATCGGTACTTTTCCCTATCATTGCCAAAATAGTTTCTTAAAAAATGAATTATAATTTTTTTAAAATTTTCAGCTATCTTCAACCTTATCATTTCGTATTTACTTTGTTACAAAATAAAAATAATTTTATTGAGATAAATATAAAGTGACAATAATATTATTGAAATAAATACAAAATAAGATAAACATATTTATTTCGTTATATTTCTTTTTATTTTTAACAATCTTCAAGTTCGTAAATAAAGAAATTTATTGAATAATTCAATAAATTTACTTATTTGTAATAACATATTAAATAATTACTTGTAATAATATAATTTCAAACATTAGAAGTTTATAATTTTGAAAATTGATAAATATTAAGTGTCATTGGATCAGATTTTGAGAGACATTAATATAAATTACGTAATTATTCTTTATTGATCCTATATTTTTAAAATAATATTTAATTATCTACTAAATATTTATTATTTTTATTCATTATATTATTATCATTTACTACTTTCTTATTTAATTCCTATAATAAATTTATATATTAGATATCAAAGTAGAGTTAACATATTTTTATATGATATCAAATATAATTATAAAATGAGTAATTTATTTTCAAAATTTTTTTTGAGTCACAATTATATATTATTTTTTTTAAAATTTTTATTTTCAAATGATATCAAAATTAATTATTTTTGAAAGGAAAAATTGAAAAAAATGGGACCGAGGGCACCACCTTGAATGGCGCCCTCAAAGGTTGCCAGAGGCGCCATCCTGGATGGCGCCCCTTCCCACATGGCGCCAACTCAAATGGCGCCTCCTCCCTACGTGCGTATTTTGGTAATAAGTTTCGAAAGAACGGTAAAACAGAAATAAGTTTCATAAAAAACGTTAAAACGGTATTTTATCCACAGATTTCTTCCTTTTTAATAAGTTTTATCTCCGAGATTTGAATCCTTTAACCATTGACAAGTAAAGTCCTCCTAAAATCAATATACTTTTTATTGAAACAATATTTTATTTTTACATTTTATCATTTTTAATAAAATAGAATTAGGTTAAAGGAATGGTAAGAAAAAGAAAAGAGGATCAAATTAAACCAGTACGTGGGTTCGAGTGACTTGTCCCGGCCTGGAAAATCATTAGTCTTGGGTTTTTTTTTCATGGTCTAAATATTTATTAAATTTTTTTCGTAATCCCATTAATATTCATGTTGGACTTAAGCTATAAGCCTACAATTCTATATTATATGAAATAGATTGACCCTACTCAATTATATGAATTTATTTTTATTAATATAACTATATATTATAAAAATTAATTATATTTGATTATTATTAATATAAAAATATTTAATTTAATATAATTAGATATTCTATATATTTAAATATCTTATTATTTATTTAAATATATTTTATATAAAAAATTATTTTTAATTAAAATAAAAATAATTGAACTTCTAAACAAAATCTAATTTTAATTAGATCAAAATTTTTTAAAATTAAACAAGATGGGCTTAAAAGTGAACCATTGGATTTTATATAATTATATGCGAGAAATTCAACCCGCAACTGGATAGCGTAAATCATTAGATGGAATGGACCTGGGTTGAACCGTTTCCCCGGTCGCCAGTTCACCGGCCTTGACAATTTTGTGAATCTAGACTAGTTGTTGGGTGCAATACATCAATCACATTCATTGAGAACAACAAAAGAGTTAAATTCAGTGGCTTAGTCATTATTTATGTTAATATTATTTCAGTGATTTTGGGATCTACCGAGAATTAAATTCATCAATATCTTCTACCCAAAAAAATAAAAAATAAACATAAAAGTCATCAATATCAAATTTTACCATAAGAAAATTAAACAATAACATTTTTATATTGTTTATAAATTATAAGGGATGGATTTCAGTGGCTTAGTCATTATTTATGTTAATATTATTTCAGTGATTTTTTGTGAATTTTATAGAAAAATATTACAAGATCTAGTAACTTTTTTATATAATATAAATTATATAAAATTCATAATTAGAACAAATTTTATAAAGAATTAAAATTAAATGAATATTGAATGTAATGTAAAAAACTTGTCATTTCTTAGTACTTATTATAAATATAAATATGTTTGCTAGTTAAAACTGAAGGCATAAATGCAATATATTTTAGGTCTTTTACTATTTGTCATGTACATTTCCAGGAATAAAATCTGAATGCTCATGTGTACCAAAGTAAATACCCCACTAGCTAGTTTTTTTTTTTTTTTAAATTACGAGCCAAAATTTTCTGAGTTATTAGAGAGAGATAGGATGAGAAAGATAAAAGAAAGAGGAAGGGGTGGAGAGAACATAAAAGAAAATTGTTAAGAAACATGACTATGAGATTTAGGGAAGGAAATAATAGAAAGAATTTAGAGAATAAAGAGAAGAACACTAAAATATTATTGAATGAATAAGAGGTGAATTATTACAAAATAATTTTGAATGCAAAATAAGCAAGTCTATAATTTAGAATCAATGATAATCGATCTAAAATATTGCTTGATATAGCCTAGTTCTCAATCTAAAATAAATTTTTAATGTATTTTTAACACTCTTCCTCAAGCTAAAGTTTGCAAAGGTTAAGTTTATTACATAAACTTGAATTTTCAAAAATCAAAATGCAATAAAACATAATTAAAGAAAATTTATAAATACCAAATTTCAAAAATAACTTACAAGCATTCCCCTTGAGTGGAAATATTCCTAAACTTCACAAACAACTTGTGAATGCTCTACTAAATGGAAACATACAAATTCAGAACCATGGTAGAAATACCAATAGCTTCAAAAGTTTTCTACTAAATTCCTTTGAGTTTCTCCTTTAACTTCCAAATAAAAAACTCTAACACTTATGATTAGACATAATTTCTAGAAATTTCCTTAACTTTCAGGCCAAAAGAAACACTAACACTTTACACAATGAGCACAAACTAAGCATGAACTAATTCAATGCTAGGCATGCAAAATCAATAGTGTAAATCACTTTAAATTAAGGATAATTTTGCCAAATCATACCTATGTAGACATAGGTTAGTAAATAATGTCCTATATCACATGAAGATACTAAAACCAATGGTCTAAACTACCAAAGCCAAATGTGCATAACACAAAACAATACAATAGTGTCCTAAAGCACATAAAGACATCAAAATTAATGGTTTGATCCATCAAAGCTAAATGTGTATAACACTAAACAACATAATTTTTCCTATAATCAAATTGCAAAAACTAAAACTATACTCAACACCTTTTTTTGTCATTGAAACCTTTGCTATTAGAATAATGTTGAAAAAATAGCTTATAATATCTCTCCAAATCATATCTCCATTAAGCCAAAATTGAACTCCAATGGAATGCACAACAAATTCTAATGTCAATAGCAAACCACAAAGCTAAAGCTCTTGAAGTCAAATACCATACAAAATTGCTTGAAATATCCCTGATTTCAAACCAAAATTTATTAAATTTGAACTCAAACTACATAAGGCAACAACAAAATTATGAACCAACATAAAAATTAACAAATTCCTCTCTCCATATCAAACAACCATGACATACCTAAACCAAAAGAATCACACTGAATTGTCTAAACAATTGCAAACCCAACATACAATAACCAAACATCATAAAAATAACATTAGGTCTAACAAATAGTTTAGAAATCACAAGTTTAGATCTCTAGCAATTTTGAAATCCATCAAACTAGTCTAAACTACACCTAATTGATTAAATTTAACAAAATGTATTGCACAATCCAAGAAAGTAGAAACCTCAAATAAAAAAATATGAACTTAAATACCTAGACCTATGATAAACATGTCGAATGAGATCTCTCCACACTAACATAAACCTTAACTCACTAGAAAACACCAAACAAGATGATACCCAAAATGAAAATTTCTAAAGCTACACAATACCAATCATGTAGAAAATCCACTAAAATACATTTGACAATGTCAAAATTAAAAAAAAGAAAGAATTCATTTAGTAATAGTTAGCCATCACATAAAATTTTATATCAAAAAACACGTTATTCAATAACACCTTTTACAGAAAATCCATAATCAACCTTATTCATACTACCAAAACCAAATAATCATAAAGAACTTCATTGAAGTATAAAATCTTTGAAAATATATTCAAACCATGTCAATATTCATCAAAAATCAATCCATGCAGTGATAGAAAAACAATTGATTAAATATGATAAAAATTACATAAGAATAATTGACTAGAAAATATTCAAAAAATAAAAAACCCATAACTTAAAGATATTGAATCTCAAAACCAACCATATATAGAAGTTTAAAACTTATTGGAAATGTTACCATTGGAAGAAAGTTGCCAAAAAAGATCTCACACACCTTTATGCATTGCCATTTGTCTCTACACATGGGCTTTACACACTTCCTAAAACAAAGCACATATACTGCATATGTTGCCTAAAGAAGTACATGAGCCAACCCATTGAGTTTTAAGTCAAACTTTTTGTGCATAATTATATGGAGTATAATAGTCCAAGCTTGAGTTTGATTTGTTTAATTTTTAAAAAACTTAACTTGGCCTAACTCGATTAAATTTATATATAGTTTAAGGCTTAGTTCGAAATCTTGATTATTTTTATTTTTATTATTATTTTAAGAAAAAATAATTTTTATATAAAAATATATATTTAAAAAGATAATAGAATATCTAAATATATAAAATATATAATTATATCAAATTAAATATTTTTATATTAAAAATAAATTTATATAATCGAGTTGGGTTAAATTGACCCATTTCCTATTATCATGATCCAAGCCTAACTTGAATATTAATTAGACCATGAGAAAAAAAATTTAATAAATATTTAGATAATAAAAAAAGTTATATTTTTTCGAGTAAGGCCTTTGGATCAGGTGGATTATCCAACCCATGTATAGGTCTAATGCCACTTAAGATAGTTCTCTAATCTTTAATCTATCCATCAACTTGTTTCTAAACTTTGGTCACCAAACTACCCCAAATCCTTTAAACAGAATCAAACTATTATTTTTTTTCACCAAAACTCTTCTTCTTTTAATTCTTTCCTCCTTTTTTTTATGTCACCAAACTCAATTTTTCCTTTGAATATTTTTTCTTATATTTTTTCAATGAAATTATTTGTTAAATATTTTCTCTTTTTTTTCACTCAATAATAACTAAAAAATAAATCTAATGGCAACAACCCGAAACTATTATTTTTACTAAAATTCAAAAACTCAATAAAAAACAAATGACCTAAATTCTACATTGTGGGTAGTCTAACATATCCGAGGTTGTTAGCACCAATATAACTCATAGGTTCATGATGGATGACATTGCTCTATTATTATGTCGAGAAACATGGTTAGGATTTAAAGGACAAAAAAGTAGAAAGAATTTAGAGAATAAAAGGAAAGATACTAAAATATTATTAAACGAATAAGAGGTGAATTATTATAAAAGACCCACCCTATATATCACCAGACCGACGCTTTCAATCTTAGTTTAAGAAGAAGAAAAAAAATCTCTTGCTCCTCTTGTATCATCATACCCGATATACACACGCAAATACGACTATTAATATCTCAGTCGAGGAAGGGTGCTATTAAAATTTTGACTGAATTTTGTTACCCTTAATATTTTTTTATTTTTAATTAGATATATTTTATATTTTATCTATCAGGTCTTGTTAGTATTCAACACATAAACAATAGTTTGATAATAATTTTGTGGACTGAGGCACATCACCCCTCATTTTTTTTCAAAAAATAAAATAACTATATATGTAATTGACTAATTGTCATTATTTACTTTGCGTCATTTGCCATTTAAGATAAAAATAAAAATAATATGAAAATTCTATGCCAATATTTGTTAAGCTACATTGATAAAGTACTGCCAGATGTATTAATCATCAACCGGGCTTATGAAAAAATAAAAAGAAATTTTTTATATAAGATATAATAATAAGGATTTAATCCAAAAATTTTAAACTATAACAAATTAATTAATATAGTTATTAATCAATATAAAGACTCTAATACCATTGACTTAGGTGCATAACAAGTAAGCCCATAATTTAGAATTAATGATAATTAATTTAAGATAATGTCTAATATATTATAATTCTCAATTTAAGTTAATTTCTTAATATATTTTAACAAAAGAAAAAAATAAATAATAAAATTATGTAATATAAAATGATTTGCAAAAATAATTTCTTTTAATTACAAGAATAAGTCATTTTCTATCAAATACACTTTCAAATTCTATTGATTAGAGTCTATTTTGATCCCTTGACCAATTTTTCTATACATTTCGAACATGCAAAAAAAAATTAAAATGAATTTCAAAAAGCATTTTCCCCTCCAACAAACAATCAAACTTCTGTTAAATAATGGAAGCGACGTGGGAAGTTCGTTGATTACAAAATTAAATCTCTTAAAAAACCTAGTTTGCCTCTAAAAGTAATTTTCTTTGATAGGGTGTTGTTAGCTCACGACCCTACTAGGGTAGATGGTGGTAGGTTTGGTGTAAGCATATGATTGACCATAAACCATTTCACCATCAGAAGTGGGTAGATGCACAATTGTCTCAAGATGGTATGCTCCTTCAACCCTCTACTTACCACTTTCTTCTCATTTAATTAAAACACCGATTAATCAATTAATTAATATCAACAAGATCATAATTAGTTCTAATCATGCACCACGGGCGAGGCAATCACGACTATTTCACCAACCCATTTGCTTCTTCTAAATGGATTATTGAGTTCTGCTTTTGTTGGTGGCCATTCCATTAGTCAACTAATTCAGCTCAGATTTCGTTTTTATCAGAAAATTAAAGATGGAGGACACATCAAGATCGAATAAAGATTAACATATTGGTAGATCGGTACACTATCAATTTGATTATTAAATTTGATTATTTATGTATTATTATATAAAATAAAAATTTTATTTTTATAAACAAAATAAAGTTGGAGGATTCTTTAAAACTAAATAAAGATTAATATAGTAATATACTAACACATTATTAAATTTAATTATTAATATAATATTATGTGAGATATCTTAAGAAATTATTAAATTAATATATAAATAAATTTAATGATACGCTGATGCATTGCTGTGGTGGTGATGCACAATAAACATTTTATGGGGCCATTTTCTCACATATTCAAGTAACGCTAATAATATTACCAAACGCCAATAATTAGATGTCTTCTCACTATTTGCATGTCCTTTTAGCAGCCGGTAAAGTGAGGCGGTAGTTTGCTTATCTTTTGATTAATTTATTTTTAAAAGGAAAGTTTTATGATACATTAGTGGTTAAGTTGTGTACAATATATCATTAAATTTAATTATTAATATATTATTATATAATATATAAAATATCATTTTTTAAAAAAATAAATTTAATATACAATCAAATATAATAATTTATTGGCATGCCACTAATTAAATAGCATATCATAATTTTTTTTTAAAATTTTATATATAAATGAAATTAAGGCACATGAAATTATATTTCAATATTATTTGATTTCACATAATGGATAAGTTTATGGGAAGCTCTTGTATGCTTAAATTATATTATGAATTTTTAATTTACTCAATAAATAAAGATTAAATATTTGTGATTTTGAATGGCTTATAAATTTAAATAAGTTATCAATTTCACAATATCTGAAAAATAATTAATAAAAAAGGCCTATAGAAAACACTTAAGAATTTACCGTACAAATCTATCAGGCGCCCATCGTTTTTCACGCACAAGTGTGTATCCTTCAACTAACCCGCTCACCTTCCCCAAGCTTTATAAAAGGGACTCCTTTTCTTTGAAAAATAGCTTTGCGAATTCTACTGTACCTGAAGAGCTCAAATTTTGGAGCAGTATAATAATTCAAAATATTATTAAATTAAAATTATTTAATTATATTATTAAAAATAATATTTATTACCAAAAATTTTAATTTAATAATTTTCAAAATTTATGACGTCACTCCAATTTTTAAAACACTGAAAATATATATAAAAAAAACCCCGAATAGTATTCCATCCCATGTAATGAGCAGTCTGTTTACTTTGAACTTGGAAGTAATAATCACATATAAAAGCAAACCTACTTTTCAGTGTTGAGTGGAATGTAAATAAGAAATGAGAAAAGGAAAAAGAAGATGATAAGGTGAAATGGTGATGGTAGTTTGGCTGTGGTAGGTGGCAACCGGCAGCCATATTGCATTTGCAGTTGTTTCACTCTGGCTACCTGCAAGAAAATTATCTTAAAAATTATTAAATTAATATTATTTAATTACATTTATTAAAAAATAAATAATTATAATTAAATAAGTTTAATTTAATGACTTTTAAAATTTTTTTTCTAGATTTTGAAACTTAGGGATATCTTAACAAGTATTTCTAAATTGAAGAAAGTCAAACACAATATTAAAAATTTCCGATTATTCACAAAAATATATTAGAATCTCTTTCCATTAAATATAAATAGGAAGATAATAAAATTACAAATTTTATTAAGAAATAAAATATGTCAAAGGTAGAGAATGTGCATGCAATTAATTAACATGACTCAATTCAATAATAAAAAGTTGAATAGAATACAAGGAGCTTATCGGTTAAAATACTAAAATACCGTTATTTCATAAACTATTTTCTGCTTTACTGCGATTTCGAAACTATTTACTAAAATACGCAGGGTGCCACACTGTATGGCGCCACACTGTATGGCACAATCGGCCGCTGAAGGGCCGCTGAAGGCGCCTTTTAACATGGCGCCTTCGCAACTGCGCAGTTCACGAAATCGCTGCGCGAAGGGTTGGGAGGCGCCATTTCACTTGGCGCCTCCCCAGCCATACACTTAACTTTAGTAAACTTAAGGGCTGGGAGGCGCCAAGTGAAATGGCACCTCCCCAGCCCCATTTTAAAAATTAATTAAATTTTTTAAATTTATATATTTATTTATATAATTTTTATTTTATTATTATTTATAATAAAATTATAATTTTTAAAATATAATTAATTATATTTTATGATATTATTTATATATATTATAATTTAAAATTAAGATATAATTATATTAAAATTATATTAATTATATTTTATAAAAAATATTTAGATTTATATTATAAATAGTGTAGATTGTAAATTAATAAAAATATAAGGATAAATTTGAAAAAAAATTGAAAAGATAGTAATTTATATATAAAAAAAAAATTTTGAAAAGATAGTAATTTATATATATAAAAAATATTTTCAAATATTTAGATTTATATATAAATTACTATCTTTTCAAATTTTTTTCAAATTTATCCTTATATTTTTATTAATTTACAATTTACACTATTTATAATATAAATCTAAATATTTTTTATAAAATATAATTAATTTAATTTTAATATAATTATATCTTAATTTTAAATTATAATATATATAAATAATATCATAAAATATAATTAATTATATTTTAAAAATTATAATTTTATTATAAATAATAATAAAATAAAAATTATATAAATAAATATATAAATTTAAAAAATTTAATTAATTTTTAAAATGGGGCTGGGGAGGCGCCATTTCACTTGGCGCCTCCCAGCCCCTAAGTTTTCTAAAGTTAAGTGTATGGCTGGGGAGACGCCAAGTGAAATGGCGCCTCCCAGCCCTTCGCGCAGCGATTTCGTGAATTGCGCAGCTGCGAAGGTGCCATGTTGAAATGCGCCTTCAGCGGTCGATGGCGCCATACAGTGTGGCGTCCTACGTATTTTGGTAAATAGTTTTGAAATCGCAGTAAAGCGGAAAATAGTTATGAAATAACGGTATTTTGATATTTTAACCGAGCTTATCCATACCTTTTAAAGTTATTAATAAGATTTATCTTTTATTTTGATTAATTTTGATCAACATTACATTTATATTGCGATGGCATAAAATTAAAATTGGAAAAAAATTGAAGTGCATTTATCAATACGGGAAGATGTGCGGTGTGGTGTCTAGCACAGAGCAATAGTAATAATATGATTGCCATTTAAACAAATTTCAATGACACTTTTTTAAATGAATAAAGTTGATTCATCAAACGCGTATCGTTGTAAGCACTTTAATAGTCTTAATGCCACTTTTTTATATAAGTAAAGTTGATTCAAGTAACCGCATTGAAGAGAACACTTATTGTTGACATTTTAATAATTCAATCCACTTAATATTATTTTAAGAATTTTATTTTTATTTAATCAAATTTAAAATCTTACGTACACATGGTATCTAGCACAAAGCAATGGTAATAATATGAA
Source organism: Sindora glabra (assembly GCA_020226215.1). Classification (NCBI taxonomy): domain Eukaryota; kingdom Viridiplantae; phylum Streptophyta; class Magnoliopsida; order Fabales; family Fabaceae; genus Sindora; species Sindora glabra. Next base: position 106,637,758 of record CM035227.1, on the reverse strand, counting down.
TTCCATTTAAACAAATCTTGATGTTACTTTTTAAACAAGTAAAGTTCGTTTCAAGTAATTGCATTGAGGAGAATATGTATTGTTGCAAATATCTTAGTGGTATAAAAACACTCAATATCATTTTAAGAATTTTATCCTTTTTTATATTTGAAATTTGATTGAATTTAAAATTTTACATATGTAAATTAAGTAATATTTAAAAAATTAAATTGGACAGTCCATCCACTAAACATTGTATTATTTGATTTGAGTTAACCCAAAAAAATTATTTTATAGTTAAATCAATTTGAATCAGCAAAAATTAAACAATAAAAGAATAAGTTTAAAATCTAATTAACTAAAAATTCACTCATTTATTTTGTTTTTTATTTTTTATATGAATTATGAGCTTATATATATACTATAAATTAATTATTATTTAAATTTTTTAATAAATTTATATAAAATTTTATTTATAATTTTGTCTAGTTCAATCATTGATTTAATCAATTGACCTAAAATTCAATGAATTTTTCAATTTATTGCCTAGTACGATTTTCAAAATATTAATATTAAGTGAATTATCGTATCTATTGTGAAGGGAAAAAATGTGTGTGGTCGAAGATTCAATTTGACTTACTACCTTTTTTTCTTTTGGGAGAGATTCTTCCTTGTGAAAGCATGACCAAAATACTAACTCTATGCCTGGGTGAATAGAAATTGGAATGAATTTTTTTTAAAAAAAAATTTATTAGAGAAGGAGATGAGAAGAAGAGAAAATTTGAAATATTTATATGTAAAATTAATATAAATCACAAATTATAATTTTTTTTCTTTTCTTCTTTCTTCTTTTTTCATCTGCGCAAGTGAAGGAAAGTTTTTAATTTCAAAATTTTCTATTCATTATCTTTTCTTTCCTCTCATGGGCTAAATATGGATGTTAAATTATGGCTAGGTAAGATATTTCTAATTTCTATTACTTGGGATGCTGAAAGAATGCTCATTGGGCTTATATTAATGGGCTAATCTTTGCAGTTGGCCTATTGATGGTTAAGAAATTCCAAATGGACAATGGAGCTTCTGCCCATGTTTTGTGTGGAACAGCAAACCGGGACAAGCGGAAATAAACGGGTATACTATGGACCCCTTCCATACATAGCCTGAAATTATGGAGACATCTGTACACATGACCATATCCATCCAAGAATTTGCATGCTTGTGAATTGGGAGTTCGAGTTTAAAAGTTTATAATCTACACTTGTAGGTTGAGCTCATGAACCATTTTGTTTTTTTTTTTTCAGGAAGAGAATTAAGAATATTTTAAAAATAATTTTAAATTCAAAACAATAATAATAATAAATTATTGTAAAAGGCATCTCAATTCTAAAATATGTAAAGAATGAAAGAGATAAATAAAAATAGTAATAATATAAACACATAATTTTGTTTGGAAAAACCTTTAAACTCAAAGGAAAAAAAATCATTGAAGAATTAGCAAAGTTTTTATTGTTGAACTGCAAAAAATTGCAAACTCTGATTTTTTTCATAAATCTAAATTACAATTGCATCTAATTCTTTCTCGAATAACCCTCTCACCTAATTTTTTCATACTTCAAATCTTTAACTAATACAAATATTTATAACTTAATAATATTTATTTGACAAGGAATCTAGTTCAATTTTAACACATAAACCTAACTTGAGTAAAAAGAAAATTCTTAATAGAAAAATAATTACAAATTAATAATAATCATAATTTGAATTGCTGAATAATTCAAAATAACAAATAATCATAAATTAGTAATTATCAATATTTAGATTGAATCTTAACAATCTTTATATTCACACAGGTTATATCTTTTCACTTAAGAATTCTAATAGGAGTTGGTCTTACCAAAATCTCAATAAAAGTCAATTTCTTCGTAGGAACTCCCATATGCTCCCCTTTTTTTACTTTATTGTATGCTTCATCATCTATATTTCTCATTATTTATATGAATTCCTATTAGTCTTCTTACCTTTCTTAATGATTAACTCATATTCAGTAATTTTCAAAATTCCATCTTTAACAGAATATCCATATCCTTAAGCATCCAATTTATAAATATCAAACATCTTGATAATTTTATGTTGACAATCATTATAAACATTAAACATCTTCTTATCGATGCAAACATTACCGAAATAAGTAGAATCAAATAGCCAAAAGTTATCAAGATTATTTTGACATTCATCATTCATTAAAATCGTGCAATCTTCATTATCTTGTTTAGTTGCAATGCTAAAAATGTTAGATTCAACTTCTTTTTTTTCTTTAATTTTCTTAAATTCCTTTATATCATCATTTGACTTTTTCCACATCCATTTAAAATGCTCATTTTTATGATAGTAAAAATGCTTTTTATCATTATAATCTCTCATTGACCTTGTTGAATTAGATCTATAAGCCTTTTAATTTGGATCGCCGCCATGATATATGCTTTGACCTTAACCATTACTAGCTACATAAGCAGTTTTCTCAAATGTAATTATAGGCTTTCTTAACTTTCATTCTCCAATACAACAAAAATTACATTTTCTATCATAAGCATATTTTTTTCCAATTGATAATGTAGTCACCAAACTATGATAAGAATTTAAAAGAGATGGTAACAACAACAATGCTTTATTTTCATCTTCTATCATAACTTCCACACTTATCAATTGAAATAACAACTTATTAAAATAATTCAGATGATCTATCATATCAATGCCTTTATCTGTCTATAATCCATATAATTTTTTCTTTAAATGTCATTGATTTATAACAAATTTTGACATATAGAGTTTTTTCTAGTTTCTTCCATAAATCAATAGCACTAATTTTATCTAAAACATTATATTTTATCTCATGTGCCAAGCATAGCTAGATGGTACTAACTACCTTTATCTCCATCTCTTCCCAAGCTTTATCTATCATATTTGCAAGCATTTTTTCTTCCTATTATGCTTTAATTAGCTTGTGTTACACTATAATATCATTCACTGTACTTTGCTATAAGTTGGAATTGTTCTTCTCATCAAATAACTCTTCCTTAAACTTGTTGCTTACTCCATGTTGAAGTTTCACCATCTCAGAACCTAACTTTACATAAGATTGAACCATGTTTTAATGCCACTTGTTGAAAAAAGAAATCTCAATTCTAAAATATATAGAGAATGAGATGAAGAAAAATAACAATAAAATAAATAAATGATTTTGCATTGAAAACTTCTTAAACTTAAAGGAAAAAACCATTGGAGTATTAACAAAATTTTCAATATTAAACTGCAATAATTACAAACTCTAACTTTCTTATAAATCTAAATCCTAATTACCTCGAATTCTTTTTTAAATAATATTTTCACCTACTTTCTCTCATACCTTAAGCCTTTAACTAACACAAATATTTATAACTCAATAATACTTGTTTGGCAAGGAATTCCAATCCAACTCTAACACATAAACCTAACTTGAGTAGAAAAAAATTGTTAATAGGAAAACAATCACAAATTGATAATAATTTTAATTTGAATTGGAGAATAATTTAAAATAAGAAATAATCATAAATTAGTAATTATTAAAATTTGGGTCAAATTGTAACATAAATTTGAAAATCATACATTTAATGAATTCTTGATCCAAACTAAGAAAGCAAAGCTAAATAAATTATAATAAAAATTAGTTAATTATAACATTATTATTTTAGGAACAAAATTATTAACTTAAAAATAATTTATTTAGATTAGGTTGGATTGAAGGATAAAAATTTGATTTAGAAGTGAGCACTACATTAATTAGGTGAAAACTTCTACAATATGTTAGTTTATATATAGAAAGAGAGAGAGAACAAAGACCTATTCATAGATCATGTATTCCAAACTACATAAATTCGGTAAAGTAAACCATTTTGAATTTGCATTTAAATAGATTTATATTTTATGGGTTCTAATTCACATTTTTTTTAGATTCTCGAAATCGTCCATAAACTTCAATTAGGTGTATAAAAGGAGTGAAAAACTTTATAAGGTAAATTCTATGATGCCTCTATAGTTTCAAAATTTAGCGTGATGTGACAACTTTAAAATTAATGGATTAAGATTGTTTAATTATATCTATTAAAAAATGGATAGTTATACTAGGGTAATTTAAATTTAACGGTTTATAAACTTATATGTTCTCTTGAATTTTGAAACCTTTGAAATATCGTAATAAGTTTCACAGTATAATTTAAAATCACCTTTTTGCATAGTTTGGCAAATAATATTGTTGACTTGTAATAAGAATAGTTCTATTGTTTAAAAAAATATTATTTTTATCATATCCTTTTTGTTTGATTTTTATACATTCAAAAAATAAATGAAAAAATATTTTTTCATATATTTTCCTCAACCAATTCTACTATGCCTTGACTGACAACTCAAGGCACGAATATCTTGACCTTGTAGCATGACATCAATTGCAAATTTACTTTAATGATATCATCTATGATTTTACTTAAAAAATGGATTATTAATGTATAGCATTTAAATGTACTTTTTTGAAAATGTACCATCATTATAGATTTTTTGAAAGTATGCGCAATCCTTAGTGGATTGGATCTAAGTAAGATGACAATAAACTTTAAACCTATGGTGGTAATAGACTTTATATGCAACATTTAAAGATCTATGAAAGTGGACCTTTACCGATGTCAAATAGCTAATGTGCCTTATCTCTAATAAGCCATTGGAATGGATGGAAATTTTTTTATTTCTAGCAATAAGCTTAAGCCTTTCAATAGTATGCCTAAACCTTTAAAAATGATTTTAATTTAACAAGAATCAATTAAAAATCTTGAGAAATTTCCCGTCGTTCTATGGGTCCTCAGCATTTCAAGATGGGAAATGGTGGAATTTTTCTAGCAACCAATTCAAGGTAACTAAAGACGCAATGCTGTTAGTTTTTATTCTGTTATACAACTTTATCGATGCTGTAGGCATAGAAAGCGGATCTCAATCTCCTAAAAATTATGAAAACATTTGGGGTAATAGATTGTTCTTTTTTCATAAACGATGCGATTTTTTTTTTCCAGTAGTGATTATATTAACTTTTCTTTTTCTTACTTTTTTATTCAACTAAACAAATAAAAGAATATCTCTCTCTTATTTTTTTTCTTTTTCAATTTTTTATCCAACCAAACACAACAAAAAAAATATCTTTACCTATTTTCTTTTTCCTTTTATTTCTTTCTATTTATTTTCTTTCTTTTCTAATTTCTTTCATAACCAAACAAAGCCTTAAGGAATTTTCTGCATGCAGTGTAAACAGGCATCGAGAATTGGGTGATGCCATTCAACAGCACAATAGAGGGCCAAATTTGATAGCAAGGAACTGTGGAATCTGCTCACCAACATTACAAATTCAAGGAAGTCGGTCAATAACTTCAAACCAAATTCAACTAATGGAAGCCACCAGTCGAATAGTGCCCGTGAGACCTACCCAAATTTGTGTTGGGCTTCTTAGCGTAACAACATCATACATACATAAGGAAAAATCTCGAGAGAAACTTGCAAATACATAAAGTAACAAACAAACAGAACCAATCGGCGGCTGACAAAAAAACCTAAACAAAAGATTCAAAAGTGCTATATGTCACATTGTCATTCATTTTGCAGGACAAGCATCCTTGCCTATGAGTTTGCAAGGGAAAGACCTCACCAATTTCCTTCTATCACTTTCCACCCATTATCTTTTCATATTTTTTTCTGGCCGCTACAAACGAAGGCTAACCGACCTGCTCAATCTTACAAGTGGAATGGAACGACGGAGAGAAAAAAAAAACGGCACCGTATGATTGTCCCAACGTTGCCGCTTGCCACTGACAGTTTAGCGTAAATTTTTTTTCTCTGGGTTGCTCCTTCTGAAAGCTCAGGGAACAGACGCCTGAGATTGAACTGCCACTGCAACGTTGCAACCTAGTGCTGTGGCTTCTGGGAATTAAGGCCGAAGATGTCGTCGACACTGCTGGAGGTGACTCGGGCAGCTCACGAGGAGGTTGAGCGGCTCGAGCGCCTCATTGTCGAGGAACTTCAGAACGAGCCCGCCACCGGCGAGGACGGTTTGTTTCGGAGTCACCGCGTCCGAAACATGATCGATACTATCACTTCCACTACCGAAAAGCTCGTAAGTTGTTTTTTTTTTTTCCGTTTTTTTCTCTGAAAATTCATTGCCCACATAGTTAATATAAAGATTTGAAATTTTTGTGTTTCAGATTGATATATATGAAGACAAAGACAATGCGAGGAAGGATGAGATTGCTGCGCTGGGAGGCCAAACTGCCACTGGAACCAATGTGTTTAGTGCCTTTTATGATCGACTCAAAGAGGTATTATTTTTATTTTGCTTATTGAAAAGACAAAAAAAAGCATCTTTATCTATATGATGAAGCTGGGTTATCACTAACTTTTGATCCTAATTGCGTTGTATATCTTATATATTGGTTATACTTTGTGCAGATACGAGAGTATCATAGGAAGCACCCAGCTGCACGCGTGGTTGATGCTAACGAAGAGTTTGATGCTCTACTTAAAGAGGAGCCCCTAATTGAGTTTAGTGGAGAGGTATCTGTTTTTTCGTGTTTGTTTGTCTTAACTATCATGCAATTACTATGCCTGACGGGAGAAAATGGGTAATCCCCTCAAGAACGTAGAAGATATGGAATTCTTTTTGTGCTTTCTGCTTAGTGATGTGTAACTTGACTAGCCTGTAGGATAAATTTAAGTTTAGGATATTCCCCATTTTCCTTAACAACCTAGACAATGCAAGCAATAGCTTAGCTGCTGCCCAATCATGATTGAGTTGGAGTCTTTTGATTAAGATTTTAAAACATGAATTAGTTCATAGAAACCACAAATCTGCTCTCATTGCAGAAATTTGCAAATGAGTTCTTTTAGGCTGATTATACACAGTTTCCCAGAAAAACATTGATTATCCATGTCATGCATTCCAGAACTCAAACATGGCATTACTACAAAAAATTTCTTTGAAAAGCTTTTAAAGAGAAAATATCTAAGAATTGCAATTGTGGTCCTTTTTGTGATCCTCTCGACTTCAAATTTGTGCTCTGATTGACATTTAAAGTCTTGGCATGGCAAAGGCAGAGAAGTGAGTCATGCAAGATGAATGCCACGTTTTCAATTATGTAAATTGTTGCGCTCTTGCTGATTTTCTAGTTATTGATTATCTTGTATTTTTGTTTTAGGAAGCTTTTGGGTGTTATCTAGACTTGCATGAATTATACCACCAGTATATTAATTCAAAATTTGGGAAACCACTTGAGTATTCTGCCTACCTTGATGTTTTCTCTCAAACCGATAAAATTCCACACAAAATGAAAATGACTAGGTAGATTTCATTTCACTCTTTCTGTTGCACTAATAGGTTGCTTATTTGACATCTATTTGCTTTCTTTTTTTTTTTTTTTTTTCATTGCTTGCATATTTATCGAAATTATAAAAAGGGATCTCTTAGTAAATAACATTCCCGAAAATCAAGTTTTGGATAGAGTCCAATGGTGTCATGCAATCCATATAGTTGACCTTACTTAGTGGAATAAGATTTTATTGTTGTTGTTGTTTGCATATTTATCTAAGATTCTTGGTTTCAATTTTGCTCAGGCAGTACAGGGAATATATAGAGAATCTTTTGGAGTATCTAATTTACTTTTTCCAGAGGACAGACCCCTTGCAAGATCTGGGCAGAATTTTTTCAAAGGTGATTAATTATTATATAACATACTGCAATGAGTGTAATGTTAAGCCTTGGTTTAGTGTTACAAATTTACATTTAGGAAGATTTCACTGTACTCTCTTTTTTAGCTCTAATATTCCAGTAAGAATAGGAACTTAATGTAACTCAGCTTTAAAATGGTTTTCATGAAGATTTTGCCTTAGTGTAACTGTTACACTTTGGCTGTATAACTGTCACAGGAATATGTGTATCATCCTTTGTACTTAATTCTGATTCTACTCTTTTTACACAAAGGGGTTTCTTATAAAATGTGGCAGGTAACAGCTGAATTTGAAGAGAATTGGGCTAATGGCAGCGTACCAGGATGGGAGAATGACAGTCAGGAGGATGGACATGTGCCTGTTCAACACACTGTGATTGATCTTGATTATTATAGTACAGTTGAGGAGCTGATGGAAGTGGGTCCTGAAAAGTTAAAGGAGGTAATCAAAATCTTTCCACAAAATATACTATTGATTTAAAAGGAAAAAATTGATGACAATTTAACAATTAGGTCTTTTCTACCAACTTCATGTCTTCTGAATATTATTACCCTATGTATGCTATTCCAAGTCCTAACTCCTGACCAAAGCTCAATTATTTTGAATCAGAAAGAGTCTTCAAAAGTAAAAATCATAATGTAATGTGTCCTGTGGGTTCGGTGTTTCTTATCATAATCATAATATCATGAACTCCAGTTTGTATGTGTACAACAATTCAATTATCACATGTCAGTTTAGGTTTCAAGTTCAGTTTGTCAATTTTTTGCCCCTTTTTGGCGGCAGGCGCTGGCTGCATTGGGACTTAAGAGTGGTGGTACTGTCCAGCAGCGTGCAGATAGGCTGTTTCTAACGAAGGTGATTTATCCATCTTATCTACTTATGGTTGTACAATCACATTTTGGCTTTTTATCATTTTCTGCTCTGGAAAAAACTCGGGGGGATTATCTTTGCAATAGTATCTCAAACTATAATTATCTTGCAAATGTTATGAGGTAACTTTCTCTTTCCCTCCAGATTGGCTGTATAAGACTTTTATTTGTATAATACTTGAGAGCCCCTTCTGGAGAAGTCAATAACATGTCATGTTTTAAAATTTATTCTTTAAAAATCAGCATTATTTATTTCATTTTTACTTTGCAGAATACACCTCTTGAAAAGTTGAACAAGAAGCATTTTGCCAAGGGGCCACGTAGTTCAGAAAAAAATGGGACTACTGCAGTTCCAGAACAAAAGGAATATTCAAAAGAAATTGCACTGATGGAGGCCAAAATAATAAAACTATGTGATTTGTTGGAAGAGGTTAGCGTATATGGCTTAATTTCTGTTTTATTTTTGTATGCTTCTATGGTCTTCATTTAATTTCTATTGATGCCACATTTGTTGGAGCATCCAACATCTGTAACAGTTGATAGGTTTTGGGCAAAAAAACTGCTGCCATGAGTTCATAAATTTTCACTGACCTTGTGACAGACAATTGCACGAACGAAAGACAACATTTTAAAGAAGCAAACCTTGACGTATGAGGAAATTGAAGCAGAGCGTGAGGAGGTGAGTTAAATCATAGAGAACCATAGTTTGTTGATATGTGACTCCTTTATTGTGTCTCTTAGCCGCAATTTCATAAATTTATCTGGATCAGAATTTCTAACATTTTGCTATATGTTAGATGCTTGGGACACAAATGTGCATATCTTGTTTTCTTTAAGCATCTGTGGAGATGGTTGCTATGAGTTTATATATATATATATATTATAATGATTACTTCTGTCAAATAAATTATATATCATGTTCAGGTTCAGAATTAAGTATGCGTTGTTCTGTTTTCTTCCTCTTTCACATTTTTCCATGACAATTGGAAACTCATGCATTTTTATTCTTTAAATTCCGCATTTAAGTTATGAAAACACAGATAAAAAGAAGCTTTTATTCCTCGTCCCTTTTGACTACAAATTCACCTATTTGTTTTCCACTTTGGCTTCTCTTCCTTCATCATCAAATATAGTTCTAGTTTTTAATACTGATATTCTGTACTGAATAATGCTTGAAAGGAAGAGACAAAAGAAGACACTGAAAGTGAAGATGAGGACCAACAGATATATAATCCCCTAAAACTGCCAATGGGATGGGATGGAAAGCCTATACCTTATTGGCTGTATAAACTACATGGTCTTGGTCAGGTATCATCTCCTTTCATTTTGAAAAAAATGAAACTCACCATCTATTCTAAATAGACATCTCATTCAATTGGGACTTTGCTCATATGTTCTCCTGGTACTTTGGTGGTCAAATCTCGAGCAGTCAGGAGCAGGGAATATCTTATTATTGTTTACTTCTTAGCAGTGTCATCTTGCATCATAATAATTCTTTACAAACCTTTGTGAAAGTGAATTTTGGGACTTTGTCCTTAAACTAACGGATTCTGCTGATTTGAAAAATTATGAAATGCATTTCAGGAATTCAAGTGTGAGATATGTGGAAACTACAGTTATTGGGGGCGTAGAGCTTTTGAAAGGCATTTTAAGGAATGGAGACATCAGCATGGAATGCGCTGTCTTGGTATACCAAATACAAAGAACTTTAATGAAATCACATCAATTGAGGTATGTGGTTTTGCCTCATCTCCTTCATTTTCCTGTTGCTTTGCATGTATGTTTGATTTGATGATTTCTGCCTTCTATCTCTGCTGGTGCATTCTGCTGTTGACATTTCTGTGTTCCACCTCTCATTATAATTAATAGGACCACTGACCACGCCACCCAGTTTCCCCAAAATGAGGTGCTGAAATCATGAACAAAATAAACCTTGTGGTTTTTGTTGGTCTTAACTGATTGAAATACAAAAAATGTAAATAATGTGGATATATTAACTGTTCTATATGTTCAAAATAGTCTTTTGTCCAATGTATTTTGCACACATTAGAAGGTTTTTGTTGGTCTTAAATGTTTGAAATATAGTAGAAAGGAAAAAATGTGGGTATGTTGACTTTTCTGTGTATTCAAACTTGTCCATATATTTCGCACAAAGTAAAAGTTTCAAGTTTATAAAATTTCAGAAACTTGAATACAAGTTTTCTCCTTAACATACACTTCCTGTAGGGAAAAAGTTGGAAATAATGCCAAATGTGTTTGTTTAAACTCATTACTAGCTCCTATTTATGGGTGCTTCTCTCTTCCTTTCAGTGCGACAAGGAGCAAACTTAATTAGTAACTGACAACCGCCAAGAATTTATATAATTTTGCCAGTTAGACATCTATAGTATCTAAAAAGCAACACTACGTGATGCAGGAAGCAAAAGAACTGTGGAAGAGAATACAGGAACGACAAGGAATGAATAAATGGCGGCCAGATTTAGAAGAAGAATATGAAGACAGGGAAGGCAATATATACAATAAGAAGACATATACTGATTTGCAGCGCCAGGGACTGATATGAGGTCATTCATATCCATAGAGACCTCCGTGTGATTGGAAGCTGATTGCTTCTTGTGTAGCAGGGTTGGGGAAATATCTAACTTGTTTATATAACTATAAAGGATAAAAGTAGGAAACAAGGCAAGAAGGAGCTTGATTCTTGCTTTGCATCCTTAGCTAAATGTAAATCATGATCTGATCAGGTTGGGAAAGGAAGAAATTGAGTAGAATCGTAGATAAAGTTGTGTTAAAATTACACTAGTTTCAAGAATATTGGTAAGCCGGAGCCTATTAATTCTGTCCTCTGTTATTTAATATAAGAAACAATGGAACGTTTTGATGGTGTATATTTCCAAGTGTCAGCATGAATGCCACTTTCTATAGTTCTGTTGGAGGATGACAATTCAATAGCTTTGTCCATCTCATTCCCCCCCCCCCCCATTTTTTGTTTTTTTGGTACTCAGTGCTCATGAGGAAGGAAAATGTCAGTGCTGTTTTATCTAAAATTTCAGTTTCAGTTTTCTATTTGCACCATGTTTCATGGAGCTAAAGCTTGAATATGGAAGAAAAAGGCCTTTCCATGACTTTACCACCGATTCAATTCTATTTTTATGGATTCTGTTTCTGCATGATTGTAATTTTTCATTCATACGGAAAACCGTCTGACTTTGTAAATTGGCTGTTGGCTGATTCAATGGCGTTGTGATATGAGCATGTTCAAAATTTGACCAACACACAAGTGGCACGATCATTCTTAGCTATGGAAATACTTGTTCAGGAGAATGTTGCTTGCGTAATATTGTTTACAAAGATCTAATGGTCTGGTGTTTCTCTCTCCTAAATAGATATTGTATGATTTTGCTATCACCATGGTCCGTTGTCCTAGGGTAGCCAAGAACTATTGAAAGCATCCTTAGATTTTTTTCTGGTGACGGTAGGAATGATATTTAACGCGCACATATAAAAAATAGAAATTAAACTCTAGATGGAGAAGAAAATATAAAATCTTCAAGAAACAGTGAACAGCTATATTTAGATTTCGTCAATGAGTAAATAATTTCTCTCAGTATTCTATCATGGACGAATCTTTCAGTGGGGAATGAATTGGTCATATATTTAAAAGGCAAGTCTTGGCACACACCTTCCATGTTTTAGTTTATACCTTCCTTAAATTAAATTCCATGAAGTGTTCTCGATAAATGTGAGCAGTTGAGTTGACAAAAACTCTGTTCAAATTCTCAGAAATCTAGTTTGTGCTGCAAAAATATCATCCTATTTTATCTTGGACTTTAAACAAAATAAATCTATATTAGGCTTTTCTGCATTAGAAAATTTTATGCCTCCCGTCACGGTACTAATATTTGCAGCAGAAAATATCATGCTTAGAGAACTCTACAAAATGCAGGATTTGATTAAAACATTGATAGAAAGAGAAATCATTAAGTGTTGCAACCAAGATTCTTTAACTTAACGAAACTCAACAGTTACACTGGCATAACTATGATTCTTTGCAAGATTTCATCCTTCCTCATTTAACACATCTTTGATAGTAAATATTGAAATTTACCCCACTATATTTTCAACCATTAATACCTTGCACATTTAAATTATCTTCCATAAAAAATTTGATAGAAAATACACGTAAAATATACATTTCCTTGTTTTTCCAAATTCAACACTCATTCTTAAAACCAATTCACCCCCTAAAATACCAAACCACCATTCTTCTGCTATCTTAGAGCAAATTGGTTAAACAAATGTCAGGTTAGGCCGAATTTGAAAAAAATAGAGAACATGTATATTTCACATAAAATTTTTGTTAAATTTTAAATGAAAAATAATTTAAATGAGCAAATTATTAATGGTAAAAAACATATGAATGAATTTCAAAACTTAAAATCATATATAAATTAAGTGAAAAAAAGCAAATTACAAAAGGATAAAATATACCATTTCTTGTTTAAATCCACTCATTATATTATCAGTTGAGCCCTAGACAAAAACACGCACGAACCCAATGCAAATGATGCAACGCTGAATTTGCAACAAGGATACAATCAAAACGAACAGATTAAAGAAAAGAGTGCTAAATAAGAGGTTCGGATAGATTGAGGAAAAAGCATTTAGAAGAAAATAAAAAACCCAAGGTTGGGGAAAAAAGATGAAAAGCAACAACCAATAAAATTTGGAAAAGTTTTTTTTTCTATAAATAAGCTGAACTTACAAGCCATGTATGCACATAGCATACATGCAAGGACAGTGCAATATACTGAGATGCTTACTGCTACGGCATGCTCATGCAAAAATGCCAAATAGAAGAAATGAAAAGCTAGATCATGCTTGGGAGGGTGAAAAGGGGAAAAAGAAAACACTTCTAAGGGAACCTGAATGGCATTTCCTTTCATCTCCTTGCTGAAAATGAAAGCAACAGAGAGAGGAGAGGAAGGAAATTAAAAAAAAAAGAAACACATGTTGGAAGGAAAAATGAAAAGATATAGAAATTGTCTCAATGTGTACTTTCAGGAGAATGATGTATCCGGCTTAAAATTAGTGACTCAGACTCATTTGACCCAGGCATCAAAGCATCACAAGCTTTGGGAGAACCATCAAAAATTAAGGGATCACCCAATGTCTCACCAACACCCGGCTTCTCATCCACACAATGGGCAAAATCAGGCCTTTTAGCTATCCTATTCATGTCATCATCACCAGCTTGCAAGGCAGGGACCAACACAGATGCATCTGTGATAGCCATGGAGTGATTCTGCTCTGCATCTCTAGAAATTACAGGCTCAGGAGTTACTTCATCCCCTTTCTCATTCAAAATTGGTAAAGGCTCTCCATGTTTCTTGAGATCTGAAGATGGCTCAGACAAGGCTGACGTCAAGGAATGGTTACGCCCACGATCATGCCTCTCTTGGCTACAGGTGGCATCTAACTCAACCAAACCCTCCTTTGCTGGAGAAATAATTTGCACTTCCTTCAGATCTAAAGTAGGCACTGGCATGTCTGCCACAGCATCAGAAGTTGAGGCAGAAACCTGCATATTCTCTGGCACTGGCTCAACCACTTCCATCTTGATGGATGCTTTGATAATATCTAATTTCCCTCCATCTGGCATTGCTGCCCTCTGCTTCCTATACAGGTCTATGGCTCTCTGAAAATTAAAAGGACATTTGCACTCATCAAGAGTCAAGAATTCATTAAATATATATCCTAGATTTGAAGTCAACATGTAGCATGAGGAAAAAGCATGTTGATACAAATCTCAGGTAAAAACCATATATATATATGTATGTACGTACGTATGTACACACGTATGTATGTATGCGTGTACCTCAAACAAGATTACAATCTCATCAAGTAGTTTACCTGGAAGATGGAAGTGTCCATTGCTGAAAAATATGAGTGCTTCAAGAACCTGGCAGCATATTTCTGTCGTGCTCTTGAGCCATCCTGTTAAATCAAGTGATGGAATAAAAAATTATATCAGGGGTTCTTTGCTGCAGCCACATGCTTAGAGTCTCAATTTAAATAAATATCACTATTTCACAGAACCAACATATAATTACTTCTCAACAGGATTCACAAAAATGCTTTAAGTTGCAATTACACTTGATCACTAGATGTTACATTCAGTCTCAAAATTTGTTATAGAATTTGGCAGGTGGGGGGGGGGGGGGGAGGGGAAGGGCAGTAAAGAGTTCTATCAAAAATTTTACCTCGGAATAAAAATCCTTTTCAGCATCTCCAGCAATATTAGCTTTCTTTTCAACTTTCAGCAGACCGACACACTGATCATACAACTCAGGCAGTGCAAGTTCTGCCGAAATGTCAAGTTTAGAAAGATAGGATCGGCTGAGAGTAGTCTTGTCAAATGGCGTTTTAATGTCGGGCACCTTTTCAGAAATAGATGTGGACAAAGCATTCGGAAATGCTTTTGCTGCAGATACGAGATTAGATGTCTTTGTTTCAGGAACTTCTTCATTATTGTTAATCTGAGAGTGTTCATCCTGAGACATCTGAATGGCCGGCTGAGCCAAAACATCATCTATAAGGGCTGGCACAGATTCATCTTTACTCGCTGGAGATTGCAAGTCCATTTTTGGATCAACACTCTGTTCTCTCCAAGTATCAGAGCTGGATTCCCATCCACGAATATTTGTCAAACGCCTGTTCTGCTCCCAATCAGTACCACCATACATGTGTGGATCATTTCTAAAGACACCATTGATTCCATCCCATCCATGCAAGTGCGGAGGACCAGCGCCATCCATCATATTCTGCCATCCAATCGGACGTAAGTGAACTGGAAACCTATCAGCATCAGAGATATGGTAAGTAATACCAGCATGATTAACATCCATTGGAGGTCTAACACCACCAAACAGGGATTGAGATGAATACTGTGGCATCATTGCTTGAAAACCTCCAGGCCCATGTTGGAAAGGAACAAAGCCATTTGGTACAGATGAAGGCCAGTTTGGAACACCCCTCCAGGAGTTGCCATGCCCTCTTCCAAAAGCAGCATCGCTACTTCTTCTGTGACGAGAATTGGAGTTATCCCTAACATCATCCTCTAATGAACCAATAAATGGTCTGTCTGGTTCAGCCCTGAATCCAGGCCGGGGAAGAATACCCTGACTGGTCCTACCATGAAGAGATAAATCTGGTTGAGATGACTCATCCAAGAGTGGTTTCTCAGGCAACAACTCCCGACTTGGTCTGTCTTCAGAAGCAAAGAAATCTCTGACATCAACACTGTTCCTCCATCCAGTTTCTTCATTTTCAAGACTCCGCCTACTACTACCTCTATTCGTGTACCTGCGATCAATGCTAGAGGATGATGGAGATCTTTCCACCAAGCCCAAGGGTGAAGCCTTGGAACTAGAAGACCTTTCAATTGACAAATCTCCCACAGGACCATCATCTATATTAATGGTTTTCTCCATTAACTTATATTTAGAGCCTCTCTCTGATAGCCCAGGAAGTCCCTCTCTTGAGCCCTTGGTTCTCTGTTCGACCAATGAATCTCTGCGCTTTGAATCTTCAAAATTCACATTCCTGAAACCAAGGGGATGTGAGAACTAGTTATAATTGTTCAGATTATAAATAACTTCCCCCTCATCTTAATTCTACAACATCAAATCGATCCCAAAGCAAAAGATAGACCACAGTAATCAAATTGTAAAAATGAAAAACATGACAGCAACATATAGCAGTATCAACAAGCTCAGGTACCATCAGTAATGATCTCCCCCATGGCAAAACAAGGCAAGGCTGTCTCTCTAGTTTCTAAACCTCTTGTTTGTTCTGGTGAATAGTTCCATAAAATTTATAAATATATAAGCCAAACCTGAGAAGGAAAACTGCATAAATAGTAGATGTCATACACGATTCCCGTATTAAAAAATATTAGTTATCGATCTTCCTGAGAAAAGCTTCCACATACTACTTGATTGCAGTAACACTCATCAAAAATAGCAATACACTGATAGACTAAAAAATTCTATACGTGCACATTAGCTTTCCTAGTATCACCCAGCAAACATGCAAAAGGCAGGGATTATCTGCCAAAGATAATCTTGAAAAACAAAAACAAACTACTACACCATATATTTATAAGGTAAAAAGAATCACCTGTATCTATCTTTGTCAATATGTGAATTTGGAATGGGAGAAGATCTTCGTTTGTTGCTAGTCCCAGTTAGCTCTGGATGAGCTTGACGAGACTGTGATCGTCCCCTGTCGGTATCAGAATCAGCTCTACCACTGCTTGCACTTCTCTTCTCTGCATTCGAATAGTGGGCAATGCCAGCTCCAGATTTAGCGTCACCATAATCATCAGGATCATCCAGATTTCTTTTCTTTGCTCCACTCTCTTTGCTCCTGACACCTCGGTCACTGCCATGTGACCTGTCACGATCATGGCGATGGTCATGATCGCAGTCTCTATCTCGATTATGGCCCCAATCGTGATCTCTATCACATTCATGGTCCCAATCTCGATCTCTGTCATAGTTGTGGTCCCTATGAAGATCATAATCACCACCACGATCTTTGTTACGTTCACGACCACGAGCAGAAACTAAATCATGGTCTCCATCCCCATCACGATCATAGTCACGCTGATGCTCTGGAAGCTTAATTCTCTTTTTCCGTGACTCTACATTATCCTTTTCTTCCCTTGTATGCTTTTCATCAGATCTCTTGCTGGAATGATCTTTTGCAGGGCGTCCATCCCGTTGCTTGTCATGTCTGTGTTTGTTCTCCTTGTCCATCTCTTCCTTGCACTTGTCTCTGTGTTTCTCATCCTTCCTCCTCTCATCCTTCTGTTTTCCGTCCTTAGCAATGCCATCCGTAGCAAACAAACGTTTATCATAACCATCTCCAAAATCATCTTCATGTTTATCCCCATCACCAGAATAACCCCTCCTCTTCCTCATGCTCTTCTCAGGCTGGTTCTCGAGGTCAGGGCTTCGCAACTCAACCAGACCCTTTGAATCTGCAATAAGACGGAGATCAAAGTAAACAACTGTCTCCCATGGAAAAATCAGAATTCATGAAGAGTGTATATACAAAAAATCATAGTACACTAAATCACATGGAAGGTATTAAAGAATATCAGAAGGACCATCACGTTGCACGTCACAAGTACACAATAACTCCATCAATAGAGAAGGGAGGGGGTTTTGATGTTTGGAGGAAAATATTTAAATTTAAAACAAACATCTACAACCTGTATAAACTCCATATCCATCACCGTTATGGTTGTGGTCATTGCACACTCTAGAAGCATGCTTGCAACAATTAGGCCTTAAGAGACTCTCGAGGACAAAGAATGTCAGGAAGGACTTTAACAGAGTTCTTTTAAT
This sequence comes from Sindora glabra, assembly GCA_020226215.1. NCBI lineage: Eukaryota > Viridiplantae > Streptophyta > Magnoliopsida > Fabales > Fabaceae > Sindora > Sindora glabra. The sequence goes on along the minus strand of CM035227.1, from coordinate 106,619,703 downwards.
AATCAAGTGCTAATAATCCAGAACACTCCAATTAAGCCCATATCATGATGACAGTAACATAGGACTGCCAGATCTACCCAAAACCATACTCAGTTCAGCTGATATGAGAAAAACAGGATAACAATTGTTTCGTTAAACTATGGATATTTTAAAAATACCAATAGGAAATAAAAACATCTCCAACAGCTGCACACTTTCACAAATAAGAAATTGCCAAATGAGATTCTGCAGGCATCTTTAGACTTTTCACACCTTGATCAGGTCCAAAACCACGTAAAATATATCATTTTGTGCTATGAGGTCCACAGAGGGGTTGTAGATGCTGCTGTACAAACACCCAATACTAAATATCTTAAGCACTGACTTGTTGAAGTAGTTCAACACATTGTTGTACATAGAATAGATTGTGGCACCATTTGAGGGATTTGTGGGTTCTAGATATAGGATGATTCCAGAAAGAATTATGATACAAGCATTAATTGGTTATGAACAGGTAAGGCACACAACAGAGCACATAGGCATCGTTTGCACAGTTGGAATGAATACAATAAATAAGGCAGCAAAGGAAACCTATATCTCAAAAATGTGCATAAACAAACAACGACATATACGAATAAGCACTTTATCACGAACAATCAATCCAAACATCTAATTATCAATAGAACAAACAGCAAAAGATTGCAACAAACCACCTTCAAGATCCACCCAACTGAGAGATCAAGTCAAATCCAACAAAACAAGAGCTGAAATCAAGTTGCCTATAGAAAACATGCAGGCATAAACCACAAGCACCATGCCAACAGTGAATGGGGCTTAAGAATATTCAAAGAAAATAAACGGAAGAAACCCGTGTTTCCAGAACTTTATATAGCGTCCTGCATCGCCACCTGGCTCCACCCATATATTCTAGAAAACAATTTAAATATTCAATATCAAATCCAATCATAGTCCTACAAGTAGCTATGAGCCTGTCATGTCACTCGAACCAATAAAACTAAGACATTTCAGCAATAACCACATCATCATAAATGGTCAAACAACTACCTTATATAATAACAATAATTAATACAATGTCTAACACTGAAAATATTTTTTCCAAAAAAAAGTCTAAAATATGGAAAACAATTATTTGGATAATATCCTTAATACAGAGGCTGTTTCTGAATAAAATTTCTCATAAGGAAAATATTTACCTAAATATCTATGCCAAATAAAGTACAAACCAACAAATTTAACCCTCATCAAGGCACAGCGCCACTATCATCAAATTTTGTTTAAATAATATCCAAGTATTGATTCTCAAAATAAAAATTTTAACATTTTGTCAAACAACCATATTTCACCACAAACTGTCACAATCATCTCTACTATAGGGAGGGCGGGGGAGAAGAAGATAATATCTCTAATTTGAAAGATGTTAGTTTTACCTAACTCTATCACAAAGTATAATCCAATGAATCAAATCTCCCAGATGCACTGATATAATATTTCTCCAAACACAGAAATATTAGTTTTTACTTTAATCTTTATCCTGCATAAACAATACATAAATGAAGCTAACCCATATTCAGGCCTGCTGTTAACATAATTTTTATTTGAAATTTCCAATTCACTCTCTCTAAAACACAACAGATTCTGATTGACAAAATATTTCTCCAAACACAGAAATATTAGTTTTTTCTTTAATCTTTATCCTGCATAAACTATACACAAATGAATCCAACCCACATTTGGGCCTACTGTTAACATAATTTTTATTTGAAATTTCCAATTCACTCTCTCTAAAACACAAAGGATTCCGATTGACTCCAGCAATTGGAGAGTATCAATAGGACAGAGTAAGAAACAAATAGGTGGAAAGGACGTTCCATTGTAGGACCAATTCACTATTTCTTTCTCCCTCTAACTTCCCTTCTCCAGGATCCAAATTACACATTAAATTACCAGCCAATATCAACAACAACAACAACAACAATAAAGCCTTATTCCACTAAATTACCAGCCCATATCAAACACAAAATATCCAATTCCAAACTGTTACTTCACGTTATCACACACACATAAGTAAATGTAAGATAGAAAAAACTAATAAAATTATGACTAAACCAACAAATTAATCCTTGAAAGATATAGGTTACATCAAATTCTCCCTAAAAGTTCGTTTTACATCTTATAACCACATAAGCGTCTAATTTCTACATCAATTTCATCCATAAAAGACAGATGTTACATCAGATTTCCCCCAAAATTTTAGTTAATTGATGTAAAACAAATTTTCAGTAGAAATCTGATGTAAGATATATCTTTCAAGCAGGAGACACAATGAAGTCTGTCTAAAGAGTCAAAAGCCTTGTAATAACCATAAAAGCCTCGCGAATCATGCCAATAGACTAGTCAAAAAACAACTCAAGCTTCAGAAATAGCTAACAATAGATACAAACATACACTGAATAAGAGGAGGGTGGAGCTTTAGGAAGCTGCATACGTTCAAAGCAGAAACATACATTGTGAATTTCAGCAATAGCAAAATCTATCACTGAACACTGCAAAATTGCTTAAAATCTTGTATATATGAATTCAAACCATATAATCAAGGGATGCTTCAACCAAAATCCAAATATATAAATTAGAAAACCAAGTAAACTCTAATTTTTATAGCACAATATTGAAATTTTTTTTATTGATAAACAAAAATTTATATATACAAAAGAGTATACATGAAAAGAGAATAACAAATCCTCCAAAAAAAAAAAAAGAAGTCAAAATGAAGGCAACCCTACTGCCCAATTTCAATCCAAATCTGACAGGCTCAAACCCCTAAAATAGCCATTAGCTTTTAGTCAAAAAGAGGCTCCAAACAACAGTGCTGACGCTTGAAACATAAAAATATAAGAATGCAATTTTTTTAGGCCATTGCCAAAGAACAGCCATAATGCAAGTCAGGACCTCCACAAAAGGATTTTAGAAACCACAAAGTAAGAATCATCTCCGAAACCCAGCATTACAAAGTGAGAGTTTACAAAGAAAGGTGAACCCACTAATTATTTTACTGTAAAATCAGATCTCAACTCCAGACACAACTAAAACACCTATCTGAAATAATGTTGCAAATTAGTTTTAGCATTCTACAAATATTATATCCCATTATCAGTAAATATAGCGTTCTTTCCACAACTATCTCCCCACAACATATACCTGTCAACATCATAGCAAACTAACTAATGAATTTCATGAAAAGTAGATATTACCACGAGAAGGTGTCCAATATCATAAACTGAACAGCAGCAATGTGGAAATGAAACACAAGTTTTTTTTTTCTAATCACAAATAATAATATCTATCGAGAAACGTAATTGGAGGCCAATGAGATAATAGCTTAAAATAAATAATCTAACTCAACCTCAAATCAAAGATCTCGTTGCGCTAAAACAACTCAATTACGTAATAAAAACGTCATCATGTCCGCATATATCAGTTTAGGCCATTTCTAAAGTTGAACTTACTATCCTACAAATAATTCAGCAACACTTTAACCAAAGGCATCCTACTAATCTGCAATACCAAACAAAGTCTTCCGTTCACAATTTTTCTCTGCACCCCAGCTTCCCCCTTCCCCCCCCCCCCCCTCTTCTTTTCCCTCCAACATAACAATGGATATAAAGCACAACACAATAAAAGAAGCCAAAAATAATGTGAATTACTGAAATCTTAATGCAAAATATGCACTTCAACAGTAGGGCGCACTATCTGCTCCATATGTCTAAGGCAGCTTACTAGTTGAAAGGACTATGTGCAGATTAGCTAACATGAGCAATTTCATGCAAAAGAGATCAAAGCCGCAATAAACTTAGATTAAAAGGTAAAATTTGTGACTACAATTATCAAGAGAGTGAAAGTAACCCTGTAATTAGAAAAGCGATTGGGATTGAACAAACATAAAAACAGTGGTACAAGCAAAGGCATTTCTTAATAACATCAAGATTTATTAAACACAGGAGTTAGGCGATCACAAGAGCTACTATATAATAGGCTCCAGTCATACCACCACCCGGCCCACCCCTTCCCCAAAAGAGAAAGGTAGTTTAGGGAATGAACTGTTATATATTGGCATTTACTCTAACATGCATGCAGCATGGGAGTTTTATTCAATTAAAAGCGCAGCCAAAACAAAACAAACAGGAAAATGACAATAATATACAAAGTAACGTAATTAGGCCAGCAATTTCTGCTCCAGAGAAAATTAGAAGATGGTGGTACAAATTTTCATTATTCAGAATAACAGGTTATAAACTTTAGCCAAGGCTGCAATGTCACATACTTAATCATTCGACCAAAAAAGGAGGGGTAGAAATAGGAGGTACCTCAACACCCATATTCTAATATTTGATTCGCATAAAACTATAATCAAATTGAAAAGAAGGCAGCTCAGCTTCAGTTATGGAAAAACTGACCTTTTTCACATAAATGTAGAATATGCCTCAGTTCAAAAAAAATTAAATCTCCAATGCATAATATACACATGTCACAAATTAATCAGTTACCTTACCAGTATTTTCAAAAACTTGCTTGGAACTCCGCTGTTCATTATCAGCCGATCTTTCGCTTCTACCTTCTTTAGACTTACGTTCCTTTTCCGCCCCACTTTCTCTACTCTCCTTTCGATCCGAATCCTTGTATTTCCCCTCGTTTTTCCCAGTACTCTTTTTGAACTCCTCACCCTCACCATACACTCCTACACTCCCATCTCTTCTCTTTGACTTCTTGGATCCTTCACCTCGATCCTCCTCGTCATCATTCCCCCTATCTCCCGCCTCAGTCATTGCCATGCTCCTTGCGCCGCTTCGAATAACCATACTCGTCAGAATATTCCCCATTCCCTGAACCATGCACAGCCTTCACATCCTTAGAATCAAGTTTCCGCTTCTCACTCGAACTTGAATCCTTGGATACCTTGGTAACACTCTCATCTCTCCCCTTCCTATCCTTCAAGCTTGAATCTTTCTCCGAGTCCGAGTACTCCCTCGAATCTCTCGAACTATGCTTGCTCGATTTATGCCTCGAACTTCGCGGCATCACGAAACCAAACTCAATTCCCTTACTGGCTAACAACTTAACGGAACACTGAAATCAAGACCGCAAACCCTAGCAATAATTATCCAGCAAAATTTGAACGGTTAACGGCCAATCCAATAAATAGAAAACCCTAAAATCCAAAGTTGCGAGCAAATAGTGATGTGGCTGAGAAGCAAAAGGACAAAGCTCCGAAATGCGAAACGGCGGAGAAGGAGAGATTAACCGGTGATTGGACCGATGAGGATGCAAGGTGCGGGGCGAATAGGGAGGAATAAGGGGGAAATTACGGTGGAGCCCAAGGGAGAGAGAGTTAGTAACAGTGTGAATCCAGGGTAAATGTGGAAATAGGAAGAAGAGGAGAAGAAAATCCAAGAAGGCTGAGATGTATTTTTCTCGCTGGTTTATCGCGTTAATGGGACTCGGCGCAGACTGGGGGAGTAACTGGATTTGGAACTTTTGTGACGGATTTGCCCTCGACGTTTTTAAGTTATGGCGGCTGTCTCCCCGTGCATTCCACGTGGCGTATTTGCCGCCGCAGTTTTTGGGTTATGGGGCGGTTGTGTCCCGGCGGCTGCAGTTGTTGTGTTCCTGTGATGATGCTATTCCGATCATTAGTTGTTGGTGTATTAGCCAATGAGAGTTTGACATGTCAGAGAGACATATTGTTGGGGTTGCTGCCACTGCGACGGCGAGGTTGTGTTGTCGGTGGTGCTCCGTTATCATGGTGCTTTATTAAGATTATGATATAATAATTATAATAATTATAAATTATAATATAATAGGAGTTTAAATTTGACCATGAGTGAGCATAAAACTAGTTAATAGATCCGTGCAGTGAACAGGTATACGGTAATTTATTTAAGATATGAAAATAAAAGTTTTATGATATTAATTATATTTATATTAAATTATTGCAATAATAAAATATATTATTTTTATTATAAAAATAAATTCAAAAAGTTAAAAATTTGTGTCAGTTGTATTTATGCAAATAATTATTATTAATACTAATAAATATATATTTAATTTTATTTAAAAATATTATAAATAATTTATTAATTTAATTTAGTTAAATTATTTAACTACATATTACATTTTAAACTCTTATTTTTTATAAATCACATATTTTCCCTGTGCTCATTCCTATTATTTAATAAAATAATTATTATTTATTATTATATTTACAATAATAGTTATTATTTATGCTAATAAATATATATTTAATTTTATTCAAAAAATATTATAAATAAATTATTAATTTAATTTAATTTGATTATTTAAGTACTTGTTACATTTTTAATTCTTATATTATTTTATAAGTTACATACTTATTTTTCTTCTTTCTTATGCTCATTTTCATTATTATTTAATCAAATAATATTATTTATTATTGTATTTATACTAATAATTATGTATTTTATTTTATTTAAAAATTCTATAAATAAATTATTAATTTAATGTAAATTATTTAGTTATATATTACATTTTTTACTTTCGTCACATATTTTTTCTCTATTTTTCCTGTGCTCATTCTTATTATTATTTATTATATTTATGCTAATAATTTTATATTTTATTTTATTATATTATAAAACATTATAAATATGTTATTAATTTAATTTAATTATCTAATTATATATTATATTTTTAACTCTTATATTATTTTATAAATAATATATTATTCCTCATCTTTCCTATAACTTTTTTGTAATATTTCAACCGTAAATAATAAAAATTCATAGAAAAAGGAGAATGCATAATAAAATAAATTTAAATAAGAAAAATAATGTGTGATTTGTTAAACAAAATAAATTGAAAATAAAATATATAGTTAAGTAATTTAATTAAATTAAATATTTAACATATTTTAATTATTTTATATAAAAATGATATATTTATATATATGATGAAGAGGTAAATAATGTGTATATTGTAAATAATGAAAGTGGTAGGAATTAAAATAATATAAAAGTATGAAACAAAATTTAAAATTTTACATTAACAAAAAGATAAAGAAAAATGCAAGAGAAATTCTGGCGGGGAAAAACGCAAGGAGGAGACAACACGTAGCATGCAAGTTATTCGGCTATAGAAGAACAAATGATGATATTTTATACAATTATTGAATAAGAAAAATACATAATATTAAAAAATAAAAATAATTAATTTTTTTATAATGATAAAATAATTTTAATAATTTTTTAGTAATATAATAACATAGATAATAATATAAAAATAATTCACATAACAGTTAATGAATTTTAAATCCACTTAATATTGTTAAATCCCTACCTTTTTGTTTAGTTTTATTTTATAAAATTCTGCTTTGTTATTAATCATATTTAGGGTTCAAATTTAATAATAAAAACACTGTTCAAAAATATTGTGCAGTGTAAATATTATTCACAAAGCATTTTTTCTTATAAATGTATATAGGAAATTGTGCACATTTATATTTTTATTTTGACATGATATAAAATTTTTAGCAAGTTTAAATCTTTTTCATTAAATCAATTGAAGACTTCATATATCCATAGTACCAATAATTTTTTTATGATGGGGACACGGATTCGAACCAAACACCAAGGATATGATGAAATCTCTCCATCACCAAATCAAGTAGCCTTGTATGGAAGGAGAGGGTTTCTCTTTTCCCTTTCCTTCTCCTTTTCGTTTCATTTTTCACTCTTCTAATATTAGAATTTGACGGACTTGACCTCCATTAAATTGTAAAACCTATTTTCATTCTTTTAATTCGTCATGTAAATCAGCTCGAAATGGTCCACTCTGTTAGATTGAGGATGTGGGTAAATACATGGTTGAAGGAAAGCTAAAAGCTAACATAGCTATCTACTTTCAATTTAAAACTATTATTATCACAAGTTATGAAGTAGAATTTGGTCATACCTTAAATTATTTCTATGAAATTGAAGATGTAAATTTAAAAGAGAGATAAATATAAATTTTTATTTATTTATTCTAAAATAAAAAATTATATATCTATTTTAAATTAAAAATTAATAAAAATATAAAATATCTTTTCCAATTTAGGAAAGATTAGATTTTATTCCCTTTCAACTTTAAAAACTTGAAAAGCACCCTCTTAAATTTTAAAAAATTTGAAATTGTCAATAATAATTCACTTAATTAACTACTTTTATAAATTTTATTTTATTTTTTATAATAATTTTAAACAAGAATATTATAAGATGTTAATTTATTTTATTATTTTTCATATAGTTTCATACTTTATTTACAATTATTTAATTAAAAATCTTTATATATAATTTAATTTTTATTAATTATATAACATAAAAATTATATGTAAAAATATCAAAAATTCATTATACTATAATATTATAATTCTTATTTAAAAATTATATAATTTAATAAAATAATCAATTAAGTGAATAATGAATTTTAATTTTAAATTTTATCCCCTTTCAACTTTAAAAAATTTGAAAAGTATCCTCTTAAATTTTACAAAACTTGAAATTATCAACAATAATTTAGTTAACTAACTATTTTTATCAAACTATGTTATTTTTTATGAAATTTTTAAACAATAATTACAATATTATAAAATGTTAATTTATTTTATTATTTTTTGTATATAATTTCATACTTTATTTGCAATTATTTAAGTAAAATTCTTTATATATAATTTAATTTTTATTAATTATATAACATAAAAATTATATGTAAAAAATGATAAAAAAAATTATTATACTATAATATTATAATTTTTATTTTAAAAAATTTATAAAAAATTATATAATTTAATAAAATAATTAATTAAGTAAATAATAAGTATTAATTTTAAATTTTATAAAATTTAACGAGTGATTTCTAAATTTATAAAATGGAAAAAGAAAGAATTCAATTATACTAAAATTGAAGAAGGTAGTTTATATTTTTTTTCTAAAAATTAATAAAAGAATAATAAAGAGGATTTAGATCCGAGAAGGGTACGTACAAAAGCAACAGAGATCATGGATAACTAACCATGTCGTACTTGGTTCCTTAAAGCCTTGTGTTTCTTTGCCTTCTTCGCCGCCCAAAACGAGAACGTGAGACCAAAAAACGACACTGGGAAGCTGTGAAATAGACATGCATGAGGGATGGTATGCAGTCGAGGTTAATGGTATTTTTATCCACTTATGTTCATTTCTTCCTTACCTTTTTTTTTCCCGCATATTATAACAACCACAATTCTACACATCTATTGTTTATTAGAAAGGAATAAATGTTCATTCTCCAAAAAAATGTAGTACAAATAGCATTTCTTATAATCAAATTAAATTCTACTTAATAATGATAATGATGGTTGTGTATTAATTAAATGTGCATGCAAAGATTCTCTAATCATATAAGTGGTTTTTTTCTAAATTTAAGAATTAAAAGGAAGAAAATCCATTGGCCATAAAAAATTTATGACTGTAATAATTTTGTATCTGATTAAATAAAATGAAATGAAAAAAGAGGTGATACAAAATTTTGTTTGATTGACATCATTATAGATACTTTGACTCTAAAGAGTTGATAACATAAGTTAGGGCATAAAATTTGATAAAGTTTAGTACTAGAACAGAAATGTAGTAATTTTACATTTGATTGAATAAAATAAAATGAAAAAGAGGTGATCAAAAAATTTAGTTGATCAACATTATTGTAGATACTTTAATTCTCAAGAATTAAGAATATGGGCCTGTTCAAAAAATTTGATAAAGCTTAATACTAAAATACACCTTAAAAGAGGACAAAAATATACCAAAGCTCAAAAAGGCTTGATATTAGTTTAAAATATGGGTCCAATAATGATCAAAGTATTGCGAGAATAAGTTATTGTGAGGGTCTAAATGAATAGGACCTTATAGAGATATGAGTATCAAATGAGTTAGAAATTGTAGATCAGTCTATACTTGTCATAGGTTTTGGCAAGTTTAGACTCCAAAAATTTAACCTGTCTTGGATGCAAATAATATTGACTAGTCCGTATCTACTCAACTTACATTCATTACGATTTTTTAGTGAGTTTGAATCCTCTAAAATTAAACTCATTTAAGCATAAGTAAAATCGACCAATCTGTCATAAACTCAATCCATCCTAGATTGACCTATTTGATAAGCTTTTACATCTAGTAGTCACTTTACTTAAGGTAAGAGTTGCTTTGATTACGAAAAGCGAAAACTTCCCCTCCACCCTATTGGGAGTTCCTCTAAGGGTGGTTTGGTTAGATTAAAATGGAGAACCTATGTTGGGCATATTATGCCTAAGTTTTCTTACCATAAATTCTTTATGTTGAAGTGAGGAAAAGAAGCCATGATGATTTCTATCGTTCTACCCAAATAGCTTTAATAACTCATGGCTCCATGTAATCACCTAAATTAATCTTTATCCATTATTATAAGTTTTGTTACAATTAATTAATATTACCAATATCAAATGTCATTTCAATATGATTATTTGATAATGTTCGTATTGGTTATTTTATATTCCATCATATTATTATCCCTAATCTAAGATAATAGTGTGCCAACCCAGCACCTAGATTATCATATACTTCCTATGCAAATGTTCCACCATTAACACTTATAAAAACCTACATTCACCCTTTCAAAAGGATAAAAAACCATGCATAGCAAGCTTTCTTTGCCATGCTAAAATACTTTGCAAAGATTGCTTATTTCCTCAGGCTACTCTTAAGAATTTCATATTCATACTTATACTTTCAAACGTAAAATCATAGAATTAACAACTATGAACTAAGAATGTCTATTCTTTAGAAAATAGAAATTCCATTAAATGATATAATCTCAATTCCAAAACAAAAGTATTGGAATGATTTTTTAACATCCTCATCACTTACATTTTTCATATATTTTAATATTACCTTTAGTTAAAAAATAATAAAATATCATTAATTTTAAACATTTCTGTATTAAAATATTTATATATATTTAATAATAGAATTTAAAATAGGATATTTTTGTATGCTTAAAAATATTTAATATAAAAATTTTAGTGAATTTGAATTTTATGCTTTTATTGTAAGAAAAATTGTTAATTATAATTTTTATGATAGGACAATTTTTATTATTAATCATATCATATATTTTAATCATATTAAATTATTTAATAAAAATATTTTTTATTTTTATGATAAGAATATTATTGTCATTAATTATACTTTTCTCATTCCATTCCTCTGTTATTTTAAAGTAGAAAATAAAAAAATGTAACGCAATGCTTACTTCATTATTTATCATACCAAATATAATTATTAAATAGTTGTTCTATTCCATTCCATTTCTTATTCTCAATTCATAATTTATTTTTATTTTATTTCATTATATCAAATGTAACATTAGTTTCACATGTCAAACCAATGAAGGCTACTTAATTGATTTTTTATATATAATTTTGTTACTAAAAAATGTGATATATCACTTAATTAACATACAATGCCATGAACGTTAACTAAATAAATAGAAAAAAAAATCTCCAACAATAAAATTTTGTGCAATTATATTATTTAAAATATCAATTGATCAATTGATGAAATTAACATTAGTATGTGAAAAAAAAAGTTTGATAGACTCTTATTTTAGAAGTCCATTGTACATTTCCTTTAATTGACAGTGAAATTGAAAAAATTATGAATTTTGTAATTTATAAATGAAAGTGACTTTAAAATGCATTTTTCTTTTTCTTTTTCTTTTGTCACATAGGAAACAAAACAAATGGAAAAGGAAATCTTAGTTTAATATCAAGTATTAACCTTTGCAAAACCTTCTAAATACCTTTAAAACAAAATTACACACAAAAAGTAAAAGAAAATAGAATATAACCTAATTATTAAGAGGTTGGCTTTGATTGATGGCTTCATTCCAAATTTATTTATATTTGTCCTTTTGCAAAACAAACTTCTCTATTTTAAATTGGTGAAGTCCATGATAAATAAGTGAGTTACCAAGTTGATTGCAATTTTCTTGGCCATTTCAAGTTGCAAACATCATTTTGAAACTTATGGTGTGAACTTTCAATGCTTTCAAGTAATTTTTGTGGATATGACCTTTTGGAAATAGTAGTAAATTTTTTTATTTAAATTGTAAACTTGTGAATATCTAATTTTATATGAAGTTCTTCTTTACATGTAGATGCTATCAAACCTTAAATTTTGTCATCATTAACATCACCCATTTGAAACTTTTGCACAATTGTGGTAGCTAATTTTTTTCAAAAACACCTTTAAAATAAGTGTGGGAAATTAAGGAAAATGGAAGTTTGAGTAATTTGACAATCACTAAAATTTTGAAAGTAAAAAAGATAGTGCTTGGAAGTTATAACTAGATTATCGTTTAGGTAAATTATCTTGCAACTTAAATCAAAATAACCAATTTTTCTACATTTGATACAAATTTTAGAGACTTTTTCTTTCTTGAATTGAACTAAGTGTGTTTTACTTGTATCTAAATAAACAACAACCTTAAATGCCTAATAGAAAGGAATTTGTTCATTATATGTTCTAAAATATGAAATCCATATTGTTGTTAAAAGGCTTCCATAGAGAATAGTTGACATTAAATCTACACATTTTGTTCCTCTAGGTTTTTAAATTTTATTTCTAATTCAAGTATTCTCTTTAATTAATTTTGAAGATTTTAAAGGATATCTTTACTAATATATTTCAATTTTTGAAGATAAACTTCTAAAGTAATAATCTTTAAGGTGATAGTTTACCTTGGTTTTAAACATTAATAGTGATAACTTTATAATAATGCTTTCTCCTTATTATTGATGTTGCAATAGTAAAAAAACAAAGAATAATTTATTTGATGACCCTCAATATTTTGCATTTAATAGCCTAGTTTATCAATGTAGTTATCTTTAAATTGCTATAATTATATTACTAAAGCTATCAAAAAAATTCTTGGTCAAGTAAATTTAACTGAGTAGATTCAAGTGAAGCAAGTCTCTTTAATTTTTTTCTCCTTTTGAAGTCTTTTTTATTTGTCATTGTTCAAATTAGATGGTAATGATAAAAACTCATTTTTGAACCCTTAAAGGTTAAAATAAAGCCCATATCTAATAACAAACCACACTAATTCAATTAAATCAAGTATCCTAAAGTAGGATTAAGGAAGGTGACAAGATGACGATGCAAATAAAAGTCCAATTTCTGTGAAAATATCTAATGGAACCATAATTCTAGCAAAATTATTTGAAATCAAAATTGAATATCATAAATAGACAACTCAATAATACCAACAATTGTAAACCTGTATTCCCTAAAAATTTAGTAATTCCATCGTAATAAAACCATAAGAACAATATCAATTAACAATAAGGTTATCATAAATAAAGATAACTTGGTTCTAACAATAAATTAACTAATGAAAAATTAAGAACAGAAAAACTCTTACCAAAAAGTAAAAACCTAATCATAATTACAAATATTTTTTCTATATATTATAGTCTAATTTACAAAACAAAAAAAAAAGAAATTTACCTAATTTTGAAGCCTTTAAGACTATTGAAATGAAATTAGATGTCAATCTAATTCAAGTGTTGTCACATTACAATTTTGAATGGATAAAGTGGACTTGCCATCTATCATCCTTTAGGTGGTAATATTTAATGCCATTTCTAGAATGTTTTCTCATAGTGGCCTTTTATGAAAATATTTCATGAAATTATAATTCTAGCTAAACTTTTTGAAATCATAATTGAATACTACAATAGATAGGAAAACCAAAGAATGCTAACAAATAAAAGCCTATATTCCTTTAAAATTTGTTAATTTTAGCAATTCCATCATAACAAGGCTATAAGAAGAGTATTAATTAACAATAGGGTTACCACATACAAAGATAACTTGTCTCTAACACTAGATTAACTAATGAAAAATCAAGAATAAGGAAATTCTTTCAAAAAGGATAGAAACTAACCTTAGTTGCAAACATTTTGTCTAGTTTAATTTACAAAAAAAAAAAAATTACCCAATTCAAAAACCTTCAACATTGTTGAAGTGAAATTAGATGCCAATCCAATTTAGGCATGTTATTATACTTCAATTTTAAGTGGATAAAATGGATTTACCATTTGTCGTCCTCTAGGTTGAAGTTTAAAACTAGTTAATGGTGAGATTCGATGCTATTTCTAGAATATTCTTTTATGGGGGCCTTTGGTGAAAATATATGATAAAACTATAATTTTGGCAAAACTTTCTAAAATCAAAATTGAATACCATAAATAGACAGCCAAGGAATATTAATTACAGGAGGAATATATTCTTTTAAAATTTAGTAATTCCACCATAGAAAAGCCATAAAAATAATATCAATTGACAATAGGATTATCATAGGAAAAAACGTCTTGTTCTCAACACTAAACTAATCAATGAAAAACTAATAATAAATAAACTATTGTAAAAAAGACAGAAGCCAACCTTAATTACCAACACTTTATCTTGGTAGTATATTTTAATTCATAAAACAAAAAAATAGATGTTGCCTAGTTTCAAAACCTTGAACATCGTCGAAGTGAAATCAAATCCTAATCTAATTCAAGCATTATTACATTACAATTTTGAGTGGATAGAGTAAATTTGCCATCCGTTGTCCTTTGAGTTAAGGCTCGAAGCTAGTTAGTGGTCAGATTCGATGCTACTTCTTTAACACTTTCTCTTTAGGGTTTGTTTGAAATTCTTAGTGTATTACTTAATCTCTTCATCACTGGGCCACTTGTAATATTTTAGATTGATAAAAAAAATGTATGATATGAAATTTATAGTGTATATAATATAATTGATGATGGAGTTAGCCTTGGAAAATAATAAAAAACGACCCCAAGCTAACTCTTCAAGTTCAAAGGCCACCATCCAAATTAATAAAAAAATAATTAAAAAGAAAATATCTTTTTAATCTATCTTTTTTTATAATTAAATAGAATTAACCTATAAGAAAAATATCTTTTAAGCTAAATATATTTAATTATGTGTTTCAAATCAATCAAAAAGAAAATACAAATTTATTATTATATATCTTTTTTCTCATTGATTGAATGCATACTAAAATTTTTTCATCTATTTAAATATCAACTAGAAATATTATTTGCATTATTAAAAATGCCAGTTCACTGTGTCCAAATAAAAAAGAAAAAGAAATGCAATCTTAAAATGGTTGCAAGGCAACTAACAAGATATTAATTTAGTGGAAAGCATAGTAACCTTGAATAGGCTTTATCCGTTAATGAATACATATTCGAATATAACAAAATATGGTAAATTATATCGTAATACTGCTTCTTGAACTTTTTTTCAACAAGGTGGTAGCGTTGATTTTTATTTCAAATAAATGCCAGTTTTATGAATTATCACTATTATATTTTCCAAATACCCTTGTTTAACTATGAGAATGTGATTATAAATTTAGAACTTTAGAAAGGTATAATTTCATGATTAGTTAGCTAATTTTTACATATAATCATTTATTTTTATTCGTCTTCCCATGATCTTTTAATAGAAAATAAGAAAATTTGAGTTTGATGAAGTTCACCTAATTAAAAATATGTAAATTGAGTTCAAAACTTTAAATGATAATAACTTTATACTTGATTATCCGTTTTAGGCTATTTTTTTTATTCCATATAACTTTTCAAAATTTACGCACTTACAAAAGCCAAAGGCATTTTTGCCTATTTTGGCTAGTGAAAAAATATCTTTTTCAATGACTTTTCTTAATTTTTCTTCATTTTCTTATTATTTTTTCAACTTTGATTTCATTTTTGTTAATTTAAATTCATTCAAATCCCATATTAAACTCTTGTCCTAACTCTTTTAGTGTCTAATAGTGCCATAACAATTTTCTTAATAAATAAAATTATTAAAAAATAATATATTACTATTTTGTCTTAACAAATAAAACATAATATGTCACTGTTTCATTTTAAAATAGTAACACTAACAAAAAATTTTATTTTAATTAATAACCAAATTACTAAATAACAATATGTTACTATTTTATTTCAAAATAGTAACACCAATAAAATTTTTTAAATAAATGGATAAATGAAGTTTAATTAACAATCAAATTGTCAAAGAAAAATATATTATTATTTCATTCGAAAATAGTAAAACTAACTAAAAAATAAATAAATAGATAAATTAAGTTTAATTAATAATCAAACTATCAAATAACAGTAAGGTACTGTTTATTCTCCAGGCAGTAACATATTACTATTTCATTTTAAAATAGTAACACTAACAAAAAATCTTAAATAAATGAATAAATCAAGCCTAATAAATAACTAAATTGCTAAATAATAGTATGTTACTATTTAGAGACTGTTTGTTCTTCAAACAATAATATGTTATCGTTTCATTATAAAATAGTAAAACCTATCAAAAACTCTAAATAAATGGATAAATAAAGTATAATTAACAATCAAACTGTCAAAGAAGAACATATTACTGTTTCATTTGAAAATAATAACACTAACAAAAAATCTCAAATAAATGGATAAATTAAATTTAATTAATAATTAAATTATCAAATAATAATATATTACTGTTTATTCTCTAGATTTTTTGTTAGTGTTATTGTTTTGAAACGAAATAGTAACATGTTACTGTCTATTGTAGACAGTAACATGTTACTATTTCGTTTCAAAACAATAACACCAACCAAAAATCCTAAATAAATAAATAAATCATAACAATCAAACTATCAAAGAAGCAGATGTTACTATTTCATTTCAAAATAGTAATACTAATAAAAAATCTCAAATAAATGGATAAATCAAGTTTAATTAATAATTAAATTGCTAAAAAAGAGAATTTTATTATTTCATTTTAAAATACTAATACTAACCAAAAGTCTCAAATAAATGCATAAATTAAGTCTAATTAATAATCAAACTGTCAAAGAAGTGTATGTTACTATTTTGTTTTAAAACAGTAATATTAACAAAAAATTTAAAATAAATAGATAAGTTAAGTTTAATTAACAATCAAATTGTCAAAGTAGAGGATGTTACTGTTTCGTTTCAAAATAGAGAAAAGAGAACAGTAATACCAATAAATTTTTTTAAATAAATAGATAAATTAAGTCTAATTAATAATCAAATTATTAAATAATAACATATTACTGTTTGTTTTTCAAATAGTAACATTTAGTGACATATACTGTTACGTTGCAAAACAGTAACACTAATAAAAAATTTTAAATAAATGGATACATTAAGTCTAATTAATAATCAAATTACTAAATAATAGTATGTTATTATTTGTTCTTCAACTAGTAATATGTTAACATGTTACTGTTTCGTTTCAAAACAGTAACACCAATAAAAAATATCAAATAAATAGATAAATTAAGTTTAATTAACAATCAAACTGTTAAAGAAGTGTTTGTTACTATTTCATTTTAAAATAATAACACCAACTAAAAATTTTAAATAAATAAATAAATAAATTAAATTTAATTAACAATCAAACTGTTAAAGAAGAAGATATTACTATCTCGTTTCAAAATAGCAACATTAATAAAAAATCTTAAATAGATGGATAAATTAAGTTTAATTAATAACTAAATTGTCAAATAATAATACGTTACTATTTATTCACTATATATTACTGTTTCATCTCTAAATAGTAACATCAACTAAAAATCTTAAATAAATGAATAAATTAAGTCTAATTAACAATCAAATTGTCAAATAATAACATGTTACTATATCTTTAAGTTCTTATTTATTTTTATTTTTATTCTAACTAAAAATTTATTTAATTCCTAAAAAATTAAATTTTTATTAATTTTATTTATAATTAAAATTTTATATTAATTTAATTTTTATAAGGTTAAAAAATCTTCAATTTTAATTCTTATAAGTTTTTAATTTTTAATTTTTTATTTGTATTAAATTAAAAAATTTTTAATTTTAATATGTGGAAAAAGAGATTTCTGTTTTGATACTTTTGATTTTTTGAAACGTACTGTAAATATATCGTTTTATCTTTTGGATATCATAGTAAATTTTCGTACGTGAGTACACTTAAACGAAAGAAAGTGAGTTTTGGATACCTTGTTACAATAAATTATACCAAACGACACCGGTTTGATTTTTTCTGAAAAAAAGAGAATTACATAACTGAATTCATGTTTGGAAAGAAGCCCATCGTTAGGGCCCAAAAAAGCCATATACCAAATTGGACAATTGTCTCCATCATTTTTTGCTTGGGTTGTTATTACCTCAAAAAAAAAAAAAAAAAAACTAACTCATAATTGGTTGGACAATTCAGAGAACGTACCATCGTCCATTCGTCTCTTCCTCTTCTTCCTCTACGACTCTCTTCTCTTGCGTAGCTCCATTTTGGAGAAATATAAATAAATCTCTTAAAATATGATTTAATATCCCATAATTCTCTTTAGATTTCAAAATTTATAAATAATTGTCTCATAATTTTAAAAAATTAAAAATATTAAAATTTTAATTAATTAAAATAAAAAATACATAAATAAGCCACTTGTATTTTTTATTTATTTTTAATATAGTAAAATCAAAGAATTAATTGATAAAATAAAAGAAGCATATATCTTATCTTTCTAAATGGAAATTTGTTCAATTTTAAAAATAATTTATTCAAAATAATTATTTTTAATTATATTTTAAATGTATTACATAATCAATTTTGTTATTAATAATTAAATTTAGAAGAAATTTTATTCAAAAATTGATTAAATTTATATTAAAAATAATTAGAAATTATTATGAATGGCTTACATATCATTTTTCTGTTTCTAAAAATTGAAGTGTCAATATTTTTACCATTTTGCAAATTTCAGGAAGTTATATGATATTAAAATATGCTTTAAGAAGTTTATTTATATTTTTTTATTTTTCTCTACTTTGATTTAAATCTTGCATCGTGAGTGGTGTTTCGCTGCTTACAGAATGATTTCAAGATCTTCGATTTTTGTATAATTTTTTTATTTTGATTTAATTCTACAAAAAAGTTTTTTTTTTCCAAAATTGGAGTTAATGAATATATTTTGAACTCAGTTCATCGAGATTTATCCCAAATTTCTTCATAGAAATTATTATCGGTAAAGGTCTACTTCTAAGCAAATTTTCTGGACTCTATTTATAAAATTTTGAGCAAATATGAAGATGGAAGACTAGATTTATGTAATCGAGGAGGTTTCTTCTGAGAGTTTAGTGGATTTTAATTTTTTTTAAATTATTTGTAATTGTAGTTTATATTTAAAGAATTTAACTTTTATTTATATTTGGCACCAAAAAAACTTGTATTTATATTATATATTTTGTTAGGTTGCTATGTATTTTTTTGGAATTTTTTGTCCTTAATGAATTATATGAAATTATTCTTCTTGGAAAAATGAAAATTAGGAGGGCAACTGATTAAGTAGGGGGGCGTATGAACGGATGAGAACCACATTTGTACGAGATTCATTTTTAGGTCTATCTACGTAATGTTATAGCCATTGCCCGTCATTGTAAAAGCAGGT
Organism: Sindora glabra; assembly: GCA_020226215.1. NCBI lineage: Eukaryota > Viridiplantae > Streptophyta > Magnoliopsida > Fabales > Fabaceae > Sindora > Sindora glabra. Next base: position 106,600,098 of record CM035227.1, on the reverse strand, counting down.
CTACATCCAATCCAGATGTCTTGTTTTTTTTGTTTCAACTTTCCATTTTGAACAAACGTCGGTGAAAATACGTTGGGAAAATTTCTAGGCGCACTAGTGAGATAATGATAAGTTGAAATACGATCAAATTTAATTGTTAATTTATTATTATATATTATATTAAATTTAATTTTTTAAAAATAAATTTAATATTTGTAAAATTTAATAATGTATTAGTGTATCACCGTATAATGATATTTAGATAATAAACATACTATTGAATTCTTTATTTATAAATATAATAATTATTATATAATTTAAAATCTATAATTAATATTATCAATTTTTTATGTTTATAATTTATAAATTAATTTGTTGTCTTAATAGATTTAGGTTAGTGATGTTTAATATTTTTTGAAAGTTTTAGATTTTTATTAAATTTGATGTTTTATACTTTTTATTACATATATGATTCAACCTTTAATTTTTATATTTTTGTATTTAATGATTCAATATATTTAATAATTTAATTATTCTTATAATTAAAAATAAGTATAATAAATTAATAATATTAATTATAAAATTTAAAAGATATAATACTACCTACCTTAGTAAAGTTGGGGTTTTGGTATAATACTACCTAACTGAATAAAGTTGGGGTTTTTGGTTTTTTTTTTGGGGGGGGGGGGTTTACTTCGAAATATTACGGTTTTAACGAGTTCGAAAAGTTAAATCCTTTGAGGATCTTTGTTTAGAGGATATTTTTATAAGAATATAATTTTATTTATATTATTTTTATAAAATCATAAAATAATAAAAAATATATATTTTTAAATATTAAATATAAGAAATATAACTCTCAAACGACATTCTTTGTTTTAATGGAAATTTTTTTTCTTATTATCATAATAACACATATTAATATGTAATTTATTTAGTATGCTGATAAAATAGATAATTATTAAAACTAATTAAAAATAATTTTAAATATGTAATTTCATTATATATTTCACATATAATTTTTAATAATAATTAAAAAACTAATATTAAAATATTATAATTAGAAAAAATCAATTAAATAATAATATACCTTTCACCCAGCGGTTGGCGTATGGATATTTGATGAGGCAGACGTAGACTTGCGATAAACTCGTGTCTAAACGTTTATAGCATTCCGTCCCACGCAACTCTCACACGCTTCCTTCCTATTTATGATTGTCAATCACCACCAGCTCTCGCTCTTCTTCAACCTCTTTGTACATTCTGATTCTGATTCTGGTAAGTATCAATCCATTTCATCCTTTCTTTTCGATTTTGCCTCCGATTTTTTCTGTCTCCCTTCTTTCCCCTTAACTGCTTCGTTTTGTGTAGTACTTTTCTTATGAATTTCTGGCTCCCCATTTCACTGTATTTGATCCAGCAACACTGTTGTAGGCTTGTGTTGAATTTCTCGGTTGACTCGTATATTTTGTGTTTTTGAGCTAATACAGTGATGAAGCTGTAATCATTCCCTTCTTTTAAGCTATGTTGGCTCCCCATGAGAAACAAAGTCTCCAGAAATGTGGGAAAGTATAGAAACACGGAATGCTTGACATTTAGGTTTAGTTTGTTGTTAAAATTTAGGAGCAGCAAAGTGAACATAAACACATATTGTTCTGTTTGGTCCCTTGGGAATAAAATTATAATTTTATTGCTTTCACCTAAGAGCTGTCGAAGGTTAGCTTAGTCCATAGGGAACTGAGTTCGGTCATACGAACGATTAACTTTCAGACTATTTTTATTATTTGGATGGAAAATATTTTTGAATTATAAAATATTAAAACGATGAAAAATAATTTAAACATCTAATACAAAATATAAGAATGTAAAGAGTTTGTAAGAAATTAATTTAAAAAGGAAGGAGTTATTTTCCTCCTTTATCATGAGTATCATTTTTTTAAATACAAAGTGAGAGACAACTTATTCTTTTTCATAATCCTTTCTTTTTGTCTGTTTAGTTTATATTTTCACCAATTCGAGAGCTTCTTTGAATTTCATGATGGCTGAGTCGGCTGATAAATGTTGTCATTCCTTTCATTTCCGTAGTTCAGAGCTCTCTATTCAATGGCGTTCTGCAGAGCTGGACCAAACCCTACTCTTGAGTGTAGTGGGTTAGGTTATTCAGCTCAAAATTTGTCGACTAGACTTATTGCTCCTTTACCCCTGCATCTCATTGGGAAGTTCTCGAAATTAGACAGGCGACAGCACAGGAGAGTGTGCTGTTCATCAAGGAAAGCTTCGTCTGCATCTTCTATAGAATCACAGGAAGATGTTCCGAGTGCTTTGTCAGTTTGCATGGAGGAGGAACTGGATCATGTTATACGGTTCAAAATGTCTGACTTCGAAATTTTGGATTGTGTTAGTGTTGGCCTTGGCGGTCGGGTATGAAGTTTATAATAAGCTTATGATTTGTCATGCATGGCTTTGGTTTGTGGTGCTGGCTTCATTGATTTGGGTTCTGCTACAGGGGGACGAGGTAGTTTCTGAAGCTATAGTGAAGAATAGCGGTAGGTAAGTTCATTCTATGTTTAGTGTGCATCATATCACTAAATATAACTTAATGGATGTTTTCTGTCTATCTGCAGTCCTTTATATAATACAAGAGTTGTACTTCGACAGCTTACCAGTGCTCAAGCTCAGCGCAGAGGGAAAAGGGCAATAGAGGTGTGCAGAACTTGAGTTTCTAAAACCTGTGCTGGCCTTACCCCCCCAAAATATCTTATGCCTGGCATTTTTATAGGTATTGAAGAAGCTTGTTCGCCGCAAACTTATGTATTATTCCTATTCGATGCAAGTTCATGGATATATCTCTTTGCCTGCAAGTGATGGCTGTGGCTCATTTACCCTAGTCCATGGGGTAAGTCCATAGATTCTTCTACATCCGTTCCTACTTGTACTCTTGCTTGTTTAGAATGTTTTGTGAGTGACTTTGTTTCATTAGAAATACTTAACAAGCTGCTTACAATGAGACAACGAGTACCTTTGGTTCTGCTTTGTATCTGGGGAGATAAATTGAATCTTCTTTCTTGGTTCCCTAACTTCTTGCAGTATCATGGAAGTTTTTCTTTAAGACACTGGCTTCAACAGTCAGATTGGCTTCCAACTCTAGAGGCCACTCTTGCGCTTGATGAAGATTGTCTTAGGAAGGTGGGAGATGACACAATTGGAGGTCCTGCTGTCTCTAGGCAGTTGCGGCTTATTCGATTGTTGATGAGGGATCTTCTAATAGGAGTATCGACCCATCATCCTTGATATTTTCTTTTATGGAGGGATTTTGACTTTTTTTTTCCCCAATATACAATAATAGTAAACTTAATGCCTTTCATCTATTGTTCATTATTTTAGGTGAATTACTTGCATTGCCATGGTCTTGCCCATACAGAGTTGAGGCTGGAAAATGTGCATATAAGCCCAGTGGATAGACATATTAAAGTAAACATTGACAATCTCGTGCAAATCATAAATTTAGCTTGCTTTTTACACTCATTTTTGTTTTGTCTTCTGAATGGACTACCTGTTCTGGTTGGGAAATTTTTTATGCATTTCTTATTCTGCTCAACACTGAACCTGACCAGGAAAAATAAGAATAATGGTGTTGTAACTAGCTAAATATTTATTGCAATGCCACATTGTAAAAGATATTCGTATCATAATAACTCTGTATTAATTCCTTGCAGCTCAAATTAGTGTTTGTAGTTTTGTTAATGTATTTGTCATTTGTTATATTTGTGTAGAAATTCCTTGCTAGAAATTTGGCTATAGATGAAAGCTTCAGGAAAATCCGAATGAAAACTCACTCAGGCTGCTTTGTGCCAATTATAACATTGGCTTTTCTTCCCCATTTTAAGCTAGTTCAAATAATATTCTAATGCCTTACTCTAGGCGATGATGATCCCTGTATTGATTATTTGCAGCTGAAACTAATTTATTGGTTGAGGGTTCGCTATATTTTTATCAATTATGCTTATTTTTGGTAAGATCTATTGATATTGATGGTTGGCTGATGATATAGGATTCTAAGTTAATAGTTTTCTGAATGTCCTCTTGTGTTTTAAAATGGTACAGCAGGTAGGAAGTGAAATAGAGTGTAACCAAAACAGAAAATGGAAATATATTTGAAAGTGGCTGGATGTTGAGTTCTGACTTAGCTGATGATGCTAAGAACTAAATATGTTTTCAGAATTTACAGGATTTGGTTTTTCAGAAATATCTGTTGTATGACATATTTCAATATAACCTCTTTATTTTTACTCCCATTCTGGCCTGTATATTATAGTTTAACTTTTCCCATGTTAGGTAGGTATACTTGGAAATGCTGCTGACTTTTATGAGGATGGTTCGGATGGCAGCTCTATGGACAACATGGACAGACGACAGATGATGATTGCATTTGATATGAGGTAAGGTCTGGGAGGTTGCTGATGGAGTATGGTACATCTGTTTAGTTATAATATCTAAAAAATCTTCTGCAAATCTTACTCTGGGTTTTTGTGTTATTAAGATGCGTTGGTTTTATAATGGTGAAAATGGTGTTGCCGGGAACTTATGGATCCTTTGATGTTTGCAAAGTTCAAATCATTCCTGATGAAGGTATGAGAAGTCAAATTTTGAACTAATCTGCTGGATTGATTAAAACTGCTTTCACCAAAAAACTTAGATTGTTAATCTAGGGCCAAATAATGGGATTTCAATGGCCAACATCCCCCAGCCTTCACTGAAAAGAAGGATAAATAGACAAATTGATATTATGCAATAATTAAAGTAGGCTAATGAAAGGGAACTTTTCTTTAAGGGACTACTCTTTATTGCTTAAGCAATATTTTATTTTTATAACATTCCTACCATATGCAACTGCAGGGGAATGATCCTTCATGTTTGCGAGAGCTTATGCTGGAAATCTTAGGTAGAAATTCACCTTCTGGGCATCCAGGATTACAGGTATACTATGCTTTATGCTGCTCAGGCGAAGGTTATTAACCTGCTGAGTTCCATTTTCTGTCTCTAGGTTTTCCATGATTCATTGGTATCTCTTTCTTTCAGATACTTGATAGGAACTGGGGTGCTGGTTGGCACCTCTTGTCCTTGTTGCTAGCAACCAAACCTTCTAAAAGGATAAGGTGTGTATGAAGCAAAACTCCTCTGTCTGAAATATGAACTTATTCACCAATGCTTCCACATAAGTGACAATGGTCGATTGTATCTGCATATGGGTGAAGTTGTGGAAAGGGAAAACTTGTCCTTAATTCTGGAGAGCCTTGAAGAATTACTGGTAACTGGATATCAAACAAATTTATAGACAAAAATATTAGAAAGCTATCCTATATAATAATATATGTGTTTTATGAGTTGTAATCGTTAAAAGTTATAACTAAAGCTTAAGCTGTTTAAATAGAAAAAGGCATACAACTTTTATTAATATCCTCCCTTGCTTGAAAAGTGCAATCCTAGCAAGGCAAGTGGGCAGCTGGTCCTAGGACTTGGCAATAGACAGGGAAAGCGAGAAAATTTGAGATTAGATAGCGACTTACCTAGATGAGCTTGCTTGTGGAGATTACAGAAATAGTAATTATGCTGTGAAACTCTCTATTAAGTGAATATACCATCATGTTTTTGAAATACATGAAGGATCCTTGAGCGCTTATTATTAGATTCTCTTTTACAATTATAGTGTGTTTCCAGCTACATTATCATTTGACTTACATAAATAATGGGTTTTTCAGTTGATACTAGAATCCTGAGTGATGTCACAAGAAACCAGAGATGGATGACAATGTTTTATGGGAACGTTTTGCCTATATGTCCACATACTTAAAGTCCAGTTGTGAAATGAAATTTTTATGAAGATCTTACATTCCTTTTCTGAGGATTAGATTTCTGATAGTTGGAGTAATTGATATATTAGACACATAAATGTGAGGAACTGATTAGGATTTCCCCCTATGTAAATAAAATAACCATATTCAACTCTTTCTTTGTGATAAAATTATTGTGTTTTTTTGTAGAAGGTGGAAAATAGAAATTTCCATTTTTTAGGCGAAAGTCTTTTAATTTTGCAGAGACAAGATTTTTGGCAGTATGTATTCAGTGTCATGGGTTGACTTTCAGACAATTGCTCTAACAAGTACATACTTTTATATATATATATATATATATATATATATGTACATATTCTAGCTTAGTTCCCATGCATCACACGGGACTGTTTTTGGATAATTAATATATATATATATATATATATATATTTCATATTACACGAATAAATATTATTAAAGAATTATTATAAGATTAATATAATTTGTATAGTTAAAAAAATCATAATTAGAAACAAATATGTACACATATGTAAATATATACATTACTCTCTTTTAATTTTCTTTTTTAATAAAAATATTTTATTTTATGAAAAATTTAATATAAGATACTAAAATCAGTAATTAGATTAAAAATAAAACTAAAGTTTGAGGGATTAGATGCTTAATCTCATCAAACTTATGTATATCAAAATTTGTTTAAAAGTATGATAATTATTTATTTATTTATTTTTAACTAATAAACACATTTGTGACTTTTTATGCATGAATACTACTGAGCATATACAAATAATTTATTAAGAATATAAAATATATTTAAATAAAAAATAATTATTTCACATTACATAAATATTCTACCTAGAATAAATTTAAATTTGGGGTGTTTGAAACGTCAAATAATAAGAATATTGTTGAAACTATAAAATTAATAATTTAAAGTTTAATATAATTTAAAATTTAGAATGTAGTGATAAATCTATTGTAATAATTATTAAATTTAACTAACAATATGAAGGGATAGTAATGTAAGTAAAATATTTTAAAAATAAATTTACAATGTAAAAGTTAAATATATATTTATTATAAATTAGTTTTAATAAAATATAGTAACAAATATAAAATATATGCTCATATGAACATATAATTATAATAATATTAAGTAAATATGCAAGAACAACATGATGATAATATAGGCATATATAAATAATTCATTATGAATGTAAAGTATATTTGAATTTGAATAAAAATTAAATAATTATGAGATTTTTAAGATAAATATGAAATATAATTTATTAGTAAATTGTGAAAAATTTTCGTTTATTTAAAAGAGGATAGAAAATTAAATAATATTAACATATTAAATTTAGAAAAAAAAAGTAAATTAGTCTAATAAAATATGAAAATAGTAGATATTAAATTAAATGTTCTTTATTTTGGAAGGGATTCTCCCCCCCTCCCAGAAAAAAGAAAAAAATTTGGGAGGGAAATTTGCAGGTGTAAGAATTTTAGAGGAATACACACACACACACAATTGAAAAATGTATTGTGATTTTCGCAAGTGTAATCTTACTATCTTAACAATGTAAATCGTGGTACAGTTGTTTGGACGCTCTTAGACACCCATTCCTTTGTGGACCAAGATGGCGAGTTGTCCCATCGATGGATGTTATTAGATGGGGTCTTGGTTCCACTGCTGTGCGAATCAGCGAGGAATATATTTATCGCCAGCCTCAGGTATTGATGCAAAGATGGTACAATGGTAGTGTTCGTTACGTATGCATTATGCACCTTGGCTTTTGGCTGCTTTCACATTTGTTGAAGTTTCCCTCACTGATAAAGTTTCTTCCATATATTTTCCTAATTGTCTCAATTCAATCCTTTTAACCTGCAGTAACATCCTACTCCATTTTTAATAAGCAGAAGATAGTTGATACAGAGGGTACTGACATATATTTTCTCTATTGCAGCGGAGTAGACTTGCTTACTTCATTGAGTTGATGGAGATGTTGAATCCTCACCCAAAGCCAAAGGTAACTTGTGATATAGAATTTTCGTGGCCCTTTTTCCACCTACTGTTGTTTTCTTTTTCAGAGTTTCCAGAATTTCTTTTTCCACAAAAATTTCTTAATTTCTGCCTCAGCTGTCATAGTCTAATTAATTATCATAAGTAAATTACAATGTCACGTGTGAATTTCAGGAATGTCTTGAGATTTGTCTCCATTATCATGGTTTAGTTAAAGTCATTCAAGTGTTTTAGATTCATGAATCATGACTTCTGCCCTTGCCCAAATTCAGTTTGAAATTTGTCACATGAGAAACCATGGCACTTCCTTTTGAGATCAATGCTTTACCGTCACAAATGTTGGGAGGAATTTAACATAGATATCTAATGTGATTTTGATTTTTAACCTACTCAATAGGCAAAGCTGGGAAATAAATCCACTAAGAAATGTTCAATCATTTGCAAACCCATATTCTAAATACACCCAAAATACTTCGTAGTCTTCCTCTAAGTGGTGTATATTCTTCACTCTGAAAAAATCTCATTAAAAATGTAAAAGCTAATTAAAGGATAAAAATATCTCAAGTTATCCCATGGGAGTTACAAATACAAAATCTCTCTTTTTTCCTCTCACCTCTCATCACAAATTTTGCATTATAAAAATATTTATAATCCAAAATCTTAATCAAAGAATAAAGGATAAATCTAATTTGATTACAAAACTAAATAATAAAATATATCCAATTTGATTAGAGTCCTTATCTAACAAAAATTCAAATTTAAGTAAGATGAAAATAAAATTAGGAAATTATCCTATTCCCCCTCTGCCTCCCTCCCCCAAAGGAAGAAGAAGGGGATTTTTGTCAAAATCCCAACAACAAATTGTATCTAAGATTTTACGTATATTTTCCACCTACGATTGTTTTCATAAAAAGCTAGTGCTAATTCATGTTACTTTGTGCAGAACTGGATGGAGCTGCTGCCAGGCAAATGGCGTCTGTTGTACTGCACTGGAAGGCATATTGGACTGACCCTTAGACAGCCTCCCGCGCGTGCACTCATAGGAGATGTGCTTCTAACTGTCCAAAGAGCATCAAATTTGAAAGCCAACTTCTCATTCATCTCTGACATTGGATTTAAGGTCATGATTGGTCATGACTGGCCTCATGACAAAACCGGCAAAAGTGGGAGGTTGCAGGTGAAATCCTCATTTGCAATAAAAGCTGGGAGACGGTTATATCTGAAGCAAGAGGGTGACGCAGAGAAGTTCTTCTTTGGTCTGTCCAGCCGCAACGAGGAGGCTTTAGCTCAGAAATTATCTGGCAAGAGATGGAGAAAAGTGATCCCTTTCAAGGAGTTTCCATCGAGTCTTCCTGCAGCCAAGCTCATATCAGGTGAGATTGATGTGACGATGAATCTCGATGATCCCTTGAATCAAAATATTGATATGGCAAGGAATGTGCTTCAAGAACTTAGAATACAAATTCCACCAGAAATATTTGATTTATCAAAGCTAGTGTGTGGAACATATGTGGACTCTAGGCATCTTGTCCTTCGTGGTGTTAATGGATCGGCACTCGTATTTACCAGATCTTTTGTGGATAGAAGTGGCCATAGATAAACTGTTTCTGTAGCTGATTCAGAAGATATTAAGTGATTGTCTGTTAACTTGGGCATTTTTTATGTTCCAGCTGTAATTGATTATTGATTTTCTCAGGAAAAGGATGAAATGATCGTCTGCCTCAAGTTTTACCACCTTAAAGTTGTTTTGTTTGGAAAATCGTGTAGCAGAAATTGTAACTCATCCCTCTTCTGTCTCTTCACCGCTGCCTAGTTCTCAGCAAAAATTGAACTTATGCATGAAACAAAGCAAGCATGTTTCTTATCCTCGGATTGAATTTGAATTTGAGGCATAATAGGTAGTAAAATCCTTGAGGCAGTCACTGCTTTATTGAGATGCCAGATATCGCAATTTGTTTTTACATTGCAAAACTCTAGATTTAAGGAGTGGTTATCATTGGGTTGTTCATTGAAAGATTATATTAAACTTGTCCTCAATGTTCAAATTACAAAAAATTAAAAATAAAGATTCTCTTCCATTGGGGAAAAAAAAAAGAAAAAAGGAAGACGAGGACTGATATTTCTCCTTGACTCCGAGTAAACTTTCTGTTTCGATAACAAAATGTCATAAACTTCTTGCATGGGTAAGGCATGGCCAAGAGAAGTTTAAAAAACAAGGGTTGAGTTGAATCCTTTATCTTGTTATAGCAACCAATAAAATAATATTACTTCTAATAAGAAGCTATTTAGCGGAAGTTTTAAGTTTGAGAATTCATGTGATAATATTGACAATAATTATATTAGCCAGAGTAACCATGAATTCCCATGAATTCAATAATGCATTTTTTTTATAATGATGAGAGTAATAATTCACTTAATGTGTATATATGCTAGATATTAGATTTAAACCCCATATAAAAAGGGGAAAAAATCTTTAAGTTAATATCAAATATTACTGCAGTACTAAAATATTGGTAAATTCTATAATGCATTGTATAACTAAAAGTGTATTGTATTGATAAACCCTAAACATTAAGAATTAGAATTTTGGTATAATATATGTATCAAAAGATTTTTTTTTTTTTTTACAATCGAAGGGACTAATCAAACGTATAATACTATTCTTAGATAAAAATAAAATAAATTGATTTCCTTAGTGTTTGATTCAAGTATATTATCTTTAACAAATTATTTATCCAGCACAATTTTTTTTTTTCATTCTCCCACAACTATTATTATCATTGTTGTCATTAATATCATTATTATTACCATTGTTACTATAGTTGCAAACATCAATATTGCTGCCACCGTAACAACTACTATTACTGCCATTGCAATGTTAGTACCAGTGGCAAGTCAATAATATGATCCCACATCCTAGTTGATAAGTCAAACAATATAAAAAGGATTATCAATAGTATGATTTCATTTCTTGAGTAAATCAAACTATTTAAAAAAAACGTTTCCTTTCTTTTACTTCTCTTAGATTAATTTTGCTTTCTATTTTTTATAGATTAAAACAAAACCCTCTAGTCACTTATTGATGTGGTCAATCGTCAACAAATGAAAAGTTAATATTATAATATATTCTTTCGCTGTTAATTATTTACTATAAATTTAATATTTAAATTCGTACCATTTATGCTATGGATTTTAATGTTCAGATTTTGTTAACTAATGCATTCAAGAATATATAAAATTAAGTTATATTTATTATTTTTCCGATAGCATAAAGGGAAAATAGCTTTCTACTTTAACCTTGTAAAAAGCATCTCAAGAAGAAAGCAAGCAAAAGAGCTCGCAAAACAGTGGTGATTTTAGAAAAAGAAAGGGAGAAGAATCAAGAAACCTTAAAAACTAGAAACTCAGCCAAAAAAGCAAACAAACTAGTGGTTGATAAAGAGACCAATCATGGGATAGAATCAGTGAAATTGCGATATGGCAAATATACAGAGAAGCCTGGACTTGCCTCGGGTTAAGGTAAATGTGGCAACTGTAGTCCTCTGGAAAAGAAGCTGACGAAGGAAGGAGAAAGGTAGACAGACATCTTCATCTGCAACCGCGAATCCATAAACGGGTAAACAGCCAAAACTTGATCTTCATTTCTGCTCTTTCTTTCTACCATGTTGCTTCCTTTCTTTCAATATTGCGAGGAGTCTGAGTTTTATGTTAATTTGTCCACGGAAACTCCATTTTCATTATATCTTATAATGCCAAACTCTCCTCGATTACAAGCCACCTCTTCTTTAAGATTCAACTTGGTCAATATTCAGAAGACTTGTCGTTATTTGTTGTTTTTGGAGTATTTTTCTCTAGATGGAGTTTAATTGGTCCAATTGCACAATTTCGTATAATTAGAGCATGGCTGTTGTCACCAATTTCCAGTAAGTTAAGGAAAAAGGATCCAAAATCCTCTCTTTACTTCTGTGGTCTAATTAACGCGTGCACATAAATGATTCTAGGTTCGAATTTCAAATATAATAAAGAGTAGAACTCTTTAAGATAATATAAAATGCTACTACATGACTACAATTTATTTATCTATTTTAACTTGACAGCAGGGAGAGGTTTAATGGCGTTATTCACTTGGCCCTATCACTCATAATAAAACTAATTTTAGAATTCTGTCTCGTCCCTGGAGTTAGGATTTTCTTCTTCCACGAGGATATTAGATATATACACGCAACTGAGGAACTTATGTGATCATAGGTCCATGTGTCTGTGTTTAGAGTCTACTCCTAAACTTAAATAAAAAAATCAAAATTTGAAAAAAAAAATGGAAAGACAAACCGTACAACAAAAGGCAGAAAAGAATTAACATTAAATTAGGAATTTGAAGTGAAATTTGTTGATACATTTACAAAGATGCCAAGAGCCATAGGCTGCTAAATCTATACCTTTTATTAAGCTTCCACGAATGTCTAACAAAAACAAAACCCAATCAAATGAAGGGAAAAACATGAAAAAATTTATGCCCTTTCCTTTTGCCTACTCTTGCCTTTTTCTCTTGATGAAAACTACAACTTTGGTGTAACTAAGATTCCCACGGATGCGGGGACAGGGTTAGTGCTCCTTGCGGAGAAACAATAGCTGTCATCTGTATAAATCTTAATTCATGAATTTCCGGCAGTTTGGCGCTTTACATAAACAAGGGACTTTGAATTCATCTGGCTCATCAGGATCAAACAAATAGTCGTATCTGCCACATTATCAAATTAAAAGAACAGAATAAGATGCATGCTGGAATCCCAATGCAGATTCATCCAGGACACAACACACAGACAGAAAAGGAAAGAAAAAAAAGGGAGGGGGGGGAGGGAGGGAGGGAGAGAGAGAGAGAGAGAGAGAGAATGGCAGTACGTTAGCTCATCACCAGCAGGCACATTAGTCTTAGCAATGAGTACAATCCGGCTCTCATCATCACCAACACTCATGATTCTTGCATAGCAATTTGGCATGCACTGTATTAACACAAATCAAGAACTGGTCAAAAGATATATATAGCCTATAGTGATAAGGAAACATGAGGACATTCGACTCCTCAAGTAGCAAACAAAGATCCCATTTGGTTTGACATGTTGTCAATTGATCGCCAGTCCTTCCAAAGTAAATTATACAAAGTGATTATGATTAAACGCTTCTTTAACTTTTAAAACAAGTGAGATCAAACAGATTTCCTATCAGCAATTAGATCAGTGTAATCCGACGTTATGTGTCTGAAGAAGGGAAACAACTGCAGAGAGAGCTTTCAGCCTGAAATTATATCCAACCCATCTAAAACCAGACTGACTTACAGAATGATTGATTAGCCGTGCTATGTTTCCCTTGTCAGTGGCATCTACAACAACTTCTTCACTTATCTTAAACAGCTGCCAAAATAAAAAGATCGACAGTTTAGTGTAATAGATTACAGGAGTCATTTAGATAGAGAGGCCGGAGACAGTAGAAAAAAGGGAGGGCGATGAACCAACTCACATAGCAGTCTTTGCCTTCTAATCTATAGCGTGCCTCCCTCAGATCTGCAATGCTGCGTCTCACTTGTTCACCGCGATATTCAAGAACCTGCTTAGAATTGAATCATTCTAGCTATTGCTACAAAAAGGTTGTGTTCTAACTCACATAGAAAGCCAAAATACACAGGATCCCTAGACAAATAATACTACGCTAGTCCTAATAAATTTAATTTTTAATTGTCCCATGAGCCTTCTCTTTCTATCAACATATTCTCTTACCAAACAATAATAATAATCTCATGACCATATTTTTGCAAACACCTGAATCAGGTCCAGAATAACCTTAAGAACCAATCATCATTAAACAGTCTCCAGAAACTGCATGTAAGGCTTTTCATAATTTAGAAACTGCTGCATCAGCCCATATGGTTGCACGCAAAACCACATCCATGAATATTACAGCAGATAAAAAGCTTTCTACAGTTGACTTTATATGGCATACTAATTTGAAAATCAAGGGGATTAATGACATTCTTCTGAAATGATTTATTACACTGTATTTTTCATTCTTATGTCAAAAAGGTTGATGCAGCCTTTAGAGAATGCAGCATCAGAGAGGGGTCTTCCCCTGCAGGGGCTGTCCTAGCATCCAGTTTTTGGAGTGACTTAGGTATGAATTTCAAAGGGCCTTCAAGAGAAATTGTAACTGATGATTTTCTGGAAAGGCTTCCTTCTGTGTAATATTATCCTCATGATGTAATCTTGCAAACACTTCCAATACCCCAAGGATATTTGTAATCAATCCAGAAAATTTATCTGTTATGACTGAATAACAAATACGAAGCCATGGTGATTTTTTTTTTTCCCATTAACAAAATACTGATATAATATCCATACCATTTCTCCTTCTTGAATATTTCTACGTGCAAAGAGGCCCCATCCGTGTATCCCTGATCTACCGAAGCAAACCCTTTCATTTTCTGTTCTCTGAAGTCACATATGCACACCGATAATACAGTCAGAAAATTGATCTTGAAAGCCAAAAGATCAGTATGAAGGTGAATACTAACCTGTAAGTGGTAGAGACGTTCCCTAAAAGAAGAAAATGCCAGTGGCTCATCTACTACCTGGTTTTAAGGGAAGGAGACAGAGGAAGGTGAGAGGAGTAACAAATCAGCAAAGCTAGGAGCAAATAGGCAGAATCCGTCTGATATGAAAAAGGTAAGTTATACCCTGTATGCATTCAAACTCTGTAGCACATCTAAAGGATGATGGTAGTGACCCCTCACTCGATGAGCAACAGCTTCATCCGCAGCTCTCTAGTGATCACAAAATAATGGTTTAAAATTTTATAACAATCACACAAAGGTGCAAATGAAAAATGAACAAAGGAATAGTGATAAACTAGATGATGAACAGACAGGGGGGAGTCAAATTTTTTAAAACTAGGAAAGACAACAAACACAATATTTGATCAATATACTTGCACAAGTTAGCATTCCATACGATTGTCAGCAGACACTCTTAATCAATTAGCATTGCTTGTCTGCAACAAAATCATTTATTTGTAATGTTGATAAAGAAAGAAGTACCTATAACGCTTTAACCTAATAGCACTTTCACTACAAACATATATAAGACCATCAACAAGTGGTAACTATCACAGACAATGTCATGCTAAGCATTACTTTTAAACTTCTATCAATATGAATATAAATTTTCTTTGCTACCTTTCTGCTATTATTAGTTCTGTGAAAGATACGGCATCTAGCAGCAGAGAACTGGTCATGCTCAGCATTTTCTAGGGTAGTGTCTTCCAACTTTGTTCTCCTAGATGAAATCAGCCTTGATCCGGCTTTTTTCTTATTTTGAAGAAGGCTCTTTGCTGAAATTACCCCAAGAGGTGTCTGAATAATCAGCACAGTGTCTGGATTTGGAGCCCTGCCATATTATAAATAAGATGAGATTATGTTGAAAGGCCAAAAATAATACTGTCCATCAGTGCTCTTGAAAGACAGGTTTCAGGAAAAACCAAACATATATAGTTGTTCAAGAAATTAGATGAATTGAGCAAATTAAACTGTCATAGAAACAATAGAAATGAATAAAAGAGAGAATAATCTCTTCCTTCACTGAGAGTGAGGGATTCAGCACCTGTGATATGCACAATAAGAAACCATTTTTGTTGTCTGTTTCCCATTTTTCTCCAAACAATGCAACTGCATATGAAGGAAAGAAAATTCAGTAACGTATTGTGAAATATCATAAATTATCCATAAGAAAAACGCAATTTATTAACTTCAAGTCAATCATGTAAGCAAGAATGTCAAAGCTAAGATTAGGGATTAAATAACAATGGTATATTGCTCCATTTTTCTTATGAGAACTGGCATCAGATTTCATATATATTCAGCAGTTCAGAGCAGTTCTTGTTCATATCTTGCAAGCAATTTGTACAAATTCCTTGCAGATTGTTATCATTATTGTTCCCAAAGAGGGGGCCATGGAATTGACAAATTAGACAGTATAAGTGAAGATAAAATTGTATTGCATAAACTTGGGGAATAGATTGAAAAATGGCATCAACTCCATTAGAAAGAAATACAAAGTCTTAAATGTCAACAGTATTGGTACAAATGCAATCCAGGTCAAACTGAATCAATTCTCACCTCCATGCGATACCCTGCTCTTGATGCACACATTGCATGGAAATAAGTTGAGCACTTGCAGCATTGTGTGCATGAACCATGAATTTGCTTACAAATAACACAAATCTGATATTCAAGTCAGCACGGCAGACTTTTAGATTGCAGTGGAAGATTAGATTATATCAAGAAACATATAAATCATAATAGAAATGATAAATATGAAATCTATATTATATACACATACCAACTTCCCAGAACCAAATAATTAGATCAAACAGACACTTTTCAACTTCAGGTAGAATAATGAATCATTGGAACTTAAGCAAGTTTCCATGAAGAACGAATTTGCATTAATTAAATAATAACAATAATTTACAGGTGGGCATTTTACTGGACAAATCATATACTATTACAACAGTCTTAACACATTCATGATACCAAGATACTCCAAACTGAAAACATCAATTTTTTTTCCTTTCACAGTGTTGACATGCATCATAAAGTAATGGTGACATAAAATACTTGATTGGAATAGCTATAAACTGTCAACCATAGACACCCCACCTTCACAAACGAATTTGATGGAATACTCAGAATACCAAGAGCAGGCTCCATCTTTTCATCACTAGCAAAGGAGACTTCTGGTCGAAACCAAGCACAAGTAATATGAACCCATAATGTGTCAATGTCGGTTGGCTTTAGAGCACCACCTGCGGGGCCAAACAGAAAGGAGACTAAGGTGAAACAAGTGGGTGGGTTCCTCGAAGAAACTAAACCAAACAACCAATTTAGACATCATATAAAAAATCTAGGATGCATACCTTTTACAGGGCACAAACAACACTCCCGCCTGATATCTGGTGTTTCACAAACTTTACAAACCCAAGACGTAATGTCTCTTACATTTCTTGCTCCATAGCATTCTTGATGCACGGCTATTTGACATCTACAAGATATATAATGTATATCCATATAAATTGTATAATCTATTATATATATGTATATATACATGCATACATACATATATATATATATAGTACAGCAACCAGGAGTCTTCCGTCACTATAGAACCTTGCAGAAGAAAGAAACATGTCTTGCTTTTGCTGACAAATGGCCTATAGCAAATGTCTGACTGGTAAGTTTTTGATAATAAATCCAGGAATTTGTTCCACAGAATCTCAGACTATACTGAACACATCTAACTGAAAGTAAAGGCAAGATATGCTTGGTGGTAGTGTTACGCAAAAAAAACTAGAGGCACTTGTATAATATTTTTAATACACACACAATTAAAAGCCATCATTGATTGGTGAAAATTGCTGATCTCACTATATTTATAGCTGCAAGTCTATATATTAATGCAGAAATTGTTTTTAAAACACTGTCTTTGTGACTTCAATGTTAGAAATAAATTATCAAATACTAAGGTGAAGATGTAAGATCACCTGTTGCAAATGATAATTTTGTTGTAGTCCCAATCTTCAACCCATCTGCATACAGCACACCGTTCTGTGGTCCACTTGGCATAAACAGGTTCATACTTCTCTGTGAGAGAAAATAGTTCATAGCGTCATTATATCACTGGGAAAAACACATCATATCGTGGATTTTTTCATAGAACATCAAAATGTAAATTTATACATGAACAGAAGGAAGAAAAAATGATACCTTGCAGAAAGGCAAGCAACTTCTGCTTCCTTTCTTTTAAAGATGGTTTTTTAGGTTTGGCAGTTACTTGAGCATTGGCATGAAATTCTGCCAACTGCAGCATCTGAGAAATCAAATAACATTGCATTAACCACATGACTGTATATGTATTTCTCATACAAGAGACTGCGATAAAAAGACCATACATAAACCTAAACCTAGCAATATAAATCTAAAATCCTATATAGAAATCCGCAACTTGATTTGATTTTCTGAATCTCCCATATCATACCAGATGACATAAGAGACCAACATTATGGAGCTCCTAAAATATTAGCATTAGGGATTTGAATAAAATATTGACATGGAAATATTATCGAATTTAAGAAAAGGCAGAAAAAATTTTAATTGATAATACCAATTGGTAGAATATAGGAGTAGACTTGTACGTATAGCAAGCCTCCAAGAACATTACATGTACCATACTGAATTACAAGTTTAAAAAGATGATTAGATTAGATGCAAAACCAGCCAAAAGTAAAAGAACATGTATTCGTGAACAAACCCATTGTTCCAGTGGCAGCATAGAGCTTTTCACCCTAACACTTGTTCTCCAATTTCTTGATTTGGAACCTGTATGCCGTTCCCATTCACTAAGTGCTTGCTTTTCTGTCCCACAAAATCCACAGTTGCACACAACTCTGAAGGAGGAGAATATATGAAAACATAAGAAAACATTTTTCTCCATACCATAAGTAGAAGAGGTCAACAACTCAAACAGAAGTAGCATAAGTCATTTTTTTTTTTAGAAAAATAAAATATTATCAGGAGAAGGAGAAAATTACAAATAAAGAGGATGGACCATCCTCAAAAGACAGAAAAACTTAAAGACACATAGATAACAAACAATAAAGTTCTAAAATATATTCCCAATCCCTTTGCAAATCAATCAAACTAATCCCTCTAAAAAAGAAAAAACCACGAGCTTTAAGCCACAACGAAGCAACAAACATTATCTTATCTCATACAAAAAACATAGGCTGAAACTGTTGTTTAAAAGACGGACATGCCAGTTGATATGCATGTCACACTTTTTAATACTTCAAATAAAGCGGGAGCAAAGAAAAACGACTTATATCCCCCACAAGCCCATCTTTTCAAGCATATCCAACCAGGACATTAGCCAGGAATGATCCCAAGTGTGGTGCAAAAAATAATTTATTCTACAATTTTAGGGGATGCTGAATCCCATCATGTATGGCAGCCATAGACATGAATTTCACAATTTTGAACAATAGTGGTTCATGAAATAGGAAACAACAAATTAATGATGCTACCCCAATAAAAAAATAAAGGGAAAAAAAAAAACATTTGTTGAACTAATGCCACTTTCTATCTCTTTTCAATACCAAGATACAAAAAGGCAAAATCAGGAAATCAATGTTGCTCATTAATTACCAATCTAGAAAAGGCATTAATCTATTGTGATTCACAAGATCTTTTTACCAATAAACCAACTAATTATAAGTGCCGAATGCTGAATAATTCAAGCAATTAAAAAAATAAAATAAAATAAAACCAAAATGATAGGCATAATGGAGGACTTTTGAAGCGATTAATGCTTACAAATGAAGGCTTGGGAAATATATGCCCTCTACACCATTGCAGAGGACTGTAACCTTATTAGGTAGCACAAGTTGACCTGCCTGCCCACTGTTTTTGTTCCATCTGTATCAAACCATCAATAAAAATATTTGAATAAGTAGCTGAGCTTATATCCCTTAATCTTGGGATGGAGATCACGAAAACTTTACAGGAAATAATTAGGATATGCCTTTAAAAATGGGTAGTTGTGTAAATAATCTAAACAGCCACAACAGACTTACTTGACTTTTGGCTGCGATTTTTCTGAATCAGATAACTCAAAATCAAATTTGGCTTTGCAAGTTGGGCAGTAATAATCTGTGCCTCCGAGATTCTTCAAGCACAAAATACATCAGTCAGCGAAAACAAAAATATCTCTTTGAGCTCCATATGCAGACAGAATAAAACATAATCAGATATCAACTGTAACAGACAAACCTTGAACAGGTTGCTCGAAATTTTGTCACATTCTGCATGCACCCACACCTTGCATCCATCACAACGCACCTAATTGGCCACATCCCAAAGGGAAAAAATTTTAAAACTGCAAAGCCATTAAATCCTAAAGGGGGAAAACACTATCTTTAATTAGCTAAGTATATCTAATTGACTCACCCAGCTTCCACTATCTGAATGGTTCCAAACTTTCTTGCATATACCACAATAATGATTTGATTTAGTTAACTGCCCAAGGGAAAAAAAAACTGATTCTAAAGGATACAGAATATAAAATATAATCAAAATATTTTACTATAAATTTACATAAGATAATAATGTTTAATTACATAACTAATACAGAAACTGTTGGCAAAAGAGGCAAGTTATACAAACCCTAGCACATGTTTTACAAAGAAATTGGCCACCTTGAGCCAAATCCCTTGTCTTCTTTGACCATTTGAAAGGAAGACACAATCCACATGCTTCACAGGGCCGTGTGTCCTTCTTATCAAATAAATCCTGCATAGAGGAATTAGAATCATTGAACCATCAAGTTTGATCAGATTTCAGTGGGATTCCTCGATCCTTGACTTATTTGGAGTACAGGGAATAGAGTAATAATTACATAAGCAAAGAAAATCTGTATTTGTAATCTACAAGTCAGACTTCAGCCTACAAATCAGAGATGAAGCAAGCAGCTGCGCCAGCATTAATTTACAGAAGCAAACTAAACTTATGTTATCAACTTTTCTTAAATATGATGCATGAAAAGGTCAACAACCAGTCAGCCACTAAGCAGCCATAGCTTCCCTCCCCACTCTTCCAAACAAATATATATATATATATATAAACAAGTAAATACATACCGGATTTAGAAAGTGACTTGCTGCATCCTGGTTTGAACCAGGAGCCTCCAGAACGCCTTTTAGAATAGTTTCATCAAAACCTGTGTTACCAGCAGCTATATTTATATCTGCTATCAACTTCTCAGTAAAGCCCTGATCTGCCAAAAATGCCTCCTCTATTGCCATTTGGAAATCACAGGAATTATAGTGACTCAATTCAGACTGCCCTTGGAACCTATAGTGTAAAATTATGCCGTGTAAGCATGAATCGTTTTTCAGATAAGAAAAGAAAAACCTCGTGTATTCATATGGCAGTCTGCAGAACGTAAATTAATGAACAAACATCAATTGCACACCTGTCTACGTAATCCATAAATGGAAAAATCATCCCATGCTTCACCCATGCATAGTCCTGCTTAGTATAATCGAAACACAATAAATGACAAGTTCACCACCAATACATGTTGTTAAATAGCAAAGAAAAGTAATACACACCCTCTGACTTTCATTCCCAGAGTACCCGAGAAACATCACACAAGCTGCATCAGCTATACAAGACCTCAGGACCAGTTCAGGTGCCTGAGACATTGGATCAATGACAATAGCTGGCCAAAAGGGTTCCTTCTTCCCCGCTTTTGCCCACACTATATCACCCGCATAAAAGTCTTCCGGTCCATATAACCCATCCTTCTTCAAGAATCTCTCATTTCCAGTTAAACCGACGTCTTCCGTATCGACAAATTGGCCTCTCTTGTCTTTGGTTACTTGCTCGTCCATTGGGGTGGTTCTACCCATTGAACTTGAGTACTTTCTTGTATCAAATTTCTTATACTTTATACGCCTATCATCTCTTCCATCATCTTTACACAATGCTGAATATTTCCGATACTTAAAACCAATTTTCTCATCGTTTTTCCTCTTCTTTGTATTCTGATTGTGTGTTTTGGGTGTCCTAAAACTAAAATCTTCCCCTTTACATTCCACCTCTTCAAAACTATAATCACGCGAGTTGGTCTTATCATCTTTCTTCCAATTCTCAATTACCGAATCGTTAAACCGAGAAGGAAGTACCTGAACCCGACCCCTCGAGGTTCTCACCAGCGGCGGCCTTGGAGCCTGCACAGGCCGATTTATCGGGGCTCTTCCACCCTTAGACTTTGACTCGACTTCGCCCGGGGAGCACGAAACTTCGGTGCACCACGATGCAGAAAACCGCTTCTCAGAGACACCAGCACTGAGTAAGCCGTGAAAGCTCACAGGAATTATACCCGCAGCGACGTCGCCGAGAAGATTCAAAGGGTAATAACCATTCGTCTTCCTCTTCTTCCGTGACGTAAAGCTATCGTCGTCATCGCCACCCGCCGAATCACCGAGTTTGCAACGTTTCAAACTCGGCATTTGGGATTTCAGTTTCCGCTTGATTATCATTCTCGCAGGGAGTAATCACCGCATTAATCAAACTCACGACTCGGATCAAAATTCAAACTTCGCAATACCACACGAGTTTTTTTTATCGAATATGAAACACCCCATAAACCCTAATTTCAAAAAAAATTGGTAGAAAAAAAAAACAGAGCAATTCGTAAAATCCGACGCAGCAACCCAGTATAAATTCCAAACAGGCAGAAAGACCCGACAAGAAAGTTTGAGATTTTAAGAAACAGGCTATTGAGAGAAGGAATGTCAGAAGAATTGATCGAATTAGCAGAGTCAGAGAAAAGAGGGATCTGTTTTCGGTAAGCTCTCTCGGCAGCTGCCTAGGAAGACAGGGAGAGAGAAAGGTGAAAAAATATATATATATATATAAATATCTTATGCAGTAAATAATTCAGATACAGTTTGCAATGTAATTATAGAATTTTAAGGAAGAGATGATTTGAAACAACGTTGTTGGGATTTTAATTTAGGAAATTTTGCGGAGGAGGGAACAACAAAGGTGGTGACAGAGGAAGACTAGGAGAGAGAAACAAGAGAGAGAAGTATCGGCGTTATCTCGAGTGTGAAATGTGCAACAATGTGACGGTGTGGTATAGTCTAACGTGCGCCTTAAGTTGTCCGTAGCGCTTCCTCCTTCCCAAGTCGCGAGCTTTGGTTCGGTAATGGTGGCACAACCTGTGAGTCTGGTTGTGCCGTTACACGGAATGGGTTTGGTTTCTTGGGAGACAATTTTTTTTTTTTTGTTGGGTTCTAAATTGGATTTGATTCATAGGCTGGAATTTAGTTCCAAGAAATTTGGAACTAGAATGTGGGATCAGAAATCATGTTTTCTTCTACTGATTTTTTGTTTTTCGATTTATGTATGTTCTATGGTTTGCTTAGTTGGAGAAATTCAGCAGTATAGTGTACAAATATTTGTTGTTAATATTTATAGCAAGTTTCTGGCCATATCAGAGGCAGCGAGATTTATTTTCCGGCGGTGGCCGAATTTGATATGCAATATCTTTTCACTGATAATTCTGAATTTATTCATCGTGATAGATTGAAGAATGATAATATTGATAATTGTTTGATTTTATTTATTTATTTATTTCCCCTTCAGAAGGTTTCTGCTGGAAGAAGACGAAGTCCAAGCAGTAAGATGGCAGGATGACGAGGGACAACACATACATGTTAATAAGAAAAAAAAAACTCTCTCTCTCTCTCTCTTCTTCTTTTTTTTTTAGTTCTTATTTATAAATTTCTTTGGGTTATGTAATCAAGAAATTTGATTGACTGCGCTGTGTTAATTTTAATTTGATTCTATAGGGTCTTCCGAAAAGATTTTTAGTTATTAAATGGAACTAAAATTTCAATAAATAATTATTTTAATTGGTTTGGGCATATGAAATTTCTCCATGTTTCTGAAATTGCAAGCAGAGAAAACTACGAGTATGGAAGTTGGTTTTATCAAGAGGAAGAGTTCGAACTCGAAGCAAAGGAGAAAAGTGGAGGATTTATTTAAAGTGATGAATGAGCCTTAAAAGAGGACATGCAGTAATTTAATTCATTGGTTTCAACTGCGGCGGAGTTCACGGCGGCGGCGGCCGAGAAGAAACCCGTCAGAAACGGCAAAGCTTTTTCATTAACTAAGCACATGAGTAAAGGAGCGTCAATGATTTCCTTGGTTATAAAAAAAAAAAAAAATGATTGT
The DNA here is from genome assembly GCA_020226215.1 of Sindora glabra. NCBI lineage: Eukaryota > Viridiplantae > Streptophyta > Magnoliopsida > Fabales > Fabaceae > Sindora > Sindora glabra. The sequence goes on along the minus strand of CM035227.1, from coordinate 106,576,403 downwards.
CTGAAATTGACAATCTGGATTACTTAAATATCATTCGTAGCTGCAGCATGCCAAGATTACTCTACGATGTATGAGGGAGTCATGCTGGTGCCGGAGTAAGGTCTCATGATTCGAGTCACATGATAACTATCCTGTAATATTTAATATCATCTAAAAAATTTTATTTCTGACATATTTAAAATTTAAATTCAAAATCTTATAATATACGGCTAATTCTATTATATACAGTGTATGGATTAAAATATAATATACTGTCAGTATAAATCAATTATAGTTCATTTCAGTATTATTATGTTATTTAAAAATTATTAAAATTTTATTATTTTTAATAAAAATTTTAATTATTATTATATTTTTAATAATATGTCATATTTATGTTTACTTACAAATTAAAATGTTTTACTTTAACAGTGCATTAAATTTAAACTATATATATGTATGCACCGTAGTGAAGGTCTGAATTTAAGTTTTTTATTATTAATGTTAAAAAAAAGTCTAATGATTCATTGAGAGTTCTAATATTACTATGATTAAGACAAAAAAAAAATTAAATTTAGAATCATTAAATTATAAGTTTGAATTCCCTGATGGCTTAGCGCAAACAGTTTGTTAAAACCTCCGTGAAAATTTTTTATTAAAAAGATTTTAACAGCAGAGGTTATTTTTTCTAAATTTAGGTTTGATTCGAGCCTACTAAAAAATGTTGTCGAATCCATCAGTTTCCAATTAAAAAGGAAAAATGAAAAACTGTCCGCTGTTACTTGAGGAGTCTGTCAACTAAAGTACAGCCAGCGGTCTTCAATGTAGCTTTCTGGTACACAAGTGTCTGAATCTCACAATTTATGTCTTCAATTTAGCTTTCTGGTACACAAGTATCTAAATCTCACAATTTATTAAATAACTGTATGATATATCTCTTTCCTAAAAGTATATCAAGCATTTATTTTGATATTAAGTTCTTTTCTATATACAAGATTCTCTCAATTTTAGTGTTAATTTCAATCAATTTATAGAGATTTAAGATGCTACTTATTTGAATAAGAACTTGTGCACTTCTCTCATGGTCAAGGATAATAATATCTTTTTCCATTCAATGCAAGATATATTCTAAAGTAGGGGATCATGTTTATTGATGAAAAAAATTAAGAAATAAAATAATTATAAATTAAAAATAATTTTTTAGTAATTTGTTATTTTTTAAATTCTAAACGTTTATTTTTTATTAATATTCATGAGACTTTACTGTTTAAAACATATCATACACTTCAAAGGAGTTAAATTCAGAATAATGCAACACTCCAAAATTTTAAAAACATTGGATTTCAATTGAATTTGGATCCTTTCCTTTTTAGAGTGTATCGCATAATTTCTTCTTACGTTTAAAAGAAGTAAATATAAACTTTTTTATAAATTTCATTATATATAAAAATAGTAATTTTATTCTCGCTGCACATAAAGGTTCTATTTCTCTCTCTGTCTCTCTCTCTCTCTCTAATGTAACAAGAACATAATCAATGGAGGGGAAAACAAGATCCAAAATTTGTGCAGTGCCAGACAGAAATGCTAATTGCATTTTTACGGTTGTTTCCCAAGGTTATGCAGGTTTCACTTCTTTCCCACAAGAATATGTCAGGTAAGTGTCAACCATTAAGCTACTGGAAGGTAGTTTAATAGTGAGAAATTTGTAATATATTAGGGCACTTATATTCAAAACTCTGTGTTATCAATATGGTAAGGTAAAAATTGCTTTAAGCACTTTACACCCCCCCCCCCCCTTTTCATGTCTGGGGTCAAATCCCACAACCTTGTACATAAGCATTAAATGAATTATTATTCCTCTATCACCAATTTGATTCAAAGTGGTTAATATGAGCAAATATCATTGTATGAAGAACAGTGTAAAAGATTAGGTTGCAAGCAGCATTATTTTCCCTTCATAATATATATGAACATGGTACAACTCTTTCTTCCCCTTCTCTTTTATTCAACAAACCTATTCACATACATAGAAGGTCCTTCCATCCTACATTACAGGTTATTACTCTGCAGATAAGAGATGAACCACCCTAAAGGAGTTTGAGATCTCTTTTATTTAGCAATATCGTACCAGAGCTATGTACTTTTCTCCCATAATATCACCACCATTGAGCTCTTGCATATAGCTTGATCAGATATAGCTACTTGCTTGCTTTTTCCTTCAAACTAATTATCGGTTACTAGTTATAGCCTCTTCACATCAGATTCATCGGTCTTTGCAAATCTTCCTCGGATTCTTGGTTGGCTGTCAGCAAGAGCCTTCCTGCAAGCATACTGAAACCAAAGCAGATTATCAGCTGAGTTTTGAAATGTGCTAATAAGGAGAAAATAGCATTAACTAGAACTTGTTCATACCCAATTTAAAAAAGAAACTGCCAAACAACGATGAAAAATGCTAGTTGCACTTCCATCTATTCACACTGGGCACTCACAACTGCATACATGATGCAATCTAAGTTGAATTGGCCTCCTCTGTTTCTAATAATGAAACCGACCCCAACTGTCATAAAACAGAGTGAGGCCAATTTAACTTATTGTTTCATTTCTTGTGTCATTTTGATCTGAGTTGTGAATGAAGGAAGGGGGGGGGGGTGGAACTACATTGACAGGTGCAACTAATGACCATCATGAAGGTATTAGTTGTTGTGATACAATTATGGAAACATTATTTGATTATCCACTTAATTACCTTGATTTTCCTGCCAAAGTTTCTCTTTGACTTCTTGTTCCTGTATCTGGAGAGCTTTTCTCTCCGCTCCTCACTGATGCAGTTGCTGATAATAAAGGGCCTTTCACGGGGAGATTGTCCGACGCTCAGATTATTACCATTACCAAGAGTCTGTCACAGGAACAGTATCAAATATCAATAATCCAGCCCATGCTGTGGAAATGGCCAGAAATCTATTGATTTTTCAATAGTGATTGGCATGCAGCACTATGCTTTACTGCCAGTGAATCAATAGATTTCTCTAAGTATATGACTCATATGAGAGGGACAAACAATATTTGTGCTCCACATAAAGCAGCATAATTTTTTGAACACTGAATGAAGTTGCCAGTTTCTGGATGCAAAAGAAGGCAGCAAAGGATTTTTTTTAAAAAAAAAAAAGGATATTTTCATATAATGGTGCATATACTCATCAAACTGAGCTATATTTGGTTAAAAAATTCACTGCAACAATTCTTATTTTGTTCCTTTGATACTGATCTCTTTTAAATTCACGAGGATTTAATTCCATATTTCCATCATAAACTTAAAATACAGAATATATGAACCTGTTAGTCTAACCTTTATATCACCTTCACTAAATGCCCTCCGCATGCCATAAACTGTACTGAAATCTAATCCTGGGAAATCAAGAAAAGCTGGCTTCACTGCAGCTCCCTGCATCCAGTCCATTGAACTCAAACAACCTGAACTGACACTTTTTGGCAGCAGCACGTCGGGAAGGGGTTTGTCTTCATGAATTTGATTCTCATCTATCTTCAGAACAGGAATCTTAATTTCCAGAATCTCAGACAGTGGGGACTCTATGGCTGCCTTTTCCAAGAGATCTTTTTTGCACTCATAGAATACCTCACTAAGGAGCTGTTCATTTTGGAGAGCATCTAAGTCTGGGGGTTTTAGTCCCTCTGACGAAACAGCATCCTCACCACATGATATCATCGAGATAGCAGCCATCATAGGATCTAAGTCCATGACCGGTTCTTCAATGATAGGTTCAGGGGCCTTGAACAGATCCCCCTCGGCTCCCAAATCATATTCTGCTATGATTGAAGACTGTACCAGGTCACCCTGCATCAGATATAGAGGAAAAAACAAGAAAATGGTGACTAATAAGTACCAAATTGTAATATAGATTAACATACAAGTTACAATCTAATACATGAGCAAACAATTATGAGAAATTCCTAGCTCTACCGGGTCTGCTAAGATCGACTACAGATCACATTAAAAACATAACTAACGCTGAGATTATGCACCACCAAGTTATAGTTACACTTGAAATGCCATTTTTTTTAAATGAAGGGTCCATAGTCCACTTTGACAGATCAAGAGGTTCCAAAAATTTATCTGACAATTATATAATTACAGAACTGAGAGAGAAAGTAATCACTAAAAAGCATTATATTAGCTTAAAGTCACAATTAATGAACAACATGCTGAATAACTAGTTAGCAATTGACAAAACAATCATAATAGAAATAACAATTCCAAATAGTATTATATATATATAAATCCAACAAGTACTGAGGACTAGTATTCTAGAGACAGTGATTCTCAAATGTATATATAGAAACCTACACGCAGCAGTAAAAACAAGAACAAAAATAAGCTGATATTTAGTTACAGCAAACGTCAACAAGACCATAAACTTTTAGTATATATCTTACAGTTGACTCTTTTTTGAATCCTAAAATGCTTGCTTCTCGTAAGAGCTGTTAACCTCAAATAAAGTTTGTTATCATCACAGTTGGCATACTAATGTAAAGAACTTGCACTAAGATGGGATGACTGAGACTGATGATGTTAAAACTTTTCATGATAGAATTTGATAGATTCCACTTACTGAAGTGATCTGTGAAGCGAACAAATGTCCAAATTACAATTCATAGAATAAGCAAAAGATTCCGATTATATGTCATGATCATCCAACCAAACAAGGTTAGTAGACCACTTTGGGACCAAACAGAAGTTGTTCCACAACTTTATCAGAAAGGGAAAAAGAAAAAACAACCAAAAAGAAACTCTATGAGAGAAGCCATTTGCCAGCAAATACTTGAGATACGAACAAAGTTTCAAGCACAATCTATGAAATACACAAAATTCTCTGATTTGGCAAATGGACTGAAGCTAGTATCAAATAAGTATTATTCATTACATAAAAGCTATGGAAAAGAAAAACTTCCAAGCTTTTTAATTCATTATAAATTAATGCTGTGAAGAATAACCAAAGAAAAAAAAAAGCCCATTCATGGCATAGAAGAAGCCTTGTATAATGAAGTGTGAATATATAATTAGCAGAAACTCAACATTGCGAGGAAAGGCTGACTAAATTAGGCTGTTTTAATCAGTATTGCTGCAAATGGTGTTAATCACTGAAAAATCAAAGACCGTGGATCCCATGTGGGATTCTAACTCAAGTTCCTTTATAATCAAGGTGATATTGATGTCTGAAAATGGCTTCATACATTCAGTTCAAAACTTCACATGAATTGAAATATAACGCAATTAGAATATGGATTCAAAGTTAATCTTTTTATGGATACCCAAAAGCTAAAAAACCAGTGCAAACTTTATATGTGAAAGTTTCCTAATCCACAGTTTCAATGGACGAAAAACACCTAAAAGCCAAAACTATGCAGTTAATAGAAACAAGCAATAAATAGAAGAAGAGGAGATAGAAATAGTAAAACACGAAATGCTCCTTTCTCCAGCTATACTTAATGCCCGACAAAACCATACAGAAATGATTAAGTTGAGTAATAACCACCCTCTTTCCTCTAACCTTTTTCCATACTATAATGAAAAAAGGAAAATAAAAGGGCTTTTTCTTCTTTAACCTGCCCAGTGCGTCACAAAAGACAAACCCCACTCTTCAGTGTTCACACCAGAACTATAACTAAATGGAAGGAAGATTAAAGAACACGGAACTATCAAAGGTAAAATCTTTTCCATCTATACTCTATCTTTTATTTTTTTTAAATTTCTTTTTCTCATACTTTTCCAGATCCAGATTATAAAGCTAACTCCAGCTGTTCTTACTTGTACTGTGAGAATACGCTCATAAGGGAAGCTGGAAAAATGAATGAATAAACAGAATTTATATTCGGAATCACTTTAAAAAAGTTCTCTTTACTGTCATTTTTTTTCTTTTGTTTGGCTTCTCCTCATTGATATAATCAATCAAAAAGAAGCTAGAAATTACTTAAAAAATAATGAAAAGCTATTCCCAAAAAAAATCTGGAATGCAAAGACTGTAACTTTCAGGCAAATTTATTCTGAAAGCTCAAAACTTTTCAATTTATATTCCTCCATTTTCGCCGAAAACGAACATGGCCCTTCAGATAGGAAAGATAAAGGCAGAATACAGTAGAAAGAAGGAGAAATTTTGAAGTTTCGGCAGAATCAGCTAAAACCAAATCAAACAAGTGTGAATACTCCGAGCAAAGATAGAGGGAGAAGCTAAGAAAAACAGGGGATTCAAAGAAGTAAGACACAGAGAGTAATAGACAGGGTACCATTGAAGCATTGGGTTTCTGGCTTTCGCAATACTCCTCAAGTTGATGAAGTTCCTGAGAGAAATTCTGGAAATATGGGAACAGAAGACCACTATCTGCATACATTTCTCCAAAACAGAGGCTATGTTTAGAAGCAACTCAAAGCTTTCTATAAGAAACACAGAGAAAATGGAGAGCACACTGGCAGAGAGTAGAGGAGCGGGCAATCGGGAGAGAGAGACTGGGTTGGGTGGACTTGTCCTCGAGCCCTGATGAATGAGGACCAAGAAGAGAAAGAATTTATAAATAATATAAATAAATAAATAAATTACAATTGTGTCGTATCACAACTTCATATCGGAACACTTTGGCTTGCAAAAAGATATTGTGTAAATTTAATTAATTATTCTATTATTAGCATTAAAAAAATATAAGAAGGGAAGCACATTAACAAGAAAATTTTACCTTTTTTTTCAAAATTTTTAATAAAATTTTGTTATTTTTTGCATAAAACTTTGCATTTTGTCTATAAAAATTTGTACTAGAATTTCAAAATATTTTTATATTAGAAGTATCACGAGTACTAACTTTTCTTAAAATAAGTTGCAAGATTTAAAGAATTTTCTTTTTAAATTTTATCAAAAAAATTAAAATCTCATATTCTAAACACTTGTGAATTTTATATAAAATTACAAATTTTTTTAAGAGAGTATTGTAAATTGATTGATTATATGATCATTATATTTGTAAAAACTATTTATATAAAAATTTCTCCCATTTTTACCTATACAAGGTAGGGAATCTCTAGAATTGCTAAAAAATAATAATAAGTTTCAATGCTAGACATTTGTGAGTGATAACAAAAATTAAGCTAAACATTATGCTCTACAAAAGTTTTTTTTTGTGCAACAAATTATTAAAACATATAAAAGTCATATTTTTGAATTTAAATTTCAAATATTAAAAAGAAAATATTTCAATGAAATATTACTGCATTGCTGAATGTAATATAACATCATAGGTGTAAAGTACCTTAACGATAATGTAGAGAAATTATACCACTTTTTCCCTCTTTATGCTAAAAATTCACTTATTTACATAAAGCCAATAATTTTCCTTTTTATTTTATTTTAAATTATTTTTATTTTCTTGAATATAAAAATATCATAAATAAGAAATAAATGGAACTAACATTCAACCTCACAATTTCCAGATGGCACAGAAGTAATTGAGGAGAGATGACGTAAGAAAGTATATTAATAAAGACAAAGTGGGAAAAGGACAATATCATTTCTACAGCGCCTGTGCAGTGTATTCGTGTCTTTTGCCATGCTTTTCCAAAAAATCAAAGGAAAGAGAACTTTTTTTTTTTAATGAACAGTGAAATTGATTTTCTATTATTAATATAATATGGGTACAAATTGAAGCACCCATCGGATTTGAACTATTCCCCCCCTTCTTTTTGGTCCCCTATTTAGAGAAAAATAATTTTATACTAAAATTTATTAATTTTCACTCTAACCTAAAATTTTATATATTTTTATTAAAAATTATTTCATATTTTTAGTAGAAAAAGAATTTTATAATATTCTTATAATTTTAAATTTTAAAATAACATAATAATTTTAAAAATTATTTAATTATATTTATTAAAAAAATGTTAACAAGAATTCTAAAACTTATTACCAAAAACTAGATAAATATTTTAAAAAATAAATAATCAAAAAATTTATTACACCACTTCAATTTTTAAAACTTTGCGGCTAACGTAAGAAGAATTGTTAGAAAAACGAAAAAGGATCTCGATTACTCATCGACGTATGCAAACAACAGCAATTAGTTATACGGCAGTCTACGTGAATGTCCACACGCAGATTCAGCGCTTAATTTGTAGTTCCCTTGTGGTTGAACCTTCTACAATTTATTAAGAAAATTTTTTAAATTAATTGCTGGAGAAAATATAAGAAAACTTTAAAATTTTAGTGTGTAAAAATAATAACAATTGCTTTTTTTCTCTTTATTTTTAATTCAAACAAGAGAAAATTTTAAATCCTTCATTTTTCTTTCCTTTTTTCTCTTAAGCATTGGGTTAATAAAAAGAAAATAATTACAACTTTTATTATCAGAAGCATCCAAAAAGTATAATTTATAATTATATGAATTATATAAAATTAATATATATAAATAATATAATTAGTAATTAATTATTTTTATTAAGTAAAAATAAAAATTTGTATATGATACAAATATTAAAGTTTTTCTATGTGATTACATCCAGAAAGAAGAACACGTTCAAAATTAGATCTTGTTTGCAAGCGCATGTACACGAAATACACTACAAGGATGAAATGTTAAAAAAAAAAAGGAAAAAAAAGATAGTATTCACATATTTTACTATGATTTTTGTAAAAGAAAATAAAACAACACAAAAGAAATATTTTATTTTGAAGCAACTAGAAAAGGCAGTATAATAATTTAAGTTTGACAAATTAGTCGCGGAATATACAAGTGTGTGATAAAATATAATAACTTCCGTTTATTTTGATAAAAATATTTTTCATATAAATATAATTATAAATTATTAAAATAATAAAAAATAATTAATATATTCAATATTAAATATAATAAATTTGATAAAAATTATTTTTTTAAAAAAAATATTCTTTAACAACTATAATCTTGAAAAATTATTTTCTTTATTATGAAATATAAAAATATATAATACTTTTTTATTTATATAAATAAATGCTTTTTTATAAAAATTATCTTTCCAAAAATAAACATCTCCGTCGACGAAGATGGGGCTTGCAACAAAATTGAATGGCTTAAGAAAAATATTACCCCAACTTGTCTTGAATGAACTTGTATTAATTGAAATAGAAGGTCGTGTATGATTTGTGTGGTATTTTCAACTCGAAATGACGTTCGATGTAACATACATTTGTGTGACAACGAGAATTCACGTTTGGCAAGTTTGATGCATATGATTATATTGTTGATTTTTTGGAGTTGAATTAAGTTGAATATTTTTTAGGGAATAAAATTGTTTTAATAATAATTTTTATTTATAAAAATTAAATTTAAAATTTTATTGAAAGGAATTGAACTTCTAATCACTTGAATTAATTCATTGGCAATAAGAATTCACTTAATTGATAGTATTCATCTATATTACATCATATAAGACATGTATAATGCTATATATAATTAAGAGTTTAAATTTATTATATTATTAGTATAAAATATTTTATATTATCAATAAATAAAAAATAATACATAATTAAAAATGATAATAATAATTAAGAATTTTTATTAATAATAAGATAATTTTAATAATTTTTATTGACATAATAATACATAGATAGTTAATAATGTAAAATTAATTTACATTAATAATAAATTAAATTTAAATTCTATAATTAATGAGATAAAAAAATTTGTAATAAAATTGGTAGGAAAAAAATAGTTTCCCCAATTCAACCGAATAAGACATCAATAACGTGTTAGGATTGCAACTAGAAGCCAGTTAAAATGTTATTACTAATCCCAATTGAACTAAAATGCAACAATTCGACTAGCACATCAACGCCAATAAATTTTTTGAGAAAAGTTATTCACTAAACGAGATAATTAATGTTGAGAAAAATTTATGATTAATTAAATTTTTTTATAATCATAATTGTGTCAATCTAAAATTGAAAAAATATTTGAATTGGTTTTCTTCCAAGTTGCTTTTTAAGGAGACTAAAGCAAATCAAAATTGGATAAAAGAGAATATGTATTAGTTCTTCAAGAAGAAGATGAATTGTGGACTTTAAAATTTAGAATGGATTGGATTCAAGATGGAAATCGTAGTACTTGCACCCATCATCTTTCAACTATTATTAAAAGAAAGGAAAATATAATAGTAAAACTCAGGAATGCTGTATGGGATTGACTAGAAGATGAAAATCTTATCAAACCATATATTTTAACGGCTTTTGTTGAAAATTACAGTTATATTAAAACTGTGGTCGGTATAGGATTGGTGACATTAGTCAAGCCGAATTTTAGAATTGTGGTTAGATGATAATATTAAATCTATTTTAGTCAAGTATCCTAATTATCAAGAGATTTGGGTGGCTATGAAGTCTTAAAAGGCTATTTAAGGCACCTAGTTCTAATGGCTTTCATCCTAACTTCTTCCAATGATTTTGGAAAGAAGTTAGGAATTTTATTTGTGAGTGTAACCCTAGTAAAATTCCTAAATGGCTCAATTGAAACTTGATTTGCCTTATGGGTTATTCATGAATCTATCAATGCTTACAAGCCTGTAAGTTTTAAGTAACACAATTCTTAAAGTTATATCGAAGTTTTTAATTTTGAGATCAAAACCTATTTTGGATAATTTAGTATCTCCTTTTCAAATAACTTTTGTGCAAAATAGTAAAGTAGCTAATAACATTATACTTGGAGAAATTCTACACACTATAGATAAATATAAAGTTAAAGTAGGTAGTGTGATAATTAAAAATTTACTAAATTATAAATTCTACTTTAAAATTGTAAGGCATCGATAAAATAATCTCTAAATTATATAAATTTATAATTTTATCTCTAAATAATAATTTATAGATATAATTCCATTCTTTAAAACAACTTTGTATAAACAATTCTATTTCTCAAATATCAGATTGAGGAATGAATTTGTAAATAAAAACTATTATTATACTTGGAGAAATTCTACACACTATAGATAAATCTAACACTAAAGTAGGCAGTGTGATAATTAAAACTTGACTCAATTATAAATTCTACCTTAGAATTGTAAGGCATCGATAAAATAATTTTTAAATTATATAAATTTGTAATTTTATATCTAAATAATAATTTATAAATACAATTCCATTTCTCAATACAATTTTGTATAGATAATTTTATTTCTAAAATATATGATTGAGGAATGAAATTATAAATAAAAATTATTATTTAACAATAAAATTATAATTTTATATAATTTAAAAATTATTTTTCTGTTGCACTATAATTTTATAGAAGAAATTAATAATTTTATAGTCAAAACTTCAATTGTATGATTCAAAAATGGTGAAGGTAACATTGAATCCTTATTTTTTTTTTTTTTGTAAAAAAAATTACAACAAACCACATAAGTAGAAAATTTTAAATTTGATTCATTATAAATGTAAAATATTTTACATTATTAGTAAATAAGAAAGAAACATATTATTAAAAAATTAATAATAATTAAAAAAATTTAATGGTTGTAAGAAATTTTTAATAAATTTTTATTAATATAATAAATATAAGTAGGTTATAATACCGAATTAATTTATATTTATAATAGATAAAAATAAATCCTAAACAAAATAGGGTAATTGTTATATGTTTGAACTTTTCTAAAGATACACAAAGTTGAGGAGTTTAGATATATGAGTGCTTCCCGCGGTGTTCAAGAAGTTTTAAAATTTTAAATTTGTTAAATTAAAATAATTTAATTATAATTATTTATTTTTTAATGGATGTAATTAAATAATTTCTAATTTTATTATATTATTCTAAATTTTAAAATCCTTATATTACCGGAGAAACTGGTAATGTGATAATGATTCCTTCGTGGCATTAAAGAAGCTTGGCAGAAAGAAAGCAACCCATCCCTGACCCTAAAGTAGTTTGAAACGAAATGAAATACCGCACTGCTCTTTTTATCGTCTCTTCTTAAAAGGAAACCCCATCGCCATTACTGCGCCCACCCATCCATCCTGTTTTGATGGAAACCTTTTATGGCTTTCTTCCTAACATCGCCATTTTGGTCATGTTGGTCCCCTTTGCCTCTCACTCATTTTAATGCAATACATACTATTACCATCCATCCATATTTACCATAATAAATCTACTTACAAATTACAATTCAAAAAAGAAATTTCCACTTTTTTTAAACATGGAACCCCCAATTAGATTATTTAATCTAGGATGTAAGAGTTAAATTAAAAGATAGAAAGATAGGAAATAATATAATCATCGTGTTTACTATAGTTAAGTGATAAAAATTCAAAGAGATGAAGACAATATATATTAATTTGCCTTTTTTATATGTTTTTAATAAAAACACCTTCAAAAATCAAATTAGAACCTTTTATTAATTTAGAATATCTTGAAATTCAATTTGCTATCATTGAGTTAACCAATTATTAATAAAATAGTGGTTAAATGGAACAATAACTACAAATTTCTTTCCTCTCAATACGGATCTTTCTAGAATTTAAAAGTTAATTGATTTGTCTTAATATTGTAAGAAGTTCTATTTTTTGAAAAGTAGAAAAAAATAAATTATTTGGTTAATTACTATCTTACAAATTGAGAAAAATATAATTTCTTGAAAAATTTTACTTTTCACAAAATATGAGAAGTTATTTATTCACCCCCTCTTAAGTAAATTCAATTATCTTCATTAAATTTAATTAATAATAATTAAAATTTATTAATTTATATTATAATAATATTGGAGATATAATAGTTTGAATTAAATAAGATATAAAAAATTATTTCCTAAGAAATATTATTTTTTATATATTAACTAAATAACTTTAAGCATTTCTCAAAAACTTCATATAAAGAATTATTTCTTAAGAAATTCAATTTTTCACAAAAAATTATTTCATATGCATACCAAACAACTCCTTAATACCAAACAATAACTACAAATTTCTTTCCTCTCAATACGGATTTTTCTAGAATTTAAAAGTTAATTGATTTGTCTTAATATTGTAAGAAGTTCTATTTTTTGAAAAGTAGAAAAAAATAAATTATTTGGTTAATTACTATCTTACAAATTGAGAAAAATATAATTTCTTGAAAAATCTTGCTTTTCACAAAATATGAGAAGTTATTTATTCACCTCCTCTTAAGTAAATTCAATTATCTTCATTAAATTTAATTAATAATAATTAAAATTTATTAATTTATATTATAATAATATTGGAGATATAATAGTTTAAATCAAATAAGATATAAGAAATTATTTTCTAAGAAATATTATTTTTTATATATTAATCAAATAACTTTAAGCACTTCTCAGAAATTTCATATAAAGAATTATTTCTTAAGAAATTCAATTTTTCACAAATAATTATTTCATATGCATACCAAACAACTCCTTAAATCCTTTTTTATTAATTGGTAAAGTCCACTTAACATCAGTATATTTTTTTATTGAACCAATATCATGTTGATAAGTGCGGATCTTATTTTTATATTTTACTCTTATTTTATTTGTATTAATTAATTAAGGTGTCATCTAGCTCTCTATTAATGAAGTTGATATCTTCATAAATTCACTATATGATATGATATGATATTATGAGACTTCCTTCACTGATTTCAGCTTGTTGCTCTTAAATTAATTTCATATGATTTAATTAATGCCTACCCACCATGAATTATATACTCTGTAGGGATCCATTCTCCACCATTTTCTACCTCAAATTATTAGAATTTGAAATATGTAGCCATGTGCATTATAAAATTAATTTTCCCATACATATATTATCCTCCCCTGGGATCATTCAAAGATGATATAATAAGCCGTTGAAAGTTAACAAAAAAAAGACAAATTCCACATTGCCGATTGAAGATTAATGACAAACACTGATCATAAACTATTTTGGGATAATGGCGTCTTCATCTCCAAGATTCTTTTGAGAAAAAAATGATATGATTATTAAAAATAGGATTCAAGGATTAAATTTTAAATATTTTATGTTTATTGAATTGAGTTTCATAAATTTATTCTATCACCATTTACTTATCAATAATATTTGATTTATATTTAAAATTTAATTTTGAATCACAATTTTTATACATATAATATTAATGTTCTTTTAAGTTTTTGACGTGTCAATTCCTTTTAATATTTAATAGAAAGAAATATAATTCGATTTAAAATTTTTATTTAGAATCCATAAATAATTTTATAATTAAGTCATCTTTTTTCTTAAAATTACACTAAAAAAATTGAAAGGAACCGAATAATCTTTCAATCTAGAGAAAGGATAAAGTTGCAATTGAAAATTTAAATTAAGAGAGTCATCTCTCAATGTAGAACAAATAAATAAATAAAAATGAAAGGACCTAGCTACATTGGTACATTTGAAGGCAGGTCGGTAGAACTTTCTCAATTAGTTTTAGGCCTTTAGGTAGTCAATGCTGGTAGAGTAAGGGAATATTAGCATATCCTTTGCTATCTAGATATATATTTGGTGTTTAGCAGGGCAGATGAGGTAAGTTAGACGTGAGACTGAAAGCGGAAGTTTTCAACAAGGTATATATATATAATTTTAAGAAAATAACACGTCAAATTTAAACTATGTGACACTAATCTTAATAATGGACAATAAATACAAATAACCAAAATTTAAAAAATAAAATAATCAAAAGCTAAATAAAATGCAATAATGATCAATTTTTTATCACAATTTATAAAATTAAATTTTTCATGAGATCTTTTAACTATTACTCACGTATTATTTGCCTTCACTTAAAATGAACTTGATCTCAAGTTCATATGTAAAACTTAAATTCTTTTATATCACTAAAATAAATATTTGGAATATTTTTGTAATTATAACTCTTTGAAGTAATGGCAATCCCTAAAATGAATTTCTATTAAAAATGCTTGAATATTAAACTTCAACTTATTCACAAGATTGATCAATTGTTATACTTCTTTGAATTCAAGTAACTTAACTCCAACAAAATGTACCTTTTCATTTTTCAAATAGTTAATTGTTTTTGTTGATTGTTGGATTATCAACTCATTAACAAACTTTTCTTGGTAATTTGGTTGTGTAAACTTGCAAAAATTCTCCAATGTGATACTCTTGTTGAATAACAACTTCCTTTTGGATGACTTCATCTCTTTCCCTAAAGTCTTTTTGTTCATTGTCTTCGAATCTAATCACTTTAACTACTTTATTCTTTAACTTAGCAAATCTTGCAATAGAATGTTGTTAACTCCTTGATCAAAAACTTCTTGAATACACTTTGGATGCTCTATGCTTGCATAATTCTCTTTGAGATTGAATATTCTAGACTTAATGGAGACTTGATATTAAAATGATCATTCTTAATTATATTGACAGCTTGGTGAATATGAATATTTTCTTTAATTACATAATGTGCACCTTCACTTGTATATTTCATTTTAGGCTTTTAAGTTCCATTATTCTTCATTGTACTACTTTTTATGATTGGTTGATGAATGTAGCTCTTCATAATTGGCTAAATTTGGTGGTGGTAATGTTTCTCCATAATTGATTATTTTGGATAGTGATGGTTTTTACAATTGATTAAGTTAAACAACGGTCTTGAGTTAACTTAAATAAGATTGCATCATAATAATTTGAAAAATATTTTCTTACCAGCATTTTTTTCATTTATAACCATGATTTGATCTTATTTTTATGTTAATGAGTCTTATTGGCTTGGATATGATTCTAACATGCAACCATCCCTTCTCTTAAGTTATTAGCTATAATTTTCACCTTCTTCTTTTTAAAAATGTTCATTACATCAAATAAGTAGGGGTGTTAAATGGGTTATGACCCATGGATCAGTCCATACTCATTATGAGTTTTGATAAGTTTGGATTTTTAAAATTGGACCCTTGTTTTAATACAGGTTAGTTTGTTGCAAACCTAGTCTTTCACAAGTTGACTCATATTCATTAATTTTATGGACTCACAATCAAAATACATCAACTTGATCCATTATGGGTTTTGGTGGGTTTAGACCTCTTAAAATTGAATCTATTTTAAACATAAATAATATGAACTTGACTCTTCACGGATCATTCTATAATCACATAAACTAGCTTGCTTGACTAGATATGTAAAATAAGCTTGGAATTTAACTGATCCCAAGTAGCTTGTGTGCAGCTTATTTGCCATACAGGCTTATACTAGTAATTCATGGATACTTGTAAACTTAATTCCTTTTTTTATTTTTTTAAGTATTTTGGAAAATTTTAATCTAATATACTTCAATGTCTAATAATTTAATATAATTTTTTTATTTTTACTTAATTACTCATTATATAAAATAAAAAAATTAATTTGTTAAATATAATTCATAAAAGAAATTAATATTTTTAATTCAATATAATTTAATATCCTTTTAAAGATTTTGTATCATTTATCATATCTAAAATTTGATCTTTAATTTTTATGTATGTGTAAGTTTAATAGGTATTATCACATTTATTTTTTTTAAAAAAAGGTCTACCTATGGGCTTTCTGTGAGTATCTATGGACTTAACCATTTTTATTTATAAAAAGTGCAAACTTAGCCTATTTAGCCTATCTTACCCTACATTACACCCCTACATTTGACAGGCCTATGAATAAGTTTTTTACATAATCTATTTAGTTCATAAATAAATCAATGTTGAGATTACCATGAATTTAGAAAAATT
Source organism: Sindora glabra (assembly GCA_020226215.1). Lineage (NCBI taxonomy): Eukaryota > Viridiplantae > Streptophyta > Magnoliopsida > Fabales > Fabaceae > Sindora > Sindora glabra. Next base: position 106,559,677 of record CM035227.1, on the reverse strand, counting down.
AACCTACATGTGATAGTCTTCACTTTTTTAATTTTGTCTTCTTATTGCATGGTAGTTTTCTTATCTTTCTTTTCTAAAGTCTAATTCTTCATCAAGAACTTGTAACTCTCATTTATGAGCACTTACTTGGTAATTATTGTATGACTTTCGTCTTCTATCTTCACTATAAAAGTTATTTCTTTGATAGTTCACCATTATTTCAACTTCATCTTAAGAAACTTCATGGATGAATTCTATTTATTGAATTGCAAGATCATAATAATGGATAGGTTAGCTACAAGCACCATGTCTAACATAGTTGTCTATATTATTTCCATGAAACTTATTACTTTCTAGTTGATGAGGATGCCATGGATATTATGAAATTCACACATCATCTTATTTTATCAAGCTTGCATTGTCATATTTGAGCTTCACCATTAATAAGAAGGTTGTCATCATCTTTACTATTGCCACTAGTTATCATTTTAAACATTTAATCTCAAATTTTAGGTTATCGTTGACCATGCAAAAGTTCCAATGCATTAGAAATAAATAAGAATAGTGAAAATGAAATACTTGTGTGTGTGTGTGTATCTTAAGGAAATAACCTAACATATTTTTGCAAAATGGACTTAATTTATTTGCATTGATCTCCTAAACTCAAAACATCTATTTCACCTAATGTGAAATTTCATAAAAATTATGAAAAATAAATACAAATAACTAGAATTCAAATAATAAAATAAATCTAAAGTTAAATAAAATATAATAATCATCAATTCCTTGTCACAATTTGTAAAATATTTAAATTTTTTATAAGATTTTTTAATTCTTACTATCACATTAACATTACTTTCAAGTAATTGAAAATCAATTTACAAAAGTTGAATTTGAATTCAATTTCGAACAAGTCAATCTCAATTGATATGCAAGACAAACTTAATTTTTGCATTATTTGATTTGAATTATTAATGAATCTAAACAAATAGAATAATAAAATTATATTTTTATTTTATATTATATTTAAATTACATAATATATAAATTTTATATTAATCATATGCAACAAATTATTGGTTTAAATTCATTTAATTTAAATTTGTATATAATTCAATTTTGAACTTGAATATTTTATGTTTGATACAAAATTTGAACTAAATAATATGAAATTTGTGCATATTTGTATAAGTTTATTGAAACTTGTAATTTAGGTTGTGCTTTAGCTTAAAATTTTAAAGATGCCCCTGAATTCCCACTCCTTCCTCGCGTTGGGTCCTAAGCCTTCCCTGTAATTGGTCGCAAGCCTCAAAACATCACATTGCCTTTGTTTGACAATTATCTTATAAATGACGGCTAATTATATTAGCGAATTTGACTAATTGATTGCATTAACTGTTTAAATAAAAATATTTAATAAAATTAATTATTTATAATTAATTATTTAGATATAAAATGACATATAAGAATATAGATATATTTTACAAGTTATTTAAATATTTTTTATTTTAATATTTTAAATTCTACATTTAATAAATTAAAATTTCTTGTAAATAATATATTATTTTAATTTATTATATATTAAATATTTTTTAAAATTAAATTAATATAATTTTTATAATTATTAAATTTTATAATTTAAAATATTATGATAAATAAATTTTAAAATTACCATAAGCTTGGCCTTTGAATCACTGGCTGTGAGCTTGTGGCTTTAGTATGCCTTACTACCAAAGAAAGGAAGAAAAGCAGTTGAAGTTTTACTAGCAAGGACGAGTTGATCATTTATAAAAATATATAGGGGTAATTCGACCATTAATGAAATGTTACACCACCAATTGATTGAAAACACTGCACAATGCAACATTTTTCAATTTAGCATTTTACAGTAAAATAGTTATTGAAACAGTTATTCATCGAACAATTTTTTTAATTAAAAATTAATCAAACAATCAATTTTTAGTCAAACAGACTAAAAACTCTCCTAATAGCTATTTTGCAAACACCCCTATTATATGTTTTTTACAAGCCTTGTGATTTATCGAAGTCAAAGGGAGAGAGTTTTTTCACCCTCTCTATTTTCATTTTGTTTTTCACGCTAGCATTAAGGAAAATATTATAGCTATTAAAAGTAATTTTTGAAATTAAATTTTAAATTTTTTATATTTATTAAATTAAATTTTATAAATTTATTTTACTATCTTAATTTTAATAATAATTCTTAATTTTTATTTCAAATTTAATTTTAAAATTTATTTGTAGTGTATATAACATCATTATAGAGTTAATTTAGATACTCCTCTTGGATATTTTAGTTGATTAATTGTAAGGATAATATCAGTTCTTAACAATTCAATAATTTCGTGGATTGAAAACTTAATCACATAGAACAAACTTGACTTGTGTAGCTAACTATGCATACGAATAATTCTTTTTTCTAAAAAAAAGTAAAAAATTCAGTTGTCACGTAGCCAAAATACAAAATTGAAAGCGAGATGATTATAGTCAATAATGCATTATTAAAGGGTGAACTAATCACATATTTCTCTCTTAGTCTGAAATGAGATGAGTGATATGTACCCAAGTTGTTGATGATGGTCTCAATATATAGTGTGATCGACAATAAAGTCATCTCAATTTATATACTTAAGTCATATTGCATTTATTTAGTCGATCACAGTGAATTTTATTTATTAATAAACAAAAATTTGAATTTCCACAACAATTTTTTAAAAAGAGAAAAAATTATTTATTGCTTTAATTTTTGAAATAGTACGTTGTCCTGCCTAATTATCATTTTAGTCATAAAAAATATTTTTTTATTTTCAGAAAAATAAAGGACCAATCTCCTATAAAACAAGTAATTTGGTTACAATTTCAAAATTTTCATCATCTGAAATGAAATAAAGTTCACAATTCAACCATGATAAATTATATATCTTGTATATATTTAGTTACTATTAAAAAAAATATGGTATGTATATGTGAGAATGAGAGAATGGACAAAGAAATTTTTATTTACTTTACCTGAAATTATAACATATATTTTTATTTTTAGTTCATAAAAATAATTATTATTTTGAATATATTTAAAAATATAATTTTTAATATATATAAATTCTATGATATTGACAACTAATTTTTATTATTAACTAAAAGTAAAAATATATATTATAATTGAAAATTAAAATTTGTGGAAAAGTACTTAGGGGTCCTTTTAAGATAAGAGGAAAATGAGTGAAAAGTGGTGAGGAAGTCCCAAAAAAGTGGAAATTTTGTAATCCTGATGTAATATTGAAATTTTAATACTATTTTTATTGTATTTTTACAAATTATTAATTATAATATTATGATTGAATGGTTCTTAAAATTAAGAAAGTAATTTTTTATTTATAAAAATAATAAAATTAATATTGAAAATCTCAATACCACTATTATTATAGGATTAAAAATTTTCACCTGGGTGAAGGAGGATTTTTTCAATTATTAATAAGGAGATCCCCTTTTATATAGTGTTCAATTAGTTAAAAAAAATGTTTACATGTATGACAACTTTTACACTTTGTTTGGTTGAGGTAAAAAGGAGGGAGGAAAGAAAATTAGGGTAGAAATGGAGAGAAATTTGGTAACTTTCCCCTGTTTGGATGCTGGAGAAAATAGGAAAAAAGAGAGAAAAAAACCCACAGGTGAACGTGGGACCCATAGCTTTTTTGTCTCCTTAGTTAAGAGGAGAAATGGAAAGAAAATGCTACATTTTTTATGAGAGTTCCGTTCGGAACTGCTGCTAGCGCGTATGGAGGAGCTGCTACGGAGTGAAGCACCATAAGCTAACGAACTGCCATCGTGAAGTCGCCGCCGCCGTCCCTATGAGGTGAGTTTTCCGTCGCTAGTCATCCCCCTATTTTTGCTGTTAGTCCGAAGTTGCTCCGTCCAGTTTCTTCAGCCGCATCCTGCACATGGTGGCCGGCTGCTAGAGACAAAGACGCTGCTGGTGGCAAGAGGAAGCCCATGTTGGTGTTGATCTGGAGCTGGAGGCCTTGATTTGTAGCCGAGGTTGTCGGGTTTAGGGGGACCCGCTTACTGGGTCGGGCTTGGAACTGAACCGAGGTCCAGCCCAACCCAGTTTGACTAGGTCAAACAAACTCGAATCTTTTTTTTTAAAAATTATTTTAAATTTATTTTTTGAAAAATAATAATGTTTGTATTTTGCATTAATTATTTAACTATGTTTAGGTTACTTAAATTTGGATGATTATAATAAAAATATGTAAGTTTGAAGACTATGATTTTATTTGGAAAAAAAATAAAGTGTATTACAAAAAAAAAATGAGGAACCAACTATGGTATATTTGATTTATTTGAAGAGAATATATGTGAATTGTTTGAAAGTTAGAAAATGAAGTTTGGTATATAAAGGTATTGTTTTAAATTTTAAAAATTATCCTAATTCCTTGCATTATACAATTAGGGGGCATAATGTCCACTACTAGTGAGAATAGCAAGTTTTGCTCATCATTCTTATTAATTTATATTTTGATGTTATTAATTGACATACATATAGTTTGGGCTTTCTATTTCACGTGACAATAAATTTATAAAATTAACGTTGTGCATGTTTTCTTAATTTTTTAGTAAATACCTTTGTAAATATCAACAAAAAATTCCTAGCTTAGAATTATAATTAATTAATTATTTTAATTATAATTAATTTAATATTTAAAATTTGAATGTTATTTTGGAATAATAAATGTTCTTGTATCAATTTCATATCATTTGAAGCAAAATTATTCATTTTATCCATTTTCTCTCCTATCCAAACACACTTAATTTCTCCTATATTTTCTTTTGTCCTCTATTTTCTCTTACAATCAAATAACCTTAAAGAAAATAACTTTTCTCCTATTTTCTTCCTCTTCTATTTTCTTTCTCCCCCATTTTTTCTTACAACTAAACATAGCCTTAAGGACTTCTTCTATTTTTAAGAGTATGTAACACTTCAAATTAAATTATTTATTATTTATTTATAACGTCCACCCGTATTAATTACTATAGACACAGTACTAACTCGTATGGATTTTCCTCAGGAGTTGTGACACGCTAAGTTTGAAATAAATTATATTTCTGTGTTAGCAAAATTAGTTGATAAATTAATTAATATTTAAAAATTTATAATTTATAAATTAATTAATTATATTAGAAGTGTTCGATAAAATTAATTAATAAATTAATAAAAAATATAAATTAATATAATAAATATATTAATTAAATTAATTTATATTTATTTTAAAATTAAATTATATTAATATTATCAAAACAGTCAAAAAAAGATAATTACTTAAATTTTAATTGGTTATATTTTATAAAATTATATATTTATTTTTTTATTTATTTATATTAAATCAATAAAAATATGTTAAATACATATTTACATAATTAAAATATAAATTATTATTCGATTGAAAAAAGATGAATAAATTTAAAAAGTTACTAACTTACAGATTAAAATTAACTTGAAAATTTTATTAAATAAAAATTTATAAACTAGCATCAAATATCTTTAAAAATTAATTTATAATTTATTAATTTAATAATAAATTATAAATTTATTTATTTATTACGCTTACCCCAAATTCATACTAAGTTAAAAAAGCACGTACAAACATACAAGATCATTAGAGTTGAAGTGAAGTAGTTGATTATTTCATATTTCATATATACAAACGTACATAAATGTGTATATATACATATATATATAAATCAAGCCAAAGATTTATATGAAGACGTATAATAAACAAATTAAACCATGCTTCCGTACGATTTGTCATACATCAAACAGGCTGTAGACAGGCGTGGCTCTTGATTGCGGGTAGAAAACGAAAGGAAAGATAAAGACAGCTCATTTGTTCAGTCTCTAAGTATCGTATTAAATATGTGTTGTGTATCGAAAATAAAATTTTAAATTTTTTATAATTATTAAATTAAATTATATAAATTTATTTTATTAATTTATATTGAATAGTAATTTATAATTTAATTTTAAATTTTAATTTCAAACCATATAACAGTATTATAATAAAAATATTATAAATATTTAAAATATGATTCAAGATTAAATTTTAAATTTTTTATATTTATTGGATTAATTTTTATAAATTTATTCTATCATTTTATATTTAATAATTCTTAATTTATATTTAATATTTAATTTTAAATTTTATTTTTTACACTTATAGCATCATTGTTGTAATCATATGGCTTTGCTTATTTTAACATGCCAACTACACTTTTGTAGGCAGTTTAAAAAAAATTAAGTCCTCTTCAGATAGATGCTTATCTCATCTCATCAGTTGCTTAATTAATTAATTTCTACTTAATAAAAAGTAGGTTTTGGATTGAATACCCTTTGATATCTATGTAGTTTACAACTTAAATATCGGGTAAGATAGTGATAATGTTAGTTAGATATCTAGATTAAAACTTTATTATAAAAATATAATATAAATTACTATTATTTATACTTTTGATGTACATTCACGCGAAAGATGTTTGAGAGGTTCGTTTAACCGTTTTCTAAAAGCCTCCATAAAAATCAAAGAGTACGCCTAATTTTTAATCTAGTTACCACTGACTTTCCATTAGTCAATATTTAATTAAACATAATATATATAATGATAGGATGGGATAGGAAGAAAATGATTTAAATATTATTAGTTGCAAAATGAATAGAAATATTATAGAAGAGAGATTCTGTGTTCCAATTTGATCAGATGATTCCAAATTCTCTTTCGATGTGGTCAGTTTTGTTCCTCCATGTTTGCAAATTGAGTTTAACTAAGAATAATTAGTTTGAGAAGTGTCTAACAAAATTTTGTCATTTTCCCAAATTGAAAGAATAAAAAGAGAATATGTCTTGGTTCCTATGTGAAATTTATCAAATTAAGTAAGCCCTTCAATTAGACTTTTTTTTTTCCTTCGTTACTATAACTTTGTGTATCATTTTTTTAATAATAAGATATGAAAATAATGTATCACTTTTTCATTTATATAGAAGCATATAAATTTTTTTATGAGAAATTATTTTTAAAAAATAAGCAAAATATAATTGAACAAATTTTCAAAAATAATATTGAAAGTCCCTTTACCATTAAAAATATCAACAAATAGACTTCTTTTCCCTCCTATAAAGTGAAGCAAGCTTCGCTAATAAAATGTTAGGTTAGAAATTTTCAAATTTTTTTTACAAGTTAGTGTAGATTTCTAAAAATAAAAAGAATATAAATATAATTAAATTAAATTTTATGAGAAATAAATATAATTTAATCATCATACATCAAAGTCAAAATTGCTTTCACATGTTAGAAGAATATGAAGTTGGGTTGTAAAGTAAGATCTGAAAATGCTTTACAAAGAACTTCAACGGCACCTTCTTTAATTAAAGGAGAAGAGATGGAAAGGTGTATATGCCCTTCTTTTCTTACTATTTACATAATAAGGAAACAAGGAATTTATGTTCACTAGGGGATGACTTCAACAACGAGATTACTTTAACCTCAAATTCCCTCGTTAGGAAAAAGGAAAGAAATTGGGAAAAGGGGAAGACTCTGAGAACCAACCCTCAAACCTAATTCCTTACAAATGTCCATTTCATCCATTAGATCTCTGCACGTGGTGCTTTTAGAACTCTCCATTCGGCAGCTGCATTGTGGGTAAAGAGTCATAATAATTATACATGAATTTAGTACTCCTTCCGTTCCTATTTGATTATCATTATTAATCGATTTCACACATATTAAAAAAATAATAAAATTTATTTATTTATAATAAATTTTACAAGATTATCCTTTATACATAAAATTCAAGATAGTTAAAAATAAAAAAAAAATATAAAGAAATAAATACAAGTTAACTAATAGTATAGAATAATAAAGCATTTATTAATGAAAGAGAAATATAAATTTGAAAAAAATATTTAATACTTTATTAGAATTCTAAAGTGACAAATAAAAAAGAATAATTTCTTTTTAAAAATATGACAAATAAAAAAGAACGGAGGGAATATTTCGCTAATTATTACAGGAATGATGAATTATTTAGTGCATTAAAATCTTGAATTTAAATTTAAAAGAAGAAAATTTTTTGAAACAACATTATATTTCTCGAGATATTAGGAGGTTATTGGAAATGTTGACATTAATTTACCTTCATCAAGATATTATTTAAAAAAATTAAATTAGAATAAATTATATTTACTTTTTAAAATTTAATTTAAATACATTTGCACCCTTTTATTTTCATAAAAAATAATATTATGAAAAATTTCACCTCTTATAAGAGGTTAAGTATTTTGCTATTAAATTATTTTTTTTGAAATTTTAAGTCAATTGAATTAAAATTAGAAATATAAATATTAATATATTATATATAATTAATACAATTTTAAAGATATTCAATTTCTCAGGAGATGAAACTTGTTATAATGCTACCCTTTTATAAATATACATATACATTCCTTATTTTTAAAAAATAGGAGAGTTAAATATATGTTTAAAATAAAAGAGAAGGGGTTGTTATATATGAAAGGAACATTGATGTATATTTTTAAAAATAAAAGAGATATAAGTATAATTATATTAAACTTTGAAGGAAATAAATGTAATTTACTCAATAAATTAAGAGTAAAGTTCTATATCTTTGAATTAATTACTTTTATAATTTAAATTGAGTTTATTATTACTATAAATTAATTTTATATTATCATCCAATCATATATTATAATATCAATAAAAAATTATTAAAATTTATTTATTATTATTAAAAAAAATTATTTATTATTTTTTTAATAATATTTTTTCTTTTTAATCATTAATAATATAAAATATTTTACACTTATAATAAATGGAATTTAAACTTTTATACATTTAATGATTTCATGGCCATATGTGATACTTCTAGATCACACCATTTCACAATCCCATTCGGTGTTACACGAATTAAGTAAGTAGATAAAAATATTATGTATATAATAAAAATTAATTCACAATGCATTCACTTGTGCATGACTTCATAATTATGTAGAAGTGGGCCCATTCGAGCAAAGCTGACAGGAGTGGTGCCATTTTAAGTAGACAAAATGAACGCGACTTATGGTTTGGACTTGCACCTTTTCGAGCAAATTTTATAGTAATCCAATGACTAATTTACAAGTGGGGTTGGGAGGTTGCAACATATGGCAGCTCCATCGCATGTTGGGGGACTCGAACAGACAAAGCCGACAATGTTTCTTTAGTTCCTCGACTTTTCGTGGAAAATGGTTAAATTTGCACTCACCACTTATTTGGGTCGGAAACGGGCCGTGTGGAATCTGTGAATCATTTTTCTGTAAATTCCAATGATTTCAAAATTAAATACTAATAACAATAATCGAAGTATAGAATCAAGATAGGGATTGGCTCCCAACTCAACTTTGGCAGCAAAATTGATTTGATGGCATTTTAATTAGTGGACTTATCAAAAGATTCATTAGCAATAGCCGCAATGGAAGAGATTGAATGAATTTGGTCACTTCCTTTATTTTTCTTTTTCTGCTTTTAATTTGTTTTGTATGTTTGATAATTTAGTTTGCATCTAAATGGTAAAATGTCAACTTCTGTTTCACTCACCAAAAATGTAAATGTAGCACTTAATTTTGTATTTTCATGCTTAGCTCATATCAATATGCCTTCTGAAATAATTGGTCCAATATCTAACCTCATCAAGCAACAAACTAGTGCATAAATACATACGCACCGCAACATATTTAAATGGAATGAGATTAAAATATATACATTTGGCTCTTAATTCCCCTACGAGAAAGAAGTCGACTCATGTGACCATACTTTAATGCACATTAATAGATAAATTTTTTATTTTAAATTTGATTAATATATAGATTGTAATTATAGATATAATAATTTATTTAATAGACACATAAAATTTTGATATTAAATAAAAAAATTATATTTTATTAAATTCATTATATTTAATATTAAATATATAAATTATTTTTAATCATTTTAATGATTTATAATTATATTTATATAAAAATTATTCTGGCCTAAATTTAACAATAACTTTTGAGTAGACTTTTATTAACAACTCCAATATACTGTTAAGGTTTTGCTGAAAATAACGTAAAATTAAAGGGGCCTTTCCTTTTATAAAATTATCGTACATGTAAACAAAGTGACGTATTCTTGGAAAAACAATATATGAACGGGAAGTCCCAAATGCCAAGAACCAGAACACCGGTAAACAAAATGTGTTCAATTAGTTTAAGGACACTTGCTTGGAGTTCAATTCCAAATTGGGTTTTAAGATGGTCCGAAATTTTGATTTGTTTAAGAAGTTTGTGACCTATGAATGATATAGGACTTCTTAAGACCAGCTGGAGGGGACTGTCACCTAGTGCTTTGTCTGTATAGACAAATTATAATTGGAATTGTCTTCGTAAATGGGCCCCATTTTACACCCTTGATATGGCCCAAACTTGAAGGCACCTTTTGGATTCTTTTGTATGCAAACTTTGACGTGATATGCATGTGAAAGTGAAGGGGGTTCTATTTGTGCAAATATACTTTTCTCCGTAAATTTTTTTAGCTTTATTTGTAAGATTTTAAACTGATACGAGGAATAAAATTGGATATATTTATTTTTTAGAGTTTTCTGCTCAATATTTGGCAATGAGTTTTTTCGGATTTACTTATGATTGGAATTTCTATTTGCGAAATTTAAGTTCTATCTATATATATTATGCATTTTGATAGACTGCTGAATATTCCCCATGATGGTAATATGAGCATTTTGTTCCTGGTGAATGCTATAAAAGTGTTGTTTTCGACCGAAAAAAAGAAGAAGATAAATGTGTTACTGTATCTTATTTATTTATTTATATTTTACATAGAACTTGATTAATTCACAGAGAGGACAATTAATCTTTCTAATGATAGAAATAATCTAATAAGTTATAATAAAAATTAAACACAAGATTTACATTTCTGCAAATTTTAAAGATGTCATTGATAAGAAATAAAAAAACAACTAAAAAGGAATAAATAGTAAAAGAGCAATATCCAATTCACATCTTATCTTTATTCTCACTAATTCGAATATAATAAAAGATTAAAAGAAACTTAATATATTTAATTTATAAGATTTTATGTGAATAAATTTGTTCAGACCAATTTAGAGAGAGGACTGCTTGCCATTGCATTTGGATAAAAGGTCTATCACAAAAATGGATGAAATATTTAATTATAAATTTAAAAATTATTTGTTGAGTTGCTCCTTATTTATTAATTTTTAAGTGGTTGAATTTGTCATTATCAATTAAGATATTACAATGTATAGGATAAACTTCAATACGTATGCAAAATTTTTTGTGATTTTTTTTTAAATTGACTTAATAAATTTTTATAAAATCTTACCATTTTTCATAAAATTAATGTTACAAGTGGTTGGATCTTACATATACCAAATCAAATGTATAAAAAATTACAATTTCCTTATTAAAAGTTTCTTTAAAATTTTTTCTTAATTTACGTATGAAGGCTTCCCAATGCACTATCCGACCAAATAACTTGCAACATAGTAAGTCAGTCGTACAAGTTGGTCCAAATGCAATCAAATGCACTTCAATATATTTAAGTTAATAGTAGTTCTTAAGTTAAGTTTTAGGTTAGTTGATAATTGATAAATTAATTAATAACTAATAATTTAAGTTGATAACTAAAGTATTTTATAAAATTAACTGTTAAGATAACTGAAATTATAAAATAAAATAAAAAAATATTAATAAAAATAGATATATAATTAAAATAATTTAATTTTTATCTAAAAATTAAATTATATTAATACAATTAAGAAGCTTAAAATGAAAATATAATATTTAATATTTAATTGATTATATTTTATAAACTTATATATTTATTTACTTACATAATTTTTATTTTATTATTTATTATAAAATTATAATTACTTAAAATATAATTAATTATATGTTATGATATTATTTATTTACATATATATTTTTAACTTAAAGTTAGGCTATAATTATGTTAAAATTAAATTAATTATATTTTATAAAAAATATTTAAATTTATGTTACAAAGGGCATGAGTTGTAAATTAATAAAAAGAATAAGGATAGATTTGAAAAGAATTTAAATAAGTTATTGTAGTGTATAAGGTATAAATTATTTTATGTAATTTATTAAATCAGAACTTATTTTTTCAATAAGTTAGATAAGAAATATTTTTAGAGATTAACTTATAACTTATTAATCAAATTAATAAATTATATAATTAATATGTTATAAGTTAACTTATTTGTTGTGGAAACGTAGTCTTAGAAAATTAATATAATGTGAACATTAAAGAAGAATAAGAAATAATACCTATGTATAGGTTTGAATATCCATGAAACCTGATTACAAAAGCGAGTTGATGACATAAAACATATTGTGGGAGAGCCAATTGCCAGTCGATACATGCCCCTTGATAGTATTGATTATTCTATTGAAAAAATGATATATTTATACGAATGATAATCATGATATTTATATGACAAGGAATTATGGTCTTTTCTGTGTAACTATTATGTTCTATTAATAAAATATATTCACTTGAAAAACATCGACATGATCGTTAAAATTGAAATTTATCCAATACAATTAAGAGTTTACATCACTAATTATGACTTCCCTCCGAGTCATGGAGGCCACAAGGCAAATTTGATGGCATTACCCCAATCTTCTGAACTTGACCATGTTTTTCACTCCTCGATGCAGCGACAACGTAAACAAATACAATATCAAATCAAAATTTGAGGTCATGTCCATTGGAGGAGGTCCTAATCAAGAAAACAAATATCGGGTTCAAAGCACTATTGCGAATTATGGAACATGATGTTTTTTCTTACCTATTAATCAGTTGATTAGACGAGAATTTTCACCTATGAATCTTAAAGGGTCAAATTTTTTTTTTAAAATTTTCTTGATTAAGATCTCATAACCTATAAGAAGTGCATTTCTTTCCCTCAAATAATAATGTACATTTTATTCTCATATCAATGATATAATAATATTTAATATTATTTTGATTTTTTTTATCATGATCTAAATTTGAATTTGATACTTTATATGTATTAAATGAGTTATTATTCTTATTATTAAAAAAAATACACATTTTAAGTTGAAGTGCAATAAATTAAATTATCCGATCAATAATCAACCCTTGCAATTGGTGTTTATAAACGAATCACGAAACCTTAAGATAGATGTCAATATCACTGTCTAATAATATCAACTTTTTTTGCCTAATTAATAACATATTACTACATCATAAAATTGTTAAATAGTCATTTGAAGGGCCAAGCTCCAACGTTGATGTGGGGAGAAAGACATTCGACAGCGCTTTGTTGTGTAATCCCACTATGACTGCAATGGCTTTTTGCTCAATAAATTTAAGACCACACAACTTGGTTTAATTTTTACTAGGTGGAGAAGTCATTTGATGCATACAAAACCTTCGAAGATAAGTACAGAGGAAAAATCCGGAGTTAATATCATTAATAATAATTCCTAAAACATCCTATTTATAAATAATATTGAATATCGGTGTACTATTAAAATATTAGTGCATTTCGATTTATTTTATTTCCGTTGAAATTGGCTTCATTATGTGTCCACTCAACATAATTTTGATAGGGCTATGTGACTTGTGTGATATATATATATCCATCTATCTTTATGTGCATGTATAATACCTATAATCTTTAATGGCCAATTCTTACTAAAAAATTAATTGAATACTAGTTGGTTTTTTAACTCAAAACAAAACTCATGAATATTAATGAACTCTTTTAAAATATAAGATGTATTTTAAAGATTAAAATGCAAAATTATAATTTTTAAAAAGAAAACTAAGAACTTAAAATTTAATAAATAACAATAAATTAAAAATAACTTTTCAATTTATAATTACTAATTCCCTTAATCTTTTTGCAAAAATTATAATTTATTATATACCAGCTTATCCTTTAGAGAAGCAATTTCAACGCCAAGAGCGTGCATAATCAGTGTTTGAATGAGAAATGATTTTAATTTAGACTCAAAGGCATTTACTAAAAAATAATATCTCTTTTTACTCCTTTTTTGGGTAATAAATAAAGTTTCTGACAATTTTGCGGCGCCACTTGAACTTTTATCATCTTTATTTGACACTCTTCATTGTATTTTATATGATGAGTCATTATCAGCTTTCTAATCTGATCTGCTTAATAATTAATGCGAAAATTTGATCTTTTTTTAAAAATTTATTTTTATATAAAATTTAAGTAACATTTAAATTTATTTAGTTAATATTAAAAATAATACTCTTAAAAAAATAATTTTTATATTTAATTTAATTTAATTTTAAATTATTTTTCAAAAAATACTATTAAAATGATAATTATATCTTCAAAATTATCATAATATATATTAAAATTTTTTAATTTTTTTTAATTTATTTTATTTAAATTTATATATGTAGTATCTTTTGTATTATTGTTTTTTAACTCATAATTTTATATTTTTCATAAAAAGATAAATTAATTCATAGCCAAAATCAATATACATGAAAATTGTTAAACTACTTGGTAATGAATGGGCATGTAAACTTTAATATGCATATTTTTTATTTTATAAAAATGATAATAGAAATTGTATTCCTATACAAGTTTAAAAGGCCAAATACATATAACTTTTCTAAAATACAGCTTTCTATCTAATAACGCAATAAACTTTCAAATATAACAAATAATTTTCCTGAAATTTTCAAAAATATGAAAATATTTAAAGCCACTGTTATTATATTTTATTTACACTTTTTTTATTTATCTGTAATTTTAAATTGTCGTTAAGTAATAATAGAATTACTGTTAAATTATTCTATTTATTTTTATATTTTTAAAAATTTTAATAGATTATTTATCAGGTTTAAAAGTTCAGGTAGTTATTTGATAAAAAGTTATATTTTAAAAAAGTTACATGTATTTTGCCCAAGTTTACATCATCCAAAAAGACCTTAGGCTTAGACCCTATCATTTTTATACTTTTCTTTTCTACAAGATTAGTAATTAACTCTGTCGGAATACTTTCCAAATTTTGGACGCCATCAACTGTTTATTTTGAAGGTTTTTAAGATTAGAGTATG
The DNA here is from genome assembly GCA_020226215.1 of Sindora glabra. NCBI lineage: Eukaryota > Viridiplantae > Streptophyta > Magnoliopsida > Fabales > Fabaceae > Sindora > Sindora glabra. The sequence continues at coordinate 106,544,469 of CM035227.1, read as the reverse complement.
TACGTGTGTGTATCTTTATGTGCATGTATAATACTTATAATCTTCCGAATCTCGAAATTAATGACTAATTCTTACTAAAAAATTAATTGAATGCTAGTTGGTTCTTTAATTCGAAATAAAATTCATGAAAATTAATAAACTACTTTAAAGTATAAGATGCATTTTAAAGATTAAAATGCAAGATCACAAATTTTGAAAAGAAAACTAAGAAATTTAAATTTAATAAATAACAATAAATTAAAAATAATTTTTAAATTTATAATTACTAATTCCCTTAATTTTTCACAAAATTATAATATTATACTTTACTCTTTAATATATACCAGCTTACCCTTAAAGGAGCAATTTCAACGCCAAGAGTGTGCATAATCAGTGTTTGAATGAGAAATGATTTTAATTTAGACTCAAAGGCATTTACTAATAAATAATGTTTCTTTTTTCTCTTTTTTCCGTAATAAATAATATTTCTGATAATTTTGTGGCGCCACTTGAACTTTTTATCATCTTAATTTGACACTCTTCACTGTATTTTATATCATGAGTCATTATCAGCTTTCTAATCTGATTTGCTTAATAATTAATGCGAACAATTAAACTTCTTAAAAAATAATTTTTTATATTTCATTTAATTTAACTTTAAATTAATTTTTAAAAAGTGTTAATAAAACAATAATTATATCTTAAAATTATTATAATATATATTAAAATTTTTAATTATTTTTAATTCCTTTTCTTTAAAATTATATATATAATATCTTTTGCATCATTATTTTTAACTCATAATTTTATATTTTTTATAAAAAATTAATTCATAACCAAAATCAAATACATGAAAATTGTTAAACTACTTGGCAATGAATGTGCATGTGAACTTTAATATACATATTTTTTATTTTTAAAAAATGATAATAGAGATTGTATTATTATACACTAGTTCTTGGTTCTGACGAGAGCAGTAAATGTAAGCTATTTCCAATAATAGCACATTGAATGATAATGGTAAGCTATTTATTATCTTTGAACCAAACAATTGTTGGTACAATGTATAGGATATTAATTTCTAAGTAGTTGATTTGTCATTATCAATTAAGATATTACAATGCATAGGATGAACTTCAATATGTATTTAAAAATATTGTGAGCTTTTACAAAAAAAATTGACTTAAAAATTGTACTTTTATATAAAGACTTGTCATGTTTCATGAAATTAATGTTATAATTTTCATAAAATTACAATTTCTTTATTAAAATTTGCATTAAAAAGAATTTCAAATATTTTCTTATTTCACAACTGAAAACTTCCCAAAGAGCTGGTATTCGACCGGAAGTCCTGCAATATAGTAAATTAGTCATACAAGATAGTGGAAATACTATAAAATGCACTTCAATATTTAAGTCGATAGTAATTCTGAGAAGATTCATATAACGCAGGTACGAAAGAATTAAGAATAAGAAGTGATATCCATTTATTAGCCTGAGTATGATGCCATAAAGCATAATATGATTGGCTAGAATTGAATTGAGTGGGAATAGAATAGAATGACTTTCCTGTAATTATGTTTCATATAGTATGGAATGAAATAATGTCTGAAATAATGAAATTTTGTTGAAATGAAATGGAAAAAAAAGAGTTGTGTGTAATAGTAATATTCTCGAAAATAAAAGAAAGTGTCTAATTAGTACTTTTTTATATGAAAAATGATATTATTATTTTTATTTATTTATAACTTTTTATATATTTGAATGTATAGATAATTTGTATTAAATTATATTAAATAATTAAAATAAATTTAATTTAATATAATATTATATTCAGTTAAAAAAGATATTATAGATAAATGCATAATAGTTCTCTTTTTATATTAATTTGAATTGAAATATATACTTTGTATTAAAAAATAATCTTAATGGATGATTGTACTAATTTATATTGTATATTGTTAAAAGAAAATAAGAATGAATTGAGATATATGTTACATTCATTAGTATCGTACATTATTAAAAAAGAGTGAAATCCAATATATTTGGTAAGAAATTTGAAATATTTTCACACTTGCAATGAAAAAGAAAGTTCAAATAGAGTTTATAATTAAAAAGGATAGTTTTAAAATTTTAAAAATTTAATAAGGATAATATAGTTATAAGTCTAATCTAAAAATGATGGAATGTTTCATCATTGTATCATTTATGTTATGGAATTAATATTCCATTATTTGATAAAATAACTATTTTCTATGGAATGAGAATTTTCATTTCATAATGTCTACCAAACACTCTTTTGAATCATTTTATCTTCCATTTCCATTTCATCCAACCAAAAATAATCTTAAAAGCACAAAATATATAAAAAAAAGAGAAATCCGAAGGTTATGCGAGACATATGGTGCAAAAAAGTAAGTAATACAATTCTAAATATTCAACTAATTTAAATTGGATAAATTAGTCCATAGTGAGCCTCACATGTCTTAAGTTATATACATAACCAATCTATCTACGCATTGCAATAATTGGTCATTAAATCATCTATTATTATATTAGCTTAGATATCATTTCACTGTGTAAACATATATATATATATATATATTATACAAAGAGGTCTTAGACTTCTACTAAATATACTTTTTAATTATTCCTTCTTCTATTTCTATTTCATATAATTAAACATACTTTCAAAAGCACGAGAATATTAGAAAAAAGAAAATCCAAAGGTTATGCTAGGCATGTGATGAAGAAGATAAGTAATACAATTCTAAATATTTAACCGATTTAAACTAATTAGATTAGCCCATAATGAGTCTAACCTACCTCGAGTTATATATATAATCAATCCATCTATGCATTGTAATAATTGATTATTAAATCATCTATTATTATGTCAATTTAAGCACTAGCTCCTTATGTAAGCACAAATATATTTACCATACAAAGAAGTCTTAGACTCTTGCTAAATACACTTTTGAGTCATGTTCTCTTCCATTTTTATTCCATCTAATCAAACATACTCTTAAAAGCACAAGAATATTAGAAAAAAGGGAAATCCAAAGGTTATGCGAGGCATGTGATGAAGAAAATAAGTAATACAATTCTAAATATTTGACTAATTTAAACTAATTAGATTAGCCCATAGTGAGCCCAAGTCATATATATAACCAATCCTTCTATGCATTGTAATAATTGATCATTAAACTATCTATTATTATGTCAGCTTAAGTACTAACTCCCTATGTAAATGCATATATATATATCATACAAAGAGGTTTTTGACTCTTACCAAATACATTTTTAAGTTATTCTCTTTCCCATTTTCATTTTCATTTCATCCAATCAAACATACTCTTAAAAGCACAAGAATATTAAAAAAAAGGGATATCTAAAGATTATGCTAGGCATGTGATAAAGAAGATAAGTAATACAATTCTAAATACTTGACCAATTTAAATTGATTAAATTAGTCCATAATGAGCTTAATCTGCCTTGAGTCATATATATAATTAATCCATCTACGTATTGCAATAATTCATCATTAAATCATCTATTATTATGTTAGCTTAAGTACCACCTCCTTATGTAAACACAAATAGATATCATACAAAGAGGTCTTAAATTCTTACTATCATTTTTACCCTTCCTCTTTTGCAAGACTAGTAACTTGATTGTTGGAATACTTTTCAAAATTCCAATGCCTCGCTTGTTTAGTTTTCAAGTTTTGAAGATTGGTATCAATCTTGTTATAAGTTGAATCTATTAACTTTAATAAATATGTTAATTGAACATGTGTGTGGGTGTGTGATATCTATAATCTCTTGTATCTCTAAATTAATAACTAATTCTCACTAAAAAAAATAATTGAAGATCGATTGGCTCTTTAATTCAAAATAATACTTGTGAATTTTGAATTCAACTCTTCTAAAATATAAGATATATTTAAAAAATTGAAGTACAAGATCATATTTTTTTAATTAGAAAATCAAAAGTTTAGAATTTGATATATAACACTAAATTAAAAAATATTTTTTAAATTTATAATTATTGACTTCCTAATTTTTATTATACTTTATTTTTTAAAACATACGCTGCACTTTAAAAAATAATTTCAACGCCAAAAATGTGCATACTTAGTGTTTTGGACAGAAAATGATTTTAATTTAGACACAAAGGCATTTACTAATAAATAATGTTTCTTTTTTAAATTTTTTTGGTAATAAATAATGTTTCTGATAATTTTGAGGGGCCACTTGAACTTTTATCATCTTAATTTGACACTCTTCGTTGTATTTTATAAGATAAGTCATTATCAGCATTCTAATCTTGATTTGATTTATTGTTCGTATACAATAATACTTTCAAAAGAATCAAAACAAGCAATGCGCCGGATAAATTATATAAAATTCCCTTTTAATTGTTTTGAACGTGTATGTAACCTTGAAATCATAAAAATATATTAAAATGATTTATCTAAACACCTCTTCTCTTATATATGTTAGATTTTTTTTAATAGTGAAAATAGTTAAACTATTGGGTGCACATATATAAAAATTGAGGATTGAATTCTGAATGTAATAAAAGATATAAAATTTTTAAAAAATATCGGATACTACTAGATCTAAAGGCTATCGGCATAGCTTCTTATCTATTACATTAAAAAAATTCATGTACCTTGACTAATTAATATTTCGAAATAGATTTTTATTTTTGTAAGGGAAAATTTGATATTGATAAACATATTTAACTTTAAAAGGGAAAATTTGATATTGATAAACATATTTAACTTTAAAATTCAAATTTCAACATCTATGAAGATGAAATTTAAGAATAGAAATCTGTTGAACTAGAATTCCAACAATATAAAGTTATAAGTTTAAATAAAATCGCATTTTATAGTAGTAATTAATCAGAGTTCAACAAAGATTCGAGACAAAAAAAATAGTCATATAATAAAAATGCTTTATCAAATTTAAAGAAAAAAGATTTAGTATGCAAAGTTCAATTGAATTAGTTACATATTTTGACAATTTTGAACAAAAATGCACGCAATAGTTGAAGGATTTACCCAGCAATATTTGATTTTTTTTCTTTTTATAAAATTATATCAATTTTAGCAGTTTGTCACCGCTTCATTCGGCCAACGTGCTTGATTTCTTGACCAAAACCCTAAGCAACGCGAAGAGGTTTGTGGTGTGAATTTGATAGCAAATACACTTACAAACTATTTTTTTTAATGTTTTTTTTCCATTTTTTGGGATATTGTATTAATGTTTGTTTAGTTTATTTATGCAGTGCGGATCAAAAAATACATGGTTGTAATATTTACAATTTTATCTTTGTATTTATATCAAATAACACTTAGGCCTTGTTTAGTAATTAGTAGATAATTATAACGGTTAGCTGATTCAATTAATTATTAATTGATGACTGATTATATTAGTTATTTAAATAAGAATATTTAATAAAATTAATTATTTATAATCAATTATTTATATGTAAAATGACATATGAAAATATAAGTATATTTTATAAATTATTTTAATATTATTTTATATTAATAATATTTTAATAATTTTATTTTTATATATTATTTAATAAATTAAATTTTATTATAAATAATATATTATTATAATTTATTATATATTAAATAGTTTTCTTTTAAAATTAAATATTTTATTATATATTGTAAATAATTTGTCGGTAACACTGCAATGGAGATGATGGAGCTGTGTCACAAGCCATTGAGAGACAGAGTGCCTTACGAATGAAGGGTAAAGCCGGAAATATAAGGGCAATCACTTGGGTTCTTAAAAAATGCTGGTCAGAAATGTTGGGTTATTCAACGTTTTCATTTAGGCTGTTAAAAGGGCAATCAATCATCGTCAAACACAAAAAATAACTTATTAATTAATATTAAAGTTTAGTTAAATACTTATAAAGTATTTCAACAACTGATTGTTAAACAAGAGCTTAGAATCAACTTGAGGCTATAAAAAATTTTCTCATGTAACAACTCATAAAAATAACGTCTATTTGGCAAAAAAAGGTTTTATTTTATAATGAGGGACAGAATTATATATATGGTTTGGGGCTATCGCCCCCTAAACCCGCAAAAAAATTTCATTTGTTATTTGTTATGTATTAAAATTATTTGCAACCCACACAAAATATTATTATTAGCTTCCTTTTAAATTGGGATTTATTTAAAAGTAATTTTTTAACTTTTAATTAGTACAAATTTTATCCCTCTCTTGTATAATTTAATAAAGTAGTAATTGAACTTTTGATTTTTATTTAACAAAACAAGGAAAAAGCTTACTTAGTAAATTTTGATATCTTTTATTCTTTTCAAGTTTAGGAAGTCATAAGTCTACTTCATCTCCTTTTTATTTTCCCCCTATTTTTTTTAAATTTTCATTTTATTATTATTAGAGCTTATATTATTGTTTGCATATTTTCATTAGGCTGAGTGGCCTACAGCCTTAAGGTTTTTTGGTGGCGCTATTCTAAAAGTCCTAGTGTGTATATTCTAAACAATGTAATGAGAATTTACGTGACGGAAAGAAACGATCCCTCCTAAAATTAAAATTATGTTATCCAGAATTTTATCTGCCCTTGGCCGTGTTTGCCCATATTATATGGTTTACATTTTTGTTGGTGCTTGCTATGGTGGCCCTAGAAGTTTGGTGCCCGGGGTGGTGTGACAAAATATAAGTCACTGGATGAGATTACAAAAATCTTAGTATTGACTTAGTAATCTCATCCAATGACTTGTATTTTACCACACCACCCCGGATACCAACCCCTATAAACACCTTAGAATTCATCATGTTATTATTGTTGTTGGTTTAATCCTATTACATGCATTTAAAATAAGATTTGAAATTAGATTTTGAATGAAAATTAAGAACTGTCATTAAATATAAAATAATTGAATATATTTATAAAGTTTAATTTAATAAAATTTAAATTTAAATCTTATTTTTCAATATTTATAGTATTTTTTTATTTTGATTATATATGTATTAGTTGCCTTAATATATCTTGACTATATATGTATTTGTAAAATTTAATTTAATAAATTTAAAAATTTAAAATTTAATTTCAAATTATATTTTTAATATCTACCATATTTTCCATCCTATGGGTACCTTAGAATTTGCCATGTTATTATTTTTGTTGGTTTAATCCTATTACATGCATTTAAAATAAGATTTGAAATTAGATTTTGAATGAAAATTAAGAACTGTCATTAAATATAAAATAATTGAATATATTTATAAAGTTTAATTTAATAAAATTTAAATTTAAATCTTATTTTTCAATATTTATAGTATTTTTTTATTTTGATTATATATGTATTAGTTGCCTTAATATATCTTGACCATATATGTATTTGTAAAATTTAATTTAATAAATTTTAAATTTTAAAATTTAATTTCAAATTGTATTTTTAATATTTACCGTATTTTTCATCCTATGGGTACCTTAGAATTTGCCATGTTATTATTGTTGTTGGTTTAATCCTATTACATGCATTTAAAATAAGATTTGAAATTAGATTTTGAATGAAAATTAAGAACTGTCATTAAATATAAAATAATTGAATATATTTATAAAGTTTAATTTAATAAAATTTAAATTTAAATCTTATTTTTCAATATTTGTAGTATTTTTTTATTTTGATTATATATGTATTAGTTGCCTTAATATATCTTGACTATCTATGTATTTGTAAAATTTAATTTAATAAATTCAAAATTTTAAAATTTAATTTCAAATTGTATTTTTAATATCTACCGTATTTTGCATCCTAGTTTTCGGCTGCACTCTAATGCTTTGCTGCTTAGTATATCCTTAGCATCGCGTGACTAATTAATGGCCCGCTTTCTTTCATGATGGATCAATTGACATGTACATAAAGTAAGCTCCCTGCCGCCTTGCAAATGAGAAGCAACAAGCGAGGCCCATTGACCACACAATTAAGTGGCTGCCCTTTTCCTGCAAAGCTCTCGAGGCCGAAGGAAAACGATCATAGAAGACTAGTCTTCATAGTGAAAGAATGTGATAGCTAGGACGAGAAGTGAACCAAATTAATTTATAAATTAGTTGTATTTCAATTTAAAAATTAGTTTAATAAATTGGGTCCATGAATTAAATAAATTGAACTTAAAAGATTAATTTGATTGTTAAATGAACTAAATTTAATTTATAATTAGTTCGATTAATTTAATTTATGAACCAACTTAATAATTTATGATATTAAATATAATATTATATATTATATAATATATTTAAATGATTTAAATATTTAATTTTCAATAATTTTAGATTAAATGAGCCAAATGAGTCAAATTAATAAATCACTATGAACTAACTTGACTCATTTTTATTTAGATTTACTTATTTCAAAATTTGGTTCATGTGACTAAATTAAATGAGCTATCAAGTCAAGATAAGTGGTTTACAAATTCAATTCGGGCTGAATTCGAGCTAAAAATTTCACTTCATTTGAATACAAGTTGAGTTTCAAGTTAAGGTAAATTCACTTGAGTTGAACAAAGCTAATTTACAACTCAACTCTGCTAAACAAATATCCATTTTAGCCATTATGTCATAACTTATTCCAAAACCTATCTATATTTAATAAACAAATTCGGGTTGAATTCAAGCTGAAAATTTCACTTCATTTGAATACAAGTTGAGTTTCAAGTTAAGGTAAATTCACTTGAGTTGAACAAAGCTAATTTACAACTCAACTCTGCTAAACAAATATCCATTTTAGCCATTATGTGATAACTTATTCCAAAACCTATCTATATTTAATAAACAAATTCGGGTTGAATTCGAGCTGAAAATTCAACTTCATTTGAATACAAGTTGAGTTTCAAGTTAAGGTAAATTCACTTGAGTTGAACAAAGCTAATTTACAACTCAACTCTGCTAAACAAATATCCACTTTAGCCATTATGTCATAACTTATTCCAAAACCTATCTATATTTAATAAATAAATTAAGATCTCTTCAAACAAAGTAATGATATCGTTCATTGCATTTTTTAATCCACAATTGGTTCTTTCCAAATCCATTTACTTTATCGTCAAACATATTAGTCAAACTCTTCATTTTGAGATGCTAAGCATGCTTCTTTTCATTCTTTGAACATATTATTATATTATGTTATCTATAAATATGATTACAAATTTATCCAAAATTTGCCTAAACACTCTATTTATAAAGATCCATGAATGTCATTGGTGCATTAGTTAAGCTGAAAGACCTAACTAAAAATCCATAGTAGCTATATTGCATTTTGAAAACTATTTTTGGTATATCAATCTCTCAAATCTTCAATTGATGGTATTCAGACTGTGAACCTATCTTTCAAAAATACTTGGTCCTTTGTGACTGGTTGAACAAATCATCAATATGAGATAAAAGCTATCTATTCTTAATCATCAATTTGTCTAATTACCAGTAATCTATGCATAGCTAAAGAGATCCATCATTCTTTTTAACAAACAATTCAAGAGCTCCCCAAAGTGATGAACTAAGACAAATAAACCCTTTATCCACTAGCTTTTGTAATTATACCTTAAGCTTCTTTAAATTAACTAAAGTTATATGATAGAAAAGTATAGAAATTGGTTTAGTATTTAGGATTATATCAATATTGAACTTGATCTCCTTGTTATGTGGTAGATCTAGTAGTCTTTTTAGAAACATATCTGGAAACTCGCATACAATTGGTACATTGCTTTTATCTGAAATAAACTAACTCAAATCTTTAATCATAACCAAATAAGCAACATATCCTTTCTTAATTAACCTTTGAGCCTTGAAACTAGATATTAATCCTATGGTATTAGCCAATCTTTCCCTTTGAAATGCAACGAATGAGGATCCTTCTTCCAAAATGATCATCATTTTGTTAAGACATTCTATTTATACATGGTACATAGATAACCAGTCAATTCTTAATATTACATCATAATCCACTACATCTAGCAAAATTAAGTAGCAAGCATCAAGGTATCACATATATATGGATTGAGATGTGATATGAGTAAAGAATTAGATTGAGGAATATGATATGAAATATGATGTGAATTGACTTATGATATTGTCTAAGTAATGGAATATGTTGTGTGACCATGCATTGAAGCATGGAATTAATTAATTAATGTGATGATATAGCCTATGCTATGAAATGAAAAATGTATTAGGGCAATATAAACACTGGACGACTAATTTCCAATAATGTGCTTGTGAAGGGCATAAATTAACTTAGAAAGACAAAGATGGAAAACTTATGAAGCGTATTAGGCTAACTTAAAGTCATAAGGTGAGTGCATATATCTTTATTATTGATTACTATATCTTATAATATGAATTTGGAATTAAGTTGTTATTATTTATCTTTATGTGATAAAAATTTGATGGAATGGTTATAATTGAGCCCCTTGAGGCTATTTGGTAATGAATATAATAATATAACTATGAATGGATCCTTGTTTTTCTTTTTGATGTGCAAATTGTTATTAGTAAATATTTTACTATATTAGATTTTACAAGAAAATGGTCTAGTTGGTAAGAATCTATTATTATGTTTGATTATGTTATAATATCTACTCACTAAGTTTGAGATATTTCGCATATGTATAGGTCAACCTTTCACTACCATCATCTTTAGAGCTAGATTTGTTGGCATGCTTTTCGATATGACTTTGACAACACAAGATATTTAATATGATAACAAAACTTTTAGGCTTTATTTGGAACATAAGATATGGGCAAATGATTCATGAATTAAACTCTTTAAGTTAATTAGATTGGTTTATCCTTATCCTACAAAGAAAACAAGAAAACTTGACATTCTTATATTTTGTAAACTTATATTTTTATGATAATTACAATTTTTCTTTTTTTCAACTGTTCTTCCTCCTTCTTAATGTATAATTTAATTAATTAACTTGAATACTGAGAACTAAGTTAATTTAGGCAAGTGGGAACTAGGTAATAGGTTTTATATCACTTACAACTAAGTTAGATTGTGATAGAGGTATTCCTAGAAAATTCAAGAGTGAGATATCTCCTGGTTAGAAGAGTGACTTGAGTATGGAATCTTAAGGTGTAATAAAGAAGAAACTTATAAAGATTTCTTTAAGAGTCCATTTCAAATTTGAAGAGATAGTGGATTAGCAAAATCCAAATTTAATTAACCTGACAATTAATGTAATCCTAGAAGTATTGGATCTTCAAGGCCAAATTATTATAAGTCTTTGTGCTCGATCTTCTCTGATTTTATCTCTTTTAATTTTAGCACTTTTATTTAAGTTTTAATTTATATTGTTGTGATTAATTATGATGATGTAATTGAATATTGAAATTGTACACTTTAAATTACTTGTGATCCATGGAAAAATGTTCATTTAGTGCTTCCAAAATATTTGAGATTAAAAAGTTTCTTAAAAAACTAAATTGACTTATAAAAAAGTTTGTAAAATTTGAAAATTTAATTTCTCTCCTTTTAGGTGGAATCCTTGGATATACTACTACACCTTTTAATACTTTGCTACTTAGTATATTTATTCCTTACTATTGTGTGACCAACTATTGACTAGCTTTCTTTCACATAATACATTGTAATTTAAAGGTAATCAAAAATTTTCAAACCACTCTTAATCAACCAAGGTTAGTCAAGAATAGTTAGTGCGCTACTGTTAGTTGAAGATGGAAAAAAATTTGTAAATTTTAAATGGTCAATTAATTATAATTATAAAATTTTTTAATAATAAAAAATTGATATTAATCGAAATATATGTTAATATGTTTGATTACAAGTTCATGTTTAATGTTCTATTGATTATTTTTGTTATTTAATACTTAGCTCCTTTTTGTTATAATTGTATTAATGAAATTAGGTGTTAACTTTAGACCAACTTTGACCATCGAATAACTTTGTGTATTGTTAGAGTACTTTCTTTTCCTTTTGATTTCAAACCAACAAAAATCAAAATTAACCAATTGAAACTAAATTCATTAATTGAATTTGATTAATGTTATATGATCAGCTAATTTTGGTCGGAAAGAAGGATGCACATAATTAAGTGCAGTCGGTTAATAAAATAGTTTTAATTGCCTTTCATTGATTGACAATTGCAAATTCAAAAATTTTAAATTATGGGTGTGATATTTAAATATAAAATAACAATAAAATTATAATAAAATTTTTTAAGTAAAAACAACATCTAATTCATTTCAATCTTTTTTATATGTCTATCTTTGTATGAAATTAATAAATTTTAAATAGTCTCATATTTATTTAAAATGAAAAATTTTCAGTTAATGTAAAAAAAATTTTGAAGGTAATTTTACTTAAATTTATGGAAGCAATATTCAACATTAGTACGTGTATATATGTGTATAAACATCAAATTTATTTGTTGGAACAATTGGCTCCACAATAATGTAAGTAAGTCCACCATTGTCGACCTATGATCATCTTTACCGTAGATGATAACAGTGAACATGATGAATGAATTGACATGTACATAAAAGTTTCATTAACTTTAATGAAAAACATCTTTTATAGTAATATAATTATAAAATATTAAGATAATGAAAAATAATTTATATATTTAATTTTAAATGTAAGAAATTTAATTAAAGAATTTTTTTTTGAGAAAAAATTATTTTTCTTCATTATTATAATTTGAAATATCATTTTTTAGTCGTAAGATATAAATATGCATAATATTCTTCTTTTTATATATAATAAAATAATTTTTTTAATAAAAAAAATCTTCGGAAAAGAAATGAAGGGAGCCACCCCGCCCGGCAAAGTCGAGACTTCACTTCAGCGTGGGAAGCAGCGAGGCCCATTGACATGTCTATCAGTGTGTGCTTCGATGATATTTAATCAAGTAAGTGGCTGCATGCCCTTTAATTTCTTTTCTTTTCATTAATCCTTTCATTACTGCAAAACTATCTTGGCTGAAGGAAAACGATTCTAGAAGAAAAATACACTCTCCATAGCCATTATGTCATAGCTATTCCTCAACCCATCTGCAATCTAATCGTTGATTTAGGAAAGTAATCATATCAATCATTGCATTTTTAGTCCCCAATTTTTCTTTCTAGAGAGCCACTTGCTTCATCATTAAACATATTAGTCAAAATCTTTTAATTATCCCTTTTCATCTCATTATTTTCCATTGGCAGTGCAGATTGTTTTTCCCCCTTCCAATCCACTATCCCATAATATGGCAAATTTTGAATTATTTAATTTAATGAATACAAAATTTTCGTGAAGTATACAACTAGCGGTAATCTACAAAAATAAGGATATGGATCGATTGAGATTGGTGTCGACCACACCCACAGCCTTGCATATTCTTTTAATTAATGAACAAAATGGTAGTCGAGTGGAATATTAATAGGTAAACTTCACTTAAAGTCTCAACATACTATCTATTGAAATAATAAAAAAAAAAAGCTTTATTGATATTCTTCAAAATTTATAATGAAATTTAAAATATTTAGCATGTAAGCCATCCATGCAAAATTTGGTATAGATCTAAAATTATATACTATTCCATTATTGAAATTTAATGTAAGATATATTAATCAAATCTAAGAAAGTTTTAACTATTTACTTGTGTATATATATATATATATATATATATATATATATATATTCCCAACATTTTAAAGCTTTGTAAATAAGACGCCTGATCTCTTTTCTGAAAAAATAGTATAATATTAATTTTCCATTAAATAGAAAATACTTGATACCCATCTCACTTAAGAATATATCATATCTTACGAGTGTGTATTTTTTAAGAATGTATCATATCTTATGATTTGTGAAAAAATAGTAAATTTAGTAGGATAAAAATAATATTATTTTTAGAGTGAGAACATAATGACTCTATTTTATGTAAATAACTGATGAGTTAGTTAATAATTAATAACTTATAATTAATAACTGATAGTTGATAAGTTAATTGATTATTTAAAAAATATTTTATAAAATTAATTATTAAATTAACTGAAATTACAAAATGATACAAAAAGATATATTAATAGAAATAGATATATAATAAAAATAATTTATATTTATCTAAAAAATAAATTATATTAACTCAATTAATAAGTTTAAAATAAAAATATAGTATTTAATATTTGATTAATTATAATTTATGAACTTATATATTTATTAACTTATATAATTTTATTTTATTATTATTTATAATAAAATTATAATTACTTAAAATATAATTAATTATATTTTATGATATTATTTATTTATTTACATATATATTTTTATATATTTATAATTTAAAATTAGAATTAAATTATATTAAAATTAAGTTAATTATATTTTATAAAAATATTTAGATTTATCTTATGAAAGGTATGAATTGTAAATTAATAAAAAAATAAGAATAAATTTAAAAATATAGTAACTTATAAGTTATAAATTACTTTACATAATTTATTAAATCAAAAATTATATTTTTTATTAAGTTAGTGTAAGAAATGTTTTTAAAAATTAACTTATAATTTATTGAATATATAAATAAGTTATAAATTAACTTATTTATTATGCAAAACTAATTGATATGATATTAGATCTAATTATATATTAAATTTATTTTTTAAAATTTAAATTTAAGTTTAGTATGCTACATAATATATTATTATGTTAACAATATAATTATCTTAATTTCTTTCATTAATAATAAGCACATACATGAAAAAAATTCATACGAGCTAACTCTCTTTATGAGTGAGTGGTAGGTAGGTGAGGACATGTCACGGAGGTGTGTAGGTGAAGAATCCACTTGTGCTAGCAAAATGCCAAATATTCGCCTCAAGTGGCATGCCATGTCACATCCCATGTCCACCTTGGCACGTTGCCGCCAATACATTACCTGATTTTTTTATTAAGCAGGTTTAAATTTCGATTGTTTCATTAAAAAATATTTTTATAAAAATATTACATATATGTTAAATAAAATAATATATCATTTATATTTGCACAGATTAATTGGTAAATCATAATCTCATGTGGAACAGGATTGTAAATTTTGATCAGACGTCTAAACTTTTTTTAGTTGTTATTAGTGAAATTTTTATTCTTTAAGTTGTTTCTCAGTAGCATTTTTACTTTGTTTCTTGGGCATTTTTAGTCCCTTCCTTTTATAAAAAAAATGATACCTAATAAAAAATAATACTTAAAATTATAATGAACAAAAATATTTTTTTTATTTTTTTATATTTAATATTAAATAAATAAAATATTTTTATTTTTTATTATCTTATAATTATATTTTATAAAATAACATTCTCCATAAAAATAAATGGAAGTTAGGACACAAATAACTTCACCCTCATCAAATATATAAAATCGGTAAATGTCGATCAATACAAATTATCATTATCAAAAAAATTTAAACATCCTTTTGTGATAGTTTCTGACCTTACGCATTAACTCAATTCTTCCTGACCTTTTTTTTTTTTGACGTGATTTTCTCTTAAAAAAAAAAACAAAAGACATGACAACGAGAGGGAACAACACGCCAAAAGTGAATAATATTATGCATCACTTGGGGGTATAAGGCTTTGTTTGGCTCAAGTCTTTTTTATCGCATGTCATGCTTGCATGAATTGCTCCAAGTCCTCTTACCGCTTACATGAACAGGGCTATTGGAAATGCTTTTGAAAAAGCCCTCTAGGACACTCCTTTAGCATGAAACATAGATTTTTATTGGGAAGGGGCGTATTGTATAAAAGAAAATGCATTTACAAATATCTTTGAAAATTAATTTGAAATTCGTTTGTTTGCTCAGAATACAAAAATTTATAGAAAAATATTTTCTTCAGAAAATAGATTCTAAAAAATAAATTTTTTATTATTTAATAACATAATAAAAAATACTTTTTCTTTTTTGATATATAAAAAACTATTTTTTATTGAAAATTAGTATTATATATACATATTTTATCTTTAAAGTTAAATTATACAATAATTATTTATTGTTAAAATGTCATCAAATTAGAACACCGACTCCAATTACCATCCATGTATGATCCATACTAGATCTGACCAACTACCCATTTTACCTCCTTTACGTTCTTGACAACCCATAAGGTCGTAATGCCAGAGAAATCATTACCCTAGGGCATAAAAGGGGGAGGTTATAAGTGTCTATACCGTAAAATCAATTTTTGACGGAATGAAAAAGACATATATGGTAGAATCGTAATCATAGAATCCATTCTGGCTTCAAAGAATACCCTTCTTGTGATGAATAAATGGAAATAAGTTTTCGCAACTTAATCATGTATGATGGAATCATCAAAGATTTGATATTTTCAAACTTTATCTATAACTTACTATAGGCTCAAGAAACAAAGAGAAAATGCGTACGAATGAGATATCCAGCAACAAGGGAGAATGTGAAATTCTTTTTCCTTTCCACAAGGATCAAGAGATTGGATCTAGTTATAAGAAGAATAGAATGCTTGACTGATAAATAACTCACTTATCTTGACGAAATAGGTGGAATGGCTATCCTACTGCCAAAAATATTCATGGTGTTCAATATCTTATCGATGGCTTCCCTTGCATCACTCAAAGAAATCTTTAGTAGCAAAAATTAAAAATTAAGCTTAGTTTATATTGAAAATAACATAGTTTTTTTATCTTTCTATTTTAGCCTCATTTTTTCTTAATAAAAATTAATTTATATTCATCTAATTTTTACAAAAATTGATAATTACATTTATTAATTTTAATAATGGTCAAATACTTTCTTAATATAATTTTAGTACATTTGTAAGAATGGAAAGAGAGAAAAAGTAAGAAAGTAATGGAGGAAGGGATAAATAGAGAATTAACAAATAAAGGAAGAGAAGAAAAAGAGTGAGAAATTGGAGGAGAAAAATAGAAGAATGAAAGGAGGGAAAGGGGCAAGGAGAAAAGGAGTGAAAGTTAAAAGGAATAGAAAGAAAAATAGAAGAAATAGGGGGAAATAAAGAAAATTAAAGAGAAAATAAGATTATATAATATAAAATAATTTTAAAATTAATTTCATTTAATTAAATGAGAAAATAATTGCTCCAAATATATTATTATTATTTTTAATCAAAACTAGTTTTTCATTAATTCACTTTTTCATTATCATTTAGATATTAAAGAAAAATGTCAGACTTTCAAGCATAAAAAAAGTGGTGCATGAATGCATCAATTGATCAATGGTTGTGATGCAATGATAAATTTGGAGTCCACCAAGGACATTCCATTACTCACAAGTATTCAAATTGTATGTTAACCCCACATATTCCTTCTTTTGTCTAGTGCTACAATTGTCAATCATATATCAAATGTTACTATACCAATGAGTGGGGAGTTACCAAATAGGTGAGGAAAATGATATTCTTATGTGAACAATGTCATTTTATGAAGCTAAATTGCCTTACATTTTAGCTATAATTTAGAGTTAATCTCAAAAGGTAATATGAGCATGGTTTGGAAAACTAGTCTTTTCAACTAAGTCTTGAACAAAGGTTTACGGTTCAATGGTATACAAACAATAACTCAAAAGAAGTGATCTAGAAATTGGTAGAGAAGGTTAAAGAATGGAGTTTGGTTATCTTTATTGCAGGTACCTTAATTGCTTATCCCATATTCATTAATTTTAACACAAATAATAAGTGAACCTCTAATAAATTTAACATTTTTTTATAGGTGAAAATAATTTACTTTGACCATTCTTCACTAAGAAAAAATTGTCTAAGAGTAATAACTTCTTTTGTTATTTTCCACTTGACCAATTGACCAAAATCCATATATGGCCATCGATCTCAAGCTTTTATGATGAGATTGAACAACAGTTTTTGATAGTTCTAACTTACAACATACACTAGTTTAAACACCAATTTAGCTAACATAGAAAGTATAAAATAATGTTATTATCAAGTTGTAAATACTTCATACCTTTCTTCCTAGTTGCAAAATTAATTCCGATGGTACATGCTTCCGGAACCTTTCAACTAATTTCCATATCATCTGCCCACTCTAATTCTTTACATGGGCTGTATAAAAACATGATGTGATGAGACTCAATTCTACGTTTACAATATATAATTTCACTTTGGTTCATTTTATAAATATTTTGATTCAAGTTTGTTATTTCCATTTTTATCATTTCAACAAATCTTCATCCTTAAGCGATGCACTATTTTTTTAACGGTGCACCTTAGTCATCTCGTAGGAAAAAAAAAAAAAGAAGTCAAAATCAACTTGTGGTAAAAACATTTTCTTCTTAAACAAACGCGTCCGTCATAACTCCTCCCATTCTTAGGCCTCGAGATAAGAAGTGAAAATTATTGAAGCCGACGTGCCTAGTGACTACACCAAAGGGGACGTGTGTCCTTTTCTTCCCCTTTCGAAAAATTTATGATTTACAGTATGATTAATGATTGTACATTTTCATCAGTACGTGTGTGAAAAACATGTATAATGTAACAGTATTTTAACAGTGTAATAATATTTAATTTTTTTAATAAATATATATATTTTTTATTATGTTTGAAATCCAAACTCTAAATATTATGTATTTATATTATCACTTTTATTATTAAACAAACTATATCAGGTACGTTTACAAAATTATCTGTAGAATATTATTCTCTGCAGTATTCTTCATTGCATACATTCGGTATTTAAATATAATGACATAACCTGGTATTCATGAAAAAAAAAATTGAGGTTGCTTATTCAAGACATGTAACATCTTTGTCGATTTTAACATTTCTCTTTGTTTTTTTATATGTGTTTTTGTCAGAGTTTGGTTTCAAATTCTAATTTTTTTAACATTTATTATTATTTTTTATTATGAACTATCATCATATTTTAATTAATTTTTATTTAATATTTTTATATTAAAATAGGATTATGAATATTTATCAAATACATATTTTGAACTATGCATATTTTTATCAGACAATAATTTAAAATACAAAATAGATTTTAATATTAACACCTACATATGAGCATCAGGTAAAAATCCTCGTTGATGTTTCTAAAAGATACGAGGATAATTGTTATTTGTTACGATCCCGTAGGATTACAATTAACGATGTTTATATGCATTATTTAATAATTTCACGTTTTATTTATTTTTAAGGAAAATATTTTTCAAATGAAGATTTTATTTTTATATAAATAAACAGTATTATTAAATATAATATTAAAAAATTTAATAAAAATAATTTTTAAAAAATGAAAAATTTTAACTAAATTTTTTATATTCAACAGTAAATATATAAGCTATTTTTATCATATTAATGTTTTTATGAAAAATATTTCTATCAAAATAAATAAAATGTTGGGCTTCAGTTGTAATTTTTCTCTTCTACATGTTAGGGTCTTTTCACGTTGAATTATTGTTGATATTTTTTATCGTTCTGCCTTATGTTTTAATCACATCATGCTCATTTGTTTGTAAAACGATATTTTATTAATAATTTTTTTATCTCCGTTCTCAGCCACAAACTTCAATTTATTGAAGAGCATAAAATAATTTGCTCATATATATATATATAGATAAAGACACACACCACCATCTAGAAAATGTAATCAAGGACTCTAGCACCCAATTATAAGAAGGGAGGACACAACGAGAGTTAATTTTTTCGATATTTTATGGTTTTATTTGTTATTTTTATTAAAAATTTTATTTATTTATATAAAATAAATAAGTGATATATTATTTTTACTAATATTATAATAGTGATAGAAAATAATTTTCTTTTTTAAAATATGATATTATTTTTTATCATACTTTTTACTGATTTTAGTATTAAATAAATATAATATTTTTCATTATTTTTATATTTTATAATTATATCCTTATGAATTTTTTTTATCAAAATAAACAGATCTAACAATTTTATATAGTAATTTTATATTAATCCTTTAAAGTTATAATATGGTGTATGTATTTCCAAGTTTTTTTATTTGATCTATTCAAATTAAAACTTTACAAGTTTCTCATTTTCATAAGCTGTCTTTATGCTTGGTTCGCGTGCAACAATTTACAACATCATCATGCCAGCATTAAGCCTGTGCATTCATTGCTAATCTAAAAACAAATTTTTATTAACTCATTCTAAAAAAAAAAGAAAAGAAAAGAAAAGAAAACACTATGCTAAGTGCCAAAGTAGATGCTTTCAAATGCGGGGCTTATTTTCTTGTCAACAATTAATTAAAGGAATAAGCCGAAGGCAACTACTATTATCTTACTGGTTTATTTATACTTATAAAATCATAAGACAATCATGGCATTGTAAAATAAAATTTTTAATATTGTAATCGCTAATTAATTATTTTTGTGGACAATTTGGTTGAAAGTGATCTTTTTTTGGTTAAAATAATAGAAAATAATACTTTGATTTCGTCATTTTTACTTAACTCATTAATGATTTTAAATATTATAATTCACTTACATATAATTTCAATCGTTAATATTTATCTATCTAAATTATTTTTATTTAAAATTTTATAAAAATTTACATGTATTATATATAACTTTTATTTTTTTAATTTTAATTTAATTTGATACTCATTCAAAATCTATTTACTTCAAAAAAATTCTATTTGACATTATCTATTCAGTAATTATAAATTAAATTATAAAAAATAAATCTTTAATTGAATTAAATTTTTTTGAATAATTTTTTTAAATAAATATTAAATTGAGTTAAAATTTAGAAAAAAAAATGCAAATAATATATGTGATTTTTTGTTAAAATTTAAATAAAAATAGTTTATATAGATAAAATATTAATAATTAAAAGTATAAATAAATCAATTTACATTACATAAAATTATATGTGGATTAGATAGAAAATGATAAAATTATGAGTGGATAAATCGTAATTTCCTCCTAAAATTGTGAGACAAGATATTATGTAAGTATTAATCATTAACACCATCTGCAGATAAAAACATGTCAAAATTACCCATTTACACCACTTCATTAAATTTTTTGTCAATTTATTTTTAAAGAAAAAAGGGGGGGGGGGGGGTTTCGTTTTCTTAAGCTTTGTGAAGGGTATATGTACCGTAACCATCCCTAAGAAGAGGACAATAGGAGAATTGCATCTACCTTTACGTGGAAAGGGGCATGTGAAAGGGATCAATGAGGATGCCCCAAACCAAGGAAAGGGACTAATGTGGCATATGCAAGGCACGTGTCTACCTATAGGAGTGGCGTGTCTATTATTTGATTAGGGCAGTTCCACCAAAAATCCCATCACGTTTGAAGTTGTGATCCTTAAATATATCATTTGTTTAACTTTGATATTTAAATAAAGAATTGTTTAACTTTGATATTTAAATAAACAAATAAACAATCTTATAATAAAAATACCAAAAAAATTGTAGAAGGGTGATCTCTCATAAAATTGTTTTATGATAATATTTTCAATGTTATTACAATTCTGAAATCTTAATATTACTGTGTCTATAATTCATCCCGTTAAAAGTAAATAATAGATATTAAAATATTAAAACTAAAAAATTAAAAAAATAACATTATTAATCTTTGGGGTAGTTCTACCAAAATTCCCAGCATGTTTGAATTTGTAATCTTTTATTATATTATTTTTTAATTTTTGAGATTTAAATAAACAAAAAAAGTCTTATATTAAAATTAAAAAAATTATAGAAGGGTGAGTTCTCATTTCCATTTCTTAAGAAATAATGAGGTGAATTTGAAAAGGAATAAATAATTTTTTTATTTAAAACTCTAAGTCTTGATAAGAAATTATGGGTTTTGAAATAAAAATTATACCTTTATCTCTTTAAAATTAACAAAAAAGTGAAAAAGATCCAAATCCTCATGAAAGGGGAATTCTATGTTACCCCCATGGGTTTGGAACCCATGGGGATGTGGCTAAATTGAAGCCATTGGATGAGTTGACCAAGTCAATGACTTCACTCATCTAATGGCTTCAATTTAGCCACATAC
Source organism: Sindora glabra (assembly GCA_020226215.1). NCBI lineage: Eukaryota > Viridiplantae > Streptophyta > Magnoliopsida > Fabales > Fabaceae > Sindora > Sindora glabra. The sequence goes on along the minus strand of CM035227.1, from coordinate 106,522,438 downwards.
CCATGGGTTCCAAACCCATGGGGATAATATAGAAAACACCTCATGAAATTGTTTTATAATAATATATTCAATGTTATTACAATACTAAAATTTCAGTATTATTGTGTTTATAATTCAACAAATCAAATAGTAATAAACAATAGATATTAAAACATTAAAATTAAAAACAATTTTTTAAAAAAATGATAAATAACATTATTAAAATTCTCGATGTTACAATAATACGTCATATATTTGGAGTCGAAGGGTGTGAGAGCTTGGACATCCGTCCAAATTCAATTTCATTTTCTCATAATTGGATTTATGCATCCCACCAAGAGACACTATGCAAAGAAATGGGCCCAGAAGGCCCAAGAACTCTCCTCCATCCATGCTCTTGCCAAAAAGTAAAACGACAAAAAATCGTGCAGATGGCCGAAATAGTGCTACAAAACAAAAATAATATGCGTTTGGCAATTATTACAGTGGCTTCCAAAAGTGAAAAAGAGAAGAAAGAAACTGAAAATAGGACAAATGTTCGTGCATTATTGTTTTAAGAATAGTCAAAATATAGGAAAAATATATGTTACATCATCGATAATTTACTGCCATATATATTATTATATAATTTATAAAATTTAATTTAAAAATAAATTAAATGTATGATTAAATTATAATATGTCAAAAATTTTTAAAATATATTATTTTCTTATATAATATATAAAAATTAAAATTTTATTTTAAATTAATTTTTATAAAATTAATTCTATATTAAATTTTAATCTCTTCCTCAAGTAATTCAGTAATTTCGTCTTTCATAAATTTTTTAAAGTAAAATTAGTTTTATAAAGATGAAATTAATATAAATTTTTAATAATAAATAAAATTAAAAAAAATTCAATTTTATAGAAATTAAAATAAGGTTTTAACCATATATAAAAATAGGAAAAGAAAATCATACTCTTTAGAATGACGTGATCTATTAAGTTAGATTACAAGTTAATCATTAAAAATAGAGAACGATACAATTTTATGGTATGTTTATTTTGTTCACTGTAATTTAAAGTAGTACAATTCATTCACTTATAATTTTTAAATTTTTGTATTTGACCCACCTCAAATTTTTTTCCTTAAAAATAAGAAGTTCAAGATCTATATATTTTTTTTATGTGATCTTCTTCCTCTTCCATTAAAATTATAAGTGCAGACCGAAAAATACTACAAATGATCAGTATTACTAGAATTAATTACAATAAATCAATTTCAACAATTCCGGTCATAAATGAATAAAATAAACTACATTTTTCCGTCGAAAATATATCAGCTTAGAACTTACTCCATAACATGTGAAATTTTTTTTATTTAGAAAAAACAATTTGAACAATTGTTCTTGAAAATTTTAATTCAAATCTCACTAAAGTAGGTAGTAAGTAATTTAAGAAGGGAGGGAGAACCACTGGTAAATATCTAATTAAACAGAAGAGAACACATATAAAGAAAACCTTAGATCAATTTACAGCAAGTATTAATTTTTGTAATAAATTGATGATTTTTTTTGGGGGTTTATAGACAAGAAATATGGATAAGAATAGCATAAAAATGCATTTGATATCATGAGTACTATTCAGAGAAGAGCACAAACATTTGGTTGGTGGTTATAGGATTATAAATGAGCAGATCTATCTGTGTCAATAATTTAATACTGATTCATAAAAAAATTGATTTAAGTTTAATTTTAAATAAGTTGAATTTAAATTTTAACTTATTATTATTCGATTTAAATTATTTAGAAGTCTAGTTATAAAATATATTTTTATATTTTATATTATATTTAATTAATATATATAAAGTAATATATAATATATATTATATAAAAAATAAACTCATTTAAATTTATTTATAATTTAGATTTAAGCTTGAATTTATTTAAAAATTCAAATTAAACAATACATTATCCCTATAAATTCGAATAAGTGCATATTCGATTCAGATTTGAATTCAAACTTAAAATTTTCAAATCTAATAAGTCCGAGTTTGAATTTGAACTTAAATTATTTATATTTTTATGTAGTGTATATTTTTATTGTTATTATAAATAAAAATAGCCAAAAAAAAAAAAAAAGGTCATTCCCAAATCCAATGAAAAGAGTAATAGTGACATGTTAGCATTACGACCGCGCAACTTAAAAGACTTAAAATCGTCACATTGAATACTCGACTTTTTCCCTTTCTGTTTTGTCTCTTCTGCTGTAATCTCAAATCTCAATCATACTAAGGTAAGCTAGCGTTAAACTATAGCCACATACTTTCTATGATCACATCTGACTACAGTTTTAGCTTAATTTTAATAATATCTTAAAAAAAAATACTGGAGACATTGAAGGCAGCATATTAATTCAATATTCTAGAGTACAATACTAATCATCACAATAATTTAAATTTTCAAATAAATGTCCCCACAATATTTGAAATGGAAGAGCAACTCTTAAGGTTTTGCTTCGATTCTGTACGGTTTTTCTTGGGAGCATTTTTTTCCATATAAATTTTAAATTAGGGTGCTAAATTAAGGTGGCATTGGGGTTGAAAGTCAATGATAAAAAACAGAAAATTAATTCCTTTTTAAACATTTGGTTTGCCTGTAGTAGAATTTATCCCGACTAATAAGTTTTTTTTATTTGATTTCATTCATTTTCTTGAGGTTTTAAATTACATAATCCAGTAGAAATAGAAAATACTCATTTTATATCACTACCATAATCATTTCATAACTATCATTAGTACCATTGTTACTTTGACCCCCTATATTATGATTACGATTATCACCGCTGAACCATTATTATTATTATTATTGTTACTATTATTATTGTCATTGTAACTATTATTATTATCATCATTGTATTACTACCATCATTATTGTCACATTATCATTGTTGTTGTCGCTGCTACAATTGTTACTACTATTACCGTTACACCACTAATACTATTGTTCTTTTTCTTACCCTATCATTATCAATATTATCATCATTGTAACCTACTAACACTAAGATTATTATTGTCATCGCTCATTTCTTTACTAGTAAATCAGATAATAAGAAAATAAATCTCAAATAGCATGATCTTATTTCTTGAATGAGCCAAACAAATTTTTTTTAGAAAAATAATAGTTTTCATTTACCTTTTTTTGGTTCCGATTCCCGTTGAATCAAATACCATCTAATTCTTTTGTAAGAATACAGAAAACACTTGTTTATCATCTTGCACAAATTTTAAGCATAATAAATTATAACTATTGGACAAAATGTTGCATCAAATAAATTTTTTTAATTTTTTTTTGAAATATTTTAAAGATGGAAGGGGACTATGGTGCACCATTAAAAAAGTGGTGCACGAGTGCATTAGGAAATGAGCGGATAAGGTTTGTTGAGAAGATGAAAATGGCAATGACAAACTTGAAGCAAAATAACTATATTCTAGCCCTAAGAAAATCATAAATTATAGAAGTGGAATTGTGTCGCATAAGTATAAATCACTTAATCTGACTTCTAAGACTCTTTTGATAGATGGAAAAATGTCTTCAAAATTTCTTTGGAGATGAAAAACAATATTATCTTTTCGAGTTTTCCCATATGTTTGATAACTAGGCTTGTTTTCTAAGTCTCCAAATTGTCTTTTCATGTCAAAAAAGTCAGAAACATACATAGGTATTTGAAGACTCAAATAACTTTTGAGTATCGAAAAAGATGATGATAGCAAATTCAACATCATAGATGAACACCCAATTCGAGTATTGGAGAAGATGATGACAACAATCTTAACAATACAAAAAATAGTCAACTTTTAAACTTTTTTAAGCAACCCAGAGTTTCTTTTGGAAAATGTTTGAATTTGTTGGCATTTAGCATAAAAAACTTTGAAAAACCACTTAATGGAAGCCTACTTAATTCAGAAACTCAAAAATCAAAATCAACTGAAAAACTTTATCTCAGATCTAAAAAAAAATTGTTTTATTTTCTCACTTTCTTAAAAAATCCTTTAAATTCTTCTTAAAATTTTGGGATTATCTACTAAAATGGATGAAGATGATTCTTTTTACATTTTGACAAATGGACTATCATAATATAAAATTCGTTGATTAATAGCAGTTCTGTCGACACCTTCAGACATCATCAACTTTGCAAAGGAAAAGCTTTATTGTGGGTAGGTTAAGTAGGAATTTGACCTTCCATCCTTCGTTGCCCTAAAAAGCTACCATTCCACCTAATCTTCATTCCCCTATGGTCACTTTGCCTTTATCATTGAGAGTCCTTCACTGTCAATCTCTACCCCCATGGCCACTTTGCTCTTGTCGCTAAGAGTTCTTCACCATCGATTTCTATTGCCCCAAGATGCAACTTTTAAAAATAAAACGGTCGATATGAAAATACAAAAAATTATTGATAAAATGTCACTAAAACTAATTGATTTCTTGTACGATAAAATATATGTTGTTGATTTAATAGGTGCATTAGTACACCACTTTTTTAGTGGTGCACCGTATTTTCTCTCTTTAAAGATTATATCAATGCCTATTCTCTTGATTCTTAGTGTTTTGAAGGAAATATCAGGTTCAAGATACAACCATCCCCCTCCTCAGGTTTTGATTTTCAAATTAAAAATCTTGGTCACAATTTTTTTTTAATGCAACTTATATCTTTAATTTTGAAATAGTTAGATTCTACTTCTTTTAACTTTAAAAAATAAGAAATTACCCCTTTAAATTTAACAAAACTTAAAAATAACATTCATCTTCTATTTAATTAATTATTTTATTAAATTATATAATTTTTTATAGAACTTTTAAACAAGAATTAAAATATATTAATTTATTTTTTGGATAATTATTTCACATCTTGTATAGAATTACTTGATTAAAATTTTTATATATAATTTAATTTTTATTAAAATTTCACCATCACTTAGAATCCTCCCAATATTAGAGTTCACGCTGATCGGGAGGTTTTATCAACGTCCAAGCTTTTTCTTCATGAAATCACAAATATGCAAGTACATCTAGGTGAGGCCCAAAACAGGTTGCCTCTCAAGTTCATTGTCATACAGGATGATTTGGGCTTAAGATATAGCCAAACCCAAATACAGAAAACAAATCGGATCAGCTATACAATAATACTATGGTATGAAATGCAGTTTGGTACGATAAAAATGAAATGGAATAAAAAAAATTTGATTTGATAAATATATTATAGAATAAGAATGCTCATCGTAGAATGGAACGAAAAAAATTGATAAAATTTCCATTTCATAGTATTGCAAAAGTAACGAAATAGCCATTTCATAGAATAAAAATTTTATATTATTATTTCTTACATATTTCATAAATTCTAATATTATATTTAAAAAAAATAAAAAAATATATTTTCCAATATTATATTACTAAAATATTTTAATAATTATATTTTTAATATCTTTATACAAAAACTACTTGATATAAAAGATTGGTAACTTAAATTTTCATACTTACTAAAAAAATTGAAAATTATGATTTTTTTATATTTAATTATAAAATAATATATCAATACCATTTTTCATATAAAGCAATTTTACATTCTTTTTATTTTTAAGGGTATTATGATTATTAATGCAATTTTTTACCTTCTATTTCACAATATTTGTTATACCAAATATAATTATAGAATGATCATTTTAATCCATTTTTTTATTTTATCATACTAAACACAACATAAGAAAGAAAATGAAATTGAAATGATAATTCTATAATTATATTTGAAATGATTAGAAATGGAATAAATGTTTAATTCTATTTCCATGTTTGAAACATCAAAATAATGTAGAAAGTAAATAAAGAAAGAATAATTGATAAAAATAATATCCTTTTCTCGAACATAATAAATATCCAATTAAATAATTTAATATAATAAAAATATATGATAAAATTAATAATAAATAATAAAATAATTGTCATATTTTAAATTTTATTATCAAAATTATAATTACAAAATATTTAGCATAAAATTCTAATTAACCGACTTTTTATTAAAAAATATAAAAATATCCTATTTTAAATTTTATTATTAAAAGTACTATTAACAAGATATTTTAATAAAAATATAAAAAAATATTAATGAATAATAATATTAAACTACATAAAAAATATAATGAATAAAAATATAAAAATATTAATAATAAAATGACTCATTTTATCATTTTTACTATAAAATACAAAAGATCATCCCCATTCCATAATATCTATTTAAGAAAAAAGGAAAACTATCGATCACTTCCCCTTAAATTTCCATTTCGTTCAATCCAATTAAATTTCTTACCTCCATTTTATTTCATCAAATCAAATTGCAATGGTAGTACCCACAACGACGATCCCAAGACACATCGCAGGACTGTCCCCACATGCTTCTTCCCACTCAAGGAAACTACTTGCCCAAGTTACATTTCGAAATGCGTCTATTCTTTTCCTTACGGACGATAGCGCACTTGGTTGTTCCCAGCAGCGTGAACACCGACGATTGGTGTGACGTGAGAGCTTTAACTGTCCCCACGTTACTTTTCCTCATGCCGGGTCATTCTTATTCATGGAAACTAATTGCTCAAGCTTATACTTTGAAATGCGTCAATTTTTTCTCACAAACATTAGAGCAGTTGGTTGTTCACAACAACCGGAACCCTAACACTTGGTGTGAAGTGAGAGCTTTGTACTAAACTATTGCGTGTAACTAGCATTTCTTTATGCATCCAGCACTAATTTGTAACTTGTTTCCCAAGTGTGCCAGGGCGCAACTATGGCTGCCGGAAGAATAAAAGGGTTATGGCGCGAATGATTGCTCTGGCCATTTCAAGATGCCATGGATCAAATAGCATAGAGTAATATACTAGGATAACCAAAAGTGAGTTTTACCCTATATTTGTAAGGCACATTTGCTTCTCAACCAAATCAACTCATATGAACAATAAGTTGTTTGTTCTCAATTCCCAACCACCCAAAAAAAAAAAAAAGAGGAAAAGACAAACAGCAAGGAGCAGTAAGACTGCATTCAGAAGTAACACCAATATAGAAAGAGAACTTGGCAATCAGGTATTTTAGATCAGACTCTAAATAAGCCACACAATGCACAATTTTATGATATTTTTGCCTTTGAAAAGTCCATCTCCGGATGCTGCAAAACATTATGTATGTGCATTAGCAAATCTTGTAAACATTGAAGCAACATAGGGAAGTATGAGAGTTTAAGTGTTTACCTCAGCCATAAATTTCTTCAAGATCTCCTGCTTCTGCAGCTCATCACTGGTTGGGAGGCCCATGGACTTCTGCCTCTGATCAAACTGTACAGCAGAACAAGAAAAATCATAAACAGGTTAGCAAAAACTATTTCTGAAATCCTTTTCAGAGCAGCACCATGTGTGTGTGTGTGTGTGTGTGTACCTTAAAGCTACCAGAAATGCTCATTATATAAGGCTCCTTGCATTCATGTTGAACAATAAAAAATAACCTCAAATACCCTCCACAGATTACAGGGCAAAATTTTAAAGCAAAAATACTAACTCAACATAAACCTAGATGTTCCAGTTTCAATATAGATCCTAACACAAAGTTGAACGTGCAAGGATTTCAAGCAACGACAACAACAAACCCATCTGGTAAGTTACATATCCATTCAAACTTAAAGATGCAATCAGTAAGTTACCATCATCTTTTCAACAGTCTGCCTAGTCTCTGGATCCAGGTCTGAAAGTTTGCTGTTCTCAGGTTCAACCTTCTGAGTATCAATTTCAGGATCACCTTTCACCAGACATTTCCACCACTCCATTTGATCATGCTTTGTCAAAAGGATAGAAACTGCACTCTGGTCCTCTGCAAAATAGAAATATAAAGTAAGTACTGAAGTCATGACTCAATGAACAGACAACTCTGGCCTAAACTCACAGGAACAACCCAATCCAAACATTTCGCATGCATGGACAGAATGAGTGACTGACAGCTTAAAACGAAGTTAATATTATTAATAAAGTTCTATACCTATGCTCCAATAACAATCATCAGGCTTGACAGGACGATATAACTCCCCCTGAGAATTTGTAAAATCAACATCAGCAAATCATTATCTACAGAAAAAAAAGGACAAATAAATATATTCTAGAAAAGGGCATATCATTCCTCAAAAGAGCAACAGTGTAGTAGGATATTACTTAAAAAATGAATGATGCAACTACTTTGAGAATAAACTCACAACGATAATTGGAGGCTGGCCCCTGAGCCCAACTTTTATATGGTTCTTTTTTATCTCACACACAATAAACCTTGATTTGGTTCCCTTTGGCACAGGAACATTTACATTGAGCTCTTGCAAACTCTGAGTCCAGGAATATTTCTCCAGATCCAGACCATTACCTTTGTTTGGAACTGTCAGGTGTAGAGACACGAGAAGCAAGAAGAAGGAATCAGAAAAGGAAAAATATCCAAGCTATAGACATCGATTCTACTAAAATAGAAACAGAGGAATAAAGGAGAAAAGTCCCCCCCCCCCCTCCTCCCAAGCATTTTAGCATAGGACCAAATGACATAAGCAAGAAGCCACTGTAAAAAATTATCATGATTCATTTTTTACAACTCATGAATTCAAAGTAGGCAGTACTGAATCAACACATGGATCTAACTATCCTATTGACATTTTTAGTAAATAGGCATGGTTACATGAGATACCATAATCCCCAAACAGAAACAGACCACATGAGTGAATTTGCTAAAAATGAACTAAAACCAAAGGTTTGAATGCCGTTGTTATTGAAAGAGAAGAAAAAGCTAAACATGGTTTTGTGACATAGCATGTATGTTCAAGTTCATTCTAAACAAAATCAAACCCTATATTTCATTAAGCAAAAATCAGCAGTCACGTGCTTTTACATTATCAATCACGTGATTTGGCTAAAGTTGACGATATATGAACCAGTAGCAACCAGCCAGAAAATTCAGGGGAAAAAGGGGGGAAAAATCAAATTCTGGCCAATGGTATTGATAAATTCTGTATTGCAAGCTTGTGACAGAAGATTGATTGGATCATTGCTTTAATTAAAGTTCAATCAATGAACTGATCTTGCTTTATTAGCCTCCTCCTTCATCAAACTGGGTACAGAACAGGAAGACAAAACATACATGTTAAGAAGAACAGATAGTCAGGGCAAGGAATCTAACTACCACTTTACATGTTAAGAGCCTACTGGGGCAATAGAAGTACAGAAAAAGGAAAGTGTCCGTGTCTGTTCAAATTGCAAGGAAGTCACCAAATCACTAGTATCTAACCCGACAGCTCATGGCCAAAACGCCTAGCCTAACAGGCCCACTAAATAAAATACAGGAGAATCTCATTGATACTAACTCGCGGTAACGCTGCAAGGCACCAAATCAAAGTACCACCCAAAAATACACACTTTGGCTACCTAACACAACTGGGATTCGATTGAAAATTAAATCTTGGTAATGTTATCTCATTGAGCACGAATCATTAAGCAATAAAATGGCACTGGAATCACTTATCATTAATTTCGCCAGCCCACACGAGCACTACAACCCTTACACCCAGGTCACCCATTCAGAACTTACCAAGTAAACTTCCCCCACATGCAGAAACCACTAAACCAAATTGATCATCTTAACATGATCAAGAAAACGAGTTGCCCAGCATCCATTATTAAATTAGGAATTCATAACATCAAAAGATTAGCTAATTCCCTGATAAAAATGCTATTTGCAATATTTCTATGTCTTTCCCCCTTTTCATACAAGAATAACGCATCTTCAATTGAAATCTTAACAAACAAATTAAGGGAACATTGACAAGGCAATCCACAAACTTATTTTTTCATTTTTTACGTCCAAAATCTTACCGCTGGCGCCACTTTCCTCCTTCTTCTCCCCTTTCCTGGCTACTTCCTTCTCTTCCTTCTCCGCCACCTTCTCTTCCTTCAACCTTTTCTCAGCTTTTTGCTTCTCTTCCAGTGCCCTCTGGTCCTCCTCTCTCCTCATTCGGTTCCTCTCCTTCGCAGCACGCACCACCGAGTTGATCTCCTTCTCAGCTGTCTCTTTCCCTAGGAAGTCACTTTGTTGGGCCACAAAGTCGAAGACTTTCTCAAGAAAACCCAGTGTATTCGATGGATCAAAATTCGCAGTAAAAGATGATGGTTTCGAGGATGACGATGAAGATGCTTTGGCTTGAGCCTCATTTTGCTCATCTTCACTGAAATCAGAGATAATCGCCATGGTTGATAATGTGGCTCTATGAGAAATTTCAATTTGGTCTCTGAGTCAGGTTTAAGATACAGAGAGGGCAAAGCATCTAAAGCCCAGTAAAGTTAGAGCGTAGAAAGTTCCAGATATTGTTTTTTATTTTTTATTTTATTTCTTTCTTTTGGGTGAAACTATAATAATTAGGGCAATAGGGTGCAATTCTTTTATACAAATTAAATATAAAAATCATAGTTTTTTTTAAACTAAAAATCATTGTCATAGTTTCTATATAAAGTTTTGTACTTGTTTTCCAAAAATTGTATATATTTATAAATTTTGTGTAATAAATGGAAAAAAATTATACTTCTATTGTTAAAGTTGTATAAAAAAAATTTATTGGTGAATAAAAATAGAATAAAATGCACCAAATTTCCATTTAATTCAAGTCATGTGCATAAAATGCACCTTTAAAAATGTATATTTTACTCTCTTATATTTAATTTGCATTTTTTTTTGTGTTTGTTTATTTTCTGTTCATATTCTTAGCTAAATTCTCCCATGATCATTAAAAACTTTTATTTTCTCTCAAAAAATAAAAGACAATTCATTATTTTCTAATTTTAAGTTTTATCTCAAAATAAAGAGAGGTAAGTGATTCTACTGAAATTGAATTCGTTTAAAAATGAATCCTATTATTTAGAATCATATCAAAAATAATAATTTTAAATTATTTACAAATAAGTTTGTTGAAAGATATTAAAAATATATTAACATTAATTAAAAAATAAATTTTGATGATATTATGATAAATAAATACTTTTAATTTACTTGTAAATGAATAATTATTGAAAATTATATTTTTAATAATGATTTTTAATTTATTTACAAATAAATTTATTTGTTTGAAATATATTAAAAATTATATGAAATTCAATTAAAAATGCATTATCAAAGATAAAATCATGAATTTTAATAAAAGTTTTAATGAATTTAATGAAATTTTTAATGATAAAAATGTAATTGAAACATGAATGTGAGCGAAACGGAGTAAAATCCCTTTTAACATGCATTCAAGAGGATATCGCCAAATTTTTACAGGAAAATTGCCTACGCGACTCATTTCCAATTAGTAAAATAATGCAAAAAAAAAATAAAAACCAAATGTAAAAATAGTTTAAAATAAAATAAAATACCAGCCCATTTCATTAATTAAATTTTCTGAACAAAGAAATCAAATAATCAAGGCAAAATTACGTCTTACATATTCACAATTACACTCCTTTTCATTTAACTTAAAGTACTATAAATTAGCTACATGTACTTTTAGTTATTAATATTTTACCTGCATAAACTGTATTTTATCCAAAATTTAAAAGTCATATTTGATGCATATATGACTTTTACTTTCTCAAATCTTAATTTAATTTAACACATATTCAAAATTAATTTACCCCTTCAAAAAGCTTTGCTCAACACCTTCTATTTAATGATTATGAATTAAATTATAAAGATAAATATCTAATAGAATTAATTTTTTTTGGTGATTTGGTTTTGATTGAACGTCAAATAGAAACAAAACTTAGAAAAATAAAGATTACATGTTCGAATTTTTTTTCGGTTAAATTTTAAATGAAAAATAATTTAAATGAATAAAGTATTAATGATTTAAAATATAGATAGATAAATTGTAATGCTTAAAATTACTATAAGTGAATTAAGTGAAAAAAAGGTAAAATTATATGTATATAATTTTAACATTGTAATAAAGGAAAACAAACACAAGATAAAAGGGAAAAAAACAAATAAACCCCCTAAAGGTATGATTTAATATCATATAATCCCCTAAAGTTTCAAAACAAATAAGTAAACCCTAAAATTTTAAAAAAAGTGAAAATATTGAAATTTCAATTAAATTAAATAAAAAAATATTGAAATGATCCTCTTGCAACTTTTTTAATTATTTTTTGGTACATTAGAGTGAAAGTAAAAATATTGAAAAAAATAAAAGAAGTACACATCTAACCTCTTAAATGTAATTTAGTTACTTTTAATAATAATTTATTCAAAATATTTATTTGCAATTATATCATAAATGTTTTACAAAATCAATTTTATTGTCAATAATTTATTTTACAAGAAATTTCATTTAAAAATTACTCAAATTTACATTGAAAATAGATAGAAATAATTATGAGTGACTTATATTCCCTTTTTTTAAGCTGAATTGCCAATTTTTTTTGAAAAATGTAGAAAAATTATTTGTAGAATATGAAACTTCAAAATAATTATATAATATTAAATCATACTTCATATTTTCAAACTTAATTCAATCAGTTTAGTCGGTCGACTAGGCATTGATCCAAATTAATGGTTAAATCTGGTATAAATTAAAACCCATTTTAATCTGTTAAATTTCAGTCAATACTCGGCCACCCGTCTAACTCGGCTCCGGTTTTAGAAAAATAACGCCCTTGGATGTCATAAGCGGGATTTGAGTTGCAGAACAGTGCTAATAATATGGGAGCCTAATCACTTAATTAGTTTGCTAATTTGATATTTATGCTACAAACAACATCCTAGTTTCAAGTTTGCTTACATAAGTTTTTAACATAAGATAGTTCACTTATTCCGATTTCAAATATATTTATATATATTAGTTTCACTTAAATTATATATGTTTGGGATATGAAAATTTAAACAATTAAATTTGTGATTTCTTGAAAATTACTCAAATTAGTTTTTATTAACTTACTTCTAATAATATAAAAATAAATATAAAAATACTTTAATTGGTACAACTATTTGGTTAAACTGGTTGAATTAATTTGACTTTGATCCAATTATCTTACAGAATCAATGACCGGATTAAGTTTTAAAATATTATTTCAAGGGATTTGTTTGTATTTTTCTAAAAAATAAAAGGAAATAATAAAGTGTAAAATCTTTTGCCATGCTCCAACTTTGGGTATATAACTCGCATAGAAAATTGCTATTAAGCATCTTTCCAAAAGCCTAAACTATATTTTACAAAGCTAAACATAATACAAATATGATAGTTTGTAAAAATAGCATTGACATAAAATGCTTTAGTTATATATAAAATTAGATAGAATTTTCCATTTCTTTATATACTTTTTACAAGTTACACACCTTAATATTTAAAGCTTATAACTCGTAAAGCAAACCACCATACTATATGCACAAAAATTATACTTATATTAATTCAACATACACATTGATTGTTATGCCTTTTTTAAAATATAATAATTTAAAAATTATTTTATGAAAAGAATAATAGAAATCAGTATAATCTGATAACCAAGAAATTTAACGTGTTAATTATGAAATAAAATGAAGTTAGTAATTTAATGAATATGCAAATATGTATTCTATGAGAAATGAATGAGGAAAGTTAAATAAAATTATAAAGTTTTTGAGTAATAATAAGTGAGTATATTAGTATAAAAGAGATTTATGGATGAGTTATAAAAAATCTCCCTGAAAATATTATTCCTCATTTTAATCCAAATATCATTTTCTTCCTTTATTTTCCATCTTCCCTAAAATCCCACTTCTCTTCATAACTTCTACATCCTTTTTTTTTTCAAAAAAAAAAAAAAATTTGCAAGGGAAACATGAATCTTTCTTCAAATTTTTCATCCAATTAAGGTAAGATCATCATCCTCATTGAGATTTCTTGAATTTCTTTTTGGTTTGATGAAGATTAAGACTTATTTGGTTTTCCATGAAATTTTGGAACTTTAACTTAACGAATAATGAATTTTTGATATGATTAGGGTTTAAAGACATCAAAACTGACTTCTAGTATTCTTCGTCATATAAAGTAAGTGAATATTCCAGCTATATTCCACTAATTTTAATTGGAAATGTGTTAGTTTGCATATATATTGAGTTTTGTTTGAATTATTGAAATATGATGATTCATGAAGTTTGGATAAAGTTTAATGTTAAAGAAAGCTTGTATAGGATATTGGTTATATGTATTTATGAATGGATGATTAGTTAGTGGATACTAAAGGAGTTTAAAAGGCATGCAAGGTCAGGTAAACTAGTGAAATTTCAAAGAAAACTGCAAATATGGATGCATGAATGAATTTTAAATTTGATTTAGCATGTCTAGAAATGAACTTCCTGCATGAATCATTTCTAGAATCGATTTTCATTGCCCAGAATTTACAATTCATACATGAATCAGTTTTAGAATCAAGTTACCTTTTCTAGAAGTGAAATTTTTACTTTGAATTAGTTTTAGAATCAATTCACCCTATCCAATATAAAAAGGTCCACCCTAAATTGCACCTCGAGTCAATTTACCTTTGCTCTATTTTATGTTTTGACATGGTAAACAACCAAAATTGATTCTTTAATGCATAGTTAACCTTGAAATTGATGTATGAACATATGGACCAAGATTTTTACCTTATTCAAGCATATGTATGGCTATTATATTATGAATCACATTAAGAATGTAATTGTTGTGTGATGTATAAGGTGGAAAGATACTTAGACATGAGGTAACTTATGTTAGGTAACATAATTAATCTTGTTTATCCAATTATGCAATGGATTATGATATGTGACCATGTATAGAGGCATGATATTATTGGGTTCTTGTGATGGACATGGCTTATAGCCTAATATTAGGAAGAAAAGTTTTAGGCTACTTCTAAGATAAGAAATTTGAAAAAGGTAATGTGAATATTGAATGATTAATTTTTGGTATTAGATAAGAAGAGCAAAAAAGTGACCTTGGAGAGACAAAGATAGATGGGTGGGAAGGTTATAAGGATGACCTTGAAGTCACAAGGTAGATATATATGTTTTACCATTAATTATTGTGAATTGTGTTATGGAATTATAATATGATCATCTATTAATTATTCTTATGTGATCTAGTTATGGTGAAATGATTATGTGTGAGCCTTTTAAGACTAATTGAAATGGAATTGACAATACAATTGTGCATTAAGTTCCATAGGAGGATAATTTGGTAGGTAAGTTATTATATTATATTGTTTATTTAAATAAAGCATTCACTCATTGAACTTTGGACTCACTTTTTTATGATTTATTTTGTAGATTTTCAAGTTGAGCTACCACTACAACCTCTTTAAATCCAGATTACCTTGAACCTTATTGGTTTTGTTATATTGTAGCACTAAATATTTATGTATAAATTATCTTTTAGGCTTTATTTTATGTATAGTTTTAGATAGAGGTCTTGAACATTGAATTTCCTTTTAGTTTAGTTAAAGTAGCTTATCCTTAACTTGGGAAAGTTATAAGTAACTTCAACTTCCTCATATTTTGTAAAACCTTACTAATGAATAAAACCTTATCTTTTGACCAAAGTTACCTTTCTTCTACTACTTCTTTAATGAATTATTCAAATTTATGATAAGTATATGAGATTAGGTTGGTGGAAGTTGGATAGCAGGTTCCACCTCGGTCATAATTCATGAGATTAACATATATGTAGCACAATACTATCCCAACTATCGAATTCTCTTCAACATAATACTTTTAGCTAATATTTGATTTGTAGAATCTTTTTCATATTTTTGGAAATATTTTAAGGGAATGTGAGATTTTTATATTTGATTTAAATTTTAAATTTTAGGTATCTTTTTAGCCTAATATTTCTTCAAAGTATTTCTATAAGGAAGTAAGCATCCTACATTTCCATTAAAAGTGTATATAGGTCGGGTTGGGCCATGCGGGCCAAATAATTAAAAATTTATGACCCAAGCCCAGCTCGATTTTTATTATATATGACTTGAAGTTCAACCTAATACCTGATTACTTTATTTTTTAATTCTTTAAGTAAAAAATTAATTTTTAATATAAAAATATGTATTTAAAGAGATAATATGATACTTAAATATATAAAATATTTAATTATATTAAATTAATCTTTTTATATTAAATATAATTAGATATAATAATTTTTTTAATGTATAATTATATTATAAAAAATAAATTAATATAATCAGATCGGGCCAGATCGGGTTGTTCTTTATTATTCCAGGCCTAAACTTTGCTCGATTATTTATTGGGCCATGAAAAAAAAGCCTATTAGACTAAAAAAAAGAGCCCAAATCTTATATTTTTTCGAGCTGACCTTATCGAGTTAGGCGGGTTGCTCGACCTATGTATATCTCTAATTCCCGTAACTTGAGAATCTTTAATTGATATAAATGAACTATTTTATTTATAGTTTTATTTAAACTTTACTATTATTAATACTTTATTTTATTATCACTTATTATTACTAACCATTGTTAGCCATTATTATCATGATTAACTATTACCTACCACTAACACTTATCGCTAGTGACTACTGTTAGCCACCACTCATCTTTGGTGACCAAGTTGGCCATTACTTATTGCTAGTGATTATTGTTTTTCACTATCTACTATTATCCACCACTATCTATTATTAGAAACCATCATTAATCATCACTTATTGCTAATGACCATGATCAATTTTCACCTATTGTCGATAATCATTATTCACTATTATCCATTATTATTAGTCATTATCCACCACTACTTATTATCAATGACTACTACTAATTATCATTTATCACTAGTAATTACTACTAACTACTATTTATTACTAACGATCATTGTTAGTCACTATTTATTACTGGTGAGTATCATTAACTATTACCAATTGCTAGTGAGCACCATTAGCCACCACCTATTATTAGTGACTACCATTCACCATCACATACTATTGGTGATCACTGTTCACCATAACATAATGTCAGCTACCATGCATTTTTGGTAACTACCATTAGTTATTACTCATTTTTCGGTGACCACCATTACTAGTCACCACTTGCCATCGATGACCATTGTTCACTATTATCTATTGCTAATATTTACCATTAGTTATCATTTACCATTGTTAACTATTTAATTTTTAATAAGGATATTTTTAGTAATGTAAGAATATTTTTTAAAAATATTATAAATAATTAAAATATAATAATATCATATTTATCAGAGTTTAATTTCTGAGAATTACATTTCTAAAAATATTTAATTTTGTGAGTCAAATGCCTCAATCTCTATAAGGGTAACAAGTATTTACCAGAATAGTTTTAACCTTGAAAAATGTTGAAAGAAAAAGAGTGAGTTTTATAACTTAATGAGTGAATAAATTACCAAAATATGCAACCTAAAAACATAATTAATGAAAAAGGAAAAAAGTCATTTTTTAAAAACATGTTAAATATTATGATTTCACAAATCAATAGGAAAGTGAAGTCAATTTTAAAAACTTAATGACTTATAATAATAAATTTAAGTCTCAAAACTTTAAAGTGGATTTTCTCCTTTGCGAAACTAGTTTAATAAAAACTCTTAAGTTCTTAATTGATTCTTACTTTTGCATAAATAGCAATCAAATATAGAAATTTAAATACTAATAAAAACATACAATCTACATTTTTTAAGTAATGTAACATGAACAAGAAGGAATTTTCACATAGATAACTATGGAAAAATAAAAAAATGTGAAGGACCAAATCCTTTTATAAGATTAAGGACAAATTCAAGACCTTAATCAATAGTTAAAAGTATATAGTAAGGTCAAATACTCATCTAAAGTCAATGTCAAATCTAAAATTCTAATCAAAATTCTCAATATAAATCTAAACTCCCTCTTATCACTCAATATAAAAGTTGTTCGATATGTGTTCCATTATAGTCATGACAAACAAGATTCCAAGTATATTTGGGGTTTTCTAAAATATACTCCTCAAACATCCATAATAAATTCAATTTATTTAATGTTTTTAATTCAAACTTTCACATAATCCTTATATATGAAAATCATAAACTTCTCTTTTGCTTGGAATTTCAATGCTACCTTTTAAATCAATATTCAATATATATTTTGAATATCAAATCTATTTTTACTCATGAAAACTGCATATATAAAATTATAAATTCAACATTTAAGACTCACGAGCTTTAATAAATTCAGTATCATAAATTCATTTTTGAACATAATAATAAACAAATTAACTTTTGGATATTATAAAATCAGATATAAACATAATCATAAATAAAGGACTATTTTATAGTAAAATCATCACCAATATATAAATAGCGAAATAAGATCAAAAGCATAATAAAAAATTATTATTATATTATAAGTTAAAATAGTGTATCCACTTATCTTAAGAAAATCTAAAGATATACTTACCCTTAGCAATGGTATCAGTGTTTAAACTCTTCTTTCAAGCATCACACTGTAATTTCTAAAATTCACATATAAATAAACTAATCCAAAAATTAGATACTATCATTCAATGACTATAATAAACAAAAGAATGTGTAATTGAGTTACATTTTCCCTTGCATCCGAAATTCCTAAATTAGCCAATCTTACTATATTACTTCAAGTATAAATTTGAAAAGTGTTTAGAACTATTCAGAGTAAGCTTATTATTTTGTCCCTAGAATTTTCACTCACTGGATTTTTAGTCCCTTAAATATTGGGCTTTAGGATTATGAGTCCTCCTAAAAATCTTTCACCTAAAACTTTTCAGTCCTCAGTGACCATGGGCTTTAACGGAGGGTGTGCATCTGTTGATGTGTCAATAACTTTGCTGACATGGCTGTTCAGTCTTCCGTTAAAAATGAATGCCATCGTTTCAATTCATGGCATGCATATGAAGCAGTTGTCTCCATGAAAACAGAGTCAAAAGCTTTCTACACCCTACTATTATATTCTCCATGAAAGCAAAGCAAGCATTCCCTTTTTTGCTTCAAGGGTTTTGCAAATTGAAAGGATAAATTGCTTCCAATTGATGAAAAAGGCATCAAGAAAATCATCCAGTGTCCATTGCGCAAGCACCACCCTCTGATTTTCAGGTGGGAGTACAACAAGTAATTTTTTGTTGACTTCCCTCAATGCATTTTCATTTTGAATTTTATCTTAAGTGCCTTGGCTGATGATAATTTATTTGATACTTGTATAGCCTCCACTTTGTGATCAGTGTGATGAACTATTTCGTTGTTATTAACAATTATATTATCTACCAATTTTCGTAACTCTGTGTGAAATTAATACTGCTTGACTTAAGAATTTATAGTTCGTTAGCTTATGAGTAAACATATGCTAGTGGTACACTATATGAAACTATTTTGAATCTATTTTATTTATTCTTCTCTTACCATCTGCCTTGAGATAGGTGGCTAATTTAACTCAAAGTCTGCCCTGCATGTTGTTCTAAATGCATTGGTAACTCAGTTGCATGTCATTTGTGTTTTGTCAATAAAAAAAGTGAATTCTATAATTGCTTATCATTTGTGTTTTGTCAAAAAGAGTATTGTGTGGTCCAGTTGGGTTGTCTACTGTGTAACCTTGGAAAATTCCTCCACTTTGAGATAATGTCTCTAACTCTGTTTCTCTGGATAGACCATTGCATTCGCTATTTCTCTAGCCATATCATCATAATCTCTTATATTCAATGTTTTTCTGCATTTTCCTTAAAAATTACTTAGCTGTAGCAAGCCATATATATATAAAATATATATAACCTTATTGAAGAGATAGGAGAACTTCCCGGAGGGAGAGTGCCTAATATTACTTATATGCTCAGCCTTTGCATTATTTAATTACATGCTTATTTTAGAATTAATGTGCTCAGTTCTGTTTACCAACTTTCTACAATCTATCCCTTTTACAAATAAGATATTGCTTAATGTTTTATCGGACATTTTCATCTACTGATTGCCAAACATTTATTAATAATATCTTATTATTTATTATGATATTATGGTTTTCTTTTCTTTTTTTTTAATAAATTAGGATGTGAAGTTCTCAAGATTTCATTGCATGCTATTTTTCATCTAATTTATCCATGAAGTGCTTGATCATTATAGTTATCAAGTGGTAATGTATATTATAATTTGTAACAGATTATGGCACACATTGTTGATAATAAAAGTATGGAGAATACTAATATGGGAGTGTTGGATCCAAGAGATGAGCTAACTGACACTTTTTTGGATGAAGATAAATATTTATCTGATGAACTTGTTAGTTTAAATGGTTCAGATGCCTGATGATGATAATAGTGATGACAACTATCCACAATTTAATAAGAATGTACAATTTGGGCATATTTCATTGGAATTGGATTTGGAATTTGCTGATTTAGATACATTTAAAGATGTGATAAGAGATTACAATATATACTTGGATAGGCATGTTACGTTCGAAAAGAATGATATGGTTAGATGTAGAGCGGTATGTTCAACTGAAGGGTGCGAATGGGTATATTTGTGTTCATTTAGTAACAAAACAAAAAGTTATTTGATTAAGACATTGCATGATGAGCATATATGCCATAGACAAGTTAAGAATAAGCTTGCTAATAGGGAGTGGTGTGTGAAGAAGTTAGTATTAAAACTCAAAGAACAACTAAACATGAAAGGTAAAGATGCACATAATCACATTAAAGTCACATATGGTGTCATTGTGCCTGATCATCTAATTTTTCCTTGCATTGAAGGAGGCTAGAGAAGTAGTGGAAGGCTCTGAGAAAGAACTAGTATGCAAGGCTTATTAATTATGGAGCAACATTACTGAAGACTAACCCAGGATCAACAATTGAGATTGTTGTGCAAAAAATACCTCCTGAATTGAACTCGATCTTTGATAAGTTTTATGTATGTTTGGAAGCTTGCAAAAGAGGTTTTATAAATGGTTGTAGGCCATTAATTGGATTAGATGGGTGCTTTCTTAAAGGGTACTATAGAGGGGAGTTATTAGCAGTTGTGGCACAAGATGGAAATAATGGATTCTATCCAATTGCTTATGCAATTAGTTGAATTCCGAAACAAAGGAGTCTTGGAAGTGGTTTCTAACCATGTTGTTTCAAGACATTGGGCATCCAAATGAGCATGGATGGAATTTTATATCTGACCAGTCAAAGGTATAATATTTTTCTTTTCATTACCTTTATAGTATTGATTATATGTAAGTTTTTAATGTTCTTATTTTCATTACAGGGACTATTGCCTGCCATGGAGGAGTTACATCCAAATGCTGATCATAGATTCTGCACTAGACACATTTAGGAAAATTTCAAAAAGACAATGGAAAGGGAAGGAATATAGAGACAACTATTGGGGAGCAGTTAAGTGTGCAACAATAAATGAATTTGAAAGATATATGAGCAACATAAGAAAATTGAATGAAAAGGCAGGGGCTTATCTGGAAAATCTTTCACCTTCTAGTTGCTCAAGATCAACAATAAGCACTTGTCCAAAGAATGATACGTTGGTCAATAATGCATGTGAGCAATTCAATGCAGCAATAGTGTCATATAGGGGTCATACTATACTGACCATGGCTGAGGAGATTAGATGCTACATCATGAGAAAAATGAATGATAACAGGTACACAATGAATAGACACCAAGGGTTAATCACTCCCAGGGCCAATAATAGATTGGACATTGGCAAAAAAAGACAGTATGTGGTGTACACCACATTGGGATAGGTGATCCTGGTGGCAACAAGTGTGAAGTGACGACTCAAATGGGCTTTTCAAATAGAATATTTGTGGACTTAGGTGATGAAACATGTTCATGTAGGATTTGGTAAATAAGTGGCATTCCATGTAAACATGCAATTACTGCAATGTCACACAACAACATAAAGCCTGAAGATTATGTTCATAATAGTTATAGTATGGCAACATTCAGAATGGCATATACACCTTTCATCAATTCAGTACCGGGGCCAAAATAGATGCTAAACCAATTACATCTTCCACAATATAGTAGGCCAGGTGGTCATCAAAGAACAAAGAGGCTTAAAAGATTAGGTGAACTAGGGAACCCATACAAATTACCTAAGAAAATATGGAAAAACAAAGTGCAGTGCATGTCAACAAGAAGGGCATAATACAAGAGGATGCCCTAGTAGGAAAAACTGTTGATGAAGCTCAATCTTCACAAGTGGCATTGGATTCGCTACCCCTTTCCCAATCTTCACTAGTGTAGTTAATTCATTGTTTCTTTTGAATTGAAATAACATTGCTACTTGGCTTTTGTATTCATCAATAATGGCTTAGGTTATAATGGTCATTTATTAATTGAAGTTGAACTGGTTGGAATTTGTTATTTTTTGTATTATGATATTGCCTGTTTTGTGCACAATAATACTATTTTTTTTTTGCATGATGGAATCCCAATTTCTGCATAATTTTTCACACCAATCTGGTGTCCATTTTTCACAAAAATTTGGTTTTTTCAGTATGAGTTTTGGTGGCATCTTATTATGTTAATTCCTCTCCAACATACAATCCTTCTAAACTCAATTAAGTTCTAAATGTACACCAATGTTTCAACATTCCTAAAGAATACGACATATTCCATCAGTGAACGTGACACAAAACATTACTTCGAGAATTGATCAAATGCTATAGCTTCAGTGTTCTTGAAATCAGTATATAATTAAGACTTAAAACAATCATTCTGTAAAGGAATGATAGGCGAAAGAGTATAATACAAACAAACATAATTGTCTCTGAAGCAATTGTTACAGTTTTTTTTCAAATTATGCACCTTTAGCAGAAATGGCAATAATGTGACCATAAGCAGTACGGCAATAAGAATCCTAAGTAATGGAGTAAATATGAATGCTCTGAAAAAGATGGGCCAGATTTATGTTGGATAATATTATTGACCAATGGATCAAGCACCAATAAGAAAGAGAAAGAGCTTCTTGAAGTAGAATGCCTGGATGCAATTGGCATTGAAGAGATTAAAAAGGACTGTTATGACAGAAACTAAGCTAACTTTCCAAAGTTAATATAAACTTACTTGTCTAATGTTAGGTTCAGGACTAAATTTTCTTTTTGACATAGTATTATGAAATTCTAGATTTAATGCTAATATTCCAAGTACACTGAACCCATTATTGCAGAAACATATTTATAGATGGTTTACCAAGAGAAATGACAATTGGTTAGTGCTTTGTTTCCTCTGCCATAGTGGATTTGATGTGGTGTATAGGTACTTTCTTACCTCTGATGTTTGGTGGTGCAGCACAATTTATCAAGCATTTTGGTACATATGGTGAGATTACAGATTCAGTAATAATGAAGGATTGGAAAACTGGCCAGCCTCATGGATTTTGGTTTATTACTTATGCAGATCCCTCTGTAGTTGACAAAAGTTATTGAGGAAACTCATATTATCAACATAAAACAAGTATGATGAATCTGATGTTTATCTATAGCTAAACAAGTGTGAAATGTACTCAATTTTCTCTCTCTTTTGGCTAAATCATGATTTTGGGATTTATATCTGGTTTTGTTGCTTACCTTGATCGAATCTTCGAACTCATCTATCAATCAGAACAAGTCTCACTAATAACTAAAAGACGATGTTCATTTGATATTGATTCAGTGCAGATGAATATAAAGCCCGTCTCTATTTTCTTTTGTGGAATTTCTTTGCTTTGTATTTCTTTTGCTGAAATCCACATCATTTTTTCTAATTGGAAAAAATTAATACACATCAGCACTTTTATGCCACAAGGGCAGTGTATATTAACAGCAAAGGATGGAGGGATGAAAATTACTGACAGAATTATTATTAAAGGACTCATAATCCTAAGCCCAATATTTAAGGGACCAAATACCCAGTGAGTAAAAATTCCAGGGATGCAACAATAGGCAATTTCGAACTATTCACATCTCAAGCTTATCCAGAGATATCAGATATGATGCTATCATTTCCACGTACTGTATTGTATCACAGCAAAGAAAACGCGAGGTAACTCTTGTATGTTCTTTTAAAATATTCTCGAAAGAAAATTTTATTCAAATGAACGAAGGAGTGTTGTATTTTTATATCCTGTAATTAAAAATATAAAATTTCAAATTATAGTAGTAAATTTTTTTTAAAAAATATTTCATCAAATTTTTATAATTAATATTAAATATATTAATTATTTTTACTATTACAATATTTTATAATTATATTCTTAAAATATATTTTTTCCAAATCAAATGCAACTTTGCCCTGATTTTTGGCTATCTGAACAATGAAAATACTGTATAGCATAGTGGTCAATAATATTTGGGCAGAAATGAAGGGGAAGGGACCCAACGCGAACATAAACTAGTGGACTTACACATGTTAGTTATAAATCTTCGATGTGAAATAAGCTAAATGGGTAAATAGAAATTATGGAACAAGAATTTAGCATGGTAGATTGTCCCTTACTTAATGTATAAAATTTAATGGGTAATGAATCATGTTGAGTTTTACATTTTTCTTAAGTAAAAAACGTTCAATTTATTCAATAAATTTTTTTATATATTTATATATGGATGAAGAAGTGATAGATAATATTTATAATTTATTATTAAAAAAAGATATTTAAATACATGATAATGAAAAAAAGTAATTTTTTTGGGCACATAAGGAATTAAGCAAAGCAGAGAACCATAAACATCCCTCTCAAATAACCCATAAATCTTTTAAAATAGAACCTTGATGGATATTCAAACAGCACCACAAGCTTCTCCTGCACAAAAGGATCCAAAGCATAGTTGGTCATAGCATCAATAATCATATTTACTTCTCTAAAATAATGAATCACCACAATAGCATCACCCGAATAGATTAAAAAAAAGAAGTTAACTTTAACGAATTTTTTTTATATTTGATATGTAACATATGAAATATTTTTTTATCATTTTAATAATTTACAACTATATATTTATAAAAAATATTTTTTTTATCAAAACAAATAGAATCCTAATAATTTATACTCATTAATAAAATCAATTCATATATTCATTATATTTTACTCCAATGCAGGATATAATTTGCCGTGTAAAATTTAGAAAAGTGCATCTCGTTTGCATAAATTAAGTAACATACATATATGAAGATTTTAGTCTATTAATCAATACAAATGAGGTATATTTAATACACATCAAGTAATTCAAACAATAACAATATTTCATATGTATGCTACTGTTAATTTTAAAATCTTATTTAATAGAAAACAATAAGGATTTCTAAAAATTATGATCTTTGATCGTGCGGTAAGATAATAATTATTTAATAGTTAAATTAAATTATATTTTGAGCATTCAAAATAATCATATGCAGTACATTCTTTTTATTTTTATTTTTAAAATTAATTATCACTTAAAATTTATTTTATCCAAAACATATAAGATAACTATTTTAACAAATAAGTACTTTAAATACAATTTCATTAATTTATATCTATATAAACTAAACCATAACACTGATTATTAATAAACCCCCTAATTTAGTAATGGGATGAAGCATACTTGATCCGCAGTCTCAAATCACTATGACGTACAATTTCATCGAGAAAGTTTAGATTCAAGAGAGATTTATTCGGATTTTTTTTTTAATTGTGAACCAGGGATTTAGGTTCTCATAAAATTTGTGTAATGAGCTTTTATATACACACACAAATATATTATTTTGCTTATTGAAACTAATGAATTCTTGTAAGTAAATGTAGAATTTGTTAAGAGAGGAAGTAACGACAGTATTAATTTAAAGTGAAAATTTTAAATTGATATAACAAAATCTTCTAATATTAATTTGATATTTATAACTTTTTTAGGTAAAAATTTAACAAATTTTTCTAAACTTAAATATTATTAAAAATAAATGAAATAAAATTTTATTTTTAATTATCAATCATTAGTGGGGAAAAGTAATTGCTCCCTCTCCCTCGTGTATCTCCAGTCTCGAATTCCACACTATACATCCTTCGGTGCGAATAGAACCCCAACAATTGTTGGGTCTCATTAGATAGGGCAGTTTATGATTTAAATTTCAGCCACATATTTGCATTTTCTGGAATTATCCAAACGTATGGGACTTCTCTTCCTCAAATTTCGATGAGTTGAAAATGAATTGAACAATTGTGAGTCACCCGAAGTTTAATTTCAAAGTTGATAAGTTGGATTTTGTGAATCAAATTAACAGATATCGAATCTGAATTTAAAGCTCAACTTATTTGCTAAATTAATCATTTTTTAAAAATACTTGAGGGGGAAGCCTAAACACTAAAAAACAAAAAAAATAATTAGCAAGTTCACATCAAACTAGAGCAAAGCATGACGATCAGCAGGAACAATTTGAATAGCTTTATTTCTAATACTATATCTAAAGATATATATGATTAATTAATGTGCTACTTTATTTTACTCACGGTGAACTTAAAAAATTTTCCCTTCCCAATCCGAAGTCAACATACTATAGTAATTTACTTAATCAAATGAACGTATAAAAGTGAGTCATGAAGCAACCATGCTCCACCAAAACAATTGATGTAGCAATAAAACTCCTAAGTAATTTTTTGGAGTCACAAACCAAGAGCCAGCTTCAAACCACAGCTAAATAAATCAAATTCAATTATGATTGATTCAATTTATTTGCTTCATAATCCAACATGTTTATAAGTGAAATATATTTATAAGCATGTCATCTCATGATAAAAACTCAGATATCAATATAATATTATTTGTATTTAATAAATAAATTTAAATAATTTTTTATATGATTTCAAATTAAGAGTAAAACTAATGAATTAATAATACAAATTAATTTTATTTATTTTGATTCATTTGATTACATCAAATGAACAATCAAATTAACTCAAAAAAGTTGCAAACTTAATTTGAGTTGAATTAAAATAAAAAATTTTAGCGTACTTAAAAATAAATTAAATTTTGAATCAAGTTAAATTTATTTAAGTTGAACCAAATTAGTTCACAACTAAATTCTTATAATTCGATTCCTATCCGCTCCTATAATTTCTTTAAAGCAACAAAAAAAAAAGAGAAAAAATATTTTTACATGTTCTAACAAATTTTCTTTAGAACCAAACATATTATTATTATTATTATTATTATTGATTTCGAATTTACAACTCACACTTTTCACAACCATTTTTAATTGACTATCACTCACAAGGCAAGTTAACTCACATGCTTTCTTTTGAACTGCGATTCATAATCGTAATTTTACGTAATTTAGTACTTATTATAATTATAATTCTATTATAATATAATATTATATTTGCATTTTTTATATTCATCTATAATTGTATTAATGATAGGATAATCCCGGCAATTTAGCTATTTTTATGCAATTGTGACTTGTGAATGGGGAGTGTCTTTGCTTCTGCCTTTCTCCTTATC
The DNA here is from genome assembly GCA_020226215.1 of Sindora glabra. Taxonomy (NCBI): domain Eukaryota; kingdom Viridiplantae; phylum Streptophyta; class Magnoliopsida; order Fabales; family Fabaceae; genus Sindora; species Sindora glabra. The sequence goes on along the minus strand of CM035227.1, from coordinate 106,494,947 downwards.
CACACCTGCTCTAACTAAAGCAATACTCCACTCATTCAGACTAAGAAGAAACCAAGGTCCCCCCATTAATGGCTTCCGCGGTTACAAATGCGCCAACAGAACCGCCACAAATTCATGCTTCTGAAATTTCAAGCATCAAAGCTTTCGCTGAATCAAACCGAGTTTCTCCGATTCCATCCACCTACTACTCCCTCACAGAGCCTCGTGACGACGTTGCAGACCATCTCGTAGCTTCCATCCCTGTCATCGATTTCTCTCTTCTCACATCTAATGACCCTCAAGTCCATGGTCTGGCAGTTCAAGAGCTTGGCAATGCTTGTTCAGAATGGGGCTTCTTCATGGTATGTTCTCGTAATTTTAAAACTTTAAGTTATCAGAAATTATTAAATTAAAATTATTTTATTATACATATTAAAATATAAATAATTATGATTGAATAATTTTAATTTAATAATTTCAGAATTTCTCATCGCAAGAGTACCATAGTAAGCACTTCTCATTTTTCATTTATTCAAGGTTTTTATCCTTTAGAGATATCACTTTTCTGCATCGATTGTGGCAGGTGGTGAACCATGGAATTTCAGAGAGGCTGATTGAAGATGTGATGAACAAGTCTAGAGAATATCATGAACTTCCTTTGGAGGAAAAGAAAGAGTTTGCAGATGATGGCCCTTTTGCACCGATAAGACTTGGGACCAGCTTTTATCCTCAAGCAGAGAAGGTCCATTACTGGAGAGATTTTCTCAAGGTCATTACACTTCCTCAATTGAATTTCCCTCACAAACCTCCAGGTTTCAGGTACGTTCAACCCCATAATTCTTCTTTCTGTTTTGAGATTAAAGTATGCAAAGATATTATAAATTGTAGAAGAAATTATTATCACCTCCGCTCGGATTTGACTTATTTATACGTACGCTCCTTTTATTTTCTTTCATAGACAAACAGACACACATGTACAGACGCACTTCTTTTATTTTCTTTGAAGCGAGGGTGTCTACACTTAGATAAGGCTGGCTTGTATGGTGCAATAAGTCAAATCAGATGCCCCAAATATGGGGCACGTGTCGATTTCTTGCTTGTTCTCAGGAGAGTTTGGGGAACCCCGCACAAAGCATGTGTGGATGCAACAATTTTTTGTAGTTGCAAGACCTCCCCATGATATCAGATGGTGCCGCGTCGGATGTGATGAGTTGAAATTTTTTGGAATTTGTGCACTAACACTACCGAACACATTGGTCAATCATGTGCCCGGTTACCCTGCTTCATCACATACTCAGCTATGCACTTACAATGTCCTCCATCTCCCTTTCTTGCAGCCATTTCAATGGTTGTGCGTTATTAATTCCTTCTACAATAAAAAAGAATCGCCTGTCTTCCATATCAATGTTAGTTTCAACACATTTTACATTCATGCCTTCTCTTTGTCGTTCCTTCAATGGTTTGCATGCAACAGAAAGGATCACTTTTCTCTTGCACAATTCATCAAACAGTTAAACTGCAAACACAACAAATCCAGACCGGTGAGCATCTTCTGCCACTTTCTATGGTCTGAGGGACAAATGCCCAGTGGCTTCACCGTCAGTACTGCCCCATTTGCAATCATCAACCCTAACAACCACAATTCCATTTTCAATTTCTCACATCGGCATTCCCGGACATCACTGCTCGACCTTCACACCTTTCCTTCCGCCACCTTACATTTCCAAGATACTGTAAAATTGGTGCGACTCCATGATATCTCCCCGCCCCCGTCGAGCCCATATTCACTTCCACTTACCGTTTCGCCTGTCCCAATTGGATCCACCGGTGTACACTCGACAGGAGATGACTTCATGCCCTTGTCATTCACTACGTTGATCGGATGCTACTCCGGAAATAGCTAGCCACCTGCCGTCAGAGGCCTTCTACCTCTTCAAGTTTATTGCCATGGGGGCGCTTTCAGCTCCAATCCAGGCACTATCGATGTCCAATACTGAACACATGATTGGACTTATTACTAGGATTTCCCTCCATCCTTTTACGAATAAGCGTGATTCTTTTATAATTTCAGCTTCTTAATTCAACAACACTCGAAATCAATGGTCCCTATAACCTCCCCATTGATCTGGATATAGTAGTAATATTATACATATGTTAAATAAAATTTAAATATAAATTAAGGATTATTATAAAATATAAAATTGTATGATAAATTTATAAATTTCAATAAAATGTTTAAAATTTAATTTTCCATTTTATTTTTGTTAATTATAGTATTTTTGAAGATTTATTTATATTTAAAATGGGGAAATTAAATGGAAAATGGTATATATAAAAATGGATTTTAATTTATATTTTTGAAATAAAAAGAAAGTGAGTGTAATTATATTAAATTTAAGGGAGATGAATGTAATTTGTTATATATTTTAAAAATTTTGAGATACTATCCTTTGAAAATCAGAGTTTATTTTTCGCTTTGCAGAGAGATTGGCTTTGAATACCGCAGAAAAATCAGAGCCGTGGCAAGGAGCTTGATAGGAGGAGTCTCTGAGAGCTTAGGGTTAGAAGCCAATGCCATTATAGAGTCCACAGGTTTTGATCATGGCTTACAGATATTTGTTGCCAACTATTATCCGCCATGTCCACAGCCAGACTTAGATTTGGGGCTGCCCTCTCGCTCTGATCATGGTTTCTTGACTCTACTCACGCAAAATGGGGTTGGAGGCCTTCAGATTAGGCACCATGGCAAATGGGTTAATGTGAATCCTCTCCCCAACTGCCTTCTTGTCAATACTGGAGATCAACTTGAGGTCACTCTTTCAATACTTTAACTCCATTTTAGTATTTTTTGAAGGAAAATATTGCATATATATATATATATATATATATATATATATATATATATTAATTGAGGAGTGACATGCTAAGTATATTTGTAGTTAAAAAAAAATACTTACAGTTATAATAATATATAAAAGCAAATTCTTCATAAAAAAGAGAAAGTCATTTTTTTTTAAATTCTTCATTTTTAATATTGAACAAATAAAATATTTTTTATTTTAATATTTTATAATTATATTTTTTTTAAAATATTTTTTTGTCGAAATAATGAAGTTGTCGTATTTTATAGCTGACTACTTTAAGCATGCTTCCATAATTTTTATTTATTTATTTATTTTTTGGGTGAAGGCTGTGAGTAATGGAAGGTACAGAAGTGTGTTGCATAGGGCAATCCTCAACAGCAGAGAGGCAAGGATGAGTGTTGTAGTGGCTAATGGACCTGATGTTGAGAAGGAAATAGGGCCTGCACCTGAGTTGCTGAAGAAGGAAAAAGCATTGTTCAAGAGCATCAAGTACAAGGACTACTTTCAAGCTCAGCAGCAGACCAATTTAATTGAGAAAACTGGTTTGGATGCCATTCGGCTTCATCTTCAATGAATAATATTTATGCATGCATGCTTGGATACATATGGTTTGGTTAAATATAATTAATTTATTATTACACTCTTAGGGTTGATTATTGTAAATGGTTAAATGTATAAACGGAAGAACTCCATATATACGGTCGATTATATGTCCATAGAATCTAAGAGAGCGAGGGGGAGGACCAATGGTGAAAGACTTTCACTAATAGCTGCAGGTTTTAGATTCAATTCTCGAGAAACATTTCTAATTCTAATACTTTGCTTCGCTACCTGAAGAAAATAGGAGAGAAAGAAAATAAGAAGAAAGAAAACAAAGGAGAAAAAAAACTATGAGAGAAGTACTTTTCTTTAAGTGTGCTTGGTTTAGTAGAAAATAGGGGAGAAATAAAATAGGAAAGAAATTTTAATTTCATTTTGATGTAAATTAAATTGAGGGGTAGTAAAATTTATTAATATTAAATGCCCATGAGAATCTCTCAATATAAAATGAAAAATTAATGACATTCTTTTTTTACCCAACTTGCATAAAATTTATATCACAACAATAAACAAGTAGAAAATGGGCTAAAAAATTGTGTACAAATTTTTATAAAATTTTGTAACCTTTATATTGAATAATTTAACAAAGATACAATAAAATGATAAAAAAATTAATATATTTTTAATAAAATGGGTTAGAAGAGTTGTTTCATAAAATCATTAGAATTGATGAAGATGTATCTATACTTCATTTTTTATATAACAAATTTAATAAGTATATTAATCAATTTGATAATATTTTTGAAAAAAAATCCAATACATAGGTGGAATAAAACATAAGTACATAAGTTTTTTAAGAGTATAAATTTCTTGATATCAAACAAATAATTAAAAAAACACTTATAAGAAGTTAACCTAAAATTTTTTTGAGAAAGTTCAATCTCCAATTAAAAATTTCCTTCTTATATAAATCAAATGAGCACATCCTAAAATTGTCCACCTATGGCACATCCTATATTTATAGAGAGGATGCAAACTTTATGATTTTTTTCGTGATGCCAGGCGTTAATAACAAACTTCTATCATCTGATTAACTAAACAAAGTCAAGTCTCCACATAGATCTAATACAAGCTTTTCAGTTAGCACATTCAAAACTACATTCTCCCTTTAGATACATATAGATTTAACATAATCTCTACTTTTTCTAGCACATAATTCAATATTATGGAGTAGCATAACACTTAAGTGGTACTATAGTTACATAATCAAGAGTACAATAACATAATCTCCAAATGGCTTCATACTTTACACTATGCATTATACCATATCAAGGAATTGATTGAATCCATAACATTTGCAGCAAAGTGACTCTCCATAACCTTGAAGCAATTGGCTCTTAGCAGTGACCTAAACATAGACCAAACAACAAAACCACAATTTAAGTAGTAGTTATGGTTGTAAGAGTAAATAGTAGTTATGGACATAATGAAATACGTGATTCTTCAATGATTTCATTGCACAAATACTTGACTAATCATATTCCATTAACTATAATTAACAAAACAAGGATAAAATATATTGAAGAATTCACGTGTGCCTTACGGGTTACCACAAGCAAGGGTAGTAATAATAAGAGAGAAAGCAACATACATACCTGGAAAAGCCAATTGTACACCCAAAATTATGTTAAGATAAACTTGCCTCCTTCTTGAGATCTAACAAAAGATTCCAATGCATCTCCTCTGGCACACTAAAAAATTGTTACTTGGCCTCCTCATTTGCGTATAGGAAACGATAGCACCGCACTCAGTGTTCTGGCATGACTCCTATCTTCTCCAGCTCACTCCAAATATCTGCAGGGTTATAATGCTGAGGTCTGCTTTTTTTAATAAAGGAAATACCTTCCTTAGCTATTTCTGCATGTATATTGGCCACTACAACTCCTTCCCGTATCACCTCAGTTAAGTTAGTTATCCTCAGGTGCATTTTCTCATATCCACTCTCAATCACATCAATTAGTGCAGCTTTCCCTTTGGAACCTTTGGAAGATGATGTTTCTTGTGATTGATCTGAACCCCCACCTATAGGACTATAGGTGTCCATGTTTCCTGTAAAGTCTTGGGCTTCATTTCCCTAACGGAGATCAAATTCTGACATTCCATCAAAACCATCATTCAGGTCAAAGTTTTTCCTTTCCCAGCATTGCACTTTGTCTCTTGCACTCTCAACTCATGCACCAGTTGCTCTATCCTTGCTAAATAAGTCCAGCAGTTTATCATAGTTATGTATTAGGGTTCTCCTCCATTTTTGTGCTTCAGGCTTGTCCTGCATATTACAACCATGATTAGTAGTGTAAATACTTTAGGAATGTATTAGAAGTCATTTCAACTCCATTTTCAACTCCATTTAATGCTTTACCTTTATAATCTCTTCCCATACCTCAGGTTCTGCTTCAAATAATCGGGTTGTGGGATTCCAGCCAACTCCACTCTATATGTGAAACAGATCATAACATTCGTTGAAAGTTGCCTTCAATGTTTTCATTCTATTTTTAATATGTGTCTTTTGCAAGAAAGGTCCTATCATTGCCTTCAGTGTCCGCAATGCAATGTTATACGCATAAGAGGTAAAGGTACCATTTGGCTTATTCCCTTTATAGATTTCTTCCTGTAGTGCATCTAACAATATGATATCCATTTCCGGAGTCCATCGTAGGTTATCTTTAGAGGAACTCCCTCCTTTCTCTGGTCTCCTATTCTTGGACATGATTTAACTTGCAAATTGCAAAGTGGAGTCAATATCAGTAGAAAATAAGGGAGGGAAAGTGATAATTAGGGTGAATGGCATGTTAACTAGGTACGTATTCATGACAAAGTCATATGATATCAATCAATTGACTTGTTTATCCATTTCATTTTACACAATACATACAAGACGTCTAATATATGATATATTCATAACATCCATAGCTTGTCACACATAACCAAACATATAGATGGAAAATACAATTACATATAAGTGCAATTAGTACTCAAAAGTCTTGCATTAATACAATGGATTACATAATATTACACATCATACAAAATAAACTTATGACAAACTCTCATCATAATTATTCCACATTTGATTTGTTATGCTTTCCCTCAAAAGGAGTCCTTATTTATAGTCCTCCTCTGAACTCTGTGCATCATGGTCTCCATAATCATCTGTAACATTTTGGAGTAGATCATGGTCTACCTCATCAATTAAATGCTCATCAGGATTAACTTCCATTAGGAAGTTGTGCAATATCTAGCAAGCAATAATGATGTCATACATGGTTTCAAAGGAGTAATGCGACTCTGTGCCATTAGCAATGATTGAAAACCATTTTTTCAAAACTCTAAATGCTCTTTCAATGACATTCTTCAATGAAGCATGTTGATGATTAAAGAGTTCTTTTACATTTCCGGGACCACGTGTTAAGTATTCCTTGAGGTGGTAATGTACACCTCTATATAGAGTGAGTACACCATCCTTCAGTGAATATCCTGCATCTCCTAGGTAATATTTGCCTACCACATATGAAAGTTGTGTGAATATATGTAACATAGCATAAGATCTATGTAATTTTATTAGATAAAATTTTCCTCTTATTCTTGGTGCCTAATCAATTCATAAACTGGACTTACCTAATGGTATTCTAAGTTTATCTCCTCTCTTACTTAAGACATGGTTCAAAACCTTAGAATCAGATGCAGTGCCTTCCTAATTTGTTAGTACATAAGTGAATCTCAAATCAAACATGCAGGTAGCCAAGATATTTTGGGTTAGGAAATCTTTCCTTCCTCGAAAGCAAGAGGCATCTCTAGTTGGTACTTTCACTCGTATATACGTTCCATCTATAGCTTCAACACAATCCTATATTTTTTAAGTCACAGTAAATCTTATGATATGAAAGTCAAAGACACTCTAAATTTACTAATATACATCAACATATTTTATACTATATGCACTATTATCTTACCCTGAAATAAGGAAAGAACCTGCCACTATTAAGTATTTGTTGAGGAACCTCTGATCCTGAAGGTTGCACGAGGAACTCACTCTCCAGTGAAATAATGGCCCGTAGAATGTGATTAAAATGACAACTAATTGTTTCCCTTGACCGGTGGAAGAAGAAAGAGATAACTCTATGCTTAACATTGTAGCCTAAAATATACAAAAACTTAGCAACTTACTCCTCTACTGTAGCATGCACAGAATCCCTCACTTTATGGGTTCCCTTCAATTTCTCATATAATTGAAGGAATGCATGAGGACTCATACGTATCACATTGTGGCATTGATCAGTTGTTATTAAATTATGCATCAGTTGTTGTCGCATTTCATCTTTTTCACTCTCTCATGAACCATCGGGGCATGGATAAGTGTAGACTGCAAGGTTAATAAATGCATGGCATGCACAATGATGCGCATTAGTTGGACAATGTACATTCGCCATCACATTTCCTAATCCTCTAACGCATTTACATTAATAAACTAATTTAATTCAACATTCTCATCAAATACATCATCATTTTGACCATCCATTACTATTCCTGTGAGAAATAGAGAGTAGATATGTTGATAAGGTCCAATAAGTATCTGGAAAAACTTACAGCAAGAAACTGCTTAATATGACATAAGTATGCAATTCATTTCCTCCTATATGGAATAAGAAATCACTTTCCCTACAAGCATATCTAGTTGTGACAATATGATATACACTCTCATATAATGTAAGAAGTCAAGTCGTTATAAATTGCTTATAGATTGTAAATGGAGTGTCCACAGGTATTAACTAAGCTGAGAGAATCTAGCTATTTCTAGCTTCCAATAAGTCAAGCTACAGTAACAGAAGAAGATGATAAGTGTAATTAGTGTGTTCAACCTATGATAAATATGACTAATAACAATTATGAGCTTCAATGTATGCTCATCAAATATAGATATTTTATTGCTTAGATCATATGGGCAGTTATAAATTACTCACAGATTGTAAATGGAGTGTCCACAGGTGTTAACCAAGCTGAGAGAATCTAACTATTTCTAACTTCTAATAAGTCAAGCTGCAGTAACAGAAAAAGATGATAAGTGTAATTAATGTGTTCAACCTATGATAAATATGACTAATAACAATTACAAGCTTCAATGTATGCTCATCAAATACAGATATTTTATTGCTTAGATCATATGGACAGTTTACACATTCCATGTATATGCTTTACATTTCTAGTTATGTTAATTACCGAAAAAAGATGATAAAGGAAATTTTAAACTTTGCATATACTATAATTATGTTGATTGACCTTAAATTATATTTATTATTACTTTCCAATGTTACCATAAGCAGCATACATAAATAGCAAACCAAAGGAGAAAAAATAAAAATACCTTGGATACCTTACTGACTCTTCTTTACATTACAGTTAAATAAAAAATTGCCTACTCTCTCAATTTTTCTAAATTTTTTTGTATTATAATTAGAAGGCATGATAGTTATATTATTAATATTAGTTGAAAATTTTAAAATCGAATCAACCAAGCTAAAAAAAAGGAAAATTTAACAAGTAATATTTATTTATGTAGATTAAATAATTCTGAATGATAAGTAGGAAATGTAGGCATAAAAAAATTTACTTTATATACAAATCAAATGAAGCCCATTCACAATAACTCTTTCCAAATAAAAATACTACCAAATAAAATGGAGCCCGAATTAATTAAACAACAAGATTTTTCTATAACTTAGAATGAAACCTAAATTATTGTTACCTCTTTATACATATGTATATGCATCTATACATCTAAATTAACATCCTAAAATTTTTTAATGCCTAAATAACACGACCAATTATCCATATAAGGGGTAGCATTGGTAGTAACATCTTTTTTTACAATTGAACATAATAATATAAAAATTTGCTGTCCTTAAAAAAAAATTGGGACGAGGTCGTGTACTTGTAGGCCGGGTCATCTTCGGATCCGGGTCGAATCCATGTGACCTGACACCTGTAGGTTACAGCAACCCGATACACTGCAGCACCGTCTCACTTCTAGCAAGTTTGGTAGGCGTGATTGGAGACAAGCTTGACCTGGTGCAGCACGTCGGTGACTGGACGAAGATGCAGCAGCAGTAGACGGTGCCGATCTGTGACAAACATAAGCAGATTCAGAATGCGGCTATAAGGAAACTAGCATAATCTTGTAGATTAGAGGCCTCGGGAGAAAGATCGTGTCATACCTGCACGATTCAGCCGTCTGGACAGCGATGTTGGAGAAAACGTAGCTTCCGATGGAATAGGCGACGATAGCAACAGTAGTCCGAAGGAGTTTCGTGGGAGGCAGAACTGAGTTCTCTCAGCTGTAGAATGGAGCCAAATGACTACATAGTAACTTCTTCTCACTTTTCTTCTTATATTTAAGGGGAAAAAATTGGGTGGACTCCACTGTACGAAATCTATGCATTTTTCACTTCCTTCCTCTCTTCTCCTGCGTGCCAAGTAGCTGCAAATTTGCTTTTCTTGTACTTTTCTACGGCTGAAGTTCTTTCCCCTCTAAAATGAACCAAACCAAGCAGGGGGTAAAGGAAATTTCAATACTATTTTTATTTGTATTTTGATAATTAAGTTATTATGATTATGATATTATTATTCAGTGATTCTTAAAATCTAAAAGATTATTTGTTTATTTGTCAAGTTACAAGTAAAAATAGTATTAAATTTTTTTATGCTACAATAGAACTAAAAATATTTCCTTGTTAACTATTGACTTTCTCACAATGATCTTGCCTTCATTTGAAATAATGAATAATTATATATTTGACTTATATAAATGTATATTATCCTCACTGCCTAAAATCTCGGCGTATCCGCCCCTGCGCGTGGATGTCTCGTTGGCCTCCAATCGGATTGAGATGCAGCAAGTCAAGCAGCCATTTCGAACTGCAAGTGGGGCTGCTGAAAACCTGCAAGTTGTAAACTGCAAGCCCTAAGTTGTTGCCGTTGTAATATTTTTTAATCATGGGCCCATAATCATTGAATTTATTAACGCCTTTTGTTAATTGACTTTTATTTATTCTAACAATTTTCTTTTTAAGATTCTCCGATATCCAGCAAATCACCTTAAATATCTAACTAATCCGAATCGAATTTTGGGATAAGCTTTCTCAAATTTGCTTGCTCCGTCCACAAACCTCAAAACAAATTTTCAAACTTACATGAATAAGGTTTATATAATTAGATATCAATTTTACAAAACTATGCGACTACAAGTAAAAACTTAAAATCTCAAAAAAAATTTATTGCGAGAATCCTATATTGTCTGAATATTAAGCCAGCTTGTTCAGCAGCAAAATTGCATATATAACACTGGATTGCATATCCAATTGCTACTGCCAATTGCAAATGTGACTGATGAAAAGTATTTAACAATATCATCAACATGATTTTCCCCCCTCCTATTACGCCAAGCCCCCCCCCCCCTTTTTTTTTTACATTTTTAACATTGAGGATAAGGACGTTTGAACTTATGATCTTCAATATATTATATAAGCTTGTTACGAGTAGCCTATCACTTAACAACTTACAAGTATGCCCATTTTGATTTTATGACAGATCGATCTTAGATTGGTGCAATACGTTACTATGGCTGCTCTTACTCGGTTTAAATCAATTATTTAAATTTGACTTGAACTAATTTAGCCAAGTTATATCTTTTTTAAGTACCGATGATAATTAAATAGAAGAGCTATCTTATTTAGCTTAATTATTGGCAAAAAATAAAGAGCTATCCTCTATATCTAAATCTAAATTAAAAGAATGAAAGGGGGGAAGTGAAAACTTTGGGTGAGGAAAAGAGGTCTACGAATCTTACTTATTGGCAAAAAGAATTGTAGATTAGCGACGTCGGCTTGTTTGTCGTTTGTCATGTGTAGAAGAAACTATGGCTGCTTTGTTTTGTGGAAAAATATTTTCAGTGAGTATCTGGTATATTCTTATATGAATAAAAAAATGATATATTATTTTCATATTTTAAAATTAAAAAAATGATATCCAAAATTATGGTAGTAAAGAAAGGATGATGTTATTTTTCATTAAATCCCCTACAATTAACATAGAGCATTCTATCATTTTTTAATATTTTACTATTTTATAATTATATTTCAATGAAGTATTTTTTTTGCCAAATTTTAACTTGCCCTCTCTAACTCAAAATAAAATAATGTTATATTGTTCTGTTAGAATTTATGGCTGCAATTTTTTCTCTTGTAATTATGTAAAGTTTTGTTTTTTTTTAATATTTTTCTCCATTTTTATTAATAGCAACATAATTATAAGCATTAGAAAAATTACAATTAAAGTCAAGAACCTTTAACTTAAATGACATCCTATATTTCTTGAAAGTTTTGTATCTTTTATTTTATTTAGGATTCGATCCTGACCCTCATGTGTGTATTTAATAATTTAATATATATTTAATAATTTAATCACTTTTATGAATAAAAAAATCGCAATTAAAACTTAGGGGAGAAAGCATTTTCAATAAAATTATTAATTTTGGTAAATTTTTAGGTTATTGCCTTGTGCAGTACAACGAAAATGGAAGCCACCTACTATAGAGGCATATTATTCATTACAAGATGGTATATGCATAAAAAATAAAATTTAAAATAAAATTTAAATTATTTTATATTCATTGAATTGTATTTTATGAATTTACTCTATTATTTTTTATTAAATTAACAGCCCTTGATTAGTTGATTTACATTTGAAATCTAAGTTCAGATTTCATTTCGGCATATACAATATTGTTGTTATTCACTTTTCACTTTTCAGGAAATATATTGAGGCATTTTTAAAATTTACAGTTAATTTTTTTTATTTGGACAATGCTATTATTCTCTGAAAATATTTCTAAGATTGTTGGTTTTAATTAATCGGTGTAAGGAAACTAGGAAAGTACCGACCTGTATGACCTTTCGAACAGTTCCTTGTAGGACTAGAGTAGAACCCAATTATGTCGCCAGGAAAGGCGCCACGGTTGACCTTTTTGCGAAACACGGAAATAGTATTTTGTATCCGGAATCTTATACTTCCCGCCAAACTATTAAGGACATACGTAGGCCCAACGTGAACTATCAATTGCAAATTCTTCGGTTGCACACGTTTGGAACCTGCCAACACCTGGTGGCAGGATTCTGGCAAATGGTAATACTAAATTCAATAATGACATACATAAAAAATAGGATTAAAAGTTGAATTCAAATATAAATAAAAAATTATCATTAAATATATAATAGTAAAATAAATTTATAAAATTTAATTTAATAGATACAAAAAAATTTAAAATTCAATTTTAAATATCATTTTTAATACTTATAATATTTTATTATTCAACAATAGGCAAGATTCTCACCCAACATATTTTATGAAAAGAAAATTATTGCGGAGTGAAATCCCATAATTAAGTGAATGCTTTATTTGATATTTGTGATTAAGGATTTTATTTTCAACACAATTAATTAGAAAGGGATGAATTGTCACTGATATAAAACTTAGGGTATTTACACCCATTAATAATTTTTTTATATGGTTGAATTACAAATAACTATCATACTTATTTCAAATGAATTTTTTTTTTTGAAAATTTGAAGAACAAGATGGATATAATCAAAATGTTAAAACTTTCTTATATTTCATAAGTATATTTTGCATTAAATTTGAAGTTTATTGATAAGATAGTCAATAATTCTAAAAATTAAGTAAGTTACTAAAAATTTAATGCTACAGCCCCACAGGATGGCCTAAAGAGACGTCGTTGCAAGTCTATCCACCTGTATGTTAAATGAACTATTTTATAGTCACCGCTGAGTCGCTAATTAATAAAGTAGGGAAAGCCATCGCAGGTTGACCTTTTTGAGAAATACTGGAATAGTGTTAGTATCCGGAATCTTATATCCCACACCAAACTATTGACATACATAGGTCAAATGTGGACTATCAATTGCAAATTCTTTGGTTGCACCTGTTTGGAACTTTCCGACAACTAGTGGCAGGATTTCTTGCAAATAATAATACTAAATTTAATAACAGCAATGTGATAGACATAAAAAATGGGATTAAAAGTTGGGTTTAAATACAAATTAAAGACTATTATTTTTTTTTGGTCGTACATAGCAGGAGTGGGGGATTGGGGAGAGGCAAGGGAGGGTTCATACCATAGGACCTAGAAGGTATAAGATTGTGCCACTAGATCTAGAACTTCCGTGATATAAATTTATAAAATTTAATTCAATGAATACAAAAAAATTTAAAACTCAATATCAAATATCATTTTCAATACTTATACGGACAATTCTAATATATTTAAACTAAAAGTTTAAGTATTAATATCTTAATTTTATGGTGAAATGAGAATTATTAGATTTCTATCATATAAAAATGGATAGTTAAGATTTATAATTAGGAGACTTATTTAATAGATAAAGAGTTGATGACATAATATTTCTATTTTAAATTATAATTTTTTTAATTTTAAATTCACTAGTAATTTAAAATAAGTAATTTGGATAAATTATTTATAGTAATTTATATGTATATTTTTATGCTTCTTCATTATATAATAAATCTAATTTAATGATTATTAATTCAAATTTATTTATAATGCATAGTGATTCAAACCTTTCAAAATTAAAATGCATTAAAAAATTATCACATAATTATTTTAAAAATATAAAATATAGGTAATAGTTAATAAATTAAAATTTTAAAATTTTTCTTTATGAATCTATTTTTTGTTTCTTTTTCTCTTTCTTTTGAATAATCCCTTCATTTATATCTTACACATTAATACTAAATAAAATTTTTTAAAATACTCAATTTACTAATAAAATTTAGTATCATCCTCAATTAAAAGTTTAATACCCATTGATACTTTTGAAAGAAATGATACTTATACATATTATTTTAAGTCAAAAGTTTAATATCAATTGATACTTTTAAAAGAAATGATATTTATATATATTATTTTTCTTACATGTATCTAGAATTAAGTTTTTTGAATTTATTTAAAATATGTTAAGTAAGTTTTATTTAAAAATTAAAGTGTTATGCATACACTTATAAAAATATAATATGTGTATCTTTTTTTTACTTTTTTCATCTTATAAATTATATTAAACATAAGCTTTTAAAATCTACATGCTATGATTTTCAAATAAAATACTTATTTTATTGATTTAATTTATTGTTATTAATAATTTTTATACAAGACAAAATAAAAAATAAAAAATAAATGAGATGAAATTATTTTTCTCTTTGTGATGCATGAAATTATAAAGAAAACATAGATTAATATCAATAAAGGAAATATAACCAATAATTTAATGTATCATGTTTAAAGATAAGGTATTGGTATTAGATTAAAATTATAATAACAAATTACCTATTTTTTTAATTTCTAATTTTTAGGTGGAACATATTTGAATATACATACATATGTAAGTATATGTTTATGTATGTTAGTTCTTTGCTAACAATTTGTAGGCATTATTTGATTTTATACATAAACTTAAGTAATTTAAAAGAATAAAAATTGAAAAATATTTCATTATATTAAAAAGAATAATAGCATGATTTCTATTAAATATTTTTGATTTGTTAAAATAAAACAACTCTAAAATTATTTGGACATAGTATATTAATGTCTAAATATTATTTTATTTGCTAAGAATTTCTCTCACCATTCCCTTAATCAAGCAAGAAGACTTCAAATCTTATTAATTTCTTCCTCTAATCAAGGTAAGAATAATATTTTCATCAAGAATCCTTCCCTATTTCTTCTTGATTGATAAAGTTTATTTGATTTTGTGGAGCACATTGAGTCATAACTATGGAATCCATGAATTTTGATGTAATTAGGGTTGAAAAATCATTAAACTAGCCTCCTAGCATCCTTTTTCATATAAGGTGAGTGGATAATTTAAAGTTATATGAAAATATATATGAAATATAGGTTGATTTGTGACCTTGCTTGAATTTAGTTTATTTTAATGTTATGGAAGTAATAAATGATGGAAATAGATGATATAAGATGTTAGATAAGTGTATTGATGATTATACTTAGGTTTGATATGCATTATATGTGTTTATAAGGTATTTTGTATTGGTTGTATAGTGAAAATTTAATAAAAAATTAAGTTTTTCATGTATGAATAGATTCATCAATCGATTCTCGAGTCTAGAGGCGAAACTGAGCTTTAGAATTAAGTAACTAATCGATTCTAGGTGTCTAGGGGTTGATGAATTGATTCTCTGATCAATTCCAGGGGTCTAGAGGCAAAAATTAGGTTAATGAATTAATTCATCAATCAATTCATCGATTACAAAATTTTATGCTAACTTTGAAGGGGCATAACTCCTTTATTTTATGTCCGTTTTAAACTAATCATCTATCATTTTAAAAGTAATTGAGTTTACTTTCAAATGAAATTAGTTTCAAATCAAAATCATATATATAATTTGATATGTCATTAAATTATTAAGAAAAGGTCATGAACTTTGAAATTAAAAAAAAAAGAACTTTTATGTCTAACTTCAAAAAGACATAATTCTTTCAAAATTTAGTTGATTTAAGCAAATGAGTAGTTTATGGAAAGGTGATTAAACCTACTTTTATATGAAAAGAGTTTCATATATAATATATTTGTAGTTTTTGATTTATTCCTAAAATATTACTCATAAGTCAGAATTATGATCACCACATAGTAATCCATATTTAATCTATTTTATGTTTTTATACTTTACAATAGTCTAACATGGATATTTAGTCTCTAAGAACTATAGGTAGAGTGGTTTATGATAAATATAGCATGAAAGCATGACTTAAGTATTCATGAGATGAGGAATGTTTGGAATGGATTATTATGATATGTGTAAATGCTTGTAGCTATACAAAAAGGGCATGATGATGCTAATAGATATTTTGATATACATTGAATTGAATTGTGATTGTATTGAATTGAGATTAAGCTCTTATATCTAAAATTGCATTGTGAATCATGCCATAAATGGCAATAAAGATGAGAAATGTGACAGGGGGTGATGTTGTAAATACCAGATGAAAAATTTTCAATGACATACTTGTGGAAGGTATAAGGTAAATCTTGGAGGGACAATGATGGAAAGCTTATGGCAAGTATAAGGCTGACCTAAGAGATAAAAGGTAGATAATTATGTTATATTATTTGCTTATTATTCCAAACGAGATGTGACTTCATTGTAGATATCGTTGAGTGTTTGTATGTGAGATATTGAAAAATGGAATGATCTTGTATTAATTTCATTGACATTAGCTCTTAATTTCTAATACATTTAAATATGATATGATTAGTTAAAAAAGGATAGTTCGATAAGTAAGTTATTAAAAATTATTGCTATTCTTATAGATTATTCACTTATTGAGCCTCAAACTTATTCTTTCATATTTTATTTCACAGATTCCTAGGTTGAGCCTTTACCATCACTTCCTTAGAGTTAGAGTTCATGAAAACTTATTGACGGGATTTTGGTAGCATAATTTTATGTATATAGAATATTTTAGGCTTTTGGTTTGTCATGGAAATAGATAGGGGGAACATTGCAGTAGTTTCCTATTGAATTAATTAGGTTTGTTTATCCTTATGTTAGGAGAGTTATAAGTATATCTAATTTCTTCATCTTTTGTAAAAAAAATCTTATTGAAAGTTCTCTATTTAAATTGCTAGATTCCCTATAAATATAAGGCTTTGTTATTTTGAATTAAGGTAGTTAATCAGGAACAGGCTGGTGAAAATTGGTAAAGAAGTTACACACCAGTCACGATCATGTTAACATCTGTGCTATAAGATGATCAAGTATCATAGGAAAAGTCCTTTATGCTACCAGCTTTAATATTCTTGGGTGATTTAAAGTCGAATTAAAATAGGTATATATATATACATTCTAAGGAGCTTGATAATAATTTAAGGATATCATGTTATGGACCATTAAGTTCTAATATTATATTTAAATTGTATAGATCTAAGAATTTACTATTTATGGACATATCTCCACTTTTATGAGTGCGTAGTTGAAAATAAGGAAAACTAATAATAATGAGTGCTTAAGTGAAACAAAATGGATCTATTAAAGTTTTAAGTTAAAATGATTTTATCTGTATTGAAAGTTCTTAAATTATGGCTTGCTTGACTTTAAAGCTACATAATATGAGATTGAAATTGAGATGATAGGAAAGAGAATGAAGAATGTTATCTATTTATGATTTTTCTATGTGAATCACAAATAGGAACATAAGAGAAGGTTGAACTCAGATGCTTCAGAGCAAACGAAATAGATGGATCTTATAGATGAGTATATATGTTACTACCAAAACTTATATAAATTATTTATGTTAAGTAAATGACATATTTTATCATTTCTTTATGAAACTTATGGATGATAATTGTAACATGATTGGAGCTACATTGTTACTTATTGACACTTAATGAAATCATGCACTCTAAATAAATAATCTAACATAATTTGACTTATATGACATATATATAGTCCTTCTTATAAATGGTATAAGTTTTATATATACCTACACCTATGAAACTCCAAAGAAACAATTATGCATTATGGACCAATATTGACTTACCCTTGTAGTCATGCATGAATAATATGGGCTTAATGTCAATGATGAAGTAATGGTTATTTCATTGAGTGATTGTGAAATTACGAGGTTTAGAAGACATAATGGTGTCATTATCAACTATTAATGGATTATGATGGAATTTCAATTGATATTGTCATGTGTGTGATGGAAAATGTAATGTGATCTATATTGTGATGATAATGAATGGTTGTGGCCATATTAGAAGGCATGGTGGTATTGTTGTTGGTATATTGTGTTATACGCTTCAATTGCCCTATGATGATGAATAACCTGATTTATATTAAGATTGTATTAAAGTTGTGATTTGTGGAGCCAAGCTTTGTTGTGCATATTATGATGTGAATTATGCCATGAGTAGCATTTGAAATGAGAAATATGACAAAAAGTGGATACATGTAATACCATTATGATTGATACACATTTATAATGTGACATGAAAACCTATTTATGATTGAATATCTTTTATTGACGCGATTGTGATGATTATTGATATGAACAAGCCTAATAGGCTATTATAAATTTGATAACCACTTGAAATGGGTGCCTGTATGATATAATGTTGACATTGTTTGTCAATGAATAATTAGGATCATTGTGACTTGTAATATGTAATATGAAATTTAAGCTATATGCAGGTGAATACTCAACCTGAGACTTGATTCCATATGTTCCTTAAAGCTTAGAAAGTTTGGAATGCATTTACTTTTTTAATCAAATATCTAATCAACTTGTGACCAATTAATAGAATTGAATTAAGATTTAGAAGTGATAGATATATATTCATTGAGTTCTTATAACTTATCCTATTTGTTTTTCAATGGTTTCAGGTTAACATAAGAATGTTTGGGCTTTGTTGTAGTTATGGAGAATCAAAGACAACTTAATTGACAGATTTTGATAGTTGGATTAGGATTAGGATATGCGGGTAGAGCTTAGGTTGATTTAATATTTGATGTGTTGAATAATTTATCTGTATATATATAGTGAGATAGTGTAGTATTGTGTATGATGAACATGTTGTTGTATCTGAGAATATATAGGTTTTGTGATTTAGGGAGAGTAGCCCTTGGAAAGTCTTCAGAAACAGGAGAAACTCTATTCATTTTTTTACAAGAATTTATAGTATAGTTTGAGTCTCTATAGAAATAAAAATTTTTTGTTGGGTAAAACTTGAGAAATTAGTGGTAAGGCTGATGGATACCAGGTATTGAGATCCATGCTAATTACAATCAAATTCGGATTGTAATAATATATATCTAAATTGTAATCGTATCTACAAAAAATATAAATTTTATATTTTAAAGCATGTAACCCTTAGAAAATATCTAAAAAAAAGAAAATTCTATTCATTTTTTTGTAAAATTAGAAATATATTTTGAATCTCCACGGAAATAGAAATTTTTGATAGCCGAAATGGGTACAAATAACATTGAAGCTAGTAGAAATCGAATAATAAAATTCATGTTGGTTGTGATTAGATTTGAGTCGTGATACAAAATGTTAAAACTTTCTTATATTTCATAAGTATATTTTGCATTAAATTTGAAGTTTATTGATAAGATAGTCAATAATTCTAAAAATTAAGTTTCTAGAAATTTAATGCTACAGCCTCAAGGGATGGCTCAAGGGGAAGCCGTCGCAAGTCTAGATAAATGAACTATTTTATAAATTATTAATTGACCTGAGAAGTTATCACTGAATTACTCATTAATAAAATAGGGAAAGCCGTCGCCGTCGCGCTTGACCTTTCTGACAAATACTGAGAGTGTCAGTATCCGGAATCTTCCATTCCCCACCAAACTATCGACGTGCATAGGCCAAACGTGAGCTCTCAATTCCAAATTCTTCGGTTGCACCTGTTTGGAACTTTCCAACAACTAGTGGCACGATTCCTACAAATAATAATACTAAATTCAATAACAGTAATGTGATATACATAAAAAATGGGATTAAAAGTTGAATTAAAATATAAATTAAAGATTATTATCAAATATATAATAGTGAAATAAATTTATAAAATTTAATTTAATAAATATAAAAAATTTAAAATTTAATTTCGAATATAATTTTTAGTAGTTGTAATATTTATTTATTCAACAGTAAGCAAGATTCTCACCCATCATATTTTATGAAAAGAAAATTATTGTGGAGTGAAACCCATAAGTGAATGCTTTATTTCATATTTTTGATTAAGGATTTTATTTTCAACGCAATTAGGAAGGGGCAAATTGCCACCGATATAAAATTTAGGGTATTTACACCCACTGATAATTTTTTTATATGGTTAAATTACAAATAACTATCGTACTTATTTCGAATGGAATTTATTTTGAAAATTTGTAGAAGCAAGATGGATATGAGCAAAATGTTAAGACTTTCTTATATTTCATAAGTATATTTTGCATAAAATTTGAAAGTTTATTGATGAGATAGTCAATAATTCTAAAAATTAATTAAGTTACTAGAAGTTTAATACTACAGCTCCACAGGATGGCCCAAAGAAAAGTCGTTGCAAGTCTAACTACCTATATGTTAAATGAACCATTTTATAAATTATTGATTGGCCTGAAAAGTCATCACTGAATTACTAATTAATAAAGCAGCAAAGGAAGAAGAAGACTAAGAAACTAACATTAATTAACATTAAAAAATATTATATATATCAAAAATAAAATTTAAAATTGAGTTTTGAATTTTTTATATCTAGTAAATTGATTTTTTTGTAAATTTGTAATACCATTTTATATTTGATGATAATTTTTAATTTTGTATTCAAAAATTAATTTTAAATTCTATTTTAAATACATATAGATTCCGGTTAACATTAAGCATATTAGAAGGTTGCCAGAGAAAGACCAGAAAGCTGGGAATATTCATTAATTCTTCTATAAAATAGTCTAATATTAATATTTTAACATAACCATCAAACAAGAGGCAACTTCCTGGCAATGCAGTTTCAATAGCAACTCTTTTAATTCCTTCTTTTATATATACTTCTTGTTATATTTTTCTATTCAAATACTGAACCCTACGTTTCTTCTATAAACTAAGAATTTGCTCTGGAAAGCCTGTGGAGAAGAACAAATGTGCTTCAAGGAGGACATTTTCAGATATTCAGGACCGCTCCATATCACCGCCCCCAATTGGTAAGGTTTTCTTTATAGTTTGAATGATCACACTTTAAATTTGATAATTTTGAAAGATGAATATAAAACTTAATTTCTTAAAATTTCAGTGACTATTTTGGAACAATGACGTTCAAAATAAGAATTTTTTTTTTTAGTCTAAATTTTGCTTTATATCTGTCCGAATTCTGAAATGGTTGAGGATATACATACATGATATCTGTGCAGGAAGGATGCAAACTACAGGAGATCAGTGATGGCAAGCTTAGTAAAGGGAGTGAAAGTGTTGGAATGTGATCGGCAGCAGAAAAACGAAGCAGGTAAGGCTGAGGCTTCAGAATGGTGGAATTCCTTCAATTTCGAGCTACGCCAGCTGCTCGAAGAGGAGAATGACAACGACACACGAAATCCCATCATCTTCGGTGCTATCTTCGAACTCACGTCTCCGGATCCTCCTGATGAAGCCCCGAGATTTGTCATCGCTTTACGGGGAACGCTGCTTAGAAACGCCACTTGCCTTTCTGATATGGAGCAAAATTGTGGCATATTGATTAATGATTTACACCAGAGCCACAGGTTTCGATGCGTTTTGAGTTATGCTGAGGATAAGGTTCGTACAGACGGGGACCGCAAGGTATCATAATTAATTCAGGGTCCAATCTGATAGAAATTTGATAAAAGGTTAGACTTCAACAGTCTTAGAACATTTATTGTCCAGGTGCTAAAACAATAGTATCTACGTGATAAAATTGTTTAAATTTGTTGATTTGTGTAATATTATATAGATTGAATGCAATATAGTGGTTTTGACCTATTTGTGCATCGTAAAGTAGTACGTTTTAATTTTTCCTTACATTTTTTATAATTACCAAATATAAAGGAAAAAATTAAAACATAATAAGAGACCACTCTATGATGCACCTGGTGAACCAAAACCATTATTTTTCTTTTAATTTATGTAGTATTGTGCACATCAACAAACTTGCATTGTTCTATCATCCAGATGCTATTACTTTAGCTTCTGAGCCATGGATACCACAGGGTGTTGAAGTCTCTAAACCTTTAATAAATGCTTAATTTTATTGATAAATTCTTGATTAAAAGTATTTGATATAACTTAGGAGTCTTTTATATTGTTAGATCTCCAATCATAAAAATTGATAACATAACTATATAGATTTTCTCAAGTCCTTAGACTTTTCTGATTTTTTTAAATGGGATTTTTCTAAATTTTATACATATGATTCACCATCATTATTGCATATCTGTATTTTATGAATATTTTGAAACTTAAAACTTTGCACATTATAGAATTTTTAGGGAAATTATGATTTTTCCAAATTATCATTTTTTTACATTCCCATATAATCTTGAAAAATCCGAAACTCTCCCTGTGCTACTTGAGAAGCTTGGATCTTCTTGCTGTTTTAGTCCTGAATTTCTTTATTATATATATCTATTTATAATTAAAATATTACTTATTTTTTAAATAAAATTATTAAAAATTTAATAAAAATTCTTAAACGAATTAACGTGTTAATTTGAACTTGAATAAACATATCAAATTATTGTGTCGTGTCAGAAATTGCCACCCCTAGTCCTAAATATATTCTTTTACTATCATACTCTTGTTGGTTCTTGTTGCCACTATTGCATCCATCTTTTAATGCTCTTCATCTTAGAAGAGTTTTGAATCCTTATACAATACTTGGTTTGTTGCTTTTTTTTTTTCTTTGGTACATGAACAGGTTCATAAATTCAACCTCCTCTGATACCATTGTTCGAAATTTAATGGAAAATCATCAGTCAAATGATATTCATCAAATTTCTATCTGAATCTGCCACATACTCGTACTACATTTTGAAAATTTCAAGTGCGTGTGTCCGTATATTTCTTATAAATAGCAAAAAAAAAAAAAAAAGGTTACAAAGTATCATGATTTTCCTTTTTGACTTATCCTGCAGGTATGGTTGGCAGGATACTCTTTAGGAGCAGCCATAGCTCTTCTGGTTGGGAAGGAAATGACCAAGAAGGGTCTTCCTCTCGAAACATATCTATTCAATCCTCCTTTTGTATCCCTTTCTTTGGAGTGGATTAAGAGCAAAAAAGTTAAGCTATATACCTACATCATAAGAACTTTAGGTCGAGCTATGTTAGCTAGTTTAAAATCCGAACTTGGTGACTCTGGCAACAATGAAGCAGACAATAAAGATCCATTTTCTGCTCTCAGAGACTGGAAGCCTCACCTTTTCTTAAACTCGAATGATCTTATTTGCTCTGGATACATAGGATACTTCAAAGCAAGGAAAGTGATGAGGAAGATGAAGATATTGAGGAATCTGGAGAAGAGTGCAACAAGAGATACTGTGATTAGAGGTTTGTTGTCAGGTGAATGGCACAAAGAGCAAGAACCCATTCATTTACTTGCTTCAGCAGAGCTTAACATCAACACGAAGCGGTCCTGCGCATTAGACGCTCATGAGATTCAACAATGGTGGATTCCTAACCTAGATCTCAAGTCCAAGCTGCGCCAGTATTAAGTTCTTAGTTGTTTTTAGCGGATCTGGCATCCGCCAACAGTAGTGGAATTAACTACTCATGTTGTACGTGGAAGTCTGATGCTTTGTCTTTTGTATGTATGTTCTATATTTTTCTAACGTGGGTATTTCCCTTGTTGTTGTGGGTATTCAATTATGTCCCTGTGAGCATTTTGCGCAGAGTAATGGATGTTTATGCATTGTGCCAGTGGTTGTTACGTGTCATGTAGTGAGTGTTTCATGTATATATGTTGGGGGTGTTACAGTTTATTAAATGGATATTTACTGCTATGCCAGATATATTGTATAAAAACCCAAATGAAAACTTTCACTTTAGATTGCTTTATGTTTTAGAAACAGAGAATTAAGAACTTTGTTCTTCGCCATTTTTCCTCCTTGTGTTTGATAGGGTTTCCATTAATCTTTATATAAAAGCACTCTCCATTATTGATTTTTCATTATTGAGAAGCGAATATTTTCAAGCATCATTATTGAGCTTTGTTACTGTTGTTGCTTCTTTATTTTATGAGTTCGTCTTTTCTAATTTATGTCTCAACTGTTATGTTTTGCTTAATGTCTATTTTGTGATGGTTGTTGCTAAACACCTATCGTATCATTTGAGCAATTTATGTTCTATTGTTTCCTTATTTAAACCAACAATTGACATCCGAGCATTTAAAGCTCTTAAGAGACTGTAATAGGGTTTCCCTATTTTCATTTAATCATGATCTCTTCATCTATTTCCATACCTAGTGCTCCTACGTTTTCTGGTGAAAACTACAATTTTTAAGTTACTAAAATGAGAAACTTTCTTAGAGTTTCAAATCTCTGAGTGATAGCAAATAATGGGTATGAAATTCATGCTTCTAATGCTATCTTAACAGCTAATCAACAAAAAGAATATGCTGAAAATGTTTTCAAGAATTCTAAAACTTTATCTCTTCTTCAAACTGACACTTCCGATGCTATGTTCCCAAAAATCATGAATGTCTCTATTGTCAGAGAGGCTTGGAAAATTTAGATGAATTTAAATAATCCATTTCCTGCTCTCAGAGACTGGGAGCCTTACCTTTTCTTAAACTTAAATGATCTTATTTGCTCTGGATACATAGGATACTTCAAAGCAAGCAAAGTGATGAAGAAGATTAAGATATTTAGGAATCTGGAGAAGCGTGCAAGAAGGGATACTGTGATTAGAGGTCTGCTGTCAGGTGAATGGCACAAGGAGCAAGAATCTATTCATTTGCTTGCTTCAGCACGGCTTACCATCGACAAGAAACGGTATTAGAGGTTGAGATTCAACTATGGTGGAATCCTAACCTAGATTTCAAGTCCAAGTTGTAACTGTATTAAAGGCTCGTGAGTTTGACATGGCATGAACATATAAATAAAAAAATAAAATTGCCACAAAATTATTTCTTTTTATAATTTGTTGAATAAGTTTTTCTAATTAGTTTATTAAGAATTTTATAAAAAATAACTGACTATCATACAATTTTTTTTTTTGAAATGCAAAAGCATTTTTTATGAGTGTTGAAACATATGATAATCATAAGCGAACAAATGGCACAGTTGAGGTTTTGAGTTTTTGGAACACATGAATTGGTCTCTCTCTCTCTTACGGCAACAATGATAAGTTAACTAACACATACAAGATTTTGGATTTAAATAGGGATAAAGTTAGAGCAAACTTGTTGAGGGGGTTGAAATAGGGTTTATTAAGACTTATACGGAAACTTCTTAATTTGGAGGCTAAATATACTTTTGAAAACTAAAAAAATATGGGATAGATTTTTAATCTTCTTTTTCAAATTTGACTACAATTTATGAGGTGAAAAATAGATTAATTTTAGTTGTTTACAATGATATTATTATTGTTGTTGTTGTTATTATTGTTAAAATTATGAAAAAAATGTAAGAGATAAGATGTAACAAGTTTATTTTATAAATAATAGAATGATTCTTTTTATTATTTTTATTATGAAATAATAATAATAATAATAATAATAATAATAATAATTACATCATTTGATGAAATGTTAATTCGTTAAAGAATGAATGTTTCATTTTATAATGTTTACAAAACAATCTCTTTATGTGTTATCATTCTCTTTATATATTTCATTCCATCCATCATATTATAGGCAAAAGGTTCTGGTTAATGATCTCTCTAATCATAAGAGAAGCATAGTTAATAATTAGAAGGTCATCAACGCTAATAAGTTTTTCGGAAAATTAAGCTCCTGTCTTACGAAAATATACTAACTTATTTTTCGGAATTTTCTCTTCTTAACACTCTATAATTTTCCAATTTAGTATTTTCAATTTATCTTCATTTTCCAAGAGTGCTTCCATTTCGGAAGTACACATGTATTGCATATACAAGTTCCAATCTGATGGGACTAAAATTTGACATCTTTATGTCTCCTCCTAGTGGATGTGGCAGATTGGTTGACATTATATGCTTCATTTTTGTCCATCGAAACTCCATGTGTTATATTTCCACTTAATAGGTGTGGCCTATTGATTTTTCAAGATGTAATGTGTGTTTCTTTTTCTAAGATGGTTCGATTGTAACTTGAATTTTACTTCCCGAATTCCCAACAAAAAAAAAAAAAAAGGAAATTGACATTTTGTGTCCTTAATGATTTGTCATTGTCATTTATGGGTCAAATTTTGTCTTCAAACTAAGA
Source organism: Sindora glabra (assembly GCA_020226215.1). Lineage (NCBI taxonomy): Eukaryota > Viridiplantae > Streptophyta > Magnoliopsida > Fabales > Fabaceae > Sindora > Sindora glabra. The sequence goes on along the minus strand of CM035227.1, from coordinate 106,468,492 downwards.
ATTCCAAAGGCTATTTTCCAATTCGAGACAGTTTCCCAAGCATTTCATGGCCCAGAAAGTAGCCCCTTGCAAAGATTCAAAATTTGTGTTCTTTCATTTTCCACGAATTGGACCAAAAATGAGTACCCTTTTCAACGTCTCAACTGATTTGAACCAATTCGCGTGTATAAAAAGTCATCTTTCACTTTTTCGCCCTTCAAGTCCACATGTGATTTTTTGCATGAAAAGAACATTTTTTTTAAAAAAATCATTTATATATATTTATAATTATAAAATTTTAAGATAACAAAAAATATATTATTTATTCAAGGTTAGATATGAGAAATATATTAAAAATAATTTACTTGCTATTTTAAGAAGAAAATTATTTTTCTCTACCATTATAATATCATATACACATTATTCTTTTAAATCAATAGGTATATTAATTAGTATCATAAAATATTTACTTATATATAAATAAATAAGATTTTAAAAAACATCTTCTAAAATAACAAACAAATCCTAATATTTGTATGTTCGATGATAATCCAAGCATGCATGTAGTTCTATTATTTATTTTCTTTTTGTGGAACATGATCTAATGATAAAAATAAGATATTTGCTATGATATCCATATTATTTTAAAATTTGAAGTGATATGATAAATTTTAAAATTATTAAATTATAATTATTTATTTTTTAATGAATATAATATATTTAAAATTACAACATTCTGAATTTTAAAATTCTTTGAACCATCATAAAATTCACTTAAAGGTAGATGAGGAAGAGCACATGAAGTTGTTGTGAAAATATAATGTGGTTAACTTTTGTCGTTGAGAAACAAAAAATGCATTTAGCATTTGTTATTGAGTGATGCTACAGGCATTGAAAGTGTGATTCAAATATAAATAAAAAATTATTAATTATATACAGAATAGTAAGATAAATTTGTAATGTCTAATTTAATAAATATAAGGTATTTAAAAATTTAATTTTAAATCTAATTCTTTGAACATATAATATTTTTATTTTTTTTAATTCTGATCTCTTCTTTTGCTAAGTACAGAAAAACGCGCGGGTGCATGTAATTCCACGATGTTATGAAATGGTAAGTTCGACAAAACTTGGTCCACGATTGGCTTTGTCTTCTTCTTCCCACGTGTTGACTTCAAGACATTGATAACGTTATCATGCATACATAATGATCCATGTCTCTTCTTAGTGCTTTCCCTGTGCTTGCACTGCAATATGACTATGTGTACCTTTGTGCCTATCTCGATCGACAGCTTTTAAGATTGAAGCTTCATTAAAACCTCGTCTGCAACCCCATTATAGTTTGTATTCTTTTACCTTTGTTTTCCTTTGATTTATAAAAAAATACTGCTTCAAGATTTGAATTTGAGTTCCAAATTGCAAATTAAAGTTATTATTAAATATAAATGATAGGAAAATTTTTAAAAATTTAATTTAATAGATATAAAAAATTCTTAACCCAATTTTGGATTTAATTTTATATATATATATATATATATATATATATATATATATATATATATATATATATATATATATATAGCATTTTTTATTTGCAAATGCAAAATCGCACAACCGCAAAATTTTATATTTATAATCAGAATTAAAATATAATTAAAGATTACATAATTAAATTTATATTTTAATTTTATCTATTAATATAAGATATAGTGCGCGTAATTCACACTTTAACATTTTCATACGAGAGCAGTGCTTTATCAAAATGTATTTACTCTTACGAACTTGCGTCTTGCTTTTGTTCCAAGCAGCAGATTTGATTCGTTATTATATTAGGGGTTACAGAAGAAAGCATCTCAACAAATAAGGATGATTTCAGGATCTCAGGAGGTAAGATTCTCTTACTTCAATATATAATGCTACGCTGTCTAAAAACTAATCAAGATATATAGCTTGACACCTGCCATTCAATGTTATGTTAATTTTTTTTTCATTTAATGGTGATTTGGATTCAGTTACCTATATGTGTTAATTAATTACTTCCCATACTGTAACCAAAAAATTATAAGAGCTTGATTAAATAATAAGTTAATTTTTCGATTCCAACAAAAAGCTACAGCTAGGGATGTGTATTTGTATTTTCTGGTCTTCTATTTATTGCGACCAAGGTTTTAAATTATGATATGTAATTACAACATTACGTGCAATATTATTATTGTGGACTGGATTGCATCCATGATCTTTTATAATTTTATGTTGCAACAAATTGTATTATCTTGTATTTATTTGTAATTTTGCTAATCATAGGCATAATTTTTAAAATTAGGTTGGTCATTCAATGGGATAGAGCACTAGTTTATTAATTCAATTATTGATTCGCTAGTTGAATCAATTTTAACTTTAAATATATAGATTATGTACATACATTACTAATATATATTTTAATTAATAAAATACAAGTAATACAACAAAAATTTATGTTATAAATAATTAAAAAATAACATAAATTCACTTAATATGAAATTGTAAAAGTGTTGCACATTGAATATTGTAAAATTATAAAAATTCTATTTTTTAAAAAATTAAAAAAAAACTGGTTCAATCTATCAATTCTGACTAATTTTCACGTATCTATATGCATTTTTAATCCAAAAACTATAATTAAATCGGCTTGTTAGCCAATTCATCAATCTAACCACTGATTCGATTTAATTTTCAAAACTATGATCATAATTAAATCAAAATCACAATTTAAAACCATGATTGTAACAAAACAATTTAGAAAGGATACGATGCAAATACCAAAAATGTAAGAAAAGTTCTGGTTAGAGTAATCAATTATTGATTTATATTCATTTCAGGGAGAATCCAGATCATCAAAGAATTGTGATGGCGAGCTTGGTTCAAGGAGTATATGTTCAACAATCGGACCGGGCGAATAACCGCCGTGGAAGCCGAGTTCTAGCTCCCCCGTGGTGGGAATCCTTCCATTTTACGCTCAAAGAAGCCTTAAAATTCATCATTGCCGTCCGCTGTTGACAACTCCATCTACGGTGCAATTTACCAGTTCAATACCTCCGCTGTTGCTTTCAAATCCCCTAAATTCATCATTGCCGTCCGCGGCACACAATTCATCACACTCACCACCGCAATTCGAGACCTAAATTTGGATGGGAAGATTCTCATTAACAAACTCCTCGAAGAGAAAACACGATTCAAGCAGGCTCTTAAATCTCTCAATGATTTGATCACTTCGCCAGATGGGGCTAACACTTGGCTGGCCGGACGCTCTTTGGGAGCTGCCATAGCTCTGCTTGTTGGAAAAGAGCTGGCCAAGAACGGTCGTAAATTGAAAACCTACTTATTTAATCCTCCCATCGTATCATTTCCCATAAATCCATTCATCAAAGATGAGAAGATCAACAAAAGTGATCAGCACACTAAAATCTGCGGGTCGATGTGTTGCAAATACTAGCAGAGCAGCGTTGGATGTTTTAAGAGGTCATGCTGATCCCTTTGATGCTATATGTGAATGGATGCCTCATTTCTATGTGAATCCAGCTGAACCTATTTGCTCCGAATACATCAACTCCTTCGAGCATAGGGAGACAATGAGGAGACTTGGATTCGGAATGGTTGAGAAGATTGCTAATGCATCTTCTGGCTTCAGCAGAGCTTAATATCAATGAAGATGGGCACAAGTGTCATTCAATTGCACAATGGTATGATGTTCATCTGCTTTGTAAGACCGGGGAGTATCGATGCAAGCATCCACCCTTGCCCATTACTAGCTCTAGTTGTGGCTAATGAGGTATTGCATGCCTCTATCCTCACATAAAATATTATTCATTATACTGTAATTTGAACATAAGTATAGGCGTAGGAGCAGGGACATGAGGAAGTACCATTTAAACGACAAGGGCAGCTAATTTTTCAATGTTACAAATAAGGATGCGTGTACTGCAACAATTGTGGAATATGTTTGATGAGAATTTAAGAAGGCCCATGGAAGATAAAGGCTTGAAGGCATTAGAAGAGTTTCAAGGACCAATGACAAGAGCAAAGGCAAAGAGGATTAATGAAAATTTAGAGAGGATGATTGCTGCCATATTTGAAAGAAGGCCCAATTTAGAGTTAGAAGAGTCCAAGATGCTTAATTGCGTATATTTGGAAGACTTGGGCTCCAATGAATCCATTAACATTTAATTAGTTTAGCATTTTTATAATAAATGGGCTTTATGGGCCGAGACTTACTTTTAAATTTATTTTGGCATGAAGACTTGTTATTTTATTTAGGTCACTTAGAATTGGACTTGTTAGTGTACAAGGTCCATTAGGATTTTCTTATGGGGACTGGTAATATATAAGCTCTTGTAAACATATTTTTATTCAGTTTTTAATACAATTTGAGATTGAGAGCTTGTGACTCTTAGGTTTTTGAGTGAGCCAATTATCCTTAATCTTATCAAGAGGCCTCCTCTTGTGGCGATCTTTCCTTCGGCTTATCAATCCGTGATTGTGGCGCCCATCCTCTATCTTTTTCCATTTTTATTGTTTCAAATCCAATTCAAGATCCATATATTTTTCATCAATTGGTATCAGAGCTTTGGTTGGAATTGGATTTGAGGTACTGTTCATACGTACTGTTCGCGCATTGTTCATCATTTCTGTTTTCTGTAATTCGACACTGTTCACGTATCTGTACTATTCACGCCGTCACTGTTCATGCAGTTAGGGTTTCATAATTTTTTAGTACAATCTTCTCTAAATCTTGTTGCAACAATTATTTTATTGCTGGATTCTTATTTCTTGGTAATTAGAATTGCTAAATTCATAAACAATAGTTAGTTTTCTGCACTTGTATTCTTCGTATTCATCACATGTTCTTGATTTGAATCTGTCCAATCTTCTAAAATTTTGTCAGTTTGATATTTGGTGTTAAATAATAGCTTGATTTGAAGGGAATTGTGAATACAATTAATTTTAATTTCTTGTTTACTGCTTCTTTCCAAATTTCTGGTTTAATTGGATTGAATTTTTGCTATCTCAAAAATGAACATTCCATATTTTTGCTTGTTCTTGCAAGTTCATCAGTAGTGGCTAATTGAAAATTGTGTGATTCAATTTGAAAAGGGGTACAACTATTGTGCAAAGAAGAAGAAGAAGAAAAATATGTAGCAAAACAAAAAAACAAAAAAAAGAGGCAAATTTTTTTTTTGCAGCACACAAGAGTGCTTCTTAAATGCCATTTTCTTGCAACTTTCAGCTTATTTTTACTTAGTTTTTGATTTATTCCATACCAGAAATTTTTGAGAACAACTTAGCTATTATTTAACATTATATAATCTTCTCTAATTTCTCCATTCTTGTCTTGTTTGCATTTTATTTTCTTTAGTGTGCTTATTTCTTGTTTAGTTTTTCTTGATTGTCTTTGTTGGCTTCCTTAGTTTTTGTCTTAGAGTTTTCTTTTGTTAGCTTCACTTGTGTCTTGCTGATTGATTGTCACTTGGTTGTGGTTAATTGTATGGATTCGAAGTTAACTTCCTTAAGAACTTTTGAGAGCACCTGAGGGGAAAAAGGCAAAAGAGAAAATCCTTATACAAAAGTCAAATTTGAGTGAAACACGAGTGAGCATCTTTTAAGTGAAACACTTAGCGAGTGGAGAGGACCTTTTATTACATTAACATATCTGTTTTATAGACATGTCTCATGAAGGTGGATCAAGTAGTGAAAGCACTCCTCCCTCACCTAAGTCCTTGGCTGTTAGAAGACAAATTGAAGGACTTGAACAAAGATTTGAAAGAATGTTTAAGAGGCAGAATGAAACCATAAGAAATATTCAAGAAACCATGGCAAATAATGCAAGAAGGCAAGCTCGTGACCATTCTCCACATGCCCTTGAAGATTCTAGTAGTTCTCCTAGAGATGATGAAGAGAGGAGATATAGTAGGAGGAGAGATAGGAGATATGATAGGAGGGATGATGAAGAGAGGAGGTATGATAGAAGAAAAGATAGGAGAGATGATAGAGAGAGGAGGAATGATAGGAGGTGGAGAGAAAGAGATGGAAGAGTGAGAGAAAATGAGAGGATTGGTGGAGTTAAAATAAATATTCCTAGTTTTCATGGAAGGAATGATGTTGAAGCATACTTAGAGTGGGAGTTGAAGATAGAGCAAGTATTCTCATGCCATGACTATAGTGAGGAAAAGAAAGTGAAGGTAGCTTCCCTAGAGTTCCATGACTATGCCTTGGTGTGGTGGGATCAAATTCAAAAGGAGCGAAGGAGATATAATGAGGAACTTGTAGTCACATGGAATGAAATGAAGAACTTAATGTGCAAGAGATTTGTTCTTACATACTACAATAGGGAGCTTCATACAAAGATTCAAGGTTTGAGGCAAGGTGGGAGAAGTGTTGATGACTATTACAAGGAAATGGAACTTGCAATGATAAGAGCCAATGTAGTTGAAGAAAGAGAAGCAACAATGACCCATTTCTTGAATGGGTTGAACTATGATATTCGTGACATAGTGGAACTTCATCCCTAGATAGAACTTGAAGATTTGGTTCACCAAGTTATCAAAGTAGAAGCACAACTCAAAAGAAAGGGGACTTTGAAGAAAAACACCTCTTCTTACAACTCAAAAGGATGGAAGGAAGGAGTGAAGAAGGAGGAAACTTCAACTAAGGATGTGGCTGTCCAAGGTGGTAAATCCTCATCTAAAATTTCTTTTAATTCTACTAATGCCTCTACTTCTTCTACTTCTCAGCATAGGGAAATTAAATGCTTCAAATGCCTTGGAAAATGTCACATTGCATCCCAATGTTCGAACAAGAAGACCATGATTTTAAGAAAGAATGGTGAGATCTCAAGTGAGAGTTCATCTCCATCATCACATGCTACAAGTGAAGAAGATAGTGAGTGTGAGGCTTTTTGTCATGAGGGAGATTTACTTATGGTGAGGCGTCTCTTGGGTAGTTTGGCCAAGAGGATGACACTACACAAAGAGAAAATATCTTTCATTCAAGATGTTTAGTACTTGGGAAGGTTTGTTCTCTTATTGTTGATGGTGGTAGTTGTACCAATGTGGCTAGTATTAGGCTTGTTGAGAAATTGTGTCTTACTACTACTCCTCATCCCAAACCCTATAAGCTACAATGGTTGAGTGATGAAGGCGAGTTGGTTGTTGATAGGCAGGTTTTAATTGCTTTTTCTATTGGCAAGTATAAGGATGAAGTCTTATGTGATGTAGTGCCTATGGAAGCAAGTCATATCCTCTTGGGAAGACTATGGCAGTTTGATAAGAAAGCTATTCATGATGGTCATTCCAACAAGTTCACATTTGCACATAAAGGATGCAAAATCACTTTAGTACCCATGACTCCTAGGCAAGTTTGTGAGGATCAAACAATTATGAAGTTGAAAAGAGAGTAAGAGAGAAAAGATGAGAGAAAAATTGAAAAGAAAAAGAGTGAGTTTAAGGGCAAACTTAAAAAGAAAGGGAAAAAAGTGAGGACACTTGCAAGTGAGAAAGAAGAGAGTGAAAAGAAAAGTGAAGAGAAAAGTGAGTGTGCAAGGAGAGAAAATTTATTTATGAGAGAAAAAGAAGTGAGGAAAACTTTGCTGGCCTCTCAACCTATGTATCTACTTTTATGTAAAGAAAGTCCTTATGATGAATTGATTGATCATTTTGCTAACAATGCTTTGCCTAGTGGTGTTTCTTCTCTTTTGCAGGAATTTGGAGATGTTTTTCCCAAGGAAGTGCCTCATGGTCTACCTCCAATTAGAGGGACAGAACATCAAATTGACTTGATTCCGGGAGCAACATTACCTAATCGGCCTGCATATAGAAGCAATCCTCAAGAAACTCAAGAGATCCAAAAACAAGTAGAAGGATTGCTAGATAAAGGATGGGTGAAGGAAAGCTTAAGCCCTTGTACTGTACTAGTCATCTTAGTACCCAAGAAAGATGGAAGCTGAAGGATGTGCACTGATTGTTGTGCTATCAATAATATCACTGTAAAGTATAGACACCCCATGCCCCATTTGGATGATTTACTTGATGAATTGTTTGGTACTTGTTACTTTTCTAAGATTGATCTTAAGAATAGATATCACCAAATAAGAATAAAGGAGGGGGATGAATGGAAAACAACCTTTAAGGCTAAATATGGATTGTATGAATGATTGGTGATGTCATTTGGATTGACTAATGCACCTAGTACCTTCATGCGTTTAATGAATCATGTGCTTAGAAACTTCCTGGGAAAATTTGTTGTTGTTTACTTTGATGATATCTTAGTTTATAGCAAATCTTTTGATGAGCATGTGTTACATTTAAGGTGTGTGTTGGAAGTCTTAAGGCATGAAAAGTTGTATGCAAATATTGAGAAATGTACATTTTGTAAAGATCATGTAGTTTTTCTGGACTTTATGGTTAATTCTAAAGGTGTGCATGTGGATGAGGAAAAAGTTAAAGCCATAAAAGATTGGCTAACCCCTAGGACTGTGAGTGAAGTGAGGAGCTTCCATAAGTTAGCAAGCTTTTATAGGCGCTTTGTGAGAGATTTTAGCACCATTGCTGCACCTTTAAATGAAGTTGTCAAGAAAAATGTGGGTTTTAAATAGGAAAAGGAACAATAAGAAGCCTTTGATACATTGAAGGATAAGCTTACGCATGCACCCATACTTGTACTTCCTAATTTTGCTAAATCATTTGAATTGGAGTGTGATACATCTAATGTAGGGATAGGAGCTATTTTGATGCAAGAAGGGCACCCCATTGCTTACTTTAGTGAAAAGCTTAATGGAGCATGTTTGAAGTATCCTACTTATGATAAAGAACTTTATGCTTTGATTAGGGCACTTCAAACATGGCAACATTATCTTTTACCTAAAGAGTTTGTGATCCATAGTGACCATGAATCATTGAAATATCTCAAGGGTTAAGGGAAATTAAATAAAATGCATGCTAAGTGGGTAGAGTTCCTAGAATAGTTTCCTTATGTTATTAAGCATAAGCAAGGTAAAATGAATGTAGTGGCCGATGCTTTATTTAGGCATTATGCTTTGCTTTCTATGCTTGATGCAAAATTACTTGGATTTGAACATGTAAAGAAACTTTATGTGCATGATGCTGATTTTGCTGGTTTATATGTGTTGTGTGAAAATGGGGCTCATGATGGGTTTTATAAGCATGAGGGGTTTCTGTTTAAGGGGAATAAATTGTGTATTCCTAAATGCTCAATTCGTGACTTGCTTGTAAAAGAAGCCCATGAGGGTGGTTTGATGGGGCACTTTGGTGAACCTAAAACCTTAATAATTTTGCAAGAACACCTCTTTTAGCCTGGAATGAAACATAGTATTTATCAATTCTGCAAAAAGTGTATTGTGTGCAAGAGGGCTAAATCCAAGGTACAACCCCATGGCCTTTATACTCCATTACCTATTCCGGATTACCCTTGGACTGATATTTCTATGGATTTCATTATAAGTTTGCCAAGGATAAAGAATGGTAAGGACTCCATATTTGTGATTGTGGATCGCTTCTAAAAAATGGCTCATTTTGTTCCATGTAGAAAAGTAGATGATGTTACACATGTTGCGAACTTGTACTTCAAGGAGATTGTGAGGTTGCATGGCTTGCCAAGAAGTATAGTTTTGGATAGAGATTCTAAGTTTTTGAGTCACTTCTGGAGGACCCTATGACAAAAGCTTGGAACTAAACTTCTATTTTCTACCACATGTCACCCACAAACAGATGGACAAACAGAGGTAGTAAACCGTACCTTAACTACTCTTCTTAGGGCTATGGTAAGAAAGAATCTCAAATCATGGGAAGAATGCTTGCCTCACATTGAATTTGCATATAATAGGACATTTCATTCAACTACCATGCATTCACCATTTGAGCTTGTTTATGGATTTAATCCCCTCACCCCACTTGATTTGCTGCCACTACCTAACATTTCATCTTTAGTGCATAAGGATGGTAATGCCAAAGCTGAATTTGTTAAGAAGTTGCATGAAAAGGTGAAGGCTCAAATTGAAAAGAAAGTAGAGCAATAAGCAAAATATGCTAACAAAGGAAGAAAGAAAGTGGTATTTGAACTTGGAGATTAGGTTTGGGTACATATGCGCAAGGAAAGGTATCCTATGAAAAGAAAGTCAAAGCTTCAACCAAGGTACAACCCCATGGCCTTTATACTCCATTACCTATTCCAGATTACCCTTGGACTGATGTTTCTATGGATTTCATTGTAGGTTTGCCAAGGACAAAGAATGGTAAGGACTCCATATTTGTGATTGTGGATCGCTTCTAAAAAATGGCTCATTTTGTTCCATGTAGGAAAGTAGATGATGCTGCACATGTTACGGACTTGTACTTCAAGGAGATTATGAGGTTGCACGGCTTGCCAAGAAGTATTGTTTCGGATAGAGATTTTAAGTTTTTGAGTCACTTCTGGAGGACCCTATGACAAAAGCTTGAAACTAAACTTCTATTTTCTACCACATGTCACCCACAAACAGATGGACAAACAGAGGTAGTAAACCGTACCTTAACTACTCTTCTTAGGGCTATGGTAAGAAAGAATCTCAAATCATGGGAAGAATGCTTGCCTCACATTGAATTTGCATATAATAGGACATTTCATTCAACTACCATGCATTCACCATTTGAGCTTGTTTATGGATTTAATCCCCTCACCCCACTTGATTTGCTGCCACTATCTAACATTTCATCTTTAGTGCATAAGGATGGTAATGCCAAAGCTGAATTTGTTAAGAAGTTGCATGAAAAGGTGAAGGCTCAAATTGAAAAGAAAGTAGAGCAATAAGCAAAATATGCTAACAAGGGAAGAAAGAAAGTGGTATTTGAACCTGGAGATTGGGTTTGGGTACATATGTGCAAGGAAAGGTATCCTATGAAAAGAAAGTCAAAGCTTCAACCAAGGTACAACCCCATGGCCTTTATACTCCATTACCTATTCCGGATTACCCTTGGACTGATGTTTCTATGGATTTCATTGTAGGTTTGCCAAGGACAAAGAATGGTAAGGACTCCATATTTGTGATTGTGGATCGCTTCTAAAAAATGGCTCATTTTGTTCCATGTAGGAAAGTAGATGATGCTACATATGTTACGGACTTGTACTTCAAGGAGATTGTGAGGTTGCACGGCTTGCCAAGAAGTATAGTTTCGGATAAAGATTCTAAGTTTTTGAGTCACTTCTGGAGGACCCTATGACAAAAGCTTGGAACCAAACTTCTATTTTCTACCACATGTCACCCACAAACAGATGGACAAACAGAGGTAGTAAACCGTACCTTAACTACTCTTCTTGTGATTGTGGATCGTTTCTAAAAAATGGCTCATTTTGTTCCATGTAGGAAAGTAGATGATGCTACACATGTTACGGACTTGTACTTCAAGGAGATTGTGAGGTTGCACGGCTTGCCAAGAAGTATAGTTTCGGATAAAGATTTTAAGTTTTTAAGTCACTTCTGGAGGACCCTATGACAAAAGCTTGGAACCAAACTTCTATTTTCTACCACATGTCACCCACAAATAGATGGACAAACAGAGATAGTAAACCGTACCTTAACTACTCTTCTTAGGGCTATGGTAAGAAAGAATCTCAAATCATGGGAAGAATGCTTGCCTCACATTGAATTTGCATATAATAGGACATTTCATTCAACTACCATGCATTCATCATTTGAGCTTGTTTATGGATTTAATCCCCTCACCCCACTTGATTTGCTGCCACTACCTAACATTTCATCTTTAGTGCATAAGGATGGTAATACCAAAGCTGAATTTGTTAAGAAGTTGCATGAAAAGGTGAAGGCTCAAATTGAAAAGAAAGTAGAGCAACAAGCGAAATATGCTAACAAGGGAAGAAAGAAAGTGGTATTTGAACCTTGAGATTGGGTTTGGGTACATATGCGCAAGGAAAAGTTTCCTATGAAAAGAAAGTCAAAGCTTCAACTAAGAGGAGATGGACCATTCCAAGTCTTAGAGAGAATTTGGGATAATGCATACAAAGTGGACTTCCTAGGTGAGTATGATATAAGTGTTACTTTTAATGTTTCTGATTTGTCTCTCTTTGATGTAGGTGATGAAGAGTCAAATTCGAGGGCGAATTCTCTTGAAAAAGAAAGGGTTGATGAGAATCTAAGAAGACCTATGGAAGATAAAGGCTTGAAGGCATTGGAAGAGCTTCAAGGACCAATGACAAGAGCAAAGACAAAGAGGATTAATGAAGATCTAGAGAGGATGGTTGCTGCCATATTTGAAAGAAGGCCCAATTTGGAGTTAGAAGAGTCCAAGATGCTTAATTGCGTGTATTTGGAAGACTTGGGCTCCAATGAATCCATTAGCACTTAGTTAGTTTAGTATTTTTGTAATAAATGGGCTTTATGGGCCGAGACTTGCTTTTAGATTTATTTTGGCATGGAGACTTGTTATTTTATTTGGGTCACTTAGAATTGGGCTTGTTAGTGTACAAGGCCCATTAGGATTTTCTTATGGGGGCTGGTCATATATAAGTTTTTGTAAACATATTTTTATTCAGTTTTGAATATAATTTGAGATTGAGAGCTTGTGACTCTTAGGTTCTTGAGTGAGCCAATTATCTTTGATCTTATCAAGAGGCCTCCTTTTGTGGCGATCTTTCCTTCGACTTATCAATCCGTGATTGTGGCGCCTATCCTCCATCTTTTTCCATTTTTATTATTTCAAATCCAATTCAAGATCCGTATTTTTGTCATCAATGTTTGTGGATCTCTTTATTGTAGTCTGTATCATATATACTCATTTTTATATTTCTTAAAAAAAAAGTTTTAAAAGCTTTTTATGCTAAAATGAGGGATCATACTTTTTTTCTTAAATTAATTATTTAGTTTTGACAATGATAGAGACTAAATTGGATAATTTATAAAATACAGAGATATGATATTGCATTATGCTAATATATTGGGAATATGCCTTCTAGTTCAAGGTTGGTTATTCTATCTAATTGTTATTTATTACCCAGTGTACCTTGCAAATCCAATCCTCATGTTTTTAACATGACTTATTTTCTGAAATGGGATGAAATTTATTTTTATATGTAACTACTTTCCATATTAATGATACATTAGATATTTGGGCAATTAAAAGTTTGATTGTATATGTAACTACTGTCTAATATTTCTTTTGGATTAAATAACTAGTTCACAGTTGAATCAAAAGGCTTTGTTAGGCAATTTTAAAATAGGGCAGATGTTATCTCCAAATTTCCAGTCCTAGTCAACAATTAGATTATCACCTCATTATATTAACCTTCTGACATAAGCACAATCCACATGCATGTTTTCACTCCTAAACCTATGATGGTTTCATCAAGGGAAAATAAATAAGGCCATAAGTTCTTGAGGAAAAGAACGGATTCCACTAAAAAGCAAAATAAATATGAAGACATAAATCCCTCTGCATATGCACATGTATGAACTAACTCCAGTAGTTTCCATCAATAAATTAAAGTTGTACAATTACGTAAATGAAATAGGAGGTTATCTTGTTTAGATGGGAAGCTATCCTATCTTAGTAATTATCGACTCCTTATCGGACAAGGTATTACAGTTTGTGTATATTATCGATGACTTTTAGTATAAAACCATAAAAGCATGATCTCTGGTTGAAATTTCAACGCAAGCCATTCACCAATTTAAGTAAAGTATTAGGAGAGGTATCTGTACCACATTAGTAATGACGTCAGAAGAGTTATTCTTAAATGGGAGCCTGGGGTTCAAATTTAAATCTTGCACAACATACTCTGCGAGAACCTATAAAGGAAGAAATTTTTATTAGCCTCTCTTTCCCTTTTGAGTTCAAAGCTAGAAAAACTTTACATACAGAAGAAAACTCCAAAACTTCCGGACACAGAGAAAGCTTGATACATAAATTTAGAAAGTGTTGGGTATTAGTCCATGGATTTAGTTCTATGATGATGGTTAGCAAGGGTATGATTACCAGGAAGAGTAACATTTGACGACAAAATGAGTGTGAGAAAAGCAATGGAGGAAGCCCAATCTCGTATACTTACGTTTCTGCAAACTTGTTTGCGGGTTAATTCGCCAACAGCCTCTCTCAGATGGGCTCTTTTGTCCCTCCGAGAGATAAAGTTCACCTTTTTGGAGATGGCAAACTCAAAGTTACCCTGAAAACCATCACTACTATTTTTGTTTTATTATATTATTTTAATGGATCTGATCATCTTAATTTCTTTATGTCATTTTTAATCATTTTTAAAAGAAATAAAAATATAATTTTTATTTTAAAATTAATTATTTTTATTAAAATTTAAAATTTAAAATTAAAAAAATAATATGTATTTCTCTTTAAAAATCATTTCATTCATTTTTTTCATGGAGAGGAGAGAATCTCCGTTAATTCTTAATTGATATGTTAATCAAAGTGCATATTTTCATAATTATATACTATTGAAAACACATCATATCATACTATTATGATCATTTATTTTGATGGATTCGATAAATAAGAAAAATGAAATTTAAATCAAGATGAAAGGTCATAATTCAAAATCCTCGCTAACACTATTTTTTTAATAAATATTTCTTTATCTCATTTTTTTAATTATTTTTGAAGGAAATAAAAATATAATTTTTATTTTAAAATCCATTATTTTTCAATAAAATGCAAAATTTTAAATAAAAATAAATTTATATGTATTTCTCTTCAATATCATTTCATTCATTTTTTTTATGGAGAGGAGAGAATCTTCATTCATTCTTAATTGATATGTTAACTATGGTGCATATTTCCATTATTATATACTATCGAAAACATATCATATCATACTATTATGATAATTTATCAAGATGAAAGGTCATAATTCAAATTCCTCACTGACACTATTTTTTTTAATACTATCTAGTGTTTCTTTTGGATTAATTAGTTCTCATTTATCCAGTATTTTTTTTAATTATTTAGTTTCGATGATGATGGGGACTAAATTGGATAATTTATAATTATGCTAATATACTAAGAATATGCCTTCTGGTTTAAGGTTGTTTATTCTATCCGATTGTTCTTTATTACCCAATGTACTTTGCAAATCCAATTCTCATGCTTTATTTTTTGAAATAAGATGAAATTTATTTATATATGTAACTACTTTTCATATTGATAATATATTAGATATTTGTGCAGTTAAAAATTTGAAAATCATTGATTAGATCTTGTTGCCATTTTCTTTCTATATAATCTTGTACTATATTTAGTAGAACTTTTATTATTTTATAGGTTATTGTTTACAAAATGTTACATCGAGTTGACTCAATGGTGGACTATTATAGTAATATCTAATGAAAAAGTGTTGGGAAAAGAATAATCAAACAATTTAACCCAAAAATTAAGTACAGAATATACATACTTAATTTTAACTTTTAGGATTCTGATACTGTAATCCACCATGTGAATGACAAGAATCACATTTAATATGAAATTCTTGACTTCTGTCCACAACAATTGCAACAAAACCCTACACACACTTGTAAAGAGAAGAAGAAGATTAGAGAAAAATCTCTGATGAAGTTTTTCTTAACTTTTAGAAAATTAAATGTCTCGTATCTCTCATTTTTCTTTTTTTCTCTCTTTACTTTTGAAGCGGGGAGTGGGTGGTTATTTCTCTCTCTCTCCCATTTCCCACTCCCTGAATAGTTACTTAAAATTCATTTTGTTTGAATTTAAATTCAAAAGATAAATTAAATATTTATTTTAATTAAATAAATATTTAAAATATAATAAATGTAGGTCACCTATTATGGATGTCCCCGCATTTATTAAAAAGAGTAAGCTGCAATGTTGCACAGAAAATTAAATGATAGTTCTCTGTTAAAAATTCAAATTTTCTAAAAGAATAAATTGATACTTTCATAGTATACAATGAAAATAACACTTATATATATGCACATAATATATTTTAACTTTATGAAATATTTATAACATAATGGGTGATATCACATTTATATACGTACAAGGGTGGAACTAGATAGAGTCTTGTGGGTGCCATGACCATCCAAGCCTTCACCTAATCTCATATATATTATAATATAAATTATTTAAATAAATTTTGAAAAATTAAATATTGCCTTTTCTCAAAAATTTTCTATTATCCTTTTAAGTATTATATATTTTGTAAATGGTATACTTAATCTTATATGTATGTGAGGGTTTAATAGTGAACAAGTTAATTTCTTATTTTATTTTTTAAAATACTAATACAACTTCCCATTATATATTTTCAGTAAAAATAATGCAAAAAGGATTAATACACTTTATCATAACATATAATTATAATAAAAACACATTAGACTTGTGAAAACATATAAAAGGGAAGATTCTTATTTAATTTGGCTAAGATGAACTATAATAATCTGTTTAAATAAAGACACAAAATTTACTGTAAATAGTTCTATTATTTAAAAGCAAATTTTTTTAATTAAAATTAAACTTTAATTGTGTTTTTATTATAATTTTACCTAATTTTAAACCAGATACTAATATTAAAAAGTTTTAAACTAGATAACTATAATTAATTATATATGCTTTTTTAAAAATTTTAAAGTATCAATATCTAAATAATAATTAAATAAGAATATTTATATTATTAAAATAAATTTATTTTAATTATTTTATTATATAAATTTATAATTTATAATTTTATTTTGGGTGCAAATTTTTTTTCAATAATACTCATGTCTATGTAAATTTGGCCGACAAATTTTCTAGTTTCATCCTTGCGCACATGGTATACTTAAATGTCGCATTTTAAATTTTGTTTGTGAAGTTCATAAGTAATATTTCCTAAGTGCATTTTCATAATTTTAATAAGTAATATTTTTATACATATATTTATTTTTTATAAGATAAATCTTATTTTTTAATAATCACATATGTATCTCCAAAAGTCATATAAGTGTTTTTGATCAAAAAGTAAGAATTATGATAAATACATTTTTGATAATATTTCTATTCCATAATTTATACAACTGCTTTTACTTTTAATTTATAGGTCAAAAATTTCTTTTTGATAATTACATATGTATCTACTAAAATCATACAATTTTAAATTTTATTATTATCACAATTTTAATTAGAAAGTGAGAATTATAATAATATAATTTTGATGATATTTGTATTCATATTGCTTATAAAATCAATTAATTTATTAAGAAATAATTTGAAAATATAATATTTACTATATTAATGGAAATAATTATGATTTGTTTATTAAGAAAGAAGAACAAACAAAAAAGTTTTAGAAAAAAACTTGAACAGAAATTTGATCTCCAAAAGGAGAGTGAAATGAAGCAATGAGGTGATGTTATGTGTCCAAATATAGGTGCAATTGTAAGTGAATTGGTTGCTAAAATTATATTATAAACTGATTATTACATATTATTAAGTTCAAAAGAATGATGTTAAAAATATTTATTTACAAAATTATAAAATGTTGGTTATAATTAAAAAGTAGAAGAAGCCAAGCAATATAAATCTACCTTTCATTTTTCTTTTACCGTTCTTTTCATTTTCAAACAAATAAAAATATAATTCTTACTCCAAAATCTATTATTTTTTTTTGTATCCATAATTTTAAATGAAATAATTTTGATATTTGTCTTTATCCAAAATTCACATCATCCCTTTCCCTATAAGAAGGGAGGATCTTGAGTCTAAATTATAAGATAAGATGAAGATCAACTGTATTGTCAACTTTGCAGCTCTTAAAATATATAAGCATAGTTATTAAATCCAAACTAATTCAGCCAATTTAACTACTAATTTGTTGAATTAATGATTGGTCTAGTTTAGGTTATACCATTAAACTGATTTTGTAAATAAAATAATAAAAATAAATTTAATTAATTTTATATTGAATTAGTTGAACCATTATATTTTATATTTTTAAAATGGTAAGAAATTTAATTTAATTTAAAAAATTATATCCTTACTGACTTATGTATGAACTTGGTAAGAAATGAATAACTGATAATATACATAAGTTTAAATTCAAATTCAATTAAAATAAGTGCATTCATTTTATAGACAAGGTAAAAATGTGGAGATTTTGCTTTCAACATCTAAACTAGTAGAAGGCAGCCTGATTAAATTAGCTCATTGGTCAAACGATTGGAGTGAGTAAGTTTTCAAATAAAGAATTTAAACTGTAATTAAAAGAACGACTCTTTAAACCTGGAAAACCAAAACTATAAGATATTAAAACAAAAAATTTTAAGTAATAAAGTAATTTACTAAATAGAGGATGCAAAAAGAAAATGAAGAAGAATGAAAATAGTAAGGACTATGTTTTCGCACTGCTTTTTGAAGAATGAAAAAGTAGGAAAAATTATTTAGTGAGAACAAAGGAAAAATATAATTTTGTTATATTACATTTTGTAATACATTGAAAATATATGAATTTAGGAGAAGGATTGCTATTTTAAAAATACTTCAGTTATGGTAAGCTCTTGCAATAAATTGCGAGTTCTTATGATAATTCAATGCAAAAATTGAAAAACCTGTAATTTTTGTATATATAATTTTGTAATTTTATCAAAAAAAAGTTACAAGGAGAAAATTTAAGTAAAATTTATAAGTGTTTGCTACAAAATTTTTAATTATAATTTTATACATATATTACGTTTCTAACTTAATATTAATAATTATAACTCAAGAGATATAATTATTAATAAATTAATACTAACAACAAATAATCATCATATAAAAATCAATTATTTTAAAAATAATGATAATAAATTCATCTTTCTATATAACATCAATTTGAATTGGTACATGTAAACATCGAGCACAATGAAATGTATGAGAAATTTTAAAATTTAAAAGGTTTTAATATTCTATATGGGAGAAGCGATATTATTTTAAAACACTACAGCAATTATATACTATTAAAACAACACCTACACCAATGATAAAAACCTTTCTAAGGATATTCTGTATCGAGACTGATATCCACGAGTATTCTTTCTAATGAAAATTATTGAATATTGGATTCTACGTGTCGGTGACCTAAACACTGAAAAATCCTAAGTATCTTCCCTTCGAAGGCATCCTAACTCTGACTCGCTCAAATCTCACAAGTACGTGAAACACTTCGACAATGTGTGGACAAAGGAATTGGTGTGAATTGGAGATATTCGGCAAGAATACTCCTTTGGAGTGTGAACCTTGTTTTATACTAGAATATTATTTTGTTACATTTAAGTTTTGTTTGTTTTGTCGGAAAGTATTTCTGTAAAAAAATATCATTTATATATAAACTAATAAAAAGATGATGTATCATTTACATTGATAATTAAAAAAAATGACACTTAAAAGATTGAAAATAAAAGAAAGCAAATTCTTTTTTTGAAATTAGAAAAGTTGCTTTCTTCAAATTCTTTACATTTAACATTAAATAAGTAAAACACTTTTCTTCATATTATTATTTTTATAATTATATTTTATAAAAAATATTTTCTAACAAAATAAACGGAGCCTTAATTCAAAATCAAAACTTAACAATGTATAGGAACCTTTTTTATTCCTTGACCATATTCAGATACATCAGCATTTTTCTCATTTTATCTCGAACAAGTAATAATTCATGGAACCGAGCATCTTTTGAACATACCAAATTAAACAAAAGGACAATTAATTTTATATTTTTAAAATGGTAATTTTTTTAAAAAAATTCTAATTTATTTGATTATAGGATTTTATATGACTTCAAGTTATTTCCTTTTTATTATCATGTTTTGATGAACCATAATATGAACTTATTATTATTTTACTTATTGAACATGTGTCTTTTCATTATTTTTTATATAAATTTATATTTTTTTATATTTTGTAATTATAAGCAGTTAAATCAATAACCCACGAAACTGAATTGGTGACTTGATGAACTAGACTCTTTTTTGATTTAATATCCAATGTGATTTTAATAACTATGCATATATTTATAATATAATCCATACTAGTGCCACATTGACTACAATATAATTATTTTAACAAACAATTTCAGAGTAATTCCTAAGTTACATTCTTAATAATATACAAATCAATACACAATATCATATAATCATATTAATTTATTATAACCACTATCCATGAAATAATATTTAACTCATTTTCAATTATATGTCTAATAATCACTTGAACTATAAGGAACTTTCCTTTTTTTAATTGATTTATAATCTATAACATTATCCACCTAGTTACAAACATAATTAATATATTAGTGTCACCTATACAACATGTAAACTTACATACTTAAAGAGCAACCGTAAAAAACATGTGAGGAAAATTGAAGAAAATAATGCTTTTATTCGTAATAATAAAAAACTAAATGGGCTAAATATTCATCTTAAAGGTAGCAAATCTAACTCTAGCCAACATCAAGAATAAAACTAATTTAGGAGTTATAAAGATTATCTAATTGGTCTGGCACTAGAGGCATAAAAATGAGTTTTCTTTGAAGATAAAAGGAAAGCTAGGATGGAAGAATAGGATAGCAATGGGAATGTGGGTGAGAATGAAGTTGTCTTTAATTTACTTGAAGGTATGAAGAATAAATTATATGAGTCATGGAAACATTCTCATTGGAAAAGCCTTTCTGAAAAAAGTGAATTTTCAATATCTAGATTTTAAAACTGGGGCCCTTTAGCAAACAAAAAGGTCTTCCTTTATTTTAGAAGGGTAATTTTTTTATGTTTAAATTTGAATTATAATTAGATTCAGTAAAGGTTTTTAATGGGTGGCTCTTAGTTTGTTGTAGACCATTTTTTTGGCTTTAAGGAAATGGGAACTACTTTTTAAACCTTATTTAGCTAAATTGTCCTTAATTGTAGTTTAGGTGAGATTTCCAGAACTACCAGTT
This sequence comes from Sindora glabra, assembly GCA_020226215.1. NCBI lineage: Eukaryota > Viridiplantae > Streptophyta > Magnoliopsida > Fabales > Fabaceae > Sindora > Sindora glabra. Next base: position 106,447,567 of record CM035227.1, on the reverse strand, counting down.
ATTAATAATTAGTGGGAGGATCTATCTGATGTTGAAGGTAGATACTCATACATTTCTAGGGTGATAAAGGAAAATATACAAGGGAATGTATGCAAATTAATCCAAATTATCCATTGAAATGTATTGTTCATATTGGTAAGCTCAAGCAACTAATTTTTTTATGAACAGTTGAGTAAAGGATGGGCATTAGAAAATTTTTGCCTAAATGAAATTAAGGAAATTGATGAGAATTCTTAACCATAAAATGTTAGCAAAGAAACTCCATACTTTAGCTTAATAGTGAATAAAATGATAGTTCTAACATCTATAGAGCTCAAGGATTCAAAATGTTGATGATGATCAATATGTTTGGTGGAAAGGAAAAAGAACAAGATAAACAATGAGTTTGAAGGCTTTAACTAAAGGCATTGGATCTATTATGCAAAAGTCAAGTAAAAAGCCCTTTATTGGATTGAATATTGAAAGACCTAAACATGTTTAGATTGCTAATAGCCTAGGGCCTAATAAACCTACTATTAACTAGAATAATAATGAATTAGGCCAAGAAACCCAATCCACCAAATAAATCTTATTTAGGTTCAAAAATAATGCAACAATCCCTTTTATCTTCAATAGAAGTTAACCGTAGACCAAACTCCTTAGCTTTTGAAACTCCCAATTCATTATCTTAAAGTGTGGAGATGGAAGAAGTGGCAAAATTGGAAGCTAAGATTTTATTAGGGTTCTTCATCAATAACTAGTTTTGGAGATCTACCTAGAAACACTGGAATGGATATCGGTAGATCCTTTTATATAATAGGAAGCTATAACTTATCCTAGATATAAGCTTGGAAGACATTAAAGCCGTTCATATGCTATTAAGATGCAAATGATCCTTGTTCTTTCAAAAAAGAAATGGAAAAGTTAGATCATTCCTCAAACTATAATTCACATAGATGATAAGCACAATTGAAGGTACCTAGAAATTCAACTTAATTTGCCAAAACCTAATAGAGATCCATTAGTTCAATGCCCTTTGGATCCATTTCATGTTGTAGTAAGAAAGACATGGTAGGACATGATACTATTGAAGAGGATCAATATAGGACAACAAAATGCAAGTTAATGATAAGGGAGTCAAGCCAAATATCTTTCTACTTCATCTGGACCTCTATCATCTTGGTATCTTGTCAAGTTGATGAAACTAGGTGGTTCATGATTAGGAGTTCTTTGGAAGGATGGTGGTAAAAGCTTAGGTTTAGTCAATTGAAAATCCATACAGGTCTTATGAGTTAGCTACCTTTTCCAATCAACTAAATATGGATTCCAACAATTATAATATAAAAATTTAGAATGCTTATGATGCCTGATCCCCAACACTAGGATTTTTAGGCTTGCATCTAAATTTATCATTAGGGAAATGATTCAAATTCTTATATTGACAAATACTAGATTAGATGGTGAAAGAGTTAGGAATACTGCTCAATCTCTCCCTTTTGTTCATTGACAAATAGCCACCACCACTAGGTTTGTCAATGGGATGTAGTTGTTATGGTATTAAAATGAAATGGAACTTAAAGGTGGTGAACAAATCTCGATAAGAGATCCATGCCATTACAAAGGTAACCCCTAATTTTCCTAAGTGGTTGTTAAGTGATATACATGTTAGTCATGATTTTATGGCTTCCTTGATTAGTCATTTGCCAAGCAAAAAAATTTAGTGAGACTTCAATTAATTTTTATAGAGTTAATTTGTTTATTAAGCACTTGGATTATTGCAACTTAACATATATAAGGTATTTAGATCCTTTTTTCACTTGAACAAAATCTAGAATATTTAGTAATATTATTCTTGAAAGACTTAACTAAGCTTTGTGTAACAATAATTTGATCATTTACATCTTGAAACTTAAGTTATTAACCACTTTAGAATTATCTCTAAACATTTTGTTATTGTTATGTATTTGTTTTCCTAGGTGCATAGTGGTCTTGAGAAAATATTTAGATTTGAAACATGTTAGTTATCATATTTGAATTTCCATAGTTTAATAGCTAAAACATAGGAAGTTTCCTCTCCTTTTGATCTTACTAATGATAACTTTATTAAAAAAGCTTCTTGATGGAGTTTTAATGTATTGGATATGTTTTCTTTTTTAAAAAAAGAACTTTAGCTAGAATCTAAAGGTTCAAATTTCTTGAGAAACTTATAACTCAGAGGGCTTATATAGATTGAATCAATCTCTACAAGAAGCCTTCAAGTTTTTAAGCAAGAAGAAAAGATTTAGAAAGTCTAAAACACAATGGATACAAGATGAGGATAGGAATACTTACACCTATCAACTTTCTACAAAAATTAGAATAAGGAAAAAATAAAATCACAAAACTTAAAAATGGTATTAGTGAGTGGATACATAATATCTTTTTCTTAAAGAATTAAAATAGAAAAGATTTTTGGGTTTTGTAAATACTTTTAAACCTTCTTTTTGGTTTGTGAATGTTAATAAGGAAAGTAAATTCAGTTTGATCATATGTCTTGATAGTTAAGAAATTTTGATGGCTTTAAAATCCCAAAAACCCACAAAAGCACTTGTGCTTAATGGTTTGCATCCTAGTTCTTTCAAAGGTTTTAGCTTGAAGTTAGGGAATCTGTTTATAAGTATGTTATTCAAGCTTTTAACTGTTTATTAGTTCCTAAGTGGTTAAATAAAACTTTAATTTGTTTAATTCTAAAAGGAAAAAAATCATGAAATAATTATTGCTTTTAAGCTAATAAGTTTGTGCAAAACAAATCTTAAGGTCATCTAAAAAATCCTAATAGGAATATTAGAAGTTTTTCTTCAAAATCTAATGTCCCCTTTTCAATTAGTTTTTGTCCAAAACTAAAAGCTAGGTGATAATATAATTACTCTAAGAGAAATAATGCACATTATTGATAGATCCAAAACTAAAAAAGGTGTAATGATAATCAAAATTGAGCTTGAGAAAGTATATGACCCACTTGAATGAAATTTCATTAAGGATATGCTCTATTTTTTTAAATTTCCCCTTTAATAGATTAAACTAGTTATTAGTTTAATCTTTGGTGTCTTATATTAAATCTTGTTTAATAGAGGGATAATAAATCATTTTTATCCTTTTAAAGGTCTCAAGTAGTGAGACCCTTTAACTTCCTTCATATTCATTTTGTGTTTAAAACATCTTCATCATTTGTCATAGCCAAAAAATTTAGGATCCTATTAAATCAAGTAGGCATGATTTGATGTTCTCTTACCTTTTCTATGCTAATGACATTGTGCTACTTAATAAAAATTGATATTAAAAATTATAGAATAATTAACAAAAATGCTAAATGTCTTTGTTGATTTGTAGTAAATCTTAAAAAATCTAATGTTTATTTGAAAAAAAAGCACTAATTCTCAGCTTAGTGATAGACTTAGCAATGTGTTTGGTATTGCATATAAAGCGAATCGAGGAAAATATTTAGTGGTTAATATAAAATTAGATTATAAGACTACTAATTTACAATTTTTAGTTGATAAATTAAGAGAAAGAATGTGGGTTTGACAACCCAGATATTTATCTTCTATTGGTAAAGTTATTTTGGTCAATTATGTTCTAACTATTTTACCTTTATATCACTTCCAATTCACTAAGGTCCCCTAAAGGATTCTAGTAGAATTGGATAAAGTCATTAGAAATTTTCTTATAGGAGGTTCAACTAAAAGGAGAAGAATGTCTCTTGTTAAATAAGATATAGTCTCGTTAAATGAAATATAATCACACTTCCTAAGAAAAAAGTGAAGTGTAGGATAAAAGATTTTGGCTTCATCAATATGGCTATGTTAGGCAAGATTACTTGGAATTTTATTTATAATTGTCAAGCTTTGTGGTTAAAGGTTCTTAGAAATAAATACTTAACCTTAGGGGATAATAATTAGGTTAGATAAAATAAAATTTTTTCTCATAATTAAAAGGTTATAAGATGCATAATTGATATCATTAAGGCAGGGTTAAAATGGATTAAAGGAAATAGGAAAAAAATTTATGGTAAAAAAATAAATAACCTAAAATTAAGGCATCAATAGAATGTATTCAAAGGCCCTTCACCTAGACCAAAAATGGAATTAAAGAATAAAGAAAGATTCAGAGTAAGGCTTGAGCCATAAATGAGATTTCTTTCATTCTAACTACTAAAATAAGGAATTCTATTTTGGGAACTCCTTTGATATAACAAGAATAAAAGATAAATTAATTCGGATCTATCTAAGGATAGGCATTGTTTAGTCAAAAGCATTTTTAATTTTTTTTAAAAAAGATAATTTTCCCTTTCTAAGGAAAAATTTGAATAGATATGAAAGATCCCCAAAGTTCCTAAAATTCAATTTTTTTTGTTTGGTTGACTACTTTGAATAGGAATCCTATTAGGGAACTTTTAATTAGAAAAGGAATGGATATTTCCTATTCTTGTGTTCTTTGTAATACTAGCTCCAACTCTAGTACTTATATTTTGGGAGAATACCTTATTGCTTTCGCTCTTTGCAATAATATTGGTATCCCTTCCTTTAGCTTGCACATATTACATTTAGATTTTTTTTAATGACTGAAAGGTAATCTAACGTTAAATGAGTTAGGTTGTATTTTAAAGGTCTTTTGGACCATTATTTTTGCATATGATAATTGGAATCTTTTGTTATATAAGAACACAACAATTTTCATACCTGATCAAGGAAGTTCAATTTTAAAGGATGTTACTCTTTCTAAATTAGCTAAGTATTGAGTAATAATGGTGTTACTACAGAATTATCAATCTACATTAGTTGTTTAATGCACTCTATGTTGATTAAGAACCAATGCATATACAAGTGTTGTCATATATTAGATAATTCCATATTGATTTCACTCCCAACATGAAAAAGATATGATAACAACAATTTCTATATGTATCAAATTAGTTGTTGTTTTTTCATTTGGAAGCCTTTTTTAGAAATATATTAAACATTAAATACCAATTCTTTATTAAATAACCACAACCAACATGATATGTCATACCCTATCCTAAAACTAACCTATTCATAGCTCTTCCTCCCTACTTGGTCCCTTCCAAATTCTAACATCTCTTATGACACTACAAACCCCTAATTTGAATAATTTTTAATATTTTAACAAAAGAATTAATGTAGCGAAAGTTCATATCCAATATCTGTTAATCAATATGTGAGATTAACACTTTCTAAAAAAGCACACTTGAATATAATATCTACAAATATAATGAATATTTATTAAAGTTTGATGTATAATATTATAAATTTCATATAAATAAATAGCAAATTATACCACTAAATGCAAAAAAAATGAATGGAATTAAATTTTTTACTTATACAAATATGTAAAATTTTAAATAATATAGTTACTTATAATTAAATACTTTGAAATCCAAAATTATAAAAATTTTAAATTAAAACAAAAGGTTTAATTATTATTAATTTAAATATTAAATAAAATTAGTTAACTTATTAATTATTAATTATTAACTATAAACTTTCAGTTATCAATTAGTTTATTAATTATCAAGTAATCTATTAATTAGCTTACGCTATATGGTTCCCATATATTCTTCTCACTCTTATTGTCTTACCAAACATCCATCCTAAACTGCCTATCAAGTGTTATAATTTTTTTTTAAATATACTTATTTGTTCAGCTTCTAAAAATTAAAAAACAAAAATGTATTTTTTATTATATAAATAATAGGAATATAATTAAACTAAATTTTACAAAAAAGCAAGACTTATCTACTCTTTTTCAAATAAATTAATGAGAATAAAAATTGAGTAAGACACTTGTAATAATATCTTAAATTTTAAATTTTGAAATAAAATAATAAAATTTGAAATTATTTAATTATAATTATTTATTTTTAATAAATACAATTAAATAATTTTAATTTAATAATTTTTAAAATAATAATATCATTTTAAATTTTAAAATTCCTCGAACACATCTCAAACAAAGCACAGCAGGAAAGCTTCCTATTCGTTCAATCCGTGTACTTTATATTAGAGTGAAAGTAAAAATATTGAAAAAAAAAATAAAAGATGTTCGTATTTAACCTCCTTAAACGCAATTTAGTTACTTTTAACAGTAACTTATTCAAAATACTTATTTGCAGTTATATCATAAATGTTTTATAAAATCAATTCTATTCCCAATAATTTATTTTACAAGAAATTTTATTTAAAAATTAGTTAAATTCACATTAAAAATAGATAGAAACAATTATGAGTGACTTACCTTCCCTTTTTTAAGCTGAATTGCCAATATTTTTATTTTTTTTGAAAACTGTAGAAAAATTATTTGTAGAATATGAAATTTCAAAATAACTATATAATATTAAATCATACTTCATATTTTCAAACTTAATTCAATCAGTTAAGTCAGTCGATTAGGGATTGATCCAAATTAATGGTTAAATCCGGTACAAATTAAAACCCATTTTAATCTGTTAAAATTCGATCAATGCTCGGCCACCCGTGAAACTCGGCTCTGGTTTTAGAAAAATAACGCCCGTGAATGTCATAAGCGGGATTTGAGTTGCAGAACAGTGCTAATAATATGGGAGCCTAATCACTTAATTGCTTTGCTGATTTGATATTTATGCTGCAAACAATATCTTAGTTTCAAGTTTGCTTACATAAGGTTTTAATATAAGATAGTTCCCTTATTCCGATTTCAAATATATTTATATATATTGGTTTCACTTAAATTATATATGTTTGGGATATGAAAATTTAAACAATTAAATTTGTGATTTCCTGAAAATTACTCAAATTATTTTTTATTAACTTACTTTTAATAATGTAAAAACACTTATATTAATTTTATGTTATGATAAATTTTTACAATTTATATGTATAAATATAAAAATACTTTAACTAGTACAATTATTTGATTAAATCGGTTGAATTGGTTCGATTTTGATCTAATCATCTTATAAAATTAATGGTCAGACTAAGTTCTAAAATATTATTTTAAAGGGATGTGTTTTTCTCAAAAATAAAAAGAAATAATAAAGTGTAAAATCTTTTGTCATGCTCCAACTTTGGATATATGACTTGCGTAGAAAATTGCTATTAAATATCTTTTCACAAGCCTAAATTATATTTTACAAAGCTAAATATAATACAACTTTATCATACAGGTGCTTGCTATGGTATTTTTATGAGAATCATGGGTTTGAAACTTAAGACATATGGTAAAATGTCATTAGTCCACATGTGATATCATGCAATAGACTAAATAATTTTAGTAGTAAAAAATAATTGGGTAAAATTACTAAAATGGCCTTATTTTAAAGGTGAAGATCACAATGTTATTTTCGAACCTTAGGCTTTGAAGCCTGGGTCACACAATAGTTTATAATTCTTTCATGTGGATATGTGTAGACAGAATTATATATTTTTAGATAAAATATTTTAAGTAAAATTACAAAAATAACCCTAATTAAATTGTAGAAGAAGAAAGAAAATTTTCATCACTAATCATGTTAGTTCTTCTAACATTAGGCCATTTTGTTCTTGCTAATTATGAATAGAAGCCATCAATATCAAATGGAAGGATGTCAATATTTAATTTTTCTTTTTATAATTTTTATCAATTTTATTATTTACAATATATATTAATATTTTTTAGTTGTGTGTATATATATATGTATATTATATTTTTAATTCACATTACTTAATAATTCATATATTATTTTCTTTTTATTATTTACTTTATCACATATTTTTATATGAATGCCTAATCTTTACGGTTAAAGTGCTATTGTTACTAATAAATATAAATATAACATAATGTATTTTTATTGCATAATAAAATATATTAAATAAGTTAATAATTCAATTTAATTTAAATACTTATTGATAATGAAATTTATCATTTTAATATTATTTAACTATATTTTATATTTTTAAGAATTTAATTTTCCTTTATTATCAATGTAAATTTACTTTACACTATCACTTAATCATGTAATGCCATATTGATAAATAAATGTTAAAATTTCTTTAATACAATTAAAAATTTTTAACTACTTTTTAATGAAGCATCTTCTTATCATTTATTAATAGTGTGAAATATTTTACTTTAATAATAAATTAAATTTAAATCATATTTTTAATTATATAATATTTCATAATATATCACATCATATTTTTTAAATTGTTTAAATAACCCATATTATTTAACCACATTTACATAATATATCTTAATTAAATATTAGATTTGTTAAATAAAAATTTGAATAATACATTAATTTGATTGGAGTCGAAAGAAATAATAACTTAAAGGAGTAATATAAATAAGGTAAAATCACAATATTACCTACTAGAAATTAAGAGAGATCAGAGGAGTTCCATCGCTGTCTTCTTTGCACTTCCACTATAAGACAACAAAGGCGAATGCTATCACGAACTTTATTGCATTCTTAATTAATTTCATCTTAAGTTGGCTTTTGCTTGAAGAAAATAGTTGCAATAACATGTTGGATTTAATCACTGTGATGTCCATTGATGGAATTCAGATGCAAGAAATCGAAGAAACAAACATAAGAATGAAACTGAGAAAGGTTAGGTGTATTTAAATATATGTTTATTTTTATATTTTTAAAAATTATTTTTGAATTAAAAAAATAAATTTTAAAAGATGTTTGGTATTGTAAATAAAAAATATTTTATATAATTACAAATTAACATTCAAAACAAAGAAATATATTTAAAAATTATTTTTTATCTTTAAACTATATATTTAAAAATATTTTTTAAAAATAAATTATCAAATAAATTTTTTTATTTTTAAAAATAAAAAATAAAAAAATTATTTTAAAAATTAGCAAACAAATACACCATTTATTTTTTATTGTAAGAAGATGGAGTTTGGAAAGAAGTAGCAAAAGGAAATGAAGGATTATGTGTGAGTGCATTGATTTTGTAAGCCTAGGTTTCTTAACATAATTATATTTTTTAATTGTTTCAAGCTAATTATGTTTTCTTTTGACGTAAATTATCATTTATAATTACATAATTTTTTAATTAATTCAATTAAAATATTCCTTGCATATTGAAATATTAAATAAATAATTTATTAAAAAATTTTAAAAGAATAATATGTTAATTAGCGTGAGAAAATGTAAGAAGGATCACTTTTTCCATATAAATAAGTGATAGTTACTTCAAGAATAATTTAATGTAAAAATGATAACATTATAATTATTATAATATTAAGAAAATTTGAAATAATAATATTCCAATACACTTTAAAAAATAGTAATGATTGTGAATATTGCATTAAAGAATGATTATGAATATTAAAACAATAATTAATTGCCATAAAGTTTAGCATGCAAATCTATTTGATCTGGTTGCAATCTAAGAAAAAACCCAACACAATGGGGGCCCATGATCATTTCATGCTCATGCTACACAATGACGGACAAGTTTGCCATGTCAAATCCCAATTAGCAAACCTAACATTATTATGTAGCCTTTTTGGGGTGTCAATATTTGTAAACTTTTGTACCACATTCCTAATTTTTCCTTGCAAAACAAAACATATTTAATACTTCAAGAACTCAAACCGTATATTTAGCCATTTTATGGCTCTCAAGTGGTCACCTTACCTTGGGTTCTAAACCCTAGGGGCATCGTAGAATTGATCATATGATAGTTTGTAGAAAAAACATTGACATAAAGTACTTTTAATCATATATAAAATTAGATAGAATTTTCCATTATTTATATATTTTTTAGGAGTTTCACACCTTAATATTTAAAGACCATAACTTATAAAGCAAACCACCATACTATATGCATAAAAATTATTCTTATATTAACTCAACATACACATTGATTGTTATGCCTTTTTTAAAATATAATAATTTAAAAATTATTTTGTGAAAAGAATAATAAAAATTAGTATAATCTATAAGCAAGAAATTTAGCGTGTGAATTATGAAATAAAGTGAAGTTAGTAATTTAATGAATATGCAAATCTGTATTCTATGAGAAACAAATAAGGAAAGTTAAATAAAATTATAAAGTTTTTGAATTATAATGAGTAAGTATGTGGGTATAAAAGAGATTTAGGGATGAGCTTTCAAAAATATCCCTAGAAATATTATTCCTTATTTTAAGCCAACAATCATTTTTTTCCTTTATTTTCCATCTTCCCTAAAATCATACTTCCTCTCCTAACTTCTACATCCCATTTTTTTCCAAAAAAAAAATTGCGAGGAAAACATTAATCTTTCTTTAAAATTTTCATTTAATTAGGGTAAGATCATCATCCTCATTAAGATTCCTTGAATTTCTTTTTGGTTTGATAAGGATTATGACTTATTTGGTTTCCATGAAATTTTGGAACGTTAACTTAATGAATCATTAATTTTTGAAATGATTAGGGTTTAAAGGCATTAATATTGACTTCTAGTATTCTTTGTCATATAAAGTGAGTGAATATTCTAGCTATACTCCACTAATTTTGATTGGAAATGTGTTAGTTTGCATATATATATTGAGTTTAGTTTGAATTGTTGAGATATTATGATTCATAAAGTTTGGATAAAATTTAAAGTTAAAGAAAACTTGCATGGGATATTAGTTATGTATATTTATAAATAGATGATTAGTTGGTGGATAATAAAGGAGATTAGAAGGCATGCAAGGTCAAGTGGATAGTGAAATTTCAAAGAAAATTGCAAATATACATGCATGACTTAATTTCAAAATTGATTCAACATGTTTAGAAATGAACTTCATGCATGAGTCATTTCTAGAATCAATTTTTCTTGCTCAAAATTTATGATTCATATATGAATCAGTTCTAGAATCAAGTTACCCATTCTAGAAGTGAAATATCTACTTTAAATTAGTTTTGAAATCAATTCTCCCCATCCAAAATGAAAAGTCCACCTTAAATTGCACCTTGAATCAATTTACCTTGCTTTATTTCATGTTTTAACATGGTAAATAACCAAAATTGATTCTTTAATTCATAGTTAACCTTGAAGTTGATGTATGAACATATTGACCAGGATCTTTACCTTATTCAAGCATATGTATGGGTATTATATCATGAATCGCATTAAGAGTGTAATTGTTATGTGATGTATGAGGTGGAAAGATACTTCAACATGAGGTAACTTATGTTAGGTGACATAATTAATCTTGTTTATGCAATTATGCAATGGATTGTGATATGTGACCATGTATAAAGGCATGATATTGTTGGATTATTGTGATAAACATGGCTTATGGCGAAAGCTTTGGGCAACTTGTAAAATAAGAAATTTGAAAAAATTGATGTGAATATTGAACGATTAATTTTTGATATTAGATATGAAGGGTAAAAAAGTGATCTTGGAAGGACAAAGATAGATGAGTGTGAAGAGTATAAGGATAATTTTGAAGTCACAAGGTAGATATATATGTTTTATCATTAATTATTATGAATTGTGTTATGGAACTATAATCGGATTATCTATTGGTTATTCTTATGTGATCTAGTTATGATGATATGATTATGTATGAGCCTTTTGAGACTAATTGAAACAAAATCAACAATGCAATTATGCATTAAGTTCTACAAGAGGATGATCTAGAAGGCAAGTTGTTATATTTCTGGACTCATCCTTCTATGATTTATGTTGTAGATTTTCAAATTGAGCTACCATTATAACTTTGTCAAATCTATATTACCTCAAACCTTATTGGTTTTGTTATATGGTAACACTAGGATATTTGTGTATAAATTATCTTTCAAGCCTTATTCTATATATAGGCTTAGATAGAAGATTTGAACATTGAATTTCCTTTTATTTTAGTTAGAGTGGCTTTTCCTTAACTTAGAAAGGTTATAAGTAACTACAACTTCCTCATATTTTGTAAAACTTTACTAATGAGTAAAACCCTATCTTTTGACTAAAGTTACCTTTCTTTTACTACTTCTTTAACGAATTATTCAAATTTATGATAAGTATATAGGATTAGGTTGGTAGAAATAGGGTAGTAGGTTCCACCTCAATCACAATTGGGTTAAGGTTATGAGATTGACATATATGCAACACAATCTTATTCCAATTATTGAATTCTCTTCAACATGATGCCTTTAGGTGACATTTAATTTATAAAATCTTTCTCACATTTTTAGGAATATTTTAGAGAAATATGAAATTCTTATATTTAGTTCACATTTTAAATCTTAGGAATTTTTTTAGCCTAATATTTTTTCAAAATATTCCTATAAGGAAGTAGGCATCCTACATTCCCATAACTCGAGAATGTTTAATTAATATAAATAAACTATTTTGTTTATAGTTCTATTAAAGCTTTATTATTATTAATACCTTATTTCACCACCACATATTATTGTTAACTATTGTTAGCTACCATTATCACGATTATCATTCATCACTCACTACTGTTAACTATTCAATTTTTAATGAGAATATTTTTGATATTTTAAGAGTATTTTTAAAAATATTAAAAATAATTAAAATATAATATTATAATATTTCTAAAATATTTTTAACTAAATCAAATATAGTAATATCATATTTACAAGAGTTTAATTCTTGAGAATTACATTTCTAAAAATATTTGGCTTTGTGAGTTAAATGCCTCGATCTCCATATGGGTAACAAGTATTTATTACAATGGTTTCAAGCTTAGAAAATGTTGAAAGAAAAGGAGCGAGTTTCGTGAACTTAGAATGAGTTTCATGAACTCAATGAGTGAATAAATTACTAAAATATGCAACCCAAAAACATAATTAATGAAAAGAGAAAAAATTATTTTTTAAAAAATATGTTAAATATTATGATTTCACAAATCAATAGAAAAGTGATGTCAATTTTAAAAACTTAATGACTTATAACAATAAATAATAAGTCTCAAAATTTTAAAGTGGATTTTCTCCTTTGCAAAACTAGTTTGACAAAAACTCTAAGTTCTTAATCAATTCTTACTTTTGCATAAATAGTAATCACATGTAGAAATTTGAAATACTAACAAAAACATACGATCTACATTTTTTTTAAGTTATGTAACATGGATAAGAAGGAATTTTCACATAGATAACTATACAAAAATCAATGGTCAAATTCTTTTCTAAGATTAAGGTGAAATTCAAGACCTTAGTTAAAAGTTAAAAGTACATAGTAAAGTTAAATATCCATCTAAAGTCAATGTCAAATCTAAAATTCTAATAAAAATTCTCAATATAAATCTAAACTCCCCCTTATCACGGAATATAAAAGTTCCCCGATATGTGCTTCATGATAGTCCTGATGAACGAGATTCCAAATATATTTGGGGTTTTCTAAAAAATACTCCTCAAGCATCCATAATAAACTCAATTTATTTAATATTTTCAATTCAAACTTTCACATCATCCTTATATATGAAAATCATAAGCTTCTCTTTTCTTGAAATTTTAGTGCTACCTTTTAAATCAATATTCAATATATATTTTGAATATCAAATCTATTTTTACTCATGAATACAGCATATATAAAATTATAAATTCAGCATTTAAAACTCACGAGCTTTAATAAATCAGTATCATAAATTCATTTTTGAACATAATAATAAACAAATTAACTTTTGGATATTAAAAAGTCAGATATAAATATAATCATAAGTAAAAGACATTTTATAGTAAAATCATCATCAATATATAAATACCGAAATAAGATCAAAAGTATAATTAAAAAATTATTATTATATTATAAGTTGAAATAGTGTATTCACTTATCTTAAGAAAATCTAAAGATATATCTACCCTCAGCAATGGTATTAGTGTTTAAACTCTTCTTTCAAGCATCACACGTAATTTCTAAAATTCGCATACAAACCAAATAATCCAAAAATTAGATACTATTATTCAATGACTATAATAAACAAAAGAATGTGTAATTGAGTTACATTTTCCCTTGCATCCGAAATTCCTAAATTAGCCAATCTTACTATATTACTTCAAGTATAAATTTGAAAAGTGTATAGAAAAAGTGACAAAAGGAAGTTGGAGTTCTAGAAAATATTGCTTCACATCTCAAACTTATCCAGAAATATCAGATATGACGCTATCATTTCCACGTACTGTACTGTATCACAGCAAAGAAAACGCGAGGTAACTCTCGTATGTTCCTTTAAAATATTCTCGAAAGAAAATTTTATTCAAATCAACGAAGGAGTATTGTATTTTTATATCCTGTAATTAAAAATATAAAATTTGAAATTATAGTAGTAAATTTTTTAAAAAAATATTTCATCAAATTTTATAATTAATATTAAATATATTAATTATTTATTATTATTATTATATTTTATAATTATATTCTTAAAGTAATTTTTTTCCAAAAACAAACGCAACTTTGCCCTGCTTTTTTGCTATCTGAACAATGAAAATATAGTATAGTGGTCAATGATATTTGGGCAGAAATGAAAGGGAAAGGACCCAACGCGAACATAAACTAATGTCTAATGGACTTGCACTTGTTAGTTATAAGCTTCAACGTGAAATAAGCTAAATGGGTAAATAGAAATTATGGAACAAGAATGTAGCATGGTATGGGTAATGAATTATGTTGAGTTTTACATTTTTCTTAGGTAAAAAACGTTCAATTTAGGGTTTATTTATTTTTCAATACATATTTCAATAAAAATTTTATATATTTATATATGGATGAAGAAGTGATAGATAATATTTATAATTTATTATTTAAAAAAGATATTTAGATACATGATAATGAAAAAAAATAATTTTTTTGGCACATAAGGAACTAAACAAAGCAGAGAGCCATATATCCCTCTCAAATCACCCATAAATCTTTTAAAATAGAACCTTGATGGAAATTCAAACAGCACCACAAGCTTCTCCTGTACAAAAGGATCCAAAGCGTAGTCATGGTCCATCAACAACCATATTTACTTCTCTAAAATAATGAATCGCCGTAATACTCCACTCCTTCCCTAGCATCACCCGAATAGATTAAAATAAAAAAATGAAAGTTAACTTTAACCAAATTTTTTATATTTAATATGGAATGTATAAAATATTTTCTATCATTTTAATAATTTATAATTATATATTTACAAAAATATTTTTTATCGAAACAAATACAATCCTAATAATTTATACTCATTATATTTACTCAATTGCAGGAGAGAATTTGCTGTGTAAAATTTAGAAAAATGTATCTAGTATGCGTAAATTAAGTAACATGCATATATGAAGATTTTCTATTAATCAATACAAATGACGTATATTTAATACACATCAGGTAATTCAAACAATAATAATATTTCATATGTATGCTACTGTTAATTTTAAAATCTTATTTAATAGAAAACAATAAGTATTTCTAAAAATTATGATATTTGATCATGCGGTAAGATAATAATTATTTAATAGTTAAATTAAATTATATTTTGAGCATTCAAAATAATCATACGCAATACATTTTTTATTTTTTTAAAAATTAATTATCATTAAAAATTTATTTTATCCAAAACATATAAGATAACTATTTTAACAAAGAAGTACTTTAAATACAATTTCATTAACGTAACTCTATTTAAACTAAACCATAACACTGATTAATAACAAACCCGCTAATTTAATAATGGGACGAAGCATACTTGAACCGCAGTCTCAAATCACTATGACAATACCATCGAGAAAGTTTGGCTTCAAAAGAGATTAATTCGGTGTTTTTTTTTTTTTTATTGTGAATCAGGGATATAGGTTCTCATAAAATTTGTGTAATAAGCTTATATATATATATATATATATATATATATATATATATATATATATATATATATATATTATTTTGCTTATTGAAATTTAGCTGTCATATAGAATCTGTCAAGAGAGGAGGTAACGACAGTATTAATTTAAAGTGAAAATTTTTAAATTGATATAACAAAATCTTCTAATATTTATTTGATATTTATAAATGTTTTAGGTAATAATTTCACAAATTTTTATAAACTTAAATATTATTAAAAATAAAGGAAATAAAATTTTATTTCTAATTATCAATCATTAGTGGGGAAAAGTAATTGCTCCATCTCCATATCGTGTACCTTCAGTCTCGAATTCCACACTATACATCCTTCAGTGCGAATAGAACTCCAACAATTGTTGGGCCTCATTAGATAGGGCAGTTTATGATTTAAATTTCAGCCACATATTTGCATTTTCAGGAATTATCCAGACGTATGGGACTTTTCTTCCTCAAGTTACAATGGGTTGAACATGAACTGGACAATTATGAGTCACCCGAAGTTTAATTTCAAAGTTGATTTGATGAGTTCATAAGTTGGATTTTATGAATCAAATAAACAGATCGAATCTGAATTTAAAGCTCAACTTATTTGCTAAATTAATCATTTTTTAAAAATATTTAAGGGGGAAGCCCCAACACTATAATAATAATAATAATAATAATAATAATAATAATAATAATAATAATAATAATAATAATAATAATAATAATAATAATAATAATTAGCAAGTTCACATCAAACTAGTGCAAAGCATGACAATCACGAACAATTTGAATAGCTTTATTTCTAATACTATATCTAAAGATATATATGATTAATTAATGTGCTGCTTTATTTTACTCACGCTGAACTTAAAATTTTTTTACTTTCCAATCCAAGGACATTTACATAATCAAATGAACATATAAGAGTGAGTCATGGAGCAACCATGCTCCACCAAAACAATTGATGTAGCAATAAAACTACTAAGTAATTTTTTGAAGTCACAAACCAAGAGCCAGCTTCAGACCACAGCTAAATTAATCAAATTCAATTATGATTGATTCAATTTATTTGCTTCATGATCCAACATGATTATAAGTAAAATATATTTATAAGCATGTCATCATGGCATTTATGATAAAAACTCTGATATCAATATAATATTATTTGTATTTTATAAATAGATTTGAATAGTTTTTTTATATGATTTTAAATTAAGAGTAGA
Source organism: Sindora glabra (assembly GCA_020226215.1). Classification (NCBI taxonomy): domain Eukaryota; kingdom Viridiplantae; phylum Streptophyta; class Magnoliopsida; order Fabales; family Fabaceae; genus Sindora; species Sindora glabra. The sequence continues at coordinate 106,430,536 of CM035227.1, read as the reverse complement.
ACTAATGAATTAATAATACAAATTAGTTTTATTTATTTTGATTCAAATTTACTTACTTATATTTGGATTCATTTGATTAGATCAAATGAACAATCAAATTAAGTCAGAAAAATTGTAAACTTAATTTGACTTGAATTAAAATAAAAAAATTTTCAGCCTACTTAAACATAAATTAAGTTTTCAATCAAGTTAAATTTATTCAAGTTGAACCAAATTAGTTCACAACTAAATTCTTAATACTGTTCCTATCCTCTCCTATAATTTCTTTAAAGCAAAAAAAAAAGAAAAAAAGAAGAAGATATTTTTACATGTTCTAACAATTTTTCTTTAGAACCAAACATATTATTATTATTATTATTATTATTATTATTATTATTATTATTATTATTATTATTATTATTGCATTCGAATTTACAATTCACTCTTTTCACAGCCATTTTTAATTGACTATCACTCACAAGGCAAGTTAACTCACATGCTTTCTTTTCAACTGCGATTCATAATCGTAATTTTACGTAATTTAGTACTTATTATAATTATAATTATATTATAATATAATATAATATTTGCTTTTTTTATATTCATCTATAATTGTATTAATGGTAGGATAATCCCGGCAATTTAACTATTTTTATGCAATTGTGAATTGCGAATTGGGACTGTATTTCCTTCTGTCTTTTTCCTTATCCACACCTGCCTTAGCGAAAGCAATACTCCACTCACTCAGACTCAGAAGAAACCAAGGTCCCCCCATTAATGGCTTCCGCGGTTACGAATCCACCAACAGGACCGCCACAAATTCATGCTTCTGAAATTTCAAGCATCAAAGCTTTCGCTGAATCAAACCGAGTTTCTCCGATTCCAGCCACCTACCACTCCCTCGCAGAGCCTCGCGATGACGTTGCAGACCATCTAGCAGCTTCCATCCCTGTCATCGATTTCTCTCTTCTATCATCTAATGACCCTCAAGTGCATGGTCTGGCAGTTCAAGAGCTTGGCAATGCTTGTTCAGAATGGGGCTTCTTCATGGTATGTTCTCATCTTGGTGAAGTCTACGGTAATCTAAAGATTTCAAAACTTTAAGTTATCAGAAATTATTAAATTAAAATTATTTAATTATATATATTAAAAATTATTGATAATTGTTTTCAATTTAATAATTTTAAAACTTGTCACCACAAGAGCACCATAGCGAGCACTTCTCATTTTTCATTTATTCAGGGTTTTTATCCTCTCGAGATATCACTTTTCTGCATGGATTGTGGCAGGTGATGAACCATGGAATTTCAGAGAAGTTGATTAAAGATGTGATGAACAAGTCTAGAGAATTTCATGAGCTGCCTTTGGAGGAAAAGAAAGAGTTTGCAGATGATGGCCCTTTTGCACCAATAAGACTTGGGACCAGCTTTTATCCTCAAGCAGAGAAGGTCCATTATTGGAGAGATTTTCTCAAGGTCATCACACTTCTTCAATTCAATTTCCCCCACAAACCTCCAGGTTTCAAGTACGTTCAACCCTACAATTCTTCTTTCTGTTTTGAGATTAAAGTATGCAAAGATACTATAAATTGTAGAAGAAATTATTATCACCTCCACTCGGATTTAACTTATTTATACCTCCACTCCCTTTATTTTCATAGATTTACAAACACACGTACACAGACACGCTTCTTTTATTTTCTTTGAAGCGAGGGTGTCTACATTTAGAAAACGGGGGCTTGTATGGTGCAATAGGTCAAATCAGATGCACCAAATATGGGGCACGTGTCCATTTCTCGCTTGTTCTCAGTAGAGTTTGGCGAGCCCCGAACGAAGCATGTATAGATGCAACAATTTTTTGTAATTGCAAGACCTCCCCATAATATAAGATGGTGCCACGTCGGATATGATGAGTTGAAATTTTTGGGAATTTGTCCACTAACACTGCCGAACACTTTGGTCAATCATGTACTCGGTTACCCTGCCTTATCACATACTCAACTATGCACTTACAATCTCCTCCATCTCCCTTCCTTGCAGCCATTTTAATGGTTGTGTGTTATTAATTCCTTCCACAATAACGAAGAATCACCTGTCATCCATATCAATGTTCACATTCCACATTCATGCCTTCTCTTTAGCATTCCTTCGAACACCTTCGATGCATGGTTTATATGCACCAGAAAGTATATCACTCTTCTCTTGTACAATTCATCAAACAGTTAAACTGCAAACACAACAAATCCAGAGCGGTGAGGATCTTCTGCCACTTTCGACGGTCTCAGGGACAAATGCCCAGTGGCTTCACTGTCAGCACCACCCCATTTGCAATCATCAACCCTAACAACTACAATCCCATTTTCAATTTCTCACATCGGCATTCCGGGACAACACTGCTCGACCTTCGCACCTTTCCTTCAGCCGCCTTACATTTCCAAGATACTGTAAAATTGGTGCGACCCTTCGAGCCCACATTCACTTCCACTTACCGTTTTGCCTGTTCCAATTGGATCCACCGGTGTACACTCAACAGGAGATGGCTTCATGCCCTAGTCATTCACCACGTTGATCGTATGCCGCCTTCTACCTCTTAAAGTTTATTGCCATGGTGACGCTTTCAGCTCCAATCCAGTCAGTATCGATGTCCATCCTACGTGAATACTGAACACATGATTGGACTTAGTACTAGGATTTAACTACAACCTTTTACAAATAAACGTGATTCTTTTATAATTTCAGCTTCTTAATTCAACAACACTCGAAATCAATGGTCGCTATAACCTCCCAATTGATCTGGATATATTAGTAATATTATACATATCTTAAATAAAATTTAAATATAAATTAAGGATTATTAAAAAATATAAAATAGAATGATAATTTTATAAATTTCAATTCAATGATATAAAATATTTAAAATTTAATTTTGAATTTTATTTTTGTTAATTATAGTATTTTTGAAGATTTACTTATGTTTAAAATGGGGAAAAAGGAAATTGAGTATATATAAAAATAGATTTTAATTTATATTTTTGAAATAAAAGCAAAGTGAGTGTAATTACACTAAATTTAAGGGAGAAGAATGGAATTTGTTACATAATTTAAAAAATTTGAGGTACTAGCCTTTGAAAATCATAGTTTATTTTTCACTTCGCAGAGAGTTTGGCTTTGAATACAGCAGAAAAATCAGAGCAGTGGCAAGGAGCTTGCTCGAAGGAGTATCAGAGAGCTTAGGGTTAGAAGCCAATGCCATTATAGAGTCCACAGGTTTTGATTATGGCTTACAGATATTTGTTGCCAACTATTACCCGCCATGTCCACAGCCAGACTTAGCTTTGGGGCTGCCCTCTCATTCTGATCATGGCTTCTTGACTCTACTCGCTCAAAATGGGGTTGGAGGCCTTCAGATTAAGCACCATGGCAAATGGGTTAATGTGAATCCACTCCCCAACTGTCTTCTTGTCAATACTGGAGACCAACTTGAGGTCACTCTCTCAATACTTTAACTCTTTGAAAGTATTTTTTATAAAAAATAGTATTTATATATATTAATCAAGGATTAACATATTATTTATATTTATAGTTAAAAAATGATATTTATAGTCATAGTAATGGATAAAATTAATTTCTTCTTTGAAAAAAAATAAGTTATTTTGTCCAAACTCTGTGTATTTAATACTGAACAGAAAAAATACCTTCTTTTATTTTAATATCTTAAAAAAATATTTTTCGTTGAAACAAACGTTAACCATGTTTCCCTCATTCTGGTTTTGTTATGATTTTTTCCTTTTTTCTTTAAGGCTGTGAGTAATGGAAGGTACAGAAGTGTGTTGCACAGGGTAATCCTCAACAGCAGAGAGGCAAGGATGAGTGTTGTAATGATTAATGGACCTGATGTTGAGAAGGAAATAGGGCCTGCACCTGAGTTGCTGAAGAAGGAAAAAGCATTGTTCAAGAGCACCAAGTACAAGGACTACTTTCAAGTTCAGCAGCAGACCAATTTAACTGAGAAAACTGGTCTGGATGCCATTCGGCTTCATCCTCAATGAATAATATTTATGCATGCATGCTTGGATACATATGGTTTGGCTAAACGTAATTAATTTATTATTACACTCTTAGGGTTGATTATTGTAAAGGTCAAATGTATAAACTGAGGAACTCCAGATATTCGTTCGACTATATATAGATGGAATCTAAGAATTCGAGGTGGTGGACTAACAGTGAAAGACTTGATTGATAGTTGCCGGTTTTAAATTTAAATTTCTTCTTGTTAATGAGAAATATTTTTAGTACTACTATAATATGAAAATCTTAATATCACTTTTATCTGTATTTCAATAAATAAATTATTTTCACACTATGATCTAATGATTCCTATAATTTAGAAAGTGATTTGTTTATATATCAAAATAGAAGTAAAAATAATATTAAAAATTTTAACACTACAATAAAACTAAAAATATTTTCTTGTTAATGATCGACTTCCTCACAATAATCCTCTCTACAATTGGAATAATAAATAATTATATATTTGACTTATATAAGTGTATATTGTCCCAATACTTAAAATCTCTGAATCCGCCCTGGCAAAGTGCACGGTTGTCTCGTCCTCGAGTCGGTTTGAGATGCAGCAAGGCAAGCAGCCATTTTGAATTGCAAATGGGACGGATGAAAACCTGCAAGTTGTAAATTGCAAATCATAAGTTGTTGTGGTTGTTATATTTTTTAATCAAGGGGGCATAATCATTGAATTTATGATGCCTTTGATAAATTAATTCTTATTTATTCTAACAAAATTTCAAACTTACATGAATAATGTTTATATAATTAAATATCAATTTTATAATACTATACAAATACAGGTAAAATTAAAATCTCAATTTTTTTTAATTGCCAGAATCCTATTGTCTTAATATTAAGCCAGCTTGTTCAGCAGGAAAATTGTATATATAACACTAGATCGCATACCAAATTGCCATTGAAAATTGCAAACGGGACATGGTTAGCTTTTGACTTGGGAGCTTCATACGGGGGGGGGGGGGGGATTAGCTTTTGACTTGGGAGCTTCAACCCATATGATTTTGACACACACACACTATATATATATTGTATATTTTATTCCTCTTAAATCTTGATATTGGCCATCTCAAATAAAATTTCGAATTAAATTTTCTCTGTAATAGATTGTTAATTGTTAGCTATTTAAAAATTATCACATTATCTTACAAGTAAATTCCCTTAACATCTATTAGCTTATGAGAATAATTTTAAAGTAACATTTAACTGACAACATAAAAATTATAGTGAAGAGTTTTATTATATGTAGATCTTGGATTGAATATATATAAAATATTATCTTTTTTATACATTATATATGTACACCAAATCATGTAATGTCTATTCTCATTTTCTTGAAATTTACATATTTATATATTATCATTTTATGAGTTCTCCAATTTTCACTAATATATTCATCATAATTTATCTTTCTTAGATTTTTATTTTTTAGATATGTTTTAGTAAAAAAATTTAACATTACTTATTTTATGGCATGTAAAGGTTATTATTCATTTTAAATTCATGGTTTCTATTTCAATTTTATCTATTAAATCATTTAACCAATTTTATATAGTACATAATTATTATTTAATTAAAAATGCTAATTTACTAGTGCATTAAAATTTAAATAAAAATTAAAAATATTATAATTAATTATTTTTAATTTATTTAATAATATTTTATGTGTATAAAATCTTGTAAAAAAATTTCAAGTTTTTGCCCTCGAAATTATGTTAATATAATTAGGGCTGTTTAACAAGTTAGAGGCCTATAAGCTAGACTGATCTAACCACAGGTCTTTTGTGGATCGAAGTTAAAAAATTAAATTTGTTAAAAAATGACTTAAATGGGTTAGCTTGCATAGGCTATAGACCAAAACAAACTAATTTTAAATGGATTTGGCTGATCTACAAGCTTAAACAAGTTAAGCTATTTTTTTAATTTTTATATTTAATAACTTAAATAATATTTGTGTTAGAAAGTAACTTATTGATTATTTTGATATTATAATTTAATATAAAATATAATTCAATCATAAAAAAATAAACATAAATATTCAAAATAATTAGACATAATAAAAATAAAATTAATGAATATAAAAATAAATAAAAATTATAAAAATAAAATAAATAGTAAAAATAAAATATAAATTAAAATGCAAAAAAAAATTATCTCACAAGTTAGTTCGGTGAGCTTATAAACTAGTTAAAACGGGCTAATTTAAAAAATTAATCTTAATGAATCAGACTTAAATAGATTTTAGCATGATCCACTCAACCCATCTCTCAAACACTTTTAAACATGGCCTTTTTCTTCCTTCCTCCTAACCATATCCATCTTTTTTCATTTTTTTAATATTTAAGTATGAAAAATGAGCCTTATGATCGCAAGCAATGTAGGTAGCTTGTGCTTACGGGGTGGTGTGGATACCTTATTATGAATCTTGCATTTAATATGAGATTATACGGGTAAACCTGCATGGGTAAAAGTTTGTGCGGTCAAACTTGTACGATATTGCAAGTATAACTGTGGGTGAAAACTAATTTTTTAAATTATTTTTCTCCCCACACCTAAGCCCAATTCATGAGAAAAAATTTAATCTAATTAATTCCTAATAAATTTAATCTAATTTTTGTATTTTAATTTAATTTTTTTATTTAAATAATAAATATTAAAATATAATTTATAAATTATAAAATAATTAATAAAAATATAAAAAATAAATTGCTCACAAGCATGCTCACATCATCCCGCATTGCATGTGGTGTGTAGGTAATTTTTATATTATCTATTTTTGTATGCGGATTTATATGGACAAACTTGCATGGGTTAAGTCCGTATAAACCTATCTTACCCATTTTATATATTTATTAATATTGATGATAAAGAAATTTCAACTTATGGCCTTCAATTTATTATATTAATCTCTTATCATTGGTCCATTCTTTAATAACTTGCCCATTTAAAACGATTTTAAATCGGTGCAATCTGTTAGTATAATTGCCGTTCATTTCGGCCGGTTTAAGTCAACTTATTTAAATTTAACTTGAATTAATTTAGCCAAGTTATATCTTTTTTAAGTACCGATGATAATAAAACAGAAGAACTAGCTTATTTAGCTTAATTATTGGCAAAATTTAAAGAACTATCCTTCTAAATCTGAAATAAAAGAATGCAAGGGGGGCAGGGGAACTGAAAACTTTGGGGGCGAAAAAGAGGTCTACGTATCTTAATTATTGGCAAAAGGAGTTGTACATTAGCGTCAGCTTTATTGGCGTCGTCGTTTGTCATGTATCGGAGTAACTAATGATTCTGTTTTCTTGTAAAAATATTTTTTATAAAAATATTTTATATATTTTTGTATGAATGAAGTAATATATTATTTTTATATTTTATTATTAAAAAATAATGCTTAGATCTCATGATAATTAAAAGAAGTTGCCCTCCACCAAATTTCTTATAATTAATATTAAATATATATAATATTTTTTTTACTATTTTATTATTTTATAACTATATTCTAATGGAATATATTTTTTGCCAAAATAAATGGAGTTCAACTTGTCATCTCTAACTTAGAATAATGTCATGTTGTTCTGTGAGAATTTACAAGTGCAATTTATTTTTTTTAATTATGTAAAGTTTTTTTTTTCAATATTGTCTGTAATTTTATTAATAGCAACATAATGATAAGCATGAAAAAAATCACAATTTAAAATTAAGGAAGAAAGCATTTTCAATAAAGTAATCAATTTTGATAAATTTCTAGGTTATTGCCTGTGCAACAAAAACGGAAGCACCCTACTACGGAGGATAATATACTATGGAGGCATATTATCCATTTAAAAAAATTATATACACTAGAAGTGAAATTTAAAATTGAGCTCTGAATTTTTTTATATTAATTAGATTAAATTTTATAAATTTTTCACACCATTTTTTATTAAATTCACAGCCTTTGATTTACTTGGGAAATCTAATTTCGAATTACATTTTTCTGAGCATATAATAATATTATTATTATTATTCATTTTTTCACTTTTTTGGAATTATATTAAGGCATTTTTAAATTTATAGTTCAATTTTTTAAATTATTTGAATAATGCTATTATTCTCTGAAAATATTTCTATGATTGTCAGTTTTAATTATTTGGTCTAAGGAAAATACACACCTATAATTTATGATCTTTCGAGACAATTTCTTGTAGGACGAGAACTTATGCAAGTTTCGTTGGAAAATTACGAGATCAGAGTAACACGTAATTGAAAATTAATAATTCATTTGAATTAACTTTTCCTACATGCATAATTAAATATATCACTAAAAATTATTATGAGAAATATAAATTAGGACATTAGTAATTTTTAACATGAAAAACTCCTCAATATAAAAGTAAAAATTATGGGATTTAGTCCAATATAAAATATCTACTAATAAAATAATTGATACAATATCTTTTTAAAAATTTTAAAGGTCAATAGTATAAAATTCTTCATTAAAATAGGTAAAATTCTTAACAAAATTAATATAATAATTATCGCCAATTATTGTAACAAACTAGACAATAAAGAAAAAAATATGTACTACACTATCCAAAATACTAGTAACAATATATTCAAATTTAATGTAAATTTGATTAAATATGGTAGTCAATCTTCTAGCACAATTTGATAAAACATTGTGCAATTCTTTCTCCTTTGCATGCCATTCTACGACTAAGAAAAAGCTAATTAGCTTCTATTACTGTTTTCTTGACAAGGCATAATGAAAACCTTATATATATATATATGTGTGTGTGGGGGGGGTATTCTTACACAAAACCAAGGCTTAAAGTCTTTTTAAGTATAGCCTTTTTAATGGCAACAAGTCAAACTGGTTTCCTAATCAGTACATATCTACAAGCTAATTTTTGTTTCTAATACATGACACCCAATGGGTCTTTTTTTTTTTCCTTTTCATCTTTTTTTTACTAAATATCAAATATAAAGGAATTATTGGTCTACTTAAAAGGAATCCATTACCAACAAATCTTCTCTTTCTAATTAAGTGAGGAATACTACTATTCTAATTATTGGGTAACATGATTTAGGTGTTTCTTTTTAATAAAGGTTTAGTCAACATATTAGCATAATTATCATCTATATGAACTTTTTTAAGTTCTAGCAACTTATTACTTAGAATATCATGTATCAAATGGTAATGAACATTATTATGCTTCGACTTTGCATAGAAAGCGAAATTCTTACAAAGGTATATCATACTTTGATTATCACAAAATAGAATATAATGATTTTGTTTAAATCTGAGTTCTTGAAAAAATTCCTTCATTCATATCAACGCTTTATACACTTAAGTTACTATAATAGATTCCACTTTTGCTATTGAAAGAGCAATACCTTTTAGCAATCTAGATTGTCATGCTATAATTCTCCTAGCAAATTTAATTAAGTAACTAAAAGTAGACTTACAAAAATCAATATTTTTAGCTAAGTCTATATCAATAAAACCAATCATAAGGGTTTTTCATCTCTAAAATATGAGCTTAAATTAGATGTACCTTGAAGGAATCCTATAATCTATTTTATAGCATTCCAATGCTCTTTATCTGAATTTGAGAGAAAATGACTTATTATAACAATGATGTAAGCAATGTCAAGTCTAGTATATATTATGGCATATATTAAACTTTCAATTGTTGAGGCATAAGGAATTATTTCTATATCTTATTATTCTTTATTTGTGGTTGGACATTGTTTAATATTCAATTTAAAGTGAGTAGCAAAAGGACTAAAAATAACTTTGGTATTTTCTATACCAAACTTCTAAAAGTACCTTTTTGATATACTTATCTTGTGATAAATAAAGTTTTCTTGCACCTTTATCTTAAGTAATGATTATATCTAAAATTTATTTTGTCTAACTTAAATCTTTTATGGCAAAAGACTTATTCAATTGTTTTTTTAATTCAATAATTCTTAAGTATTCTCACTAACAATTAAAATATTACCAACATAGAGTAAAAGAATGATAAAATTCTCATAAGAGAATTTTAGACAAACACATAGTAATTAGATATTGTCTTCTAGTAACTTTACTCCCTCATAACTAACTCAAACTTCTTATACTACTATCTAGAAACTTGCTTTAACTCACAAAGATTCTTCTTCAATTTATATACATTATTTTCTTTTCCTTTCACTTCAAAACCCTTTGATTGCTTCATGTAAATCTCTTTTTCTAAATTATTATAAAAAAAGTTATCTTTACATCCATTTACTCAATTTCCAAATCAAAACTAGCTACTAAGCTTAGTGTTATACAAATAGAAAACATTTTCACAATAAAAGAAAAAAATTCACTAAAATTAGTTCCTCTTCTTTAACTGAATCCCTTCACAACCAATTTTATTTTATATCGAGGCTTAGAATTATGTTCTTTATTCTTCATTTTATATAGGGGTGGCAATTTCGATTAGTGAATTAGGTTTGTGTTGAATTAAAGTATGGTCTCAACTCATTTATAGTGAACTTGAATATGACCAATTTATTAAATGGGTTAACACAACATAATTCGTTTATTAAATGGGTCAACCTGACTCGACTTACATGACTTGAAATATTCATAATATGCTTATATAGTAGTAATATGACCCGTTTAATCCAACTTGAATCTATTTATTAACCCATTTGTATTAATTTATTCTATATAAATTAATAATAAATAAATTTATATATTATATAATTTATTATTACAAGTTATATGGGTTACATGAGTCAAGTTAACATGATTAGCAACCTATGTAACTTAAATAGGTTATACAGGTTGACTCGAACCTAATACGAAATTTATTGTAGTTAAATGGGTTAACCTATTTATGACTTAAATCTGATTAAGCTTGATCTAAACCCATATAACTTGTTTCATGTCAAAAATTGCCACTCTTAATTTTATACACCCTTTTGTTCTTCAAAGCTTTCATACCTTTTGTTAATTTTACTAATTCATAAGTGTGATTTTCTAAAAAAATTTATTTTATCTTGCATAGCTTCAATCTACTCACTTTTTTATGTTTATCTTCCATGACCTCATCATAATATTTTATCTCTTTTTCATCAATCAAAAGAATGAACTCTTCTTTAGTATACCTTGCAAAAGGTTATTTGATTTTAGTGGATCTTCTTAATGCAACAATTAAAGCCTTTAATGTTGGCAGTTCATCATATACATTGTCATTTTATAAAGTCATTTGCATCAATTGCATCATGTTTAAGCTTTAACTTTATCTTGTTCTTTTCTCGGACAAACTATTTCCATGTTAAATGTTAGTTTATTATGCTGAGGCACCACTTTTTCTTCCTTATTGAGCTTTTTTAATGTTTGGTCTTCCATAAATACAAGATCTCTACTTTTGATTATTTTCTTTTCAATAGAATGATAGAATCTATACTTAGATTCATCTTTACGATAACTCATAAATATATATTACTTTATCTTTATATCAAGCTTAGATATCTTATCTTTGATAATATATAGAAATGCTTTACATTAAAAAACTTGTCAATAATCATAAGAAACATTTTACCTTACCAAACTTTTTCTAACATTTCAAATTGCAAAGGAACGCATGGTGAGTAATTTAAAACATGCATAATTGTATTCAAAGCTTTAATTTAAAATTTTTTTAGCAATTTGGCATGTGAAAATAAACATTTAACTTTCTTGATCAATGTTTTCTTCATCCTTTCAACTAAACCATTCAACTAGGGAGTCTTTGGTAATATTTTTTAATATCTAATACCTTATTCTTTACAACAAGTATTAAAAGGTCATGAATATTCTCCTCCATTATTAGTATGTATGTATTTCAACTTCTTACTTGTTTTTCTTTCAATTAAAGCCTGAAATTATTTAAATACCCCCAAACACTTAGTCTTCTATATTTAGTGTATATACCCACATCTTGTCTGAGTGATTATTAATAAAGGTAACAAAATAAAGAGAATTTCCAAGTATCCTTATACTTATAGGACCGCACATATTAGAATACACTAAATTAAACATCTCTAATTTTTTAGATGGTAGATGACTTTTAAAGGCTACTTTGTTTTGTTTTCTAGCTAGAAAATGATCATGCTTTTATAAATGTGAATTTGTACTCCACATAATGCTTTTCTTTTAGCCAAAATAGTAATTCTTTTTTTACTCGTATGACATAGTCTCTTATGCCATAACTCAGTTTCTTTACTTGACCTTATAGAATTAATAACATCTTTGACAATTTTTTCTTAAGTGAAAAAAAGTGTAGAATACTTTGAAGTTTTAGCCATAACTATAGAATGCTTGGTAAGCTTCCATTAATCATGTGAGAAGAAATTATCATAACTTTCATCACAAAGTTTACTTATAAAAAGTAAGTTCAATCGAATGTCTAAAACATGTTTTAAATGTTTGAGGGTTAATTTGATTCCATTGAATGTTTTTAAAATAACATCTCTAATACAAGCACACTTTACTACACCTTCATAAGCCAATCTTACATTTTCAAAATCACCAGGAGTGTAAGATAAAAAAATTTCCCCTTTTGTATCTAATATGGCTAGAAGCACCACTATTAATTACCTAACTAGTTTTATTCTTTAGAAAGTTAACAACGTTATCTTTATGAATTAAAAGAAATTGATCAACAATTTTGTTAGCCTTATTTTTCTCACTTTTTTCTTCGTTACCTTTCCCTTTTTTGTATGACTTTTATTTTTATTGTTCTTCTTTAGTTTCTAGCAATATTTCTTAAAATGTCCATTTTTTCATAATAATGACACTTAACATTTTGAAATCTTTTCCTAGATTTGCTTTTACTTTGACCTCTATTTCTTATACCTTAACTTTTACTTCTCCCCTGAGACTTAATAACAATAATATCTGGTTGTGAAGAAAAATCTTATGATTTCTTTCTCAATTCTTCATTCAAGATATTATTTTTAGCAATTTTCATAGTTATCATTCCATCTAGGGTAGAATTAAGTATAGACATTCTGAATGTCTCCTATAAGTTTGGTAAAAAGTCAAAAAGTATCAAACCTTGAACTTCATATTTAAATTTGATACCTATAGTAGAAAGGTAATTAGTAATCCTTTGATATTTATTCAAGTGATTTGTTATCATAGTGTTATTTTGATATTTTATGCTTATAATTTGTTTTATTAAAAATATTTAATTATTCCTTATTTTTCAGGCATTTAACTTTTTAAGTTTAATCCATAATATGCAAGCATGTATTCTCTTTTCAATATGATTCCACACATTCTCTTCTACCTATTGTGTAATATATCCACAAACTTGCCTATGTAATAAATCTCATTCTAAATTTGATTTATTTTTAGGTTTTTTAATAATAAATATAAGCAAATATTATTTTTTTATATAAAGCAAATCTTCCATCTTTCTATTACAAAAAGCATAATTCTCATAATTCAAAAATATCATTATACTTATATTAGTCTTTATATTCATACAAGTAAAATATACTAGAACTTGAGCTCTGATATCACTTGTTGGGAAAATATAGGATCATAATAATTCACAACTAAAAATTAATAATTCACTCGAATTAGCTTTTCCTATATGTACAACTAAATATATCATCAAAAATTATCGTGAGAAAGATAAATTAGGATACTATTAATTTTTAACATGGAAAACCCTTTAATGTGAGAGTAAAAACTATAGAATCTAGTCTAGTAAAAAAATTTTCATTAATAAAATAATGGATATAATATTTTCTTAAAAATTTTAAGGACTAACTAGTATAAAATATTTTTTTACTAAAATAAATGAAATTCTTAATAAAATCAACATAATAATTATTGCCAATTATTAAAAGAACTAGTTAATAGAGAAGAAGAAAATTAACAAAAAAAAAATGCACTACTTTACCCAAATTACCATCAACAATACACCTAAATTTAATATAAATATGATTAAATATGATGATCAATTTTTTGTCAAAGTTTAGTAAAATACTACGCAATCCTTACTCCTTTACATGCTATCTTGGGACAAAGAAAAGACAAGTTAACTTCTATCGCCGCTCTCTTTACAAGGCATAATAAAAGTCTTATGTGTATATGTGTGTGTGTGTGAGTGTGTTTGGGCACGCATGCGCTTGCACGTGTGTGCGCACTCGCGCACACGAAACCATGGGTATTCTGACACAAAACTAAGGCTTAAAGCCCTTTTTAATAGGTGATGGCTTCCATGCCTTAGGTCAAAGTGCAGGCGTCCATGCCTATACTATTTGACAAATGAAAGGCAGCCATGTAGTAGAGGTAAATCTAGAAAGTTAAGCCTTTTCGATTTATGTTTTTTTTTTTCCAATGAAATGCAGAAATTTACAATGATCCCCAATGAGCTTTTTAGGGGAGTAGGTTGATAAAAGCTTTGGAAGCTTGAATTGGATGCATTTGAGAATGATGAAAATGAAAATAATAAAATAATAGATAATATTATAGTAAATTTATAATTATTAATAATTTTTTAATTAATAAATACATTTATTATAGTGATGAAAAATGATTAAAATTAATTTAAATATTTTAAATTAATATTTTTCATTAAAATCATTAAGAATTTCTTTTATCATTTATTGTCATTAAATCAATAATATAATTTTTTCATTTATGTGGAAAAAATAGAAATTTCTAACTTTTATATAAAGGTATGGAGGCAAACAACCCCATCCATATTTTAAGTATTGGAACATTATTTCTTTTTTTTAATTTTTTTATTATATGATTTTATTCTTTTTTTTCATATCTACTTTTATTATTTAAAACTTAGATTATAATATCATTAAGCAATATAACTATAACATAATATATTATTTTTTATTTTAAAAATATTTTAAATAAATTAAAATTTAATTTAACTCAATTACTTAATTATATATTTTATTTTTAATCCTTATTACTTTATAATTTATTCACTATTTCTTTCTTTTTATTTGCATTATACATGTTTTTCTTTCTTTTTTGTTCACTAGTATTATTTAGGGTTTAAATATGGCTAATGTCATTGAATATTATACATATATAATTGAATTACTTCACTAAATACTTCGCTTTTGGATAAAATATAGTATATTTTATTTTAAAAATATTATAAGTAAGTTAAATATTTAATTTAATTATAAGATTAAATATTCTATTTTCAATTCTTATTATTTTACAATTCACATAGCAATATCATTCGGTAATATATATAAGATTATATAATTTTATTTTATTATAAAATATTATAAATAAGTTAATGAGTGGATTTAATTAAATTATTTAATTATATATTCTATTTTTAACTCATTATTTTAGAGCATACATATTATTTCTCTTTTTTTATTTTTTCCATTGTTTATTTTTACATTTTTCTTTTTCATGCCTCTTGTTATTTATAGTCTAAATATTAATATTATTAAATAATATAGATATAGTATCACATTTTTATTTTTATACAATTGAATTAATTACAGTTTTTTTATAAAAATACATAATAATTAAATTTAAATTTATTTATTTGAATTTTATCAATGTTTATATATGTTTTTTAATATTATATTTAAAATTAAATATGGTTTTCTCAGCAATTTAACATTTAAAAACTTCAATGCAAGATTGTAAAATAAAATAAACATGGCATATTGAATTCTAACACTTTCATAGCATCTTTTGCTAATTATTAGTTATAAATTATTGCTCTATGTTTTGATTTTTTAAGTTTAACTTCCACCTTTTATACTTCAAATTCTAGACAATATCAAATTTTTACTACTTAAATTACATCATCTTTTCATATTTTTATTACATTATGCATGTCATTGTTGAAGATGAAAATAATATTTTATTTAATGCAATTAATTGATAAGTGAACTAATATATAATTGATAAATTTATATAAGTTTGGATTCAACCTCTTACATTTTATATTTTGGATGATACCAAATTTTTATCATTTAAATTACATCATCCATTCATATCTTTATTAAATTATTTATGTCATTGTTAAAGATGAAAATATATACTTTGTTTGATTGTACCAAACAAAGCATATATCCAACAATGGCATCAATAATTTAATGAAATAAATCTAGATGGTAATATTTAAGAGGACAATAAGCAATTACCCTATATTTATAAATTATCATTCTAAATTGTAAAGTAGGAAGCAATGGAAGATGAAAATGAAATGAAAGCAGAATACTAAAAAATCTTTGAAGTGAATGAATGTTATCAGGTGAATATGCATCGTATCACAAATATATTTATATTTGTTAAAGGTTATATTTTATAATTTTCTCATCAATCATATGAATCACAAGTACATTCATATATGAATTTGAATCTATTCATACATTAGCCCAAAACATACAAGATTGTCCATAACTTATGGCAGCAAAATGCTAACCAAAATAACAATAAAATAGAGACCAGAGGACAATTAGATGGGAAAATGAAAAAATGAAGGCCTAGTGGCTTGACACATCAAAGGCAATAAATAATATAAAATGAAGATACAAAAGTTTGTTTTTATCTATATAGACCAGTATTTTAACCCATGGGTATATAATTATCTTCTATATAAAATTAATACGTATGAATAAATTAAAAAATTAAAAATATTAAAATAATTTCATCATAAAAATATTTTGTGTGATTTTCATAGTACTAATAATGTCAGTGTTTAAATTGTAAATAATAAAAGTAAAAATAAAATAAAATATGCAATAAAATAGTTAAAAATACTTAGGTTTGTATATAAAATCAAACTATACCAAGAACTTGTTATCAAAAAACCAACATAAATTCATAGATACTTACTTATTTTTGTATATTTAAATATGTTTTACCTAAAAATTTGGAACTAAAAAAAATAAGTGATTTATTACTATAATTTTAACATAAAGGAAATAGCTTATATTTGGATTTCACACATTAAATTATTAGTTATATTTTTTCCTTAATGTTAATCTCTATTTTCTTCATAATTTCACATATTACCTAAAGAAATTTAATTTCCTCTCATTTATTTTTATTTTATTTTATAAAAATAATAATAATAATTAAATTGATAAAATAAATATTTTATTTGAAAAATGATAGTATATATATTATAAAAGCTTGTGTTTAATATAATTTATAAAATGAGAAAAGTAAAAAAGAAATACACATATTATATTTTTATAAATGCACATGTAATACTTTAATTTTTAAATAAAACTTATTTAACATATTTAGAGAACTTAATTTTGGATGGTGATGTATACAAAAAATAATATATATATATATATATATATATATATATATATATATATATATATATATATATATATATATATATATATATAAGTACCACTTTTTATAAAAGTATTCATTATATTGAACCTTTGATTGAAAATAATATTAAATTTTATTACTAAGTTAAGTACTATAAAAAAATTTTTATACATTAATATTTAAGAAATAAGTGAAGGAGATTATTTTTAAAAAAAGAGAAAGTATTTTTTTTCAAAAGTCATGCTACATAATACGGATTCACTTACTAGTAATATTTCATAATAATGTAAATAACATTTCGATAATACTTAGAATATCATTTTGTACTTATGTCATTTTCTTAAGATGGAGTCTTCCATACGTTGGTTGAAATTCAAGGTATGAAAACTTGCACTTAATGGCAAATGAGATGTGGACAAGTGGTAGAGTTGCTACTTAAAAAACAGTAACTTTCTAGCAATTATTCAAAACCTCTTATTTTCTCATAAAATATGATATTTATAAAGTGATCCAAAGCATTTTTTTCTTTTTCAAGAACTGAATTAGTAGCAGCCAAATGCATAAATTGTATAAAACACCTCGCATCTTGGGTTAAAAGCATAAACAACCTAAACATTATTAGGTGGTACAAAATATATTGGCCCCGAGGATGTATGTAATTATTGTAAGATGACGCAATGCTTCAACTCTATACACAATTACCATTGGTTTCTAATTTCTTTTTCAAATAATAATTATAATAATCATATATTTTTATGTTATCTTCATTATACTTTTCAAGTTTTTTTAAACTTTTATATTTTGTAATATTTTATAACAAAAAGTTATAAAATTTTTATCTTGTAATTTTAATTAATGAAGTTGTATTTTTTCCACAGTTGCAATATACAAATTCTATATTAATAAATATTGCACATTTTAATAAGTTCAAAACTCAATTCAAGTTTGATTCATTCTTAAAATAAATATAAATATCATTATAATAATTATAAATTGATCATTTAAATAATTATAATAATATTATAAACTAAAAAAATGAGAATATGTTAAAATTTTTAATATACTTTTAAAATTTATAATATAAACTAAAATTAAAAAAAATGAGGATGTGTAAAAATTTTCATACACTTTAAAAAAATTTTCATCTAAATATTTTTATATTATATAATTAAATATCTATTCTTGCAAAAAGAGATAATTATAAAATGACCCCAATAGTTTTGTTGGTGGATTGGGCCGATCAACATCTAAATGGGTTGGTGCTTCAAAGGCCTAAAGATGAAGAACATGAAAGCGCATGCGCACAAACGCAAGTGCATGCATAAAATTAAAATTAAATATTTATATAATAATATTGAAATTTTATATTTGAAATGTTTAGTGATATAAATTTGATTTTTTGCTATACATCAAAATATTTTTTTATTTTTATTTATTTCATTGTGTATTTTTCTTTGTTATATTAATTTTTATTATTTATACTTCAAATACTAATATTACTAAGTAGTAAATATAATATATTATTTTAGGATTTTTTCAAATAATTTAAATATTTAATTAAATTAAATTATTTAACTACATATTTTAATTTTAAATTTTATTATTTTATAGTTCACTCGTTATTTCTTCTCTTTTCATTTGTTCCATTTCATATTTTTATTCTTTTTCAACTTTTTATTTACTCCTATTATTTATAATTTAAACACTACTAATGTCACTAAATACTATAAATATGACATGATGTGTTTTTCTTTTATTATAAAATTTTTAAATATGTTAAGGTTTTAACATATATTTATTATTTTTATTATTATTATTTTATTTAAATTAATTACTTAACTATGTAGTCATTTTTGAACTTTTATTATTGTTATTATTATTTTTCTCAATTGCATGTTTTCATTTTTTTAATCCACTCTAATAATTTATAGGTCAGATATTAATATAATTAAGTAATGTAAAGATAATATGATATATTTTAAAATTTAATAATTTAAATATTCAATTTAATTGAATTATATAATTATATATTATATTTTTAAGTCTTATTATTTTATAGCTCGTGCGATAATATCATTAAATAGTATAAATATAATTTAATATATTTTATTATAAAAATACTTTAAATGAGTTAAATATTTATTTAATTAAATTACTTGATTATATATTTTATATTTAAGTCTTATTACTTATCTCAAGCAATAATATCAATAATTAGAATAAATATAAGGTGATATATTTTCTTTTTATTATAAAAATATTGTAAATAAGTTAAATTTTTAATTTAATTTAACTGCCAAGTTACATATTCTATTTTTACTCTTATTATTTTATTTCTTTTTTTTAATTATCTCCATAGCATGTTTTCCTTTTTTTTTAATTTTTTTTACTTCTTTTATTGTTTACGATACAAACACAATGTGGTTAAGGAATATAAATATAACATACTATATTTATTTTTATTATTAAAATATTTTAAACTATTTAAAACTTTCATATAGAAATACTAATTGAATTGATTAATCATGTATTTTAGTTTTTAATGAAAAAAATTGATAATTAAAATTTATTTATTTATTTATTTAAATTTTATCAATATTTTTATATCAATTTTAAGTATTACATTTTAAATTAAATATACATCAATTAAAATTTTATCAATAATACTTGATTATAAAATAAATAGGATATATTAAATTTTAACGCTTTTATAATATCTTCATCAAATTTTTTTGGTTCAAATAATGTCATAAGTTCATAATTTTATTAGGTAAATTATTATTTGTGTTATCGTTGAAGATGAAAACACAATTTCCACACCCAACGTGTTTAAATTTTTTTCAAAAAAAAAAAGATCAAATTTAATATAGTCTAATTTATTAATTCAAATAATATATTCAAAAGTTTAAAATGATCCAAGCCAAGCATGCAAATAGCCCATTTTATGTACCTGGAGCCTTTTTATGAATACAAAATTTCACCATACTGATAACATAAATATAAAAAGAAACTATAATTTTGGTTCTCAAAATTTTCATGTATTCATCTGACGGTTTAATGTTTTCCACATGTCAAAGGCAGCGATACCTGTACTTTTGTTTAAGACATCATAGACATGGCCTTTTTAATATAGCCTTTTTTAATGGCAACAGGCCAAATTGGTTTCCGATATAGCACAGACGCACACACAAGGCAATTTTGGCTTTTAGTAAACGATGCCTAATGGGCATTTTTTTTTTCTTTTCATCTTTTTTTTTAACTAAATAACAAATATATAAAAAAATTATAAGTCGAAGCTACCACCAATAAATTAGGCAAGAGATACTAGGGAATCCATCATGATTGACATTTTTTTTTTTTGAGAAATACTGAAATATAGAGTTTGGTTTTATTTCTATTTTTGAGAAGAGTTTTCGATTTTTAAAAATGAAAATATTTAAAAAATTATTTAGCAATATGTTTCCAGATTTTATTTTTAAAAATTGTTCTTGAAATCTTATTTTAAAAACAAAAAACAACAAATTTTAAATATTTTTTAAATTTATTTTTTGGTTTCAAAAACAAATTATGAACTATTATTAAATACATGATAATGAAGCAACTTATAAAACTCAATTTAATAAATATATAAATTTAGAATTTAATTTGGATTTCTATACTTATAGCATTTTTTATTCAACAAAAGCAAGATTCTCACCCATAATATTTTATGAAAAAAAATTATGGAGTGAAACCCCCATAAATAAGTGAATGTTTTATTTGATATGTGTGATTAAGGATTTTATTTTCAACATAATTAATTAGAAAGGGATGAATTGTCATCAGCGTAAAACTTAGCATATTTACACCCTTACTAATAATTTTTTTGTATTGTTGATTTACAAATAACTATCATATTTATTTCATATGAAAATTTGAAGAACAACAACCCTATTAATTTTGTGCAAGTAATTGATAGGTGATAAGTTAATTAGTAGTTAATAATTGATAATTATAATTGATAGCTCATAAATTGACTAATTATATAAGAAGTTTTTTTACAAAATTAACTATTAGACTAATTAAAATTATAAAATAACATAAAAATATATTAATAAAAATAAATATATAAATTAAAATAATTTATATTTATCTAAAGATTAAATTATATTAATATAATTAAAATGTTTAAAATAAAAATATAATATATAATATTTAGTTAATTATATTTTATAAACATATATATTTATTTAATTATATAATTTTTATTTTATTATAGTTTATAAAAATTATAATTACTTAAAATATAAGGGTAAATTTAGATTTATATTATAAAAAGTATGGATTATAAATTAATAAAAAATAAAAATAAATTCAATTTGTTTAGAAAAGATAATAACTTATAAGTTATAATTTACTTAAGATAACTTATTAAATTAAATTTTTTTTAATAAGTTAGTATACAAAATACTTCTGTAAGTTATTTTATAACTTATTAGTTAAATTAATAAATTATAAATTAACTTATTTATTATAAAAAATGAAGCCAAAATCTATATAATCAAATTGTTAAAATTTCTTATATTTCATAAATATATTTTACATTGAATTTGAAGTTTATTGATGAGATAGGAAATAAACCTAAAAATTAAACAAGTTACTAGAAATTTAATGCTACAGTCCTATAGGATGGCCCAAAGAAAAGTCGTTACAAGTCTAGCCACTTTTATAAATGAACCATTTTATAAATTATTGATTGACCCGAAAAGTCATTATTGAAATACTAATTAATAAAATAGCAAAGGAAGTAGATGACTAAGAAACGAACACTAATTAACATTAAAAAAATATTATATATATATTGAAAATAGGATCTAAAATAGAAAAAATAGTTTGAAAAAAATCTCATAAGTTAACTTTTGATTACTTAATCAAGTTTGTAGGGAGTTATAACATGATAATTCAGATTGTAAAAATATATTACTTTTTAATAAAAGAAGTTTGGTAATTAACCAAGAAGTTTTTTCAAAAACTTGAATTTAATTAAAATCACCATATTTTATTTTACAATAATTAGAGTACAATATTTTGCTTTTCAAGCAATGTGAAAACATAATTGGATACAAAATATTTTAAGTTATGACATATTAAAATTTGAAAAAGTTCATATAAAGGATAATGATGAATATACTGATTAAACTTTTATCAAAAAAAAAGTTTGAAACTTATTACTTAATAATTGAAATAACGGCACTTCCGATTTAGTTAGAAGAGAAAGATTTGTTGCAGTGAATTTTTCCCATCCCGAGACAGCTTCCTAGGTATTTCATGGCCCAACTTGCATGTTTAATAGCCATTCGCAAAGATTCAAAATTTGTGTACTTTCATTTTCCACGAATTCGACCAAAAATGAAGTACCCGGTGCAACTTCCCAGCTCGATTTCAAACGATTCACGTGTATAAAAAATAGGGCAGGAATTTCTTATACAATACGATAATTTGATAAAAATATAATATATTTATTAAAATTAAATTTATATATTAATTTATTTAAAAATTTATATATTAATTTATTTAAAAATTTATATTAAATTTTTAAAAATATTTTTAATTAATAATTTGTAATTAAATTATAAATAAGCATATATAATATAGATATAAAATTTTTATTTTAGTAAAATGATAATAAAAATTTAAGATAATATTTTATTAATAATTAAAAATATTTTTATAAAAAAATGATAAGTAATTATATTTAATAAATTATTTTTAATATAAATTTTATTAATTAAAATTATTAAACGAATTAAATAGGTAACTTATTCTAATACGTTTAATAAATATGATGATTCAAATGACATAAATTGCTATCTCTAATGAAAAGCTATTTTTCACTTTTTTTCCTTCAAGTCCATATGTAATTTTCTACACCCACAAAAACATTTTTTGAAAAAATAGTTTCATTTATATATATTTATAGTTATGAAATTTTAAGATAACAAGAAAAAATATTTTTCTTCAATGTTAAGTACGAGAAATATATTAAAAATAATTTACTTGCTTGCTATTTTTAAAAGAAAGCTTCTTTTTTACTATTAGAATATCATATGCACATTATTCTTTTAAATCAATAGGCATATTAATTAGTGTCATAAACTCTTTACTTATCTATAAATAAATAAGTTAAGATTTTAAAAAATGTCTTTTAAAATGACAAACAAATCCTAATATTCGTATATCCGATAATAATCCGAGCACTGATGCAATTCTATTACTTATTTTCTTTTTGTGGAACGAGATCTAATGATAAAGATAAATTGTTTGTTACGATACCCATATAATTTCAGAATTTGGAATGATGTAATAAATTTTAAAATTATTAAATTATAATTATTTATTTTTAATAAATATAAAATTTTTGAAATTACATTATTTTAAAAATTGAAATTCCTTAATCGTCATAAAAAATTCACCTAAAGATAGATAAGGATTAGCGTACGAAGTTGTTGTGAAAACATAAGGCGGTTAACTTTTGTTATTGAGAAACAAAAAATGCATCTAGCATTTGTTGTTCAGCAATGCTATAAATATTGAGATCTGAATATAATTTAATAGTTGTCAATTATACTATACCTAGAATAATAGAATAAATTTATAAAATTTAATTCAATAAATATAAAATATTAAAATTTTAATTTCAAATTTTATTTTTAATATATATAATATTTTTATTTATTTATTTCTTAAGTTCTCGTCTCTTCTTTTGATACGTACAACAAAACGCGTGGGTGAATGTTATTCCACAATACCACTGGATGCATGCCCGATGAAATGGTCTGAGTGAAGCTTGGTCTTCGCATGGCTTTGTCTTCTTCGCACGCACCACTGGATGCATGCCCCATGAAATGATCTGAGTGAAGCTTGGTCTTCGCATGGCTTTGTCTTCTTCGCACGCGTACATAATGGTCCATGTTTCTTCTTAGTACTTTCCCTATGCTTGCCCTTCTTAGTACTTTCCCTACACTTTCCCTGCAAGAATTTATAGTATAGTTTGAGTCTCTATAGAAATAGAAAATTTTTCGTTGGGTAAAACTTGAGAAATTAGTGGTAAGGCTGATGGATACTAGATATTGAAATCTATACTAGTCACGATCAAATTCGGATTGTGATAATATATATCTAAATTGCAATCATATCTGCAAAAAATATAAATTTTATATTTTAAAGCATGTGACCTTTAAAAAATATCTAAAAAAAATTCTATTCATTTTTTTGTAAAATTAAAAATGTATTTTGAATCTCCACGGAAATAGAAATTTTCGATAAGCGAAATGGGTACAAATAACATTGAGGCCGGTAGAAATTGAATAATAAAATTCAGTTGTGATTAGGTTTGGTTTGAGTGGTGATTCAAAATGTTAAAATTTTCTTATATTTCATAAGTATATTTTGCATTAAATTTGAAGTTTATTGATAAGATAGTCAATAATTCTAAAAATTAAGTTTCTAGAAATTTAATGCTACAGCCTCAAGGGATGGCTCAAGGGGAAGCCGTCGCAAGTCTAACTACCTATATGATAAATGAACTATTTTATAAATTATTAATTGACCTGAGAAGTTATCACTGAATTACTAATTAATAAAGTAGGGAAAGCGACGGTTGACCTTTCTGACAAATACTGAAATAGTGTCAGTATCCGGAATCTTCCATTCCCCACCAAACTATCGACGTGCATAGGCCAAACGTGAACTCTCAATTGCAAATTCTTCGGTTGCACCTGTTTGGAACTTTCCAATAACTAGTGGCAGGATTCCTACAAATAATAATACTAAATTCAATTACAGTAATGTGATATACATAAAAAATGGGGTTAAAAGTTGAATTAAAATATAAATTAAAGATCATTATCAAATATATAATAGTGAAATGAATTTATAAAATTTAATTTAATAAATATAAAAAATTTAAAATTTAATTTCGAATAGTTATAATATTTTTTTATTCAACAGTAAGCAAGATTCTCACCCAACATATTTTATGAAAAGAAAATTATTGTGGAGTGGAACCCATAAGTGAATGCTTCATTTCATATTTTTGATTAAGGATTTTATTTTCAACACAATTAGGAGGGGGCAAATTGCCACCGATATAAAATTTAGGATATTTACACCCACTAATAATTTTTTTATATGATTAAATTACAAATAACTATCGTACTTATTTCGAATGGAATTTATTTTGAAAATTTGAAGAACAAGATGGATATGAGCAAAATGTTAAGACTTTCTTATATTTCATAAGTATATTTTGCATAAAATTTGAAGTTTATTGATGAGATAGTCAATAATTCTAAAAATTAATTAAGTTACTAGAAGTTTAATACTACAGCTCCACAGGATGGCCCAAAGAAAAGTCGCTGCAAGTCTAACTACCTATATGTTAAATGAACCATTTTATAAATTATTGATTGGCCTGAAAAGTCATCACTGAATTACTAATTAATAAAGCAGCAAAGGAAGAAGAAGACTAAGAAACTAACATTAATTAACATTAAAAAATATTATATATATCAAAAATAAAATTTAAAATTGAGTTTTGAATTTTTTTATATCTAGTAAATTGATTTTTTGTAAATTTGTAATACCATTTTATATTTGATGATAATTTTTAATTTTGTATTCAAAAATTAATTTTAAATTCTATTTTAAATACATATAGATTCCGGTTAACATTAAGCATATTAGAAGGTTGCCGGAAAAGACCAGAAAGCTGGGAATATTCATTAATTCTTCTATAAAATAGTCTAATATTAATGTTTTAACATAAACATCAAACAAGAGGCAACTTCCTGGCAATGCAGTCTCAATAGCAACTCTTTTAATTCCTTCTTTTATATATACTTCTTGTCATATTTTTCTATTCAAATACTGAACCCTACGTTTCTTCTATAAACTAAGAATTTGCTCTGGAAAGCCAGTGGAGAAGAACAAATGTGCTTCGAGGAGGACATTTTCAGAGTTTCAGGACCGTTCCATATCACCGCCCCCAATTGGTAAGGTTCTCTTTATAGTTTGAATGATCACACTTTAAATTTTATAATTTTAAAAGATGAATATAAAACTTAATTTCTTATAATTTCAGTGACTATTTTGGAACAATGACGTTCAAAATAAGAATTTTTTTTTTAGTCTAAATTTTGCTTTATATCTGTCTGAATTCTGAAATGGTTGAGGATATACATACATGATATCTGTGCAGGAAGGATGCAAACTACAGGAGATCAGTGATGGCAAGCTTAGTAAAGGGAGTGAAAGTGTTGGAATGTGATCGGCAGCAGAAAAACGAAGCAGGTAAGGCTGAGGCTTCAGAATGGTGGAATTCCTTCGATTTCGAGCTACGCCAGCTGCTCGAAGTGGAGAATGACAACGACACACGAAATCCCATCATCTTCGGTGCTATCTTCGAACTCACGTCTCCGGATCCTCCTGATGAAGCCCCGAGATTTGTCATCGCTTTACGGGGAACGATGCGTAGAAAGGTCACTTGCCTCCTTTCTGATATGGAGCAAAATTATGGCATATTGCTTAATGATTTACACCAGAGCCACAGGTTTCGAAGCGTTTTGAGTTGTGCTGAGGATAGGGTTCGTACAGCCGGGGACCGTAAGGTATCATAATTAATTCAGGGTCCAATCTGATAGAAATTTGATAAAAGGTTAGACTTCAACAGTCTTAGAACATTTATTGTCCAGGTGCTAAAACAATAGTATCTAAGTGATAAAATTGTTTAAATTTGTTGATTTGTGCAATATTATATATAGATTGAATGCAATTTAATGGTTTTGACCTATTTGTGCATCGTAAAGTAGTACGTTTTAATTTTTCCTTACATTTTTTATAATTACCAAATATAAAGGAAAAAATTAAAACATAATAAGAGACCACTCTATGATGCACCGGTGAATCAAAACCATTAATTTTCTTTTAATTTATGTAGTATTGTGCACATCAACAAACTTGCATTGATCTATCACCCAGATGCTATTACTTTAGCTTCTGGGCCATGGATACCACAGGGTGTTGAAGTATCTAAACCTTCAATAAATGCTTAATTTTATTGATAAATTCTTGATTAAAAGTATTTGATATAATTTAGGAGTCTTTTATA
The DNA here is from genome assembly GCA_020226215.1 of Sindora glabra. Taxonomy (NCBI): domain Eukaryota; kingdom Viridiplantae; phylum Streptophyta; class Magnoliopsida; order Fabales; family Fabaceae; genus Sindora; species Sindora glabra. Next base: position 106,403,025 of record CM035227.1, on the reverse strand, counting down.
TTGTTAGATCTCCAATCATAAAAATTGATGACATAACTATATAGATTTTCTCAAGTCTTTAGTCTTTTCTGATTTTTTTAAATGGGATTTTTCTAAATTTTATACATATGATTCACCATAATTATTGCATATCTATATTTTATGAATATTTTAAAACATATAACTTTAAACTTTGCACATTATAGAATTTTTAGGGGAATTATGATTTTTCTAATTTATCATTTTTTTACATTCTCCTGTAGTCTTGAAAAATCCGAAACTCTCCTTGTGCTGCTTCTTAATAAGCTTGGATCTTCTTATTGTTTTAGTCTTAGATAGGGATAGCAATTCGTGTTATTTGGGTCGATCCATTTATTAATTGTATTATTCGTATTGATTCATGAGTCGTCTGTTTAACTTATTTAATAATTTTAAATAATAAAATATATATTATAAAATTATTAAATTTAATTTTTTTTATTTTTTATAAAAAATATTTTAATGATTAATAAAATATTATTTTATTTTTTTGTTATTATTTTATTAAATTAATAATTTTATATATTTATTATATATATCTATTTATAATTAAAATATTATTTATTTCTTAAATAAAATTATTAAAAATTTAATAAAAACTCTTAAACAGATTAACGTGTTAACTCGAACTTGAATAAATATATCAAATTATCGTGTCATGTCAGAAATTGCCACTCCCAGTCCTGAATGTATTCTTTTACTATCATACTCTTGTTGGTTCTTGTTGCCACTATTGCATCCATCTTTTAATGCTCTTCATCTTAGAAGAGTCTTGAATCCTTATACAATACTTGGTTTGTTGCTTTTTTTTTCTTTGGTACATGAACGGGTTCATAAATTCAACCTCCTCTGATACCATTGTTCGAAATTTAATGGAAAATCATCAGTCAAATGATATTCATCAAATTTCTATCTGAATCTGCCACATACTCGTACTACATTTTGAAAATTTCAAGTGCATGTGGCTGTATATTTCTTATAAATAGAGAAAAAAAAAAAAGGTTACAAAGTATCATGATTTTCCTTTTTGACTTATCCTGCAGGTATGGTTGGCAGGATACTCTTTAGGAGCAGCCATGGCTCTTCTGGTTGGGAAGGAAATGACCAGGAAGGGTCTTCCTCTCGAAACATATCTATTCAATCCTCCTTTTGTATCCCTTTCTTTGGAGTGGATTAAGAGCAAAAAACTTAAGCTATATACCTACATCATAAGAACTTTAGGTCGAGCTATGTTAGCTAGTTTAAAATCCGAACTTGGTGACTCTGGCAACAATGAAGCAGACAATAAAGATCCATTTTCTGCTCTCAGAGACTGGAAGCCTCACCTTTTCTTAAACTCGAATGATCTTATTTGCTCTGGATACATAGGATACTTCAAAGTGAGGAAAGTGATGAGGAAGATGAAGATATTGAGGAATCTGGAGAAGCGTGCAACAAGAGATACTGTGATTAGAGGTTTGTTGTCAGGTGAATGGCACAAAGAGCAAGAACCCATTCATTTACTTGCTTCAGCAGAGCTTAACATCAACACGAAACGGTCCTCCGCATATGAGGCTCATAAGATTCAACAATGGTGGATTCCTAACCTAGATTTCAAGTCCAAGTTGTACCAGTGTTAAGTACTTAGTTGTTTTTAGCGGATCTGGCATCCGCCAACAATAGGGGAATTAACTACTCATGTTGTACGTGGAAGTCTGATGCTTTTGTCTTTTTTATGTATGTTTTATATGCTTTTATGTCTTTTGTATGTATGTTCTATATTTTTCTAACGTGGGTATTTGCCTTGTTGTGGGTATTCAATTATGTCCCTGTGAGCATTTTGCGCAGAGTAATGGATGTTTATGCATTGTGCCAGTGGTTGTTACGTGTCATGTAATGAGTGTTTCATGTATATATGTTAGGGGTGTTACAGTTTATATTAAATGGATATTTACTGCTATGCCAGATATATTGTATAAAAACACAAATGAAAACTTTCACTTTAGATTGCTTTATGTTTTAGAAACAGAGAATTAAGAACTTTGTTCTTCGCCATTTTTCCTCTTTATGTTTGATAGGGTTTCCATTAATCTTTATATAAAAGCACTCTCCATTATTGATTTTTCATTATTGAGAAGCGAATATTTTCAAGCATCATTATTGAGATTTGTTACTGGTGTTGCTTCTTTATTTTATGAGTTCGTCTTTTCTAATTTATGTCTCAACTGTTATGTTTTGCTTAATGTCTATTTTGTGATGGTTGTTGCTAAACACCTATCGTATCATTTGAGCAATTTATGTTCTATTGTTTCCTTATTTAAACCAACAATTGACATCCGAGCATTTAAAGCTCTTAAGAGACTATAATAGGGTTTCCCTATTTTCATTTAATCATGATCTCTTCATCTATTTCCATACCTAGTGCTCCTACGTTTTCTGGTGAAAACTACAATTTTTGAGTTACTAAAATGAGAAACTTTCTTGGAGTTTCAAATCTCTGAGTGATAGCAAATAATGGGTATGAAATTCGTGCTTCTAGTGCTATCTTAACAGCTAATCAACAAAAAGAATATGCTGAAAATGTTTTCAAGAATTCTAAAACTTTATCTCTTCTTCAAACTGCCACTTCCGATGCTATGTTCCCAAAAATCATGAATGTCTCTATTGTCAGAGAGGCTTGGAAAATTTAGATGAATTTAAATAATCCATTTCCTGCTCTCAGAGACTGGGAGCCTTACATTTTCTTAAACTTAAATGATCTTATTTGCTCCGGATACATAGGATACTTCGAAGCAAGCAAAGTGATGAAGAAGATTAAGATATTGAGGAATCTGGAGAAGCGTGCAAGAAGGGATACTGTGATTAGAGGTCTGCTGTCAGGTGAATGGCACAAGGAGCAACAATCTATTCATTTGCTTGCTTCAGCACGGCTTACCATCGACAAGAAACGGTATTAGAGGTTGAGATTCAACTATGGTGGAATCCTAACCTGGATTTCAAGTCCAAGTTGTAACTGTATTAAAGGCTCGCGAGTTTGACATGGCATGAACATATAAATAAAAAAATAAAATTGCCACAAAATTATTTCTTTTTATAATTTGTTGAATAAGTTTTTCTAATTAGTTTATTAAGAATTTTATAAAAAATAACTGACTATCATACAATTTTTTTTTTTGAAATGCAAAAGCATTTTTTATGAGTGTTGAAACATATGATAATCATAAGCGAACAAATGGCACAGTTGAGGTTTTGAGTTTTTGGAACACATGAATTGGTCTCTCTCTCTCTCTCTCTTACGGCAACAATGGTAAGTTAACTAACACATACAAGATTTTGGATTTAAATGGGGATAAAGTTAGAGCAAACTTGTTGAGGGGGTTGAAATAGGGTTTATTCAGACTTATACGGAAACTTCTTAATTTGGAGGCTAAATATACTTTTGAAAACTAAAAAAATATGGGATAGATTTTTAATCTTCTTTTTCAAATTTGACTACAATTTATGAGGTGAAAAATAGATTAATTTTAGTTGTTTATAATGATATTATTATTGTTGTTGTTGTTGTTATTGTTAAAATTATGAAAAAAAATGTAAGAGATAAGATGTAACAAGTTTATTTTATAAATAATAGAATGATTCTTTTCATTATTTTTATTATGAAATAATAATAATAATAATTACATCATTTGATGAAATGTTAATTCGTTAAAGAATGAACGTTTCATTCTATAATGTTTACAAAACAATCTCTTTATGTGTTATCATTCTCTTTATATATTTCATTCCATCCATCATATTATAGGCAAAAGGTGCTGGTTAATGATCTCTCTAATCATAAGAGAAGCATAGTTAATAATTAGAAGGTCATCAACGCTAATAAGTTTTTCGGAAAATTAAGCTCCTGTCTTACGAAAATATACTAACTTATTTTTCGGAATTTTCTCTTCTTAACACTCTATAATTTTCCAATTTAGTATTTTCAATTTATCTTCATTTTCCAAGAGTGCTTCCATTTCGGAAGTATACATGTATTGCATATACAAGTTCCAATCTGATGGGACTAAAATTTGACATCTTTATGTCTCCTCCTAGTGGATGTGGCAGATTGGTTGACATTATATGCTTCATTTTTGTCCATCGAAACTCCATGTGTTATATTTCCACTTAATAGGTGTGGCCTATTGTTTTTTCAAGATGTAATGTGTGTTTCTTTTTCTAAGATGGTTCGATTTTAACTTGAATTTCACTCCCGAATTGCCAACAAAAAAAAAGAAAAGGAAATTAACATTTTGTGTCCTTAATGATTTGTCATTGTCATTCATGGGTCAAATTTTGTCTTCAAACTAATTCCAAGGGCTATTTTCCAATTCGAGACAGTTTCCCAAGCATTTCATGGCCCAACTTGCATGTTTCGTTGCCCAGAAAGTAGCCCCTTGCAAAGATTCAAAATTTGTGTTCTTTCATTTTCCACGAATTGGACCAAAAATGAGTACCCTTTTCAACGTCTCAACTGATTAGGACCAATTCGCGTGTATAAAAAGTCATCTTCCACTTTTTCGCCCTTCAAGTCCACATGTGATTTTTTGCATGAAAAGAACATTTTTTTTTAAAAAATCATTTATATATATTTATAATTATAAAATTTTAAGATAACAAAAAATATATTATTTATTCAAGGTTAGATATAAGAAATATATTAAGAATAATTTACTTGCTATTTTAAGAAGAAAATTATTTTTCTCTACCATTATAATATCATGTACACATTATTCTTTTAAATCAATAGGTATATTAATTAGTATCATAAAATATTTACTTATATATAAATAAATAAGATTTTAAAAAACATCTTCTAAAATAACAAACAAATCCTAATATTTGCATGTTCGATGATAATCCAAGCATGCATGTTGTCCTATTATTTATTTTCTTTTTGTGGAACATGATCTAATGATAAAAATAAGATATTTGCTATGATATCCATATTATTTTAAAATTTGAAGTGATATGATAAATTTTAAAATTATTAAATTATAATTATTTATTTTTTAATGAATATAATATATTTAAAATTACAACATTCTGAATTTTAAAATTTTTTGAACCATCATAAAATTCACTTAAAGGTAGATGAGGAAGAGCACGTGAAGTTGTTGTGAAAATATAATGTGGTTAACTTTTGTCGTTGAGAAACAAAAAATGCATTTAGAATTTGTTATTGAGTGATGCTACAGGCATTGAAAGTGTGATTCAAATATAAATAAAAAATTATTAATTATATACAGAATAGTAAGATAAATTTGTAATGTCTAATTTAATAAATATAAGGTATTTAAAAATTTAATTTTAAATCTAATTCTCAGAACATATAATTTTTTTATTTTTTATTTTTTTTTAATTCTGATCTCTTCTTTTGCTAAGTACAGAAAAACGCGCGGGTGCATGTAATTCCACGATGTTATGAAATGGTAAGTTCGACAAAACTTGGTCCACGATTGGCTTTGTCTTCTTCTTCCCACGTGTTGACTTCTAGACATTGATAACGTTATCATGCATACAAAATGATCCATGTCTCTTCTTAGTGCTTTCCCTGTGCTTGCACTGCAATATGACTATGTGTACCTTTGTCCTCATCTTCAGCCGACTGCAGTACCTTTGTGCCTATCTCAATGGACAGCTTTTAAGATTGAAGCTTCATTAAAACCTCGTCTGCAACCCCATTATAGTTTGTATTCTTTTACCTTTGTTTTCCTTTGATTTATAAAAAATATTGCTTCAAGATTTGAATTTGAGTTCCAAATTGCAAATTAAAGTTATTATTAAATATAAATGATAGGACAAATTTAAAAAATTTAATTTAATAGATATAAAAAATTCTTAACCCAATTTTGGATTTAATTATAGGATTTTTTATTTGCAAATGCAAAATCGCACAACCGCAAAATTTTATATTTATAATCAGAATTAAAATATAATTAAAGATTACATAATTAAATTTATATTTTAATTTTATCTATTAATATAAGATATAGTGCGCGTAATTCACTCTTTAACATTTTCATACGAGAGCAGTGCTTTATCAAAATGTATTTATTCTTATGAACTTGCGTCTTGCTTTTGTTCCAAGCAGCAGATTTGATTCGTTATTATATTAGGGGTTACAGAAGAAAGCATCTCAACAAATAAGGATGATTTCAGGATCTCAGGAGGTAAGTTTCTCTTACTTCAATATATAATGCTATGCTGTCTAAAAACTAATCAAGATATATAACTTGACACCTGCCATTCAATGTTATGTTAATTTTTTTTTCATTTAATGGTGATTTGGATTCAGTTACCTATATTTGTTAATTAATTACTTCCCATACTGTAACCAAAAAATTATAAGAGCTTGATTAAATAATAAGTTAATTTTTCGATTCCAACAAAAAGCTACAGCTAGGGATGTGTATTTGTATTTTCTGGTCTTCTATTTATTGCGACCAAGGTTTTAAATTATGATATGTAATTACAACATTATGTGCAATATTATTATTGTGGACTGGATTGCATCCATGATCTTTTATAATTTTATGTTGCAACAAATTGTATTATCTTGTATTTATTTGTAATTTTGCTAATCATAGGCATAATTTTTAAAATTAGGTTGGTCATTCAATGGGATAGAGCACTAATTTATTAATTCAATTATTGATTTGCTAGTTGAATCGATTTTAACTTTAAATATATAGATTATATTCATACATTACTAATATATATTTTAATTAATAAAATACAAGTAATACAACAAAAATTTATGTTATAAATAATAAAAAATAACATAAATTTAATTAATATGAAATTGTAAAAGTGTTGCACATTGAATATTGTAAAATTATAAAAATTCTATTTTTCAAAAAATAAAAAAACTAGTTAAATCTATCAATTCTAACTAATTTTCACGTATTTATATGCATTTTTAATCTAAAAACTTTAACTAAATCGGCTTGTTAGCCAATTCATCAATCTAACCCCTGATTCGATTTAATTTTCAAAACTATGATCATAACTAAATCAAAATCGCAATTTAAAACCATGATTGTAACAAAACAATTTAGAAAGGATACGATGCAAATACCAAAACTGTAAGAAAAGTTCTAGTTAGAGTAATCAATTATTGATTTATATTCATTTCAGGGAGAATCCAGATCATCAAAGAATTGTGATGGCGAGCTTAGTTTAAGGAGTATATGTTCAACAATCCGACCGGGCGAATAACCGCCGTGGAAGCCGAGCTCTAGCTCCCCCGTGGTGGGAATCCTTCCATTTTACGCTCAAAGAAGCCTTAAAATTCATCATTGCCGTCCGCTATTGACAACTCCATCTACGGTGCAATTTACCAGTTCAATACGTCCCCTGTTGCTTTCAAATCCCCTAAATTCATCATTGCCGTCCGCGGCACACAATTCATCACACTCACCACTGTAATTCGAGACCTAAATTTGGATAGGAAGATTCTCATTAACAAACTCCTCAAAGAGAAAACGCGATTCAAGCAGGCTCTTAAATCTGTCAATGATTTGATCACTTCGCCAGATGGGACTAACACTTGGCTGGCCGGATGCTCTTTGGGAGCTGCCATAGCTCTGCTTGTTGGAAAAGAGCTGGCCAAGAACGGTCGTAAATTGAAAACCTACTTATTTAATCCTCCCATCGTATCATTTCCCATAAATCCATTCATCAAAGATGAGAAGATCAAGAAAGTGACCAGCACACTAAAATCTGCGGGTCGATGTGTTGCAAATACTAGCAGAGCAGCGTTGGATGTTTTAAGAGGTCATGCTGATCCCTTTGATGCTATATGTGAATGGATGCTTCATTTCTATGTGAATCCAGCTGATCCTATTTGCTCCGAATACATCAACTCCTTCGAGCATAGGGAGACAATGAGGAGACTTGGATTCGGAATGGTTGAGAAGATTGCTAATACATCTTCTGGCTTCAGCAGAGCTTAATATCAATGAAGATGGGCACAAGTGTCATTCACTTGCACAATGGTATGATGTTCATCTGCTTTGTAAGACCGGGGAGTATCGATGCAGGCATCCACCCTTGCCCATTACTAGCTCTAGTTGTGGCTAATGGGGTCTTGCATGCCTCTATCCTCACATCAAATATTATTCATTATATTGTAATTTGAACACTAAGTATAGGCGTAGGAGCAGGGACATGAGGAAGTACCATTTAAACGACAAGGGCAGCTAATTTTTCAATGTTACAATACAAGGATGTTTGTATTGCAACAATTGTGGAATATGTTTGTGGATCTCTTTATTGTAGTCTGTATCATATATACTCATTTTTATATTTCTTAAAAAAAAAGTTTTAAAGGCTTTTTATGCTAAAATGAGGGATCATACTTTTTTGCTTAAATTAATTATTTGGTTTTGACAATGATAGAGACTAAATTGGATAATTTATAAAATACGGAGATATGATATTGCATTATGCTAATATATTGGGAATATGCCTTCTAGTTTAAGGTTGTTTATTCTATCTAATTGTTCTTTATTATCCCAGTGTACCTTGCAAATCCGATCCTCATGTTTTTAACATGACTTATTTTCTGAAATGGGATGAAATTTATTTTTATATGTAACTACTTTCCATATTAATGATATATTAGATATTTGGGCAATTAAAAGTTTGATTGTATATGTAACTACTGTCTAATATTTCTTTTGGATGAAATAACTAGTTCACAGTTGAATCAAAAGGCTTTGTTAGGCAATTTTAAAATAGGGCAGATGTTGTCTCCAAATTTCCAGTCCTAGTCAACAATTAGATTATCACCTCATTATATTAACCTCCTGACATAAGCACAATCCACATGCATGTTTTCACTTTTCACTCCTAAACCTACGATGGTTTCATCAAGAGGAAAATAAATAAGGCCATAAGTTCTTGAGGAAAAGAACGGATTCCACTAAAAAGCAAAATAAATATGAAGACATAAATCCCCCTGCATATGCACATGTAAGAACCAACTTCGGTAGTTTCCATCAATAAATTAAAGTTGTACAATTACGTAAATGAAATAGGAGGTTATCTTGTTTAGATGGGAAGCTATCCTATCTTAGTAATTATCTACTCCTTATCAGACAAGGTATTACAATTTGTATATGTTATCCATGAATTTTAGTATAAAACCATAAAAGCATGATTTCTGGTTGAAGTTTCAACGCAAGCCATTCACCAATTTAAGTAAAGTATTAGGAGAGGTATCTGTACCACATTAGTAATGACGTCAGAAGAGTTATTCTTAAATGGGAGCCTGGGGTTCAAATTTAAATCTTGCACAACATACTCTGCGAGAACCTATAAAGGAAGAAATTTTTATTAGCCTCTCTTTCCCTTTTGAGTTCAAAGCTAGAAAAACTGTACATACAGAAGAAAACTCCAAAATTTCCGGACACAGGGAAAGCTTGATACATAAATTTGGAAAGTGTTGGGTATTAGTCCGTGGATTCAGTTCTATGATGATGGTTAGCAAGGGTATGATTACCAGGAAGAGTAACATTTGACGACAAAATGAGTGTGAGAAAAGCAATGGAGGAAGCCCAAATCTTGTATACTTACATTTCTGCAAACTTGTTTGCCAGTTAATTCACTGGCAGCCTCTCTCAGATGGGCTCTTTTGTCCCTTCGAGAGATAAAGTTCACCTTTTTGGAGATGGCAAACTCAAAGTTACTCTGAAAATCGTCACTACTATTTTTGTTTTATTATATTATTTTAATGGATCTGATCATCTTGATTTCTCTATGTCATTTTTTAATCATTTTTAAAAGAAATAAAAATATAATTTTTATTTTAAAATTAATTATTTTTATTAAAATTCAAAATTTTAAATTAAAAAATAATATGTATCTCTCTTCAAAAATCATTTCATTCATTTTTTTCATGGAGAGGAGAGAATCTTCGTTAATTCTTAATTGATATGTTAATCAAAGTGTATATTTTCATAATTATATACTATTGAAAACATATCATATCATACTATTATGATCATTTATTTTGATGGATTCGATAAATAAGAAAGATGAAATTTAAATCAAGAAGGTCATAATTCAAAATCTTTACTAACACTATTTTTTTAATAAATATTTCTTTATCTCATTTTTTTAATTATTTTTGAAGGAAATAAAAATATAATTTTTATTTTAAAATTCATTATTTTTCAATAAAATGCAAAATTTTAAATAAAAATAAATTTATATGTATTTCTCTTCAATATCATTTCATTCATTTTTTTATGGAGAGGAGAGAATCCTCATTCATTCTTAATTGATATGTTAACTATGGTGCATATTTCCATTATTATATACTATTGAAAACATATCATATCATACTATTATGATCATTTATTTCTATGGATTCAATAAATAAAAAAGATGAAATTTATCAAGATGAAAGGTCATAATTCAAATTCCTCACTGACACTATTTTTTTTAATACTATCTAATGTTTCTTTTGGATTAATTAGTTCTCATTTATCCAGTATTTTTTTAATTATTTAGTTTCAATGATGATGGGGACTAAATTGGATAATTTATAAAATACAAAGATATAATATTGCATTGTGCTAATATACTAAGAATATGCCTTCTGGTTTAAGGTTGTTTATTCTATCCGATTGTTCTTTATTACCCAATGTACTTTGCAAATCCAATTCTCATGTTTTATTTTTTGAAATAAGATGAAATTTATTTATATATGTAACTACTTTTCATATTGATAATATATTAGATATTTGTGAAGTTAAAAATTTGAAAATCATTGATTAGATCTTGTTGCCCTTTTCTTTCTATATAATCTTGTACTATATTTAGTAGAACTTTTATTATTTTATAGGTTGTTTTTTACAAAATGTTACATCAAGTTGACTTAATGGTGGACTATTATAGTAATATCTAATGAAAAAGTGTTGGGAAAAGAATAATCAAACAATTTAATCCAAAAATTAAGTGTAGAATATATATACTTAATTTTAGTTTTTATGATCTTGATACTGCAATCCACCATGTGAATGTCAAGAATCACATTTAAACTAAAATTATTGACTTCTATCCACAACAATTGTACAAAAACCTTACACACACACTTGTAAAGAGAAGAAGAAGATTAAAGGAGACTCTCTGATGAAGTTTTTCTTAACTTTTAGACTGAATGTCTCGTATCTCTCATTTTTCTTTTGTTTCTCTCTCTACTTTTGAAGGGGGAAGTGGATGGTTATTTCTCTCTCTCTCCCATTTCTCACTCTCTAATAAGTTGCTTAAAATTAATTTTATTTGAATTTAAATTCAAAAGATAAATTAAATATTTATTTTAATTAAATAAATATTTAAAATATAATAAATGTGAAGCACCTATTATGGATATCCCCACATTTATTAAAAAGAATAAGCTGCAATGTTGTACAGAAAATTAAATGATAGTTCTCTGTTAAAAATTCAAATTTTCTAAAAGAATAAATTGATACTTTCATGGTATACAATGAAAATAACAGTTATATATATGCACATAATATATTTTAACTTTATGAAATATTTATAACATAATGGGTGATATCACATTTATATATGTACAATGGTGGAACTAGATAGAGTCTTGTGGGTGCCATGACCATCCAAGCCTTCACCTAATCTCATATATATTATAATATAAATTATTTAAATAACTTTTGAAAAATTAAATATTGCCTTTTCTCAAAATTTTTCTATTATCCCTTTAAGTATTATATATTTTGTAAATGGTATACTTAATCTTATATGTATGTGAGGGTTTAATAGTGAACAAGTTAATTTCTTATTTTTTTTAAATACTAATACAACTTCCCATTATATATTTCCAGTAAAAATAATGCAAAAAGGATTAATACACTTTATCATAACATATAATTATAATAAAAACACATTAGACTTGTGAAAACATATAAAAGGGAAGATTCTTATTTAATTTGGCTAAGATGAACTATAATAATCTGTTTAAATAAAGGCACAAAATTTACTGTAAATAGTTCTATTACTTAAAAGTAAATTTTTTAATTAAATTTAAACTTTAATTGTGTTGTTATTATAGTTTTACCTAATTTTTAACCAGATACTAATATTAAAAAGTTTTAAACTAGATAACTATAATTAATTATATATGCTTTGTTTAAAAATTTTAAAGTATCAATATCTGAATAATAATTAAATAAGAATATTTATATTATTAAAATAAATTTATTTTAATTATTTTATTGTATAAATTTATAATTTATAATTTTATTCTAGGTGCAAATTTTTTTTCAATAATACTCATGTCTATGTAAATTTGGCCGACAAATTTTCTAGTTTCATCCTTGCGCACATGGTATACTTAAATGTCGTATTTTAAATTTTGTTTGTGAAGTTCATAAGTAATATTTCCTAGGTGCATTTTCATAATTTTAATAAGTAATATTTTTATACATATATTTATTTTTTATAAGATAAATTTTATTTTTTAATAATCACATATGTATCTCCAAAAGTCATATAAGTGTTTTTGGTCAAAAAGTAAGAATTATGATAAATACATTTTTGATAATATTTCTATTCCATAATTTATACAACTGCTTTTATTTTTAATTTATAGGTCAAAAATTTCTTTTTGATAATTACATATGTATCTACTAAAATCATATAATTTTAAATTTTATTATTATCACAATTTTAATTAGAAAGTGAGAATTATAATAATATAATTTTGATGATATTTGTATTCATATTGCTTATAAATCAATTAATTTATTAAGAAATAATTTGAAAATATAATATTTACTATATTAATGGAAATAATTATGATTTGTTTATTAAGAAAGAAGAACAAACAAAAAAGTTTTAGAAAAAAACTTGAACAGAAATTTGATATCCAAAAAGAGAGTGAAATGAAGTAATGAGGTGATGTTATGTGTCCAAATATAGGTGCAATCGTAAGTGAATTGGTTGCTAAAATTATATTATAAACTGATTATTACATATTATTAAGTTCAAAGGAATGATGTTAAAAATATTTAGTTACAAAATTATAAAATGTTGGTTATAATTAAAAAGTAGAAGAAGCCAAGCAATATAAATCTACCTTTCATTTTTATTTTATCGTTCTTTTCATTTTCAAAAAAATAAAAATATAATTTTTACTCCAAAATCTATTATTTTTTTTTGTATCCATAATTTTAAATGAAATAATTTTGATATTTATCTTTATCCAAAATTCACATCATCCCATTCCCTATAGGAAGGGAGGATCTTGAGTCTAAATTATAAGATAAGATGAAGATTAACTGTATTATCAACTTTGCAGCTCTTAAAATATATAAGCATAGTTATTAAATCCAAACCGATTCAGCCAATTTAACTAGTAATTTGTTAAATTAATGATTGGTCTAGTTTGGGTTACACCATTAAACTGATTTTGTAAATAAACTAATAAAAATCAATTTAATTAATTTTATATTGAATTAGTTGAACCATTATATTATATTAAGATGGTAATTTTTTTAAAAAATTCTAATTTATTTGATTATAGGATTTTATATGACTTCAAGTTATTTCCTTTTTATTATCATGTTTTGATGAACCATAATATGAACTTATTATTATTTTACTTATTGAACATGTGTCTTTTCATTATTTTTTATATAAATTTATATTTTTTTATATTTTGTAATTATAAGCAGTTAAATCAATAACCCACAGACTGAATTGGTGACTTGATGAATTAGACTCTTTTTTTATTTAATATCCAATGTGATTTTAATAACTATGCATATATTTATAATATAATCCATACTAGTGCCACATTGACTACAATATAATTATTTTAACAAACAATTTCGCGGTAATTCCTAAGTTACATTCTCAATAATATACAAATCAATACACAATATCATATAATCATATTAATTTATTATAACCACTATCCATGAAATAATATTTAACTCATTTTCAATTATATGTCTAATAATCACTTGAACTATAAGGAACTTTCCTTTTTTAATTGATTTATAATCTATAACATTATCCACCTAGTTACAAACATAATTAACATATTAGTGTCACCTTTACAACATGCAAACTTACATACTTAAAGAGCAACTGTAAAAAACATGTTAGGAAAATTGAAGAAAATAATGCTTTTATTCGTAACAATAAAAAACTAAATGGGTCAAATATTCATCTTAAAGGTAGCAAATCCAACTCTAGCCAACATCAAGAATAAAACTAATTTAGGAGTTATAAAGATTATCTAATTGGTCTAGCACTAGGGGCATAAAAAAGAGTTTTCTTTGAAGATAAAAGGAAAGTTAGGATGGAAGAATAGGATAGCAATGGGAATGTGGGTGAGAATGAAGTTGTCTTTAATTTACCTGAAGGTATGAAGAATAAATTATATGAGTCATGGAAACATTCTCATTGGAAAAGTCTTTCTGAAAAAAGTGAATTTTCAATATCTAGATTTTAAAACTGGGGCCCTTTAGCAAAAAAAAAGGGTCTTCCTTTATTTTAGAAGGGTAATTTTTTATGTTTAAATTTGAATTACAATTAGATTTGGTAAAGGTTTTTAATGGGTGGCTCTTAGTTTATTGTAGACCATTTTTTAGCTTTGAGGAAATGGGAACTACTTTTTAAACTTTATTTAGCCAAATTGTCCTTAATTGTAGTTTAGGTGAGATTTCTAGAACTATTAGTTATTAATAATTAGTGGGAGGATCTATCTAATGTTGAAGGTAGATACTCATACATTTTTGGATGATAAAGGAAAATACACAAGGGAGTGTATGCAAATTAATCCAAATTATCCATTGAAATGTACTGTTCATATTGGTAAGCTCAAGCAACCAATTTTTTTATGAAAGGTTGAGTAAAGGATAAGCACTAGAAAATTTTTGCCTAAATGAAATTAAGGAAATCGATGAGAATTCTTAACCGCAAAATGTTAGCAAAGAAACTCCATACTTTAGCTTAATGGTGAATAAAATGATAGTTCTAACATCTATAGAGCTCAAGGAGTCAAAATGTTGATGATGATCAATATGGACTTTGGTGGAAAGGAAAAAGAACAAGATAAACAAGAAAATGAGTTTGAAGGCTTTAACTAAAGGCATTGGATCTATTATGCAAAAGTCAAGTAAAAATCCCTTTATTAGATTGAATATTGAAAGACCTAAACATGTTTGGACTGCTAATAGCCTAGTGCTTAATAAACCTACTATTAACTAGAATAATAATGAATTAGGCCAAGAAACCCAATCCACCAAAAAATCTTATTTAGGTTCAAAAATAATGCAACAATCCCTTTAATCTTCAATAGAAGTTAACCGTAGACCAAACTCCTTAGTTTTTAAAACTCCCAATTCATTATCTTAAAGTGTGGAGATGGAAGAAGTGGCAAAATTGGAAGCTAAGATTTTATTAAGGTTCTTCATCAATAACTACTTTTGGAGATCTACCCAGAAACACTGGAATGGATATCGGTAGATCCCTTTATATAATAGGAAGCTATAACTTTCCCTAGATATAAGCTTGGAAGACATTAAAGCCATTCATATGCTATTAAGATGCAAATGATCCTTGTTCTTTCAAAAAAGAAATGGCAAATTAGATCATTCCTTAAACTATAATTCACATAGATGATAAGCACAATTAAAGGTACCTAAAAATTCAATTTAATTTGCCAAAACCTAATAGAGA
This sequence comes from Sindora glabra, assembly GCA_020226215.1. Lineage (NCBI taxonomy): Eukaryota > Viridiplantae > Streptophyta > Magnoliopsida > Fabales > Fabaceae > Sindora > Sindora glabra. Next base: position 106,387,272 of record CM035227.1, on the reverse strand, counting down.
TCCATTAGTTCAATGCCCTTTGGATCCATTTCATGTTGTAGTAAGAAAGACATGGTAAGACATGATACTATTGAAGAGGATCAATATAGGACAACAAAATGCAAGTTAATGATAAGGGAGTCAAGCCAAATATCTTTCTACTTCATTTGAACCTCTATCATCTTGGTATCTTGTCAAGTTGATGAAACTAGGTGGTTCATGATTAGGAGTTCTTTGGAAGGATGGTGGTAAAAGCTTAGGTTTAGTCAATTGAAAATCCATATAGGTCTTATGAGTTAGCTACCTTTTCCAATCAACTAAATATGGATTCCAACAATTATAATATAAAAATTTAGAATGTTTATGATGCCTGATCCCCAACATTAGGATTTTTAGGCTTGCATCTGAATTTATCATTAGGGAAATGATTCAAATTCTTATATTGACAAATACTAGATTAGATGGTGAAAGAGCTAGGAATATTGCTCAATCTCTCCCTTTTGTTAATTTACAAATAGCCACCACCACTAGGTTTGTCAATAGGATGTAGTTGTTATGATATTAAAATGAAATGGAAGTTAAGGTGGTGAACAAATCTCAATAAAAGATCCATGCCATTACAAAGGTAACCCCTAATTTTCCTAAGTGGTTGTTAAGTGATATACATGTTAGTCATGATTTTATGGCTTCCTTGGTTAGTCATTTGCTAAGCAAAAAAATTTAGTGAGGCTTCAATTAATTTTTATAGAGTTAATTTGTTTATTAAGCACTTGGATTATTGCAACTTAACATATATAAGGTATTTAGATCCTTTTTTCACTTGAATAAAATCTAGAATATTTAGTAATATTATTCTTGAAAGACTTAACTAAGCTTTGTGTAACAATAATTTGATCATTTACATCTTGAACCTTAAGTTATTAACCATTTTAGAATTATCTCTAAACATTCTGTTATTGTTATGTATTTGTTTTCCTAGGCGCATAGTGGTCTTAAGAAAATATTTAGATTTGAAACATGTTAGTTATCATATTTGAATTTCCATAGTTTAATAGCTAGAACATAGGAAGTTTCCTCTCCTTTTGATCTTGCTATTGATAACTTTACTAAAAAAGCTTTTTGATGGAATTTTAATGTATTGGATATGTTTTCTTTTTTAAAAAAGGAACTTTAGCTAGAATCTAAAGGTTCAGATTTCTTAAGAAACTTATAACTTAGAGGACTTATATAGATTGAATCAATCTCTACAACAAGCCTTCAAGTTTTTAAGCAAGAAGAAGAGATTTAGAAAGTCTAAAACATAATGGATACAAGATGAGGATAGGAATACTTACACCTATTAACTTTCTACAAATATTAGAATAAGGAAAAAATAAAATCACAAAACTTAAGAATGGTATTGGTGAGTGGATACATAATATCTTTTTCTTAAAGAATTAAAATAGAAAAAAAATTTGGGTTTTATAAATACTTTTAAACCTTCTTTTTGGTTTGTGAAAGTTGATAAGGAAAGTAAATTCAGTTTGATCATATGTCTTGATAGTTAAGAAATTTTGATGGCTTTAAAATCCCAAAAACCCACAAAAGCACTTGTGCTTAATGGTTTGCATCCTAGGTTCTTTCAAAGGTTTTAGCTTGAAGTTAGGGAATCTGTTTATAAGTATGTTATTCAAGCTTTTAACTATTTATTAATTCATAAGTGGTGGAATAAGACTTTAATTTGTTTAATTCTAAAAGGAAAAAAATCATAAAATAAATTATTACTTTTAAGCTAATAAGTTTGTGCAAAACAATTCTTAAGCTCATCTAAAAAATCCTAATAGGAATATTAGAAGTTTTTCTTCAAAATCTAATGTCCCATTTTCAATTAGTTTTTGTCCAAAACTAAAAGCTGGGTGATAATATAATTACTCTAAGAGAAATAATGCACATTATTGATAGATCTAAAACCAAAAAAGGTGTAATGATAATCAAAATTGAGCTTGAGAAAGTATATGACCCACTTGAATGAAATTTCATTAAGGATATGCTCTATTTTTTTGAATTTCCCCTTCAATAGATTAAACTAGTTATTAGTTTAATCTTTGGTGTCTTATATTAAATCTTGTTTAATAGAGGGATAATAAATCATTTTGTCCTTTTAAAGGTCTCAAGTAATGAGACCCTTTAACTTCCTTCATATTCATTTTGTGTTTAAAATATCTTCATCATTTGTCATAGCTAAAAAATTTAGGATCCTATTAAATCAAGTAGGCATGATTTGATGTTCTCTTACTTTTTCTATGCTAATGACGTTGTGCTATTTAATAAAAATTGATATTAAAAATTATAGAATAATTAACAAAAATGCTAAATGTCTTTGTTGATTTGTCTAGCTTGAAAGTAAATCTTAGAAAATCTAAAGTTTATTTGAAAAAAAAAAGCACTAATTCTCAGCTTAGTAATAGACTTAGCAATGTGTTTGGTATTGCATATAAAGGGAATCGAGGAAAATATTTAGTGGTTAATATAAAATTAGATTATAAAACTACTAATTTATAATTTTTAGTTGATAAATTAAGAGAAAGAGTGTGGGTTTGACAATCCAGATATTTATCTTCTATTGGTAAAGTTATTTTGGTCAATTATGTTCTAACTATTTTACCTTTATATCACTTCCAATTCACCAAGGTCCCCTAAAGGATTCTAGTAGAATTAGATAAAGTTATTAGAAATTTTCTTATAGGAGGTTCAACTAAAAGGAGAAGAATATCTCTTGTTAAATAAGATATAGTCTCGTTAAATGAAATATAATCACATTTCCTAAGAAAAAAGTGAAGTGTAGGATAAAAGATTTTAGCTTCATCAATATGGCTATGTTAGGCAAGATTACTTGGAATTTTATTTATAATTGTCAAGCTTTGTGGTTAAAGGTTCTTAGAAATAAATACTTAACCTTAGGGGATAATAATTAGGTTAGATAAAATAAAATTTTTTCTCATAATTAAAGGGTTATAAGATGCATAATTGATATCATTAAGGCAGGGTTAAATTGGATTAGAGGAAATAGGAAAAAAATATGGTAAAAAAATAAATAGCCTAAAATTAAGGCATTGATAGAATGTATTCAAGGGCCTTTCACCTAGACAAAGAATGGAATTGAAGAATAAAGAAAGATTTAGAGTAAGGCTTGAGCCATAAATGAGATTTCTTTCATTCTAACTACTAAAATAAGGAATTCTATTTTAGGAACTCCTTTGATATAACAAGAACGAAAGATAAATTAATTCGGATCTATCTAAGGATAGGCATTGTTTACTCAAAAGCATTTATAATTTTTTTTTAAAAAAAGATAATTTTCCCTTTCTAAGGAAAAATTTGAATAAATGTGAAAGATCCCTAAAGTTCCTAAAATTTAATTTTTTTTTGTTTGGTTGACTACTTTGAATAGGAATCCTATTAGGGAACTTTTAATTTGAAAAGGAATGGATATTTCCTATTCTTGTATTCTTTGTAATACTAGCTCCGACTCTAGTACTTATATTTTAGGAGAATACCCTATTGCTTTCGCTCTTTGCAATAATATTGGTATCCCTTCCTTTAACTTGCACATATTACATTTATATTTTTTTTAATGACTAAAAGGTAATCTAACGTTAAATGAGTTAGGTTGTATTTTAAAGGTCTTTTGGACCATTATTTTTGCATATGATAATTGGAATCTTTTGTTATACAAGAACACAACAATTTTCATACCTGATCAAGGAAGTTCAAATTTAAAGGATGTTACTCTTTCTAAATTAGTTGAGTATTGAGTCATAATGGTGTTACTACAGAATTATCAATCTACATTAGTTGTTTAATGCACCCTATATTGATCAAGAACTAATGCATATACAAGTGTTGTCATATATTAGATAATTCCATATTGATTTCACTGCTAACATGAAAAAGATATAATAACAATAATTTCTATATGTATCAAATTAGTTTTTTTTTTTCATTTGGAAGCCTTTTTTAGAAATTTATTAAACATTAAATATCAATTCTTTATTAAATAACCATAACCAACATGATGTGTCATACCCTCTCCTAAAACTAACCTATTCATAGCTCTACCTCCCTACTTGGTCCCTTCCAAATTCTAACATCTCTTATGACACTACAAACCCCTAATTTTAATAATTTTTAATATTTTAACAAAAGAATTAATGTAGCAAAATTTTATATCCAATATCTGTCAATCAATATGTGAGATTAGCACTTTCTAAAAAAGCACATTTGAATCTAATATCTATAAATATAATGAATATTTATTAAAATTTGATGTATAATATTATACATTTCATATAAATAAATAGCAAATTATACCACTAAATGTAAAAAAAATGAATGGAATTAAATTTTTTACTTATACAAATATGTAAAATTTTAAATAATATAGTTACTTATAATTAAATACTTTGAAATCCAAAATTATAAAAATTTTAAATTAAAACAAAAGGTTTAATTATTATTAATTTAAATATTAAATAAAATTAGTTAACTTCTCAATTATTAATTATTAACTATAAACTTTCAATTATCAATTAGTTTATTAATTATCAAGTAATCTATTAATTAGCTTACGCTATATGGTTCCCATATATTCTTCTCACTTTTATTGTCTTACCAAACATCCATCCTAAACTGCCTATCAAGTGTTATAATTTTTTTTAAAATATACTTATTTGTTCAGCTTCTAAAAATTAAAAAATTAAAAATTAAGTTTTTCATGTATGAATAGATTCACCAATCCATTCTAGAGTTTAGAGGCGAAATTGAACTTTAAAATTAAGTAACCAATCGATTCTAGGTGTCTAAGGGTTGATGAATTGATTCCCTAATCAATTCCAGGGGTCTAAAGGCAAAAATTGAGTTAATGAATTGATTCATCAATCAATTCATTGATTACAGAATTTTATGCTAACTTTGAAGGGGCATAACTCCTTTATTTTATGTCCGTTTTAAACAAATCATCTATCATTTTAAAAGTAATTAAGTTTACTTTCAAATGAAATTAGTTTCAAATCAAAATGATATATATAATTTGATATGTCATTAAATTATTAAGAAAAGGTCATGAACTCTGAAATTCAGAAAAAAGAACTTTTATGTCTAACTTAAAAAAGACATAATTCTTTTAAAATTTAGTTGATCTAAGCAAATGAGTAGTTTATGGAAAGGTGATTAAACCTACTTTTATATGAAAAGAGTTTCATACATAATACATTTGTAGTTTTTAATTTATTCCTAAAATATTACTTATAAGTCAGAACTATGGTCACCACATAGTAATCCATATTTAATCTATTTTATGTTTTCATACTTTACAATAGTCTAACATGGATATTTAGTCTCTAAGAACTATAGGTAGAGTGGTTTATGATAAATATAGCATGAAAGCATGACTTAAGTATTCATGAAATGAGGAATGTTTGGAATGGATTATTATAATATGTGTAAATGCTTGTAGCTATACAAAAAGGGCATGATGATGCTAATAGATATTTTGATGTATATTGAATTGAGCTTAAGCTCTTATATCTAAAATTGCATTGTGAATCATGCCATGAATGGTAATAAAGATGAGAAATGTGACAGGGGTGATGTTGTAAATACTAGATGAAAAATTTCCAATGACATACTTGTGGAAGGTATAAGGCAAATCTTGGAGGGACAATGATGGAAAGCTTATAGCAAGTATAAGGCTAACCTAGGAGATAAAAGGTAGATAATTATGTTATATTATTTGCTTATTATTCCAAACGAGATGTGACTTCATTGTAGATATCCTTAAGTGTTTGTATGTGAGATATTGAAAAATGGAATGATCTTGTATTAATTTCATTGAAATTAGCTCTTAGTTTCTAATACATTTAAATATGATATGATTAGTTAAAAAAGGATAGTTCGATGAGTAAGTTATTATAAATTATTGCTATTCTTATAGATTATTCACTTATTGAGCCTCGAACTTATTCTTTCATGTTTTATTTTATAGATTTCTAGGTTGAGCCTTTACCATCACTTCCTTAGAGCTAGAGTTCATGGAAACTTATTGACGGGATTTTGGTAGCACAATTTTATGTATATAGAATATTTTAGGCTTTTGGTTTGTCATGGAAATAGATAGGGGGAACATTGTAGTAATTTCCTATTGAATTAGTTAGGTTTGCTTATCTTCATTTTGGGAGAGTTATAAGTATATCTAACTTCTTCATCTTTTGTAAAAGAAATCTTATTGAAAGTTCTTTATTTAAATTGCTAGATTCCCTATAAATATAAGGCTTTGTTATTTTGAATTAAGGTAGTTAATCAGGAATAGGCTGATGAAAATTGGTAAAGGAGTTACACACCAATCATGATCGCGTTAACATCTATGCCATAAGATGATCAAGTAACATAGTAAAGGTCCTTTATGCTACCAGCTTTAATATTCTTGGGTGATTTAAAGTCAAATTAAAATAGGTATATATATATATATACATTCTAAGGAACTTGATAATAATTTAAGGATATCATGTTATGGACCATTGAGTTCTAATATTATATTTAAATTGTATAGATTTAAGAATTTACTATTTATGGACATATCTCCACTTTTATGAGTGAGTAGTTGAAAATAAGGAAAACTAACAATAATGAATGCTTAAGTGAAACAAAATGGATCTATTAGAGTTTTAAGTCAAAATAATTTTATCTATATTAAAAGTTCTCAAATTATGGCTTGCTTGACTTTAAAGCTACATAATATGAGATTGAAATTGAGATGATAGGAAAAAGAATAAAGAATGTTATCTATTTATGATTTTTCTATGTGAATCACAAATAGGAAGATAAGAGAAGGTTGAACTTAGATACTTCAGAGCAAACGAAATAAATGGATCTTATAGATGAGTATATATGTTACTACCAGAACTTATATAAATTATTTATGTTGAATAAATGACATATTTTATCATCTCTTTATCAAACTTATGGATGATAATTGTAACATGATTGGAACTACATTGTTACTTATTAACACTTAATGAAATCGTGCACCCTGAATAAATAATCTAACATAATTTGACTTATATGACATATATATAGTCCTTCTTATAAATGGTATAAGTTTTATATATACCTACACTCGTGAAACTCTAAAGAAACAATTATGCATTATGGATCAATATTAACTTACCCTTGTAGTCATGCATGAATAACATGGGCTTAATGTCAATGATGAAGTAATGGTTATTTGATTGAGTGATCATGAAATTACTAGGTTTAGAATACATAATGATGTCATTATCTGCTATTAACGGATTATGATAGAATTTCAATTGATATTGTCATGTGTGTGATGGAAAATGTAATGTGATCTATATTGTGATGGTAATGAATGGTTGTGGCCATACGAGAAGGCATGGTGGTATTGTTGTTGGTATATTATGTTATATGCTTCGATTACCTTATGATGATGAATAACTTATTTATATTAAGATTGTATTAAAGTTGTGATTTATGGAGTTGAGCTCTATTGTGCATATTATGATGTGAATTATGCCATAAGTATCATTTGAAATGAGAAATATGACAGAGGCGATGATGTGAAAATCAGTTGAATTTTTTTTAGTAAAGGTGAGTAGGGTATAAGATTAGGTTGAGAGTCAAAAAGTGGATACATGTAATACCATTATAATTGATACACATTTATGATGTGACATGAAAACCTATTTATGATTGAATATCTTTTATTGATGTGATTGTAATGATTATTGATATGAATGAGCCTAATAGGCTATTGTAAATTTGATAACCACTCGAAATGGTGCGTGTGTGATATAATGTTGACATTGTGTGTCAATGAATAATTAGGATCATTGTGACTTGTAATGTGTAATATAAAATTTAAGCTATATGTAGGTGAATACTCAACTTGAGACTTGATTCCATATGTCCCTAAAGCTCAAAAAGTTTGGAATGCATTTATTTCTTTTATCAAATATCTAATCAACTTGTGACCAATTAATAGAATTGAATTAAGATTTAGAAGTGATAGATATGTGTTTATTGAGTTTTTATAACTTATCATATTTATTTTTCAATGGTTTCAGGTTAAGATAAGAATGTTTGAGCTTTGTTGTAGCCATGGAGAATCAAAGATGGCCTAATTGACAGATTTTGACAGTTAGATTAGGATCAGGATATGCGGATAAAGCTTAGGTTGATTTAATATTTGATGTGTTGAATAATTTATCTATACATATATAGTGAGGTAGTGTAGTATTATGTATGATGAACATGTATCTAAAAATATACAAAATTATATAGGTTTTGTGATTTAGGACGAGTAACCCTTGGAAAGTCTTCAGAAATAGGAGAAACTCTATTCATTTTTTTGTAAGAATTTATAGTATAGTTTGAGTCTCCATAGAAATAGAAAAATTTTCGTTGGCTAAAACTCGAGAAATTAGTGGCGACACTGATGGACACCAGGTATTGAGATCCATGCTGGTCATGATCAAGTTCAGGTTGTGATAATATATATCTAAATTGCAATCGTATCTGCAAAAAATATAAATTTTATATTTTAAAGCATGTGACCCTTAGAAAATATCCAAAAACAAAGAAAATTCTATTCATTTTTTCATAAAATTGGAATATATTTTGAATCTTCATAAAAATAAAAATTTTCGATAGGCAAAATGGGTACAAATAACATTGAGGCCGGTAGAAATCGAATAATAAAATTCACATTGGTCGTGATTAGGTTTGTGTCATAATATAAAATGTTAAAACTTTCTTATATTACATAAGTATATTTTGCATTAAATTTGAAGTTTATTGATAAGATAGTCAATAATTCTAAAAATTAAGTTTCCAGAAATTTAATGCTACATTCTCAAAGGATGGCTCAAGGGGAAGCCGTCGCAAGTCTAACTACCTATATGATAAATGAACTATTTTATAAATTATTAATTGATCTGAGAAGTTATCACTGAATTACTCATTAATAAAGTAGGGAAAGCCGTCGCGGTTGACCTTTCTGAGAAATCCTGAAATAGTGTCAGCATCCGGAATCTTCCATTCCCCATCAAACTATCGACATGCATAGGCCAAACGTGAACTATCAATTGCAAATTCTTCGGTTGCACCTGTTTGGAACTTTCCGACAACTAGTGGCAGGATTCCTACAAATAATAATACTAAATTGAATAACAGTAATGTGATATACATAAATTGCACCTGTTTGGAACTTTCCAACAACTAGTGGCAGGATTCCTACAAATAATAATACTAAATTCAATAACAGTAATGTGATATACATAAAAAATGGGATTAAAGGTTGAATTAAAATATAAATCAAAGATTATTATCAAATATATAATAGTGAAATAAATTTATAAAATTTAATTTAATAAATATAAAAAATTTAAAATTTAATTTTGAATATCATTTTTAGTAGTTATAATATTTTTTTATTCAACAGTAAGCAAGATTCTCACCCAACATATTTTATGAAAAGAAAATTATTTTGGAGTGAAACCCATAAGTGAATGCTTTATTTCATATTTTTTATTAAGGATTTTATTTTCAACACAATTAGGTAGGAAGGGGTAAATTGCCACCGATATAAAATTTGGGGTATTTACACCCACTGATAATTTTTTTATATGGTTAAATTACAAATAACTATAGTACTTATTTCGAATGGAATTTATTTTGAAAATTTGAAGAACAAGATGGATATGAGCAAAATGTTAGGACTTTCTTATATTTCATAAGTATATTTTGCATAAAATTTCAGTTCATTGATGAGATAGTCAATAATTCTAAAAATTAATTAAGTTACTAGAAGTTTAATGCTACACTTCCACAGGATGGCCCAAAGAAAAGCCGTTGCAAGTCTAACTACCTATATGTTAAATGAACCATTTTATAAATTATTGATTGGCCTGAAAAGTCATCACTGAATTACTAATTAATAAAGCAGCAAAGGAAGAAGAAGACTAAGAAACTAACATGAATTAACATTAAAAAAATATTATATATATCAAAAATAAAATTTAAAATTGAGTTTTGAATTTTTTATATCTAGTAAATTGATTTTTTGTAAATTTGTAATACCATTTTATATTTGATGATAATTTTTAATTTTGTATTAAAAAAATTAATTTTAAATTCTATTTTAAATACATATAGATTGCGGTTAACATTAGGCATATTAGAAGGTTGCAAGACCAGAAAGCTGGGAATATTCATTAATTCTTCTATAAAAAAGTCTAATATTAATAATTTAACATAAACATCAAACAAGAGGCAATTTCCTGGCAATGCAGTTTCAATAGCAACTCTTTTAATTCCTTCTTTTATATATACTTCTTGTCATATTTTTCTATTCAAATACTGAACCCTAGGTTTCTTCCATAAACTAAGAATTTGCTCTGGAAAGCCTGTGGAGAAGAACAAATGTGCTTCAAGGAGGACATTTTCAGAGATTCAGGACCGCTCCATATCACTGCCCCCAATTGGTAAGGTTCTCTTTATAGTTTGAATGATCACATTTTAAATTTTATAATTTTAAAATATGAATATAAAACTTAATTTCTTATAATTTCAGTGACTATTTTGGAACAATGACGTTCAAAATAAGAATTTTTTTTTTGAGTCTAAATTTTGCTTTATATCTGTCTGAATTCTGAAATGGTTGAGGATCTACATACATGGTATCTGTGCAGGAAGGATGCAAACTACAGGAGATCAGTGATGGCAAGCTTAGTAAAGGGAGTGAAAGTGTTGGAATGTGATCGGCAGCAGAAAAACGAAGCAGGTAAGGCTGAGGCTTCAGAATGGTGGAATTCCTTCGATTTCGAGCTACGCCAGCTGCTCGAAGTGGAGAATGACAACGACACACGAAATCCCATCATCTTCGGTGCTATCTTCGAACTCACGTCTCCGGATCCTCCTGATGAAGCCCCGAGATTTGTCATCGCTTTACGGGGAACGCTGCTTAGAAAGGCCACTTGCCTTTCTGGTATGGAGCAAAACTATGGCATATTGATTAATGATTTACGCCAGAGCCACAGGTTTCGATGCGTTTTGAGTTGTGCTGAGGATAAGGTTCGTACAGCCGGGGACCGTAAGGTATCATAATTAATTCAGGGTCCAATCTGATAGAAATTTGATAAAAGGTTAGACTTCAACAGTCTTAGAACATTTATTGTCCAGGTGCTAAAATAATAGTATCTAAGTGATAAAATTGTTAAAATTTGTTGATTTGTGCAATATTATATATACATTGAATGCAATTTAATGGTTTTGACCTATTTGTGCATCGTAAAGTAGTACGTTTTAATTTTTCCTTACATTTTTTATAATCAACAAATATAAAGGAAAAAATTAAAACATAATAAGAGACCACTCTATGATGCACCAGTGAACCAAAACCATTATTTTTCTTTTAATTTATGAGTAAATTCTAAAGTGTCCCTAGGAGTTTGGTATCCGGGGTGATGTGACAAAATACAGGTCATTGAATGAGATTATTAAGTCAATGCTAAGATTTTTGTAATCTCATCCAATGACTTGTATTTTGCCACACCACCCCGGACACCAAACCCTTAGGAACACCATAGCAAGCACCTAATTTATGTAGTATTGTGCACATCAACAAACTTGCATTGAGCTACCACCCAAATGCTATTACTTTAGCTTCTGAGCCATGGATACCACAGGGTATTAAAGTCTCTAAACCTTCAATAAATGCTTAATTTTATTGATAAATTCTTGATTAAAAGTATTTGATATAATTTAGGTGTCTTTTATATTGTTAGATCCTCAATCATAAAAATTGATGACATAACTATATAGATTTTCTCAAGTCTTTAGACTTTTCTAATTTTTTTAAATGGGATTTTTCTAAATTTTATACATATGATTCACCATCATTATTGCATATCTATATTTTATGAATATTTTAAAACATATAACTTTAAACTTTGCACATTATAGAATTTTTAGGGGAATTATGATTTTTCTAATTTATCATTTTTTTACATTCCCCTGTAGTCTTGAAAAATCTGAAACTCTCCCTGTGCTACTTCTTGATAAGCTTGGATCTTCTTACTGTTTTAGTCTTAAATAGGGGTAGCAATTCGTGTCATTTGGGTCGACCTATTTATTAATCATGTTGTTCGTATTGATTCATGAGCTGTTCGTTTAACTTATTTAATAATTTTAAATAATAAAATATATATTATAAAATTATAAAATTTAATTATTTTTTATTTTTTATAAAAAATATTTTTAATGATTAATAAAATATTATTTTATTTTTTTATTATTATTTTATTAAATTAATAATTTTATATCTTTATTATATATATCTATTTATAATTAAAATATTATTTATTTCTTAAATAAAATTAGTAAAAATTTAATAAAAATTCTTAAATAGATTAACGTGTTAATTCGAACTTGAATAAACGCATTAAATTATCGTGTCATGTCAGAAATTGCCACCTCCAATCCTGAATGTATTCTTTTACTATCATACTCTTGTTGGTTCTTGTTGCCACTATTGCATCCATCTTTTAATGCTCTTCATCTTAGAAGAGTCTTGAATCCTTATACAATACTTGGTTTGTTGCTTTTTTTTTTCTATGGTACATGAACAGGTTCAAAAATTCAACCTCCTCTGATACCATTGTTCGAAATTTAATGGAAAATCATCAGTCAAATGATATTCATCAAATTTCTATCTGAATCTGCCACATACTCGTACTACATTTTGAAAATTTCAAGTGCGTGTGTCTGTATATTTCTTATAAATAGCGAAAAAGAAAAAAAAGGTTACAAAGTATCATGATTTTCCTTTTTGACTTATCCTGCAGGTATGGTTGGCAGGATACTCTTTAGGAGCAGCCGTGGCTCTTCTGGTTGGGAAGGAAATGACCAAGAAGGGTCTTCCTCTCGAAACATATCTATTCAATCCTCCTTTTGTATCCCTTTCTTTGGAGTGGATTAAGAGCAAAAAAGTTAAGCTATATACCTACATCATAAGAACTTTAGGTCGAGCTATGTTAGCTAGTTTAAAATCCGAACTTGGTGACTCTGGCAACAATGAAGCAGACAATAAAGATCCATTTTCTGCTCTCAGAGACTGGAAGCCTCACCTTTTCTTAAACTCGAATGATCTTATTTGCTCTGGATACATAGGATACTTCAAAGCAAGGAAAGTGATGAGGAAGATGAAGATATTGAGGAATCTGGAGAAGAGTGCAACAAGAGATAGTGTGATTAGAGGTTTGTTGTCAGGTGAATGGCACAAAGAGCAAGAACCCATTCATTTACTTGCTTCAGCAGAGCTTAACATCAACACGGAGCGGTCCTGCGCATTAGACGCTCATGAGATTCAACAATGGTGGATTCCTAACCTAGATTTCAAGTCCAAGCTGCGCCAGTATTAAGTACTTAGTTGTTTTTAGCGGATCTGGCATCCGCCAACAGTAGTGGAATTAACTACTCATGTTGTACGTGGAAGTCTGATGCTTTTGTCTTTTGTATGTATGTTCTATATTTTTCTGACGTGGGTATTTCCCTTGTTGTTGTGGGTATTCAATTATGTCCCTGTGAGCATTTTGCGCAGAGGAATGGATGTTTATGCATTGTGCCAGTGGTTGTTACGTGTCATGTAGTGAGTGTATCGTGTATATATGTTGGGGGTGTTACAGTTTGTTAAATGGATATTTACTGCTATGCCAGATACATTGTATAAAAACCCAACTGAAAACTTTCACTTTAGATTGCTTTATGTTTTAGAAACAGAGAATTAAATAGGGTTTCCATTAATCTTTATATAAAAGCACTCTCCATTGTTGATTTTTCATCATTGAGAAGCGAATATTTTCAAGCATCATTATTGAGCTTTGTTACTGTTGTTGCTTCTTTATTTTATGAGTTCGTCTTTTCTAATTTATGTCTCAACTGTTATGTTTTGCTCAATGTCTATTTTGTGATGGTTGTTGCAAAACACCTATCGTATCATTTGAGCAATTTATGTTCTATTGTTTCCTTCTTTAAACCAACAATTGACATCCCAGCATTTAAAGCTCCAACAATTGACATCCGAGCATTTAAAGCTCTTAAGAGACTATAATAGGGTTTCCCTATTTTCATTTAATCATGATTTGTTCATCTATTTCAATACCTAGTGCTCCTACGTTTTCTGGTGAAAACTACAATTTTTGAGTTACTAAAATGAGAAACTTTCTTAGAGTTTCAAATCTCTGAGAGATAGCAAATAAAGGGTATGAGATTCATGCTTCTAATGCTATCTTAACGGCTGATCAACAAAAAGAATATGCTGAAAATGTTTTGAAGAATTCTAAAACTTAATTTCTTCTTCAAACTGACACTTCCGATGCTATGTTCCCAAAAATCATGAATGTCTCTATTGTCAGAGAGGCTTGGAATTTAGATGAATTTAAATGATTCATTTCCTGCTCTCAGAGACTGGGAGCCTTACCTTTTCTTGAACTTAAATGATCTTTTTTGCTTCGGATACATAGGATACTTCAAAGCAAGCAAAGTGATGAAGAAGATTAAGATATTGAGGAATCTGGAGAAGCGTGCAAGAAGGGATATTGTGATTGGAGGTCTGCTGTCAGGTGAATGGCACAAGGAGCAACAATATATTCATTTGCTTGCTTCAGCACGGCTTACCATCGACAAGAAACGGTATTAGAGGTTGAGATTCAACTATGGTGGAATCCTAACCTAGATTTCAAGTCCAAGTTGTAACTGTAGTAAAGGCTCGTGAGTTTGACATGGCATGAACATATAAATAAAAAAAATAAAATTGCCACAAAATTATTTCTTTTTATATTTTGTTGAATAAGTTTTTCTGATTAGTTTATTAAGAATTTTATAAAAAATAACTGACTATCATACGATATTTTTTTTGAAATGCAAAAGCATTTTTTATGAGTGCTGAAACATATGATAATCGTAAGTGAACAAATGGCACAGTTGAGGTTTTGAGTTTTTGGAACATGAACTGGTCTCTCTCTCTCTCTCTCTCTCTCTCTCTCTCTCTCTCTCTCTATGTCACAGCAACAATGATAAGTTAACTAACACATACAAGATTTTGGATTTGAATAAGGATAAAGTTAGAGCAAAAGGGGGTTGAAATAGGGTTTATTAAGACTTATATGGAAACTTCTTAATTTGGAGTCTAAATATACTTTTGAAAACTAAAAAAATATGGGATAGATTTTTAATCTTGTCTTTCAAATTTGACTATAATTTATTAGGTGAAAAATAGATTAATTTTATTTGTTTACAACGATATTATTGTTGTTGTTGTTGTTATTATTGTTGAAATTATAAAAAAAAATGGAAGAGGTAAGATGTAACATGTTTATTTTATAAATAATAGAATGATTCTTTTTATTATTTTTATTATGAAATAATAATAATTACATCATTTGATGAAATGTTAATTCCTTAAAGAATGAATGTTTCATTTTATAAAGTTTACAAAACAAACTCTTTTTGTGTTATCGTCCTCTTTATATATTTCATTCCATCCATCATATTACACGCAAAAGGTGCTGGCTAGCGGATCTCTCTAATCATAAGAGAAGCATAGTTAATAATTAGAAGGTGATCAACGCTAATAAGTTTTTCGAAAAATTAAGCTCCTGTCTTACGAAAATATACTAACTTATTGTTCGGAATTTTCTCTTCTTAATATTCTATAATTTTTTATAAAAATATCACACATCAGAATGTCGAGTGTTTTCGATTTATCTTCATTTTTCAAGAGTGCTTCCATTTCGGAAGTATACATGTATTGCATATACAAGGTTCCAATCTGATGGGACTAAAAAATTTGACATCTTTATTCTCCTCCTAGTGGATGTGGCAGATTGGTTGACATTATATGCTTCATTTTTGTCCATCGAAACTCCATGTGCTATAGGTGTGGCCTATTGATTTTTAAAGATGTAATGTGTGTTTGTTTTTCTAAGATGGTTCGATTGTAACTTGAATTTTACTCCCAAATTCCAAAAAAAAAAAAAAAGGAAAAGGAAATTGACATTGTGTCTCCTTAATGATTTGTCATTGTCATTTATGGGTCAAAATTTGTCTTCAAACTAAGATTTCCAAAGGCTATTTTCCAATCCGAGACAGTTTCCCAGGCACTTCATGGCCCAACTTGCATGTTTCGTTGCCCAGAAAGTAGCCCTCCGTAAAGATTCAAAATTTGTGTTCTTTGATTTTCCACGAATTGGACCAAAAATGAGTACCCTCTTCAACGTCTCAACTTGATTCGAACCAATTCGCGTGTATAAAAAGTCATCTTCCACTTTTTCGCCCTTCAAGTCCATATGTGATTTTTTGCATGCAAAAAAATATTTTTTAAAAAAATTCATTTTTATATATATTTATAATTGTAAAATTTTAAGATAACAAAAGAATATATTATTTATTCAAGGTTAAATATGAGAAACATATTAAAAATAATTTACTTGCTATTTTAAGAAGAAAATTATTTTTCTCTACCATTATAATATCATATACACACTATTCTTTCAAATCAATAGGTATATTAATTAGTATCATAAAATATTTACTTATATATAAGTAAATAAGATTTTAAAAAATATCTTCTAAAATAACAAACAAATCCTAATATTTGTATGTTCGATGATAATCCTATTACTTATTTTCTTTTTGTGGAACACAATCTAATGATAAAGATAAAATGTTTGTTATGATATCCATATTATTTTAAAATTTACAATAATTAAAATAAAATTATTTAATTATAATTATTTATTTTTTAACCAATACAATACTTCTAAAATTACAACATTCTGAATTTTAAAATTCTTGAACCATCATAAAATTCACCTAAAGGTAGACGAGGAAGAGCATATGAAGTTGTCGTGAAAATATAATGTGGTTAACACTTTTGTCATTGAGAAACAAAAAATTCATTTAGCCTTTGTTATTTAGTGATGCTACAAGTATTGAAAGTGTGATTCAAATATAATTAAAAAATTATTAATTATATACAGAATAGTAAGATAAATTTATAATATCTAATTTAATAAATATAAAATATTTAAATTTTAATTTTGAATCTAATTCTTATAAAAAAGCATATTTTAATTTTTTATTTTTTTAATTCTGATCTCTTCTTTTGGTAAGTACAGCAAAACGATTGGGTGCGTGTAATTCCACAATATTATTGGATGCCTGTACGAATGAATGATGAAATGGTAAGTTCAAAAAAACTTGGTCTACGATTGGCTTAGTCTTCTTCTTCCCGCGTGTTGACTTCTAGACATTGATAACGTTGTCATAATGATCCATGTTTCTTCTTAGTACTTTCCCTGTGCGTGCACTGCAATCTGAATGAGTACACCTTCGTCCTCATCTTCAGCGACCTTCAGTTCCTTTGTCCTTATCTCTTTCTTGATCGAGGGCCTTTAAGAGTGAAGCTTCATTACAACCTCGTCTGCATCCTCATTATAGTTTGCATTCTTTTGCCTTTGTTTTCCTTTAATTTATAAAAAAATAATGCTTGAAAATAAGATTTCAATTTGAATTCTAAATGCAAATTAAAGTTATTATTAAATACAAAATGATGAGATAAATTTAAAAAAATTGATTCAATAAATATTAAAAATTTTGAACTTAATTTTGGATTTAATTTTTTTATGTATATAGCATTTTTTTTTTTTGCAAATGCAAAATCACACAACTGTAAAATTTTATATTTATAATTAGAATTTAAATATAACTTAAAATTACATAATTAAATTTATATTTTGATTTTATCAAAGATATAGTGCGTGTAATTCATTCTTCAACATTTTCATACGAGAGCAGTGCTTTATCAAAATGTATTTATTCTTCCGAACT
Organism: Sindora glabra; assembly: GCA_020226215.1. Classification (NCBI taxonomy): domain Eukaryota; kingdom Viridiplantae; phylum Streptophyta; class Magnoliopsida; order Fabales; family Fabaceae; genus Sindora; species Sindora glabra. The sequence goes on along the minus strand of CM035227.1, from coordinate 106,369,350 downwards.
TGCGTCTTGCTTTTGTTCCAAGCAGCAGATTTGATTCGTTATTATAGTAAGGGTTATAGAAGAAAGCATGTCAACAAATAAGGATGATTTCAAGATCTCAGGACCGTCTCAATTCACTGCCCTTGCTGGTAAGATTCTTTTACTTCAATATATAATGCTACGCTGCCTAAAAACTAATCTAGGTATATAGCTTGACACCTGCCATTCAATGTTATATTATTTTTTCTTCATTTAATGGTGATTTGGATTCAGTTACCTATATATGTTAATTAATTACTTGCCATACTGTAACCAAAAAATTATAAGAGCTTGTTTAAATAATAAGTTAAATTTTCAATTCCAACAAAAAGCTACAGCTAGGGATCTGTATTTGTATTTTCTGGTCTTTTATTTGTTGCGATCATGGTTTTTGAATTGTGATCTTTAATTACAACATTATGTGCAATATTATTATTGTGGACTGCATTGCATTCATGATCTTTTATAATTTTACGCTGCAACAATTGTACTATCTTGTATTATTTATAATTTTGTTAATTATAGTCATAATTTTTGAAATTAGGTTGGTCATTCAATTGGTAGGGCACTAGTTTATTAGTTCAATCGTTGGTTGAATTGGTTTTAACTTTAAAAATATAGATTATATACATACATTACTAATATATATTTAATGTTATAAAATGCAAGTAATAGAACAAAAATTTATGTTAGAAATAATTTAAAAATAACATAAATTTAATTAATATGAAATTGTAAAGGTGTTGCACATTGAATATCGTAAAATTATAAAAAATTTAAAAAATATGGTTCAATTTATCAATTTTGACTAATTTTCACCTGTTTACATGCATTTTTAATCCAAAAACTTTAACTCATTTAGCCAATTCATCAATCTGGCCACCGATCTGGTCTAATTTTCAAACCTACGATCATAGCAAAACCAAAATCGCAATTCAAAACCATGATTATAACAAAACAATTTGAAAAGGATAGAATGCAAAAACCAAATATGTAGGGAAAATTCTAGCTAGAGTAATCAATTATTGATTTATATTCATTTCAGGGAGAATCCAGATCATCAAAGAATTGTGATGGCGAGCTTGGTTCAAGGCGTATATGTTCAACAATCCGACCAGGCCAATAACCGCCATGGAAGCCGAGCTCTAGCTGTTGTCTATATCTAGGATACTCAGATACTTAATATATCCTAGTTAAAGCATAAAATTAAGTTAGAAATGCGGAAGCCTACCTCCAGCCATTGCCACGTCTGAAATTGCGCACTAATGTTCTGTAATCTCCTCTTGAATTTTACCGAACAGTCACACGAATTATCACACTCGGATACTTCCAGGTTCTAGTTTTTGCTTCTTTGATGGTGTAAATTGTTCAGAAATATAATTGAGCGTTAACCGAACCCGGGGACCCTTGTTCCGTTTATATATATTCACGTTGCCAACTTCTTCCATCAAGAAGCTGTACAATTCGGTGGACGTTGAGCAGAAAAACTGCTCTCCTATTTTTACGGAGCATTTTCACCTAAACGTTGATCTGTTGCCAACGTTCAGAAATAAGAGAAAAAATTGCTACATTCTCCCATTTGGTCCGTAAAAATAAAAAATATTCAAAAGTAGAGAAAACTCAATGTATGGATCATAGTGATAGGTCCTCTATCTATGAGTATTACCTCCCATGTATCACGATACATTTTACTTTCTTAACCCACCATAACTTAATGAATAAGTCTTATACTTATTCTGGGTCCTCTTAATGCTATTTTTCTCTAAACATAAATGTATACTCTGAAATAAGAAAAACAAGTTAAACTGAATAAGAGCTTTATTACAAATATGTATATATACATCAAAGACCTAATATGGTACCAAGTCTCATCCTTAATACATGATCCTTAAATACTGACGGTGGCATGCCTTTTGTCAAAGGATCTGCTATCATCAACTTAGTGCTAATGTGTACAATGGTAACTTTATTTTCCTTGACACGTTCCCGAATGGGTAAGTACTTGATGTCGATATGTTTACTTCGACTTCCACTTTTGTCATTCTTAGCCAGAAAAACTGCAGCTGAGTTGTCACAATAAATTCTTAATGGCCTAGAAATTGAATCCACAACTCTAAGCCCAGAAATAAAGCTCTTCAGCCATACACCATGTGAAGTTGCCTCAAAACAAGATACGAACTCAGCTTCTGTGGTAGAAGTAGCAACTAAGGTTTGCTTTGCGCTCCTCCAAGACACGGCTCCACCAACAAACATAAAAATGTATCCTGATGTTGATTTTCGTGAATCAACGCATCCGACAAAATCCGAGTCTGAGTAGTCAACTACCTCAAGATTCTCAGTTCGTTTGTACATCAACATGTAATGTTTAGTACCTTTGAGATACCTCATCACTTTCTTTGCAACTCTCCAATGATCCATTCTTGGATTACTTTGATATCTCCCTAACATTCCAACTCCGAATGCAATGTCAGGTCTTGTACAAATCTGAGCATACATAAGGCTTCCAACAGCTGAAGCATATGGAATGTTTCGCATTTGTTGCCTTTCTAGATCATTCTTCGGGCACTGATTCAAATTGAACCTGTCACCCTTTACAATAGGTGCTACACTTGGTGAACAGTCTTTCATCTGAAATCTCTCTAAGACTTTATTGATATAGGTTTTTTGTGATAGACCTAAAATACCTTGAGTTCTATCCCTATGGATCTTAATACCAATTACATAAGATGCCTCACCCATATCCTTCATATCAAAATTCTTAGAGAGAAACTGTTTCACCTCATATAGCAATCCCCTATCATTGGTTGCAAGTAGTATATCATCCACATACAGCACAAGGAAACAGATTTTACTCCCACTGACTTTGTGGTATATACACTGATCCATGACGTTTTCCACAAATTCAAATGAGGAAATAACATCACGAAACTTAAGATACCATTGGCGAGAGGCCTGTTTCAATCCATATATGGATTTCTTAAGCTTGCATGCTAAATGCTCACCAACAGTAGAGGAGAATCCTTCAAGTTGTTTCATATATACCTCTTCCTCTAGATCCCCATTGAGGAATGTCGTCTTCACATCCATTTGATGCAGTTCCAGGTCAAATTGGGCAACCAATGCCATTATTACACGAAGGGAATCTTTCTTACACACAGGAGAAAATGTCTCTGTGTAGTCGATTCCTTCCTTCTGAGTGAATCCCTTAGCCACGAGTTTTGCCTTATATCTTTCAATGTTGCCTAATGAGTCCTTTTTCATCTTATAGACCCATTTACACCCTATGGCCTTTAAACCACTAGGCAACTCGACAAGATCCCAGACTCCATTAGACGCCATGGAATCCATCTCTTCCTTCATAGCATTGTACCATAATCCGGATTCTCTGCAGTTAATAGCTTGTGAAAACGTCTCAGGGTCATTTTCAGCTCCTATATTGTAGTCAGACTCTTGTAGATACACAGCATAGTCACTAGGAATTGCTGACCTCCTTTCCCTAGTTGATCTTCTTAATGTTGGGTTAGCATCCTCTTAGGAAGCATGCTCCTCAATTGGTTGTTCAACAGTTTCTGGTAATTGTTCAACAACTGGATCAACTTGGTTATGGCCAAGTGGTTGTGGATCTTCAATGATTAGCTGTTCAATACCCAATGGTACTTGAGGGGCATGGATTACAACTAATCTATCACTTGATGTGGAAGCTTGAGAACCAAAATGACCAAGCTCAGTATTTGGATGCTGAATTTGATCACTCCCACTAATCAAGTCATTTTCAAGAAATTTTGCATTTCTTGATTCCACAATCCTAGTGCTATGAGATGGACAATAGAATCTATATCCTTTGGACTTTTCAGCATACCCAATGAAGTAGCCACTTATAGTCCTAGGATCCAGCTTCTTTTCTTGTGGATTGTAGACCCTAACCTCAGACGGACATCCCCAAGCGCGCATATGTCTTAAACTCGGTTTCCAACCCTTAAACAACTCAAATGGTGTCTTTTCAACAGCCTTAGTTAGGACCCGATTAAGGATATACATTGCCGTCTTAAGGCCTTCAATCCATAAGGACTTAGGAAGCTTAGAGCTGCTAAGCATGCTCCTTACCATGTCCAATAGTGTTCGATTTCTTCTTTCAGCTACACCGTTTTGGTCCGGAGACCCAGGCATGGTGTATTGGGCAACGATCCCATGTTCTTGAAGAAATCTAGCAAATGGACCTAATGCTTGTCCATCTTTAGTGTATCTACTATAATACTCACCACCTCTATCTGATCTCACTATCTTAATTTGTTTATCACATTGTTTCTCTACTTCTGCTTTAAACACCTTAAAGGCATCAAGTGCCTCATTCTTATTATTCAACAGATAGAGATACATATATCGTGAGTAATCATCAATAAAGGTGATAAAGTATTTTGGACTACTAGAGTCCAAATCTGGACTACAAATGTCTGTATGTATGATTTCTAAAATGGTAGTACTACTCTTGGCACCTTTCTTAGTCTTATTAGTTTGCTTTCCTTTTATGCAGTTTATACAAGTTTCAAAGTCAGTAAAATCTAGTGTACTAAGTATTCCATCTTTTACTAACCTTTTAACCCTCTCTATTGAGATATGACCTAGTCTACGGTGCCACAACATAAAGGAATCTTCATTAGTAACACATCTCTTAATACCTATGCTACTAGAAACATGCATTGAATCATTAGGTATACTATCTTGTAATTGAATTCGGAAAAAGACCATCAGAAATTGTACCATTGCCAACAAGATTAGATTTATAAAATAACTTAAACATATTATTTGAAAATTCAAAAGAATATCCAAAAGGCAAAAGTTTCGAAATAGAAATTAAGTTTCTAGAGAAACTTGGTACATAAAAAGTCCTTTCCAATATCAAACTAAAGTCCAGTATCTAAAACTAGTCTGCAAGTTCCTATAGCTTCAACTAGTGAGCCTATCTTATTGCCTGAATAGATATACTGCTCACTGCCCACTAGGCTTCCTTTGGTTTAAAAAGCCCTGCAAGGTATTAGAGATATGGATTGTAGAACCAGAATCAATCCACCATGTGTTACTACTAACATCTACCATATTAGATTCATAACAAAAGTGTGAGATTGAGATACCTTTCTTTTCAAGCCAGCTCTTAAATTTGTTGCAGTTCTTCTTTATATGTCCTTTCTTCTTGCAGAAGAAACACTTGGACTTTTTCTTTATACTGCCTTGAATGGGTGCATTTCCCTTTCCTTTTGAGTTAGCTTGCTTGTTGTTCTTCCCTTGTGTTGCCATATGTGCGCTTTCTCCTATTTCTGCAATAAGCCTCCCTTTTTCCTGCACACACATAGACAGAAGTTCATTGATTGTCCATTTCTCCTTATGTGTGTTGTAGGAAATCTTGAAAGGTCCATACTGAGGCGGCAGAGAGTTCAGGATATAGTGCACAAGGAAAGACTCAGACATCTCGACCTCAAGCATTTTTAATTGAGCTGCAATGTCCCTCATCTGCATGATATGCTCTCGCACACCCGTTATGCCGGTAAACTTCATTGATGATAACCTTGTCATTAGGTGCTTGCCAAAGCCTTGTCTGAAGTTTCAAATTGTTCATCAATGGCTTTGAGCAAACTTCGAACGTTCTGATGCTCTCCGATAGACCCACGAACGCTAGCAGATATCTTAGTTTTGATATACATCATACTAAGGCGATTTGATCGCTCCCAACACTCATAAAGTGCTATTTTAGCTGCACTACTACTATCAGTGGGTTTAGAAGGTTCATCCTTTCTTATTGCATCATCCACGTCCATCCACCCCAGTTGAAGAAGAATTTTCTCCTTCCATATCTTATAATTATCACCATTCAATTCAGGAACTTGAAAATCAGAGATATTTAGAGGTTGAAAAGCTGTATAAAATTACACACTATGTTAATAATTTGAGGCAATTAAAAAATATTTCATATGACATGTCTTACCAATGCAAAACATATCTATCAAACATAATTCTAGTAACAAACAAAACTGCCTGTGGGCTTAGTTTTATTTAATTAGGCTTATGTATAAAGTTAGTGAAACTAGCAAATTATATCCCCTATCTTAATTCCTGTGGGTAGATTAAGGCAAAGGAAAATTTACTATTCCACCCTAATTAATCATATTAAATATAATAATATTCCTATGGGATAATGATTATCATATTAAATATGATCAATTACAATTAATGACAATTTTCTTAATGTGATCCTAAATTTAAATCTAATGCTTTATGTATAATTTTAGAATAATTAAATGTGTTGTGGCTAAACTTCAACTAAACTAAAATTATACGAATCACTTGTCATTTTAAAATATACTTAAACAAAATGCACAAATAGGCATTTTTAAAACATAAATAAACATTTCTTTATGAGATTTCAAATATTAATTAATCACTTATACAAATGTGATAAATTAATTTTCTCTTCATAAAAAAAATATAGCCTAAGATTGATAAAACAATCATACAATATTTTTATAATGAGAAGAAAATAAATAATTAATCAACTAAGCCAAATGTGAATAATTATTTGATTTAAATTCTCCTAATTAATTTTAATCTAAATATGTCAAATTAATGCCTAAAATAATATCTAAATATTAGGCATAAAAATGTATGACACTAGTATTATTATTATTATGATTTAATAATATTCAAAAGCTAGAAAACCTGGAAAAATAAAACGTTGCTTAAAACCCTTAAGTATTAGTCTGCGCACACTTATAGCAAGAAGAGTCGATGGCTTCAGTGGTCAGCATGTCTACATGCTAGCTAAAGGGCAACAGTTCGACGCCCCACAGTTGCAAAATGAAGTTTTGATTTTAAATGGAAGCTTGAAAATTGGCTTGTCTGAAAATGGCCCAACAAAGCCCAAAATTACTTAAACAAAACGACGTTGTTTCAATTAATGAAACGGTGCGTTTCAACAAGGCCAAAAATTGCAGAAATGGACAGAAACAAAACGATGCAGTTTCACTAAGAAGGTTGTCTTCAACCTCCAGCCAGGTTTGCCCGACCCAATTTCAACCCAATTCAAAACCCAAAACCAAACCAACAGACCCGACAATTTTATGCAATTTTCAACATGTTTTTCATCATTTTTCAAGCCTAAAACCTCTATAATTTTATGGGCTATCAATTCTTAGTCATAAAAACATGGAAAAACAACATCTAAACTGGATTCTAATTCAAATCTATCCTCTATTTTTCATGTAAAACATAGCAAGGCAGAGGCAATTTTATGCTCTGATACCAAATGTTATCTATATCTAGGATACTCAGATACTTAATATATCCTAGTTAAAGCATAAAATTAAGTTAGAAATGCGGAAGCCTACCTCCAGCCATTGCCACGTCTGAAATTGTGCACTAATGTTCTGTAATCTCCTCTTGAATTTTACCGAATAGTCACACGAATTATCACACTTGGGTACTTCCAGGTTCTGGTTTTTGCATTTTTGATGGTGTAAATTGTTCAGAAATATAATTGAGCGTTAACCGAACCCAGGGACCCTTGTTCCGTTTATATATATTCACGTTGCCAACTTCTTCCATCAAGAAGCCGTACAATCCGGTGGATGTTGAGCAGAAAAATTGCTCTCCTATTTTTACGGAGCATTTTCACCTAAACGTTGATCTATTGCCAACGTTCAGAAATAAAAGAAAAAATTGCTACACTAGCTCCCCCACGGTAGGAATCCTTCCATTTTACGCTCACAAGCCTTAAATGACAAGAAGGACAACTCCATCTACAGTGCAATTTACCAGTTCAACAATTCGTCATTGCCTTCCGCGGCACACAATTCATCACACTCACCACCGTAATTCGAGACCTAAATTTGGATGGGAAGATTCTCATTGACAAACTCATCGAAGAGAAAAAATGAGTTAAGCAGGCTCTCAAATCTGTCAATGATTTGATCACTTCACCAGATGGGGCTAATACTTGGCTAACCGGACACTCTTTGGGAGCTGCCATAGCTCTGCTCGTTGGAAAAGAGCTGGCCAGTGTGACGGGCTGCCAACTTCACTTGCTAGACCGTGCGGCACTTGCTATCAACAACCTGAAAGCAAGCCAACCAAAGATTAGACCCACGACACCCAAGTGGGCTAACATATCGAGCGACAACAAGATTAAAGGGCACAGCGGAAGATAAACAACCAAGGCAACCAAAACACGCATAAATAGGAGCAATGATAGCATAACACATAGCACAAAGCATATCAAAGGCAACCACGAAGCACTTAAGTGCAAAATATGCAATGCGGGCAAATGCGGCTAAAATTCGGGACATCGTAATTTAGAAGAGGGGCTACTTCTTTCATTCATATAATCCTCCATACAGTATTAGAAATGTGCAAGGGAGGCACAAGCCGTACATTCCATCCCCTAGACTAGTGCAAGGTTCCCACCATGGTCACCTCACACTCCCCCCCTAAAGAGCATTATGAACAAAACCCAAAATTGCCTAAGATGACATATTTTTTTCGAGTTGTCATAAGGGCTTTTCGACTAGCTCTGGGTGGAAAAATGCTACCAAAATACACCGATAGAAAGCTAAAAATGCAAGGATCATAGCCAAGTGCTTTCCTACTCGCACTGGATAAGTTACCTTGGTCAAAATTACATGTAAAGTACAAATACATAGAAAAATAGCAAAAATAGTACACAAGTCAGAATGACCCCAAATTTGGGCTACAAGGTCTCCATCATATGCTTGAATTATCTGCCAAGTTATAGCTTAAACGGAGCTTATTTGCTTGGTGAACTGGTGTGCAAGGCCGACTTAGTGACATTCTCCCCCACTCAGTTGGTCGATGTCCTCGGAGACTCTGCTGCTTGAAAGGCTTGAATCTTACTGCTTGAACTTTGACAAATCTTCTTCCTTCTCCCAGCTGAATCTCCTCATCTCCCTAAACCCCTCCTATCTCACTAAGAATTCCTTTTTGGGTCACCTTCTCACTATCACCACATGCTCGGCTAGAATTTCTTCCACACACTTCTAGTCTTCTGCTAGTGGGGTTTACTTCTAGGCCTGGTGGGTTGGTTACGAGCTGGATCATCAGCATCTGGATAATAAGGCTTCAAGTTGCTGACATGGATGACTGGGTGGATTTTCAGCCATTTGGGTGGAGCAATTTTGTAGGCTACCTTCCTAACTTTTGCTATGATCGGTACTGGACCTTCATACTTGCGAAGCAACCAACTATCTCTGGCCCTTACACTTTTTTGTTCAGGAAGCAGCTTGACAAGTACAACATCTCCTACCTTAAATTCCTAACTCTCGACGCCCCTTATCTGCCCACTTCTTCATTCTCTTAGAAGCTTTATCTAAGTAAGCACGGGTAATTTCAATGTCTAGTTTCCAATCCTTAGTGAAATGGTGTGCACTAGGATTCACCCCTTTGTACACTCCAGACACCATGTGGGGGCAAGAGTGGCTGCTGACCCATAACAATCTCAAACGGGCTTTTGTTGGTCACAGAACTCTTCTGAGCGTTGAAGCAAAATTGTGCGATGTCCAAAAGTTAGGGCCAGTTCTTATGATTAGCACTAGTAAAGTGCCTCAAATACTCCTCTAACAGGCCATTGAATCTCTCGGTCTGGCCATCACTTTGAGGATGATAGCTAGACGAGAAATTAAGTTGTGACCCGAGAATGTTGAACAATTCTGACCAAAAGGTCCCAGTAAATCGACTATCTCGGTCACTTACTAAATTCTGGGGTACTCCCCAGTATTTCACCACAAATTTAAAGAACAATCAGGCCGTCTCTTCTACCGAGCAATACTTTGGAGCTGGTATGAATGTTCCATACTTCGAAAAGCAATCTATTACCACCAGGATAGTGGATAGATCCCCTACTTTAGGAAGACTGGAAATGAAATCCAGCGACACACTCTCCCAAGGTCGGCTGGGTATTTGTAATGGCTCTAAAAGTCCTGCGGTCTTCTCTTTGACACTCTTATCTTGCTGGCAGATGAGACAGGTTTTAGTATGATTGACCACATCATCTCGCATTTGTGGCCAATAATAACTTTGCTTCAGCAAGGCATGAGTTCTTTGCCATCCCGGATGACCCGCCCACAAAGTATCATGGCACTCTTTTAGAAGTACCTTCCTCATATCACCAGCTTTGGGAACGAAAAGTCTTCTCCTTTTTGCCCACAGTAGATCATCTTCTACCCAAAACTGACGAGTTTTGCCCTCTCTAGCAAGGTTCATAATTGTTTGGGCCACCGGGTCCTTGGGAAGATTCTCCCTGTATGAGCTCCCGCATGGTAGACGTAATTTGGCTTCTTGCTGTGCAAGCCATTAACGTCATTGCTACGAGTATGGCCTTTCAACTAAGGGCATCCGCCACTTGGTTGCTCCATCCCACCTAATGTTCAAATTCGAAATCGAACTCTGCCAGAAATTCTTGCCAACGGCCCTACTTCGGGGTTAACTTTAGGTTGGGTGAAAAAGTGGCTAACTGCCGAATTATCAAGTCTTTACCACAAACTTTGACCCAAGTAAGTAATGTCTCCATATCCTTAAGCAGTGAATAACCGTCAGCATTTCCTTTTCCTATGTCGTATATCTCCGTTCAGCTTCTGACAGCTTATGGCTCTCGTAGGCAACAGGATGGCCCTCTTAGGAGTAAAACTCCGCCCAATGCGAAGTCTGAGGCGTCTAGTCTGAACCTCGAAGGGCTTTGCTATATCTGGTAAGGCGAGCACAGGATCCCCAGTCATAGCCTGTTTTAAATCTTCAAATGCAGCTTAGCAATTTTCATCCCATCTCCAAGCAACATTCTTCTTGAGAAGGTCCGTTAAAGGTGCCGTCCGTTTTGAGTACCCCACTACAAACCGACTGGTAGTAGTTAGCAAGTCCCAAAAAGGATCTCAGTTCAATCACCTTTGTGGGGGCTTCCCACTCTTGGATAGCTCTGACCTTCTCCTAAGTCCATTCGAATCCCTCCGCATTCGATGACATGCCCAAGAAACTTTATACGTTCCTGAGCAAAGGAGCATTTTTCTTTCTTCACATACAATTAGGTGTTGTCTCAGTCTCTTAAACACCAATCGCAAGTGTTCAATGTGTTCTTCTAGTGTGGGACTATATACAACAATGTCATCCAGGTAGACCACCACGAACTTGTCAAGAAAGTCATGGAACACCAGGTTCATGAGAGTGCAGAATGTAGCTGGGGCATTGGTTAACTCGAAAGGCATCACTAGGAATTCAAAAGCCCCGTAACGCGTAACACAAGTTGTCTTCGCTACATCCTCCTCTGCTACTCTCACTTGGTAGTAACCCGATCTAAGGTCCAACTTGGTAAAGTATCTAGCACTGCTCAACTGATAAAAAAGATCTTGAACCAAAGGGATCGGGTACTTGTTCCGCATAGTGACTTTGTTTAAGGCCCGATAGTCCACACACAATCGGAGGCTCCCATCTTGTTTCTTTTGAAATAACACCGGTGCTCCAAACGGTGCTTTCTAGGGTCGGATGAAACCTGCATCCAATAGTTCTTTCAATTGCTTTCGCAATTCAGCCAGTTCCGGAGGGGCCATTCTATACGGACTTTTAGCCGGAGGTTTCGCACCAGGTAGCAACTCAATTTGGTGGTCAATTTCCCTGTCGAGGAGGGAGACGTGGGAGCAACACATCGGGCATAACGTCTTTATATGCTTCTAACATGCACTGAATTCCATTGGGTGTTGCTTCTCCCTTCCCATCCCCCACAATTGTGGCAACAAATGAGGGCTCTCTTCGTTTTAGGCCCTTCTTGAATTGCATAGCCGATAAGAGTTTTGTCTCTTTCGGTTGCTTTGTTTAGGACCTGGTACCACACATGGATTATCCCCCATGAACAAAAGGCAGCCTGCTGCAAGAACCGATGTGACCTGGTGGCCTAAGAGGAACTCCATCCCCAATACTACATCAAAATCATCCATTTTAGCGACCACAAAATCTGCTTTTCCTTGCCACGAGCCAAGCTTTACAGTTGCTTGTCTCGCCACTCCCATAGTGGTCGAGGCCTTAGAATTAACAGCTTTCATGCGGCCTGAGTCCTTCTCTAACTTCAGACCGAGCCTATTGGCTTCTGCTTCTGAGATGAAATTGTGAGTGGCACCAGTATCGACCATCACACTAGAGGCGGCCTTTCCTGCTATTTGCCCCTTTACGTACATGAGGCCATGGTTTGGGCTACTTTTCCCTTTTTCGGCTTGTTTCTTCAAGGCACTAAGGATCCGCAATGCACCCATTCTTAGGAGCTATATCCTCTTCACTTTCGCAATCATCCTCTTCTTCATCTTGGGCTTTAGAGGAGACTTGCATACCGTTGAGGCCAGCTTTTTGTGGGCAATCAGCCATTTTGTGCGGACCTTTACATAGAAAACAAGCCATAGGTCTTTTCCCACCCGTGTTGGCAATGTTCCAGGATGAAGCCTGAGTTTGTGCTATGGGGACTTCTCTTGTTGTCTCCTCCCCCACTTTTGCTCTTGCTAGTCTTGTTAGACTGTCCTCCAGCTTCCCGTAGAAGAAGGCCCACTATTTGTTTGGGACTTCTTATTAGGGTTTTCAGCAGTGGTAGTCAGTTAAGCGCTCGGCGGCAGCCATTGCGGTTGGCAAGTCCTGAACTCGCTGTCTCTGGAGCTCAGTTCTGGCCCAAGGCTTGAGGCCTTCAAGAAAGAAGAACATTTTATCCTTCTCAGATATATCCCGGATATCCAACATTAAGGCAGAAATCTTTTTTACATATTCTCGAATGGCTCCGGTTTGTTTTAGTTCCCGAAGTTGACGCCGAGCCATATACTCAACATTTTCCGGGAAGAATTGGGACTTCAACTCTCTTTTCAAATCTTCCCAAGTGTCGATGATGCATCTTCCCGCTAAAAGATCCTCATATTTGGTTCGCCACCAAAGTTTTACATCACCCGTTAAGTACATGGTCAGCGGTCAGTAACTTTAGGCCTCTTCCGAATCCGGCCTTACAGCTCGAAAATATTGTTCCATATCAAAGAGAAAGTTTTCTAACTCTTTGGCATCTCGTGCACCCGCGAAACAACGAGGTTCGGGCACCCTCATACGCCTATATTCTGGTGCTCCATGGTTAGGGCCCTGGTTACCTAACGCTCTTGTGAGAACTCTAAGCTGGGCCTTCACATCAGCTAGTTCAGCTCTTAATTCTCTAACCGAGTCACCCAAGTTACCTTCCTGCGGCGGCACTTGGAGCTTCTCGATCAATGCTTAAATAGGATTCAACGGTCGCAACTCGAATGGCCACACCTTCCCATTCTCTAGCCCGTTCAATGAGCTCGGGAATGTCGTGACCTTGCATCTCTTCAACAGCTTTGTACAATTCTTCCATCTGCCCCATTCGGTTTTCGAGTTCATTAATGCGCACCGTGTTCGACATGGTTGCTTGTGGCTCTTTAAACTTTTCGACAATTTTGAGCGATCTCCAAAGCAGGGTCGAACCCCGCCTCTGATACCAAATGTCACGGGCTGGCAACTTCACTTGCTAGACCGTGCGGCGCTTGCTATCAATAACCTGAAAGCAAGCTAGCCTAAAGATTAGACCCATGACACCCAAGTGGGCTAACATATCGAGCGGCAACAAGATTAAAGGGCACAGCGAAAGATAAACAACCAAGGCAACCTAAAATACGCATAAATAGGGACAACGATAGCATAACACATAGCACAAAGCATATCAAAGGCAACCACGAAGCACTTAAGTGCAAAATATGCAATGCGGGCAAATGCGGCTAAAATTCGGGACATCGTAATTTAGAAGAGGGGCTACTTCTTTCATTCATATAATCCTCCATACAGTATTGGAAATGTGCAAGGGAGGCACAAGCCGCACATTCCATCCCCTAGACTAGTGCAAGGTTCCCACCATGGTCACCTCACACTTCCCCCCCTAAAAAGCATTATGAACAAAACCCAAAATTGCCTAAGATGACATACTTTTTTCCGAGTTGTCATAAGGGCTTTTCGGCTAGCTCTGAGGTGGAAAAATGCTACCAAAATACACCGATAGAAAGTTAAAAATGCAAGGATCACAGCCAAGTGCTTTCCTACTCGCACTGGACAAGTTACCTTGGTCAAAATTACATATAAAGTGCAAATACATAGAAAAATAGAAAAAATAGTACACAAGTCGAAATGACCCCAAATTTGGGCTACAAGGTCTCCATCATATGCTTGAATTATCTGCCAAGTTATAGCTTAAACGGAGCTTGTTTGCTTAGGTGAACTGGTGTGCAAGGCCGACTTGTGACACCAGGAAGGGTCGAAAATTGAAAACCTACTTATTTAATCCTCCCATCGTATCATTTCCGATAAATCTATTCATCGAAGATGAGAAGATCAAGAAAGCGACCAGCGCACTAAGAACTACGGGTCGATGTGTTGCAAATACTAGCAGAGCAGCGTTGGATGTTTTACGAGGTCATGCTGAGGATCCCTTTGATGCTATATGTGAATGGATGCCTCATTTGTATGTGAATCCAGCTGATCCTATTTGCTCCGAATACATAAACTACTTCGAGCAAAGGGAGACAATGAGGAGACTTGGATTCGGGATGGTTGAGAGGATTGCCAATAAAGAAGCCATACTTCCTTCAACGAGAAGGAAAAAACCAATGCATCTTCTGGCTTCAGCAGAGCTTAATATCAATGAAGACGGGCACAAGTCATTCACTTGCACAATGGTATGATGTTCATCTGCTTTGTAAGACCGGGGAGTATTGATACACGCATCCACCCTTGCCCATTACTAGCTCTAATTGTGGCTAATGGGGTCTTACACGCTTCTATCCTTACATCAAATATTATTCATTATATTATAATTGGAACATAAGTATAAGCATAGGAGCAATGACATGGAGGAAGTACCATTTAAACGACAAGGGCAGCTAATTTTTCAATGTTACAAATAAGGATCCATGTATTGCAACAATTGTATATTATGTTTGTGGATCTCTTTATTGTAGTTTGTATCATATATACTCATTTTTTATATTTCTTCAAAAAGAAATGTTTTAATAGCCATTTATGCTAAAATGTAGGATCCTTTTTTTTTTTTTGCTTAAATTAATTATTTAGTTTTGATGATGATAGGGACTAAATTGGATAATTTATAAAATGCAAAGTTATGATATTGCATTGTACTAATATACTGAGAATATGCCTTCTAGTTTAAGGTTACTTATTCTGTCTAGTGGTTCTTTATTACCCAGTGTACCTTATAAGTCCGATCCTCATGTTTTTAACATGATTTATTTTCTGAAATGGGATGAAATTTATTTATATATGTAACTACTTTCTATATTAATGATATATTAGATATTTGTGCAGTTAAAAGTTTGATTGTATGTGTAACTACTATCTAGAATTTCTTTTGGATTAAATAACTAGTTCACAGTGGAATCAAAAGGCTTTGTCAGGCAATTTTAAAATAGGGCAGATGTTGACTCCAAATTTCCAGACCTAGTCAACAATCAGATTATCACCTCATTATATTAACCTCCTAACATAAGCACAATCAACATGCACGCTGTCACTTCTAAACCTACAATGGTTTCATCAAGAGGAAAAAAATAAGGCCATAAGTTCTTGAGGAAAAGAACGGATTCCACTAAAAAATAAAATAAATATGAAGACATAAATCCCTTTGCATATGCACATGTATGAACTAACTCTAGTAGTTTCCATCAATAAATTAAAGTTGTACAATTATGTAAATGAAATAGGAGATTATCTTGTTTAGATGGGAAGCTATCCTATCTTATAGTAATTATCTACTCCTTATCAGACAAGGTATTACAGTTTGTATATGTTATCCATGACTTTTAGTATAAAACTATAAAAGCATGATCTCTGGTTGAAGTTTCAACTCAAGCCATTCACCAATTTAAGTAGAGTATTAGGAGAGGTATCTGTACCACATTAGTAATAACATCAAAAGAGTTATTCTTAAATGGGAGCCTGGGGTTCAAATTTAAATCTTGCACAACATGCTCTGTGAGAGCCTATAAAGGAAGAAATTTTTATTAGCCTCTCTATCCCTTTTGAGTTCAAAGCTAGAAAAACTGTACATACAGAAGAAAACTCCAAAACTTCAGGACACAGAGAAAGCTTGATATATAAATTTAGAAAGCGTTGGCTATTAGTCCATGGATTCAGTTCTATGATGATGGTTAGCAAGGATATGATTACCAGGAAAAGTAACATTTGACGACAAAATGAGTGTGAGAAAAGTAATAGAAGTCCAAATCCCGTCGTTTCTGCAAACTTGTTCGCCGATTACTTCGCCGGCAGCCTCTCTCAGATGGGCTCTTTTGTCCCTCTGAGAGATAAAGTTCACCTTTTTGGAGATGGAAAACTCAGAGTTACCCTGAAAACCATCACTATCATTTTTGTTTTATTATATTATTTTAATGGATCTGATCGTCTTAATTTCTTTATGTCATTTTTTAATCATTTTTAAAAGAAATAAAAATATAAGTTTTATTTTAAAATTCATTATTTTTATTAAAATTCAAAATTTTAAATAAAAATAAATTTATATGTATTTATCTTCAAAAATCATTTCATTCATTTTTTTTATGGAGAGGAAAGAATCTTCGTTAATTCTTTATTGATATGTTAATCAAAGTGCATATTTTCATAATTGTATACTATTGAAAATATATCATATCATACTGTTATGATCATTTATTTTGATGGATTCTATAAATAAAAAAGATGAAATTTAAATCAAGATGAAAGGTCATAATTCAAAATTTTCACTAACACTATTTTTTTAATACTATCTAGTATTTCTTTATCTCATTTTTTATTTTTTTTTAAAGAATTTTAAAATTCATTATTTTTTAATAAAATACAAAATTTTAAATAAAAATAAATTTATATGTATTTCTCTTCAAAATCATTTCATTGATTTTTTTTATGGAGAGGAGAGAATCTTCATCCATTCTTAATTGATATGTTAATTATGGTGCATATTTCCATTATTATATACTATTGAAAGCATCTCATATCATACTTATTATGATCATTTATTTCGATGGATTCGATAAATAAAAAAGATCATACTTATTATGATCATTTATTTCGATGGATTCAATAAATAAAAAAGATGAAATTTATCAAGATGAAAGGTCATAATTCAAAATCCTCACTAACACTATTTTTTTTAATACTATCTAGTGTTTCTTTTGGATTAACCAGTTCTCATTTCTTTTAGATTAATTAGTTCTCACTTATTTAGTATTTTTTTAATTATTTAGTTTCGATGATGATAGGGACTAAATTGGATAATTTATAAAATACAAAGATATAATATTGCATTGTGCTAATATACTAAGAATATCCCTTCTGATTTAAAGTTGTTTATTCTATCCGATTGTTCTTTATTACCTTTGCACATCTGATTCTCATGTTTTTAACATGTTTTATTTTTTGAAATAAGATGAAATTTATTTATGTATGTAACTACTTTCCATATTGATAATAGATTAGATATTTGTGCAGTTAAAATTTTGAAAATCATTGATTAGATCCGGTTGCCCTTTTCTTTCTATATAATCTTGTACTATATTTAGTAGAATTTTTATTATTTTGTAGGTTGCTTTTTAGAAAATGTTACGTCAAGCTGACTTAATGGTGGACTATTATAGTAATATCTAATGAAAAAGAGTAAGCTATAATGTTGCACAGAAAATTAAACGATAGTTCTCTGTTAAAAATTCAAATTTTCTAAAAGAATAAATTGATACTTTCACAATGAAAATAACACTTTTATATATATATGCACATAATATATTTTAATTTTATGAAATATTTATAATATAATGGGTGATTTCACATTTATATATGTACAAGGGTGGAACTAGGCAGAGTCTTGTGGGTGCTATGACCATCCAAGCCCTCACCTAATTTCATATATATTATATCATAAATTATTTAAATAGCTTTTTAGGAATTAAATATTGCCTTTTCTCAAAATTTTTCTATTATCCCTTTAAGTATTATATATTTTCTAAATGGTATACTTAATCTTATATGTATGTGAGGGTTTAATAGTGAACAAGTTAATTTCTTATTTTACTTTTTAAAATACTAATGTAACTTACCATTATATATTTTCAGTAAAAATAATGCAAAAGGATCAATACACTTTATCATAACATATAATTATAATAAAAACACATTAGACTTGTGAAAACATATAAAAGGGAAGATTCTTATTTAATTTGGCTAAGATAAACTATAATAATCTGTTTAAATAAAGACACTAAATTTACTGTAAATAGTTCTATTATTTAAAAGTAAATTTTTTAATTAAACTTAAACTATAATTGTGTTGTTATTATAATTTTACCTAATTTTTAAACCAGATACTAATGTTAAATGGTTTTAAACTAGATAACTATAATTAATTATATGTGCTTTGTTTAAAAATTTTAAAGTATCACTATCTAAATAATAATTAAATAAGAATATTTATGTTATTAAAATAAATTTATTTTAATTATTTTATTATAGAAATTTATAAGTCATAATTTTATTCTGGCTGCAAATTTTCTTTTCAATAATACTCATGTCTATGTAAATTTAGCCGACAAATTTTCTAGTTTCATCCTTGTGCACATGGTATACTTAAATGTCGTATTTTAAATCTTTTTTGTGAAGTTCATAAGTAATATTTCTTAGGTGCATTTTCATAATTTTAATAAGTAATATTTTTATGCATATATTCATTTTTTGTAAGATAAAATTTCATTTTTAATAATCACATATGTATCTCCAAAAGTCATATAAGTGTTTTGATCACAAAATAAGAATTATGATAAATAGAATTTTGATAATATTTATATTCCATAATTTATACAACTACTTTTATTTTTTATTGGTCAAAAATTTCTTTTTGATAATTACATATGTATCTACTAAAATCATATAATTTTAAATTTTATTATTATCAAAATTTTAATTAGAAAGTGAGAATTATAATAATATAATTTTGATGATATTTGTATTCATATTGCTTATAAAATCAATTAATTTATTAAGAAATAATTTGAAAAATATAATATTTATTATATTAAAGGAAATAATTATGAAACGTTTATTAAGAAAGAAGAACAAACAAAAAAGTTTTACAAAAAAATTTGAACAGAAATTTGATATCGAAAAGGAGAGTGAAATGAAGCAATGAGGTGATGTTATGTGTCCAAATATAGGTGCAATTGTAAGTGAATTGGTTGCTAAAATTATATTATAAATTGAATATTACATATTATTAAGTTCAAAAGAATGCTATTAAAGATATTTATTTACAAAATTATAAAATGTTGGTTATAATTAAAAAGTAGAAGAAGCCAAGCAATATAAATCTACCTTTCATTTTTCTTTTATCGTTCTTTTCATTTTCAAAAAAATAAAAATATAATTTTTACTCAAAATCTATTATTTTATTTTATTTATATCCATAATTTTAAATGAAATAATTTTGATATTTATCTTTATCCAAAATTCACATCAACCCTTTCCTTATGGGAAGGGAGTATCTTAAGTCTAAATTATAAGATAAGATGAAGATCAACTATATTATCCAATTTTGTAGCTCTTAAAATATAAAAGCATAGTTATTAGATCCAAACTGATTCAGCCAGTTTAACTAGTAAATTGTTGAATTAATAATTGCTCTAGTTTGGGTTATACTATTAGACCAATTTTGTAAATAAATTAGTAAAAATCAATTTAATTAATTTTTTATTGAACTAGTTAAACTATTATATTATATTGAAATGGTAATTTTAAAAAATTCTAATTTATTTGATTATAGGATTTTATATGACTTCAAGTTATTTCCTTTTTATTATCATGTTTTGATGAATCATAATATGAACTTATTATTTCACTTATTGAATATATTTTTTTATTATTTTTTTATATAAATTTATATTTTTTTATGTTTTCTAATTATAAGCAGTTAAATCAATAACTTACTAACTGAACTGGTGACTTAATGAACTAGACTCTTTTCGAATTTAACATCCAATGTGATTTTAATAACTATGCATATATCTATAATATATCCATACTAGTGCCACATTGACTAACAAACAATTACGGGGTAACTCCTTAGTTACATTCTTAAAAATGCACAAATCAATACACAATATCATATAATCATATTAATTTATTATTATCACTACCTATGAAATAATATTTAACTCATTTTCAATCATATGTCTAATAATCACTTGAATTATAAGGAACTTTCCTTTTTTAATTGATCAATAATTTATAACATTATACAACTAGTTACAAACATAATTAATATGTTAGTGTCACCTATACAACATGCAAACTTACATACTTAAAGAGCAACTATAAAAACATGTTAGGAAAATTGAAGAAAATGATACTTTTATCCGTAACAATTAAAAACTAAATAGGCAAAATATTCATCTTAAACGTAGCAAATCCAGCTCTAGCTAGCATCAAGAATAAAAGTAATTTAGGAGTTATAAAGATCATCTAATTGGTCTAGCACCAGGGGCATAAAAAAAGTCTTCTTTGAAGATAAAAGGAAAGTTAGGATGGAAGAATAGGATGGCAATGGGAATGTGGGTGAGAATGAAGTTGTCTTTAATTTACCTAAGGGTATGAAGAACAAATTATATGAGTCATGGAAACATTCTCATTGGAAAAGTCTTTGTGAAAAAAATGAGTTTTCAATATTTAGATTTTAAAATTGGGGCCTTTTAGCAACCAAAAAGGTCTTTCTTTATTTTAGAGGGCTAATTTTTCTTATGTTTAAATTTGAAATACAATTAGATTTAGTAAAAGTTTTTGGTGGGTGGCTTTTAGTTTTTTCTAGACCATTTTTTGGGTTTAAGGAAATTGGAACTACTTTTTAAACCTTATTCAATCAAATTGTCCTTAATTGTAGTTTAAGTGAGATTTCTAGAATTACTAGTGGTTAACCTAATTAGTGAGAGGATCAGTCTAATATTGAAGGTAGATACTGATACATTTCTGGGTGATAAAGGAAAATACACAAGGGAATGTATGCAAATCGATCCAAATTATCCATTGAAATGTACTATTCGTATTGGTAAGCTCAAGCAACCTTTTTTTTTTTAATGAAAGTTGAGCAAAGTTTGCTTTGCTTGAGGAAAGGTTGGGCATTAGAAAATTTTTGCCCAAATGAAATCAAGGATATCGATGAGAATTCTTAACCACAAAATCTTGGCAAAGAAACTCCACACTTTGGCTTGATGGTGAATAGAATGATAGTTCTAACATCTATGAAGCTTAAGGAGTCAAATGTTAATGATGATCAATATGGACTTTGGATTTTGGTGGAAAAGAAAAAGAACAAGATAAACAAGAAAATGAGTTTGAAGGCTTTAACTAAAGGCATTGGATCTATTACACAAAAGTCAAGTAAAAAACCCTTTGTTAGACTAAATATTAAAAAACCTAAACATGTTTGGATTGCTAATAGCCTAGGCCCTAATAAACTTGCTAGTCACTAGAATAATAATGAATTAGGCCAAGAAACCTAATCCACCAAAAAAGCTTAACCTATACCTATTTTTATACATTCTTTGAATAATTTAAGTTCAGAGATAACATGACAATCCTTTTTATCTTTAATAAAAGTTAAACTCAGACCAAACTCCTTAGTTTTTGAAACTTCTAATTCATTATCTTAAAGTGTGGAGATAGAAGAAGTGGCAAAATTGGAGGCCAAGATTATATTAGGGTTCTTCATCAATAACTAGTTTAAGAGATCTACCCAAAAACACTGGAATGGATATTGATAGATCCTATTCATATAATGGGAAGCTACAACTTATACTAGATACAAGCTTGGAAGATATTAAAGTCCTTCATATGCTATTAAGATGCAAATGATCCTTGTTCTTTCAAAAAGGAAATGACGAATTCGATCATTCCTCTAACTATAGTTCATATAGATGATAAGCCCAATTGAAGGTACCTAGAAATTCAACTTAATTTACCAAAACCTAATGGAGATCCATTAGTTCGATGCCTCTTGGATCCATTTCGTGTTATAGTAAGAAAGACATGGTAAGAAATGATACTATTGAAGAGGATCAATATAGGACAACAAAATGCAAGGTAATGATAATAAAGTTAAGCCAGAGATCTTTCTACTTCATCTAAAACCTCTATCATCTTGGTATCTTGTCAAGTTGATTAAACTAGGGCATTCATGATTAGGAGTTCTTTGGAATGATGGTGGCAGAAGCCAAGGTTTAGTCAATCCAAAATCCACATAGGTCCTCTGAGTTAGCCACCTTTTCCAATCAATTAAATATGGATGCTAACAATTATAATATAAAAGTTTAGAATGTTTATGATGCCTGATGCCTAACACTTGGATTTTTTAAGCTTGCATCTAAATTTGTCACTAGGGAAATGACTCAAATTCTTATATTGACAAATACTAGATTGGATGGTGATAAAGCTAAGAATATTGCTCAATCTTTCCTTTTTGTTAATTTACAAATAACCACCACCACTGGGTTTATTAGTGGGATATAATTCTTGTGGTATCAAAATGAAATGGAAGTTAAGATGGCGAACAAATCTCAATAAGAGATCCATGCCATTACAAATGTAACCCCTAATTTTCCTAAGCAGTTGTTAAGTGATATATATGTTAGTCATGATTCTATGGCTTCCTTGGTTAGTCATTTTCCAAGCAAACAAATTTAGTAAGGCTTTAATTAAGTTTTATAGAGTTAATTTGTTTATTGAGAGCTTGGATTATTGCAACTTAACATATATAGGGTATTTAGATCCTTTTTTCACTTGAACAAATTATAGAATATTTAGTAATATTATTCTTGAAAGACTTAACCAAGCTTTGTGTAACAATAATTTGATCATTTACATCTTGAAATTTAAGTTGTTAACCACCCTAGAATTCTTGCTAAACATTCTCTTATTGTTATGTCTTCATTTTCCTAGGCGCATAGTGGTCTTGAGAAAATATTTAGATTTGAAACATGTTGGTTATTATATTTGAATTTCCATAGTTTAATAGCTAAAACATAGGAAGGTTCCCTTCCTCTTGATCATACTGTTGATAACTGTATTAAAAAAGTTTCTTGATGGAATTTTAATGTATTGGATATGTTTTTAAAAGAAAAAAAAAGGAACTTTAGCTAGAATCTAAGGGTTCAAACTTCTTAAGAAACTTATAACTCAGAGGACTTATATAGATTGAATCAAACTCTACAAGAAGCCTTCAAGTTTTTAAGCAAGAAGAAGAGATTTAGACCCTTAAGTCTAAAACACAATAGATACAAGATGAGGATAGGAATACTCACACCTATCACCTTTTTACAATAATTAGAATGAGGAAGAAATAAAATCACAAAGCTTAAGAATGGTATTGGTGAGTGGATACATAATATCTTTTTCTCAAAAGAATTACAATAGAAAAGATTTTTGGGTTTTTTAAATACTTTTAAACCTTCTTTTTGGTTTGTGAATGTTAATAAAGAAAGTAAATTCAATTTGATCATATGTCTTGATAGGTAAGAAATTTTGATAGCTTCAAAATCCTAAAAACCCATAAAAGCACTTGGGCTTAATGGTTTACATCCTAGGTTCTTTCAAAGGTTTTAGCTTGAAGTTAGGGAATTTGTCTATAAGTATGTTATTCAAGCTTTTACCTCTTTATTAGTTCCTAAGTGGTTGAATAAGACTCTAATTTGTTTAATTCCAAAAGGAAAAAAATTCATGAAATAATTATTGCTTTTAAGCTAATAAGTTTATGTAAAACAATTCTTAAGGTCATCTAAAAAATCCTAATAGGAATATTAGAAGTTTTTCTTCAAAATCTAGTGTCCCTTTTTCAACTAGTTTTTGTCAAAAACTAAAAGCTAAGTGATAATATAATTACTTTAAGAGAAATAATGCATATTATTGATAGATTTAAAACTAAAAAAGGTAGCATGATAATCAAATTTAAGCTTGAGAAAGCATATGAACCACTTGAATGAAATTTCATTAAGGATGTGCTTTTATTTTTTTGAATTTCCCTTTCAATAGATTAAACTATTTATTAGTTTAATCTTTGATGTCTTATATTAAATCTTGTTTGACAAAGGGATAATAAATCATTTTTGCCCTTTTAAAAGTCTCAAGTAGTGAGACCCTTTATCTTCCTACATATTCACTTTATGTTTAAAATATCTTCATCATTTGTCATAGCAAAAAAATCTAGGACCCTATTAAATCAAGTAGGCATGATCTGATGTTCTTTTACCTTTTCTATGCTAATGACATAGTGCTATTTAATGAAAATTGATATTAAAAATTATAGAATCATTAACAAAAACCCTAAATGGCTTTGTTGATTTGTCTAGCTTGAAAGTAAATCTTAGAAAATCTAAAGTTTATTTGAAAAAAAAAAGAGCACTAATTCTCAACTTAGTGATAGACTTAGTAATATGTTTAGTATTGTGTATAAAGGGAGTTAGGGAAAGTATTTAGTGGCTAATA
The DNA here is from genome assembly GCA_020226215.1 of Sindora glabra. Taxonomy (NCBI): domain Eukaryota; kingdom Viridiplantae; phylum Streptophyta; class Magnoliopsida; order Fabales; family Fabaceae; genus Sindora; species Sindora glabra. The sequence goes on along the minus strand of CM035227.1, from coordinate 106,344,732 downwards.
TAAAATTAGATTATAAAACTACTAATTTACAATTTTTAGTAGATAAATTAAGAGAAAGAGTGCTGGTTTGGCAATCCAGATATTTGTCTTCTACTAGTAGAGTTATTTTGGTCAATAATATTCTAACTATTTTGCCTTTATATCACTTCCAATTCACTAAGGTCCCTAAAGGATTCTAGTAGAATTGGATAAAGTCATTAGAAAATTTCTTATAGGAGGTTCAACTAAAGGGAGAAGAATGTCTCTTGTTAAATAAGATATAATCTCATTAAATCAAATATAATCACACTTCCTAAGAAAAAAAAGGAAAGTATAAGATAAAAGATTTTAGCTTCATCAATATGGCTATGTTAGGCAATATTACTTGGGATTTTATTTATAATTATCAAGCTTTATGGTTAAAGGTTCTTAGAAATAAATACTTAAACTTAGGGACTAATAATTAGGTTAGATAAAATAAAAATTGTTCTCATAATTAAAAGGTTATAAGATGCATAATTGATATCATTAAGGCAAGGTTAAAATGGATTGGAGGAAAAAGGAAAAAATTATGGTAAAAGATAAATAGTTTAAAATTGGGAGATTGATAGAATGTATTCAAGGGCCCTTCACCCAGACAAAAAATGGAATAGAAGAATAAAGAAAAATTTAGAGTAAGGCTTGAACCATAAATGAGATTTCTTTCATTCCAACTACTAAACTAAGGAATTCTATTTTGGGAACTCCTTTAGTATAACAAGAACTAAAGACAAATTGATCTGGACATATCTAAGGAATGGCATTGTTTAATCAAAAGCATTTATAATTTTTTTAAAAAAAGATAATTTTCCCTTTCCAAGGAAAAATTTGAATAGATATGAAAGATCCCCAAGGTTCCTAAAATTCAATTTTTTTGTTTGGTTGACTACTTTGAATAGAAATCCTATTAAGGAACTTTTAATTAAAAAAGGAATGGATATTTTCCATTCTCGTGTTCATTGTAATACTAGCTCGGACTCTATTACTTATATTTTACCAGAATACCCTATTGCTTTGACTCTTTGCAATAATATTGGTATCCCTTCCTCTAACTTGCACATATTATATTTAGATTTTATTTAATGATTGAAAGGTAATCTAACCTTAAATGAGTTAGATTGTATTTTAAAGGTCTTTTGGACCATTATTTTTGCATATGATAATTAGAATCTTTGGTTAAATAAGAACACAATAATTTTCATACCTGATCAAGGAAGTTCAAATTTAAAGGATGTTACTCTTTCTAAATCAACTGAGTATTGAGCCATAATGGTGCTACTACAGAATTATTAATCTACATTAGTTGTTTGATGCATTCTACATTGATTAAGAATCAATGCATATACAAGCATTGTCATATATTAGATAATTCCACATTGATTTCACTACCAACATGAAAAAGATACAATAATATCAATTTCTATATGTATCAAATTAGTTGTTATTTTTTCATTTGGAAGCCTTTTTTAGAAATATATTAAACATTAAATATCAATTGTTTATTAAATAACCATGACCAACATGATATGTCCTCCCCTAAAACTAACCTATTCATAGCTCTTTCTCCCTACTTGGTCCATTCCAAATTCTAACATCTTTTATGATACTACAAACCCCTAATTTTAATAATTTTAAATACTTTAACAAAAGAATTAATGTAGTGAAAGTTTATATCTAATATTTGTTAATCAATATGTAAAGTTAACACTCCCTAAAAAAGCACACTCAAATCTAATATCTACAAATACAATGAATATTTATTAAAATTTGATGTATAATATTATACCTTTCATATAAATAAATAGCAAATTATACCACTAAATGCAAAAAAAAATGAATGGAATCAAATTTTTTACTTATAAAAATATGTAAAATTTTAAATAATACAGTTACTTATAATTAAATACTTTGAAATCCAAAATTATAAAAAATTTAAATTAAAAAAAATAATTATTATTAATTTAAATATTATATACAATTAATTAACTTATCAATTATCAATTATTAACTATAAACTTTCAGTTATCAGTTGATTTATCAATTATCAAGCAATTTATTAATTAGCTTATGCTATATGGTTCCCATATATTCTCCTTACTCTTATCGTCTTACCAAACGTCCACCCTAAACTGCCTATCAAGTGTTATAATTTGTTTTAAAAAAATATACTTATATGTCCAGCTACTAAAAATTAAAAAATAAAAATGTATTTTTATTATATAAATAATAGGAATATAATTAAACTAATTTTTACAAAAAGCAAGACTTATCTACTCTTTTTCAAATAAATTAATAAGAATAAAATTCGAGTAAGGCACTCGTAATAATATCTTAAATTTTAAAATTTGAAATTATTTAATTATAATTATTTATTTTTAATAAATATAATTTAATAATTTTTAAAATAATAATATCATTTTAAATTTTAAAATTCCTCGAACACATCTCAAACAAAGCACAGCAGGAAAGCTTCCGATTCGTTCAATCCGTGTATTTTTTATGATTACATTGATCGGTAACCATACTCCACAGCCACAAACGTTTTGTGCTTATTCGATTGGTGCATAATGTAACATGACGGCCACTTTGCATACTTTAATTTGTCTCTTGACTTTGAACATATTCTAAGGATGTGCTTAACGAACTAGAAAAATTAATTTTTAATCAAGTTAATTAATTTATAAAAGTATTTAATAATTAATTTATCTCAAAAATAATTTTTAAGTTAATAAATTATCTGAGCAATTTATATTCAATGCATTAATTTATTTATTTAATTAATTTTATATTTTTAATAAATATGTAATATTAAAAATATAATTAATTAAATTCTAGATAATTAACTATATTTTTATTTATAATATATTTATTTTATTGATATAACTTAATTTCAAAATAAATAGGAACTTCATATATCATGTATATTTATATTATTTCATATTTTTCAAATAATTTAATAATTAATTCAACACTTCTAATATAATAAAATAATTTATTAGCCATCAATTATGAACTAATTTATCGATTATATTAACTATTTGCACCAAGCCTAAGTAACAGAACAAATCATTCCCAAGTTGCATTCCCTTTGATATTTTTCTATTATATCAAAGAATGAAGGACATAAAATTTGTATGCAGCAAATTTGAATTCAGAACCATTTTTAATGTATGACAAGATTCTTTAAAAAAAAAAAACTCGTGTATATATTTTTCTTATATGATAAAAAAAAAAAAAAGAGACAAAAGAAGAGTGGTGGATTGAGATTTAAGTTCCCTACATCACATGAAATTAAATTATTCTTTTGAACGTGTTGAGTCAACCTTGCTGAAAATGGTGTTATGTGAGGAATAAATATATAAACAGATTTACTCTCAAAAGTTTTGACTTTTTAATTATTAAAACAAATCATATTTATAATTTTTAAGTTGTTTTAACTTTTAATTAATCAATTTTATATTTCTAATAAAAAGTTATGTATTATAGACCCATCATGTATTCATAAATAAATTGAACTTATGGTTAATATGGTTAATTAAGTTGCACTCGATATGTTGTGATAATTTATTGAATTGAAAAGTTTGACAATACTTTAGTGATGCATCTATTGACACTTTAATAATATAATAATATTTGACATTATTTTAGAAATTTTACTCTTTATCAAATCGAAGCTTTTAATTCAAAATCTTGAATATGAACATTATACAAATTATCACTCTTACTATTGTAAAAAAAAAAAACTATGTCCAAAAAAATATATATAGCATGTAAATGATTGTTAAATTTATAATTACAATACAAATTGTGACTACAAAAATAAATATTATCTCCTTAACTTTTAATCAGTTAAGCTAATTTTCCAACTTTTTTATCTAAATTATTCATTTTTACTTTATTATGATATAGTATTGCTCATAGCTCATATTGTCATATAATTAAGAAGGAAGAGTAAAATTCCCCGAGTTTAATCTTCAAGTCTCATAAAAGTTTCCATTTTCTCCTATTTGGCAAGTGGAAGACAAGGAAGAGTAAAGGAGCATGAGAAGAATTAAGATGATTTAGAGTTTATCTTAATAATTGAGAATCATGCAATAAGTTTTTCATTAAAGTTTCCATATTCTATAAATGGAAAGTGGAAGACAAAGAATAAATAGGGAGGAAGAGTAAAGGGGTGCTGGAATTTAGATGAGAAAAACGGAGATGATTTGGAGTTTAGCATTAATTATGCAATAGAGTTTCCAGGAAATGCTAATTTCTTGGACACTTGCCTTTCAATTGAAACAAAAACAATATATAAGGACAAATTATTCCAACCCCTCTGAATTTAAAATCTAATTAGACGTGGGCCCTCTTCATTTTAAAAAATTAATCTAACACCCTCCATTAATAATGGAAATTGCCAGTGTTAAGTTAAAGGATAAAATACTCATAATTCTTTAAATTATATCTGAAATTGAAAAAAAAAATCCTATTATTTGAAAATGTGCAATTAAGTATCTAAACTTCATACACTGTAAAAAATCTTCCTCTATTCACTTTTCATCCCAATCCCTATTGGTGTTTCCATCTCCATTCAAATTTCTTCTTCATGTGAATTTTTTATTTTAAAATTTATGTTGGCCACGTACTTGAAGACTTCTTGCACTTTCTAGTTTCTTCCTCGCAAATATAATAGGATTTATTTGCAGATGAATGGAGATGGAATTTAAGGGTCTTCTCAGTACTGTTTTAAAATGATGAGTATTGATATGACTTTTTGCAACATTTTATATAAATATTTTAATTTTTATATAGTGTTGTAACTTTTTCTATAAAACTTGTAATTTTTTTATAAAACTACTGAAAAAAATTTTCATCACAAGTGTCACTGTTTATATTGTGATATTTGTGATAAAAATTATAAAATTAATATTTAAAGTGGTATTCTATAATTTATGTCATTTATAAAAAATTTGTAAATTTTATATTAAAAGTAATAAACTTTATGAAAAAAATTTCATAAAATTTACTAGAAGATGTATGCATACTAATAAAATAGTACGGAAAAATTACCTGGAATTTAAATGAGTTTCTGCTCATTCTGTAAAGGAGATGAGCAATTTATTCGCATTCCATTTTTGGAATTTTGAAAGGACGTAGAATGAGCGATGAATCCACTTTAGCGTTAATGAATTTTATTTTTCTAAAATAAAATTATTAATTTTATTTCTGAATTATAAAGTACTAATAAAATAATTTTTAAATTATATAATATAAAATTATAATTTTATTTTTAAATAATATAACTGAGGAATAAAATTATATATATAAATTATTATTTAAGGACGAAATCATAACTCTATATAATTCATAAATTATTTTACTAATATTTTATAATTTTAGGGATAAAATTAATAATTTTTTATAATATAATAAAATAATTTTGACTTAATAATTTCTAAAATTGTTTCGTGACTCACGTGGAATTCACCTTTTGAGCAGACTTAAAAGCAGAGCTTCCGATTCCTTGCCGTTGTTGGCTTTTATGATTCCATTGTCCCATAGAGCCACAGTGATGATCGGTTGATATATCAAAATCAAAGCTGAGCTCAGCAACTTTATATCATCTTGCCATCTTTACTCCACAACCACAAACGGTTTTTTTCTTATTCGAGTATTGCAAAATATAACGTGACAGCCATTTTGCATACTTTAATTTGTCTCTTAACTTTTGATATATTCTAAGGATGTGCTTAATGAAATAAATTATTTAATTCCTAGCCAAATCAATCAATTATATAAATTAGTTTACAAAAGTATTTAATACATTAGCTTATTTTATAAAAAAAATTAATTTAAGAAGCTACCTAAGCGGTTTATATTTAATGCGTTAACTTATTTAATTAATTAATCAACTTATATAATGTTAAAAATATAATAGATCAAATTCTAGATAATTAATTATATACTTATTTTTAATATATTCATTTTAGCAATATAACTTAATATTAAAATAAATATGAATTTTATCTATTAATATATCTTATGTCATTTTATTCTTTTCACCTACCTCAACAATTAACTAAATATATCTGATATAGTAAATTAACTTTTAAATTATTAATTAAAAATTAATTTATCAGTTACCTTATTTGCTATATTAGCTATTTGCGCTAAGCCTAAGTAACAAATTAAGCAAATCATTCCCAAGTTGCGTTCCCTTTGATATTTTTCTATTATATCAAAGAATCATAAACATAAAATTTGTATGCAGTAAATTTATATTCAGAATGTATAACAAGATTCTAAAAAAAACTTGTGTATATATTTTTCTTATATAATAAAAAAAGTGACAAAAGAAGATGAGTGGATTGAGATTTAAGTTCCCTATAAAACATGTGAAGTTAAATTATGCTTTTGGACATGTTGAGTCAACCTTGCTTAAAATGGTACTATGTGAGGAATAAATATATAAGTACATTTACTCTCGAAAAGTACTCAAGAATTTTGAATATAATTCTATGTTGCATCAACAGTTAATAAGTTAATTGATAACTAATAAATTAGTTATTAAATAATAAATAATTGATAGTATTGTTTACTGGTTTTATTGTTAGATAATTAAGATATCAATATTCAGATTTCTAATTTGCATATATTAAAATTCTCCGAGCATAATTTTCAAGTCTCATTAAAGTTTCCATATTCTTAAAAATGGCAAGTGGAAGACAAGGAATAAATAAAGTTGGATGAGAAGAATTATGATGATTTGGAGTTTATCTTAAAAGTTGAGAATCATGCAATAAAGTTTTCATCAAGGATTATACTATATGGAGATTAATTTTATAAAAGGTTGAATATTTTATTATTAAATTATTTTTTAATATTAAAATAAGTAAATTAAAATTAAAAATATAATTTTTAATATGTTAAATATAATCCAACATTAAAAACACTTAATTTATTAAAAAAATTAAACTCCTTATAATATTAGACATCTTTTTATTAAAATATCCTTATTCTTTAAATGGCAAGTGGGAGACAAAGAACAAATAAGAAGGAGGAGTAAAGGGGTTCTGGAATTTAGATGAGAAATATGAGATGATTTGGAGCTTAGCTTGCTGAGAATTATGCGAGAGTGTTTTCAGGAAATGCTAATTTCTTGGACACTTGCTTTTCTATTGAAACAAAAACAATAAGGACAAATTATTCTAACCAATCGTGAATTTAAAATCTAATTATACGTGGCCCTCTTCATTTTGAAAAATTAATCTAACACCCTCTATTAATAATGGAAGTTGCCAGCATTAAATTAAAGATTAAAATACACATAACTCCTTATAATATATCTGATATGAGAAAGAAAAAAAAAACTTCTAATGCTTGAAAATGTGCCACTAAGTATCCAAATTTTATACAGTATGTGAAAAACCTTCCTCTATTAACTTTTCATCCAAAACCCTATCAGTGTTTCCATCTCCATTCAAATTTCTTACTCATGTAATTTTTTTATTTTCAAATTTTTGTTGGCCACGTGCTTGAAGACTTCCTGCACTTTCTAGATATTTTTCTTTGTAATTATAATGGAATTTATTTGCAGATGAATGGAGATAGAATTTAAGGGGCTTTTCGGTACTGCCTCCTGCTTTAAAACAGGGAGTATTGATATGATTCCTGTGACATTTTATATAAATATTGCAATTTTTTTAATCATGTTGTAACTTCTTTATAAAGTTTGTAATATTTTTATTGGGCTCTTGAAATTTCTTTTCGTTAAGTGTCACTATTCATACTCTATGATAAAATTTATAAAATTAATGTGAAAAGTAATATCCTATAACTTATGTTATTTATTAAAAAATTATAAATTTTATGTAAAAGATAAAAAATTTTACAAGAAACTATCATAAACTTAACAAGAGGGTGCATCCATATTAATGAAAGGGAAAGATTACAATACACTATTAACATAATAATATATTGATATAGTATTAGATTTTATTATACATTAAGTTTATTTTTTAAAAAAAATTAAATTTAACACATTATATAATAACAAATCAATATTCGAATCTCATAATGCACTCGTGTATTATTGACACAATAGTACACTATAATCATTCCCTTTATTTGCATTCCATTTTTAGAATTTTGGAAGGATGTAGAGTCAGCGATGAATCCACAAACCCATTGTAGTATTAATGAATTATGTTTTATTTTTTTAGGTAAAATTATTAATTTTATCTTAGGTGCTAGTAAAATAGTTTCTAAATTATGTAAAGTCGTAATTTTATTTTTGAATAATAGTTTGTACATAAAATATTACTCCTCTATCCAAAATCATGTAAAATAATTTTATTTTTAAACAATATGATTGAAAAACAAACTTGCTATGTATGAAGTATTATTTAGAGGAGAAATCATAAGTAACTTTATATAATTTTGATATCAATTTTGTCGATACTTTATAATTTTAAAAATAAAATTAATAATTTTATATTCATTTTTTTATACCTCGTGTGCTTGCACTTCTAGCTGAGAGATAAAGGATTAATTATTTCTTTAAGAAAAATTGTATTACATGCTTAGTGATTGACTTGTTTTTATAAACAACACAGATAGTTGTGGATTTTACTACTTCTTAGTGTGGATCATGTTATTTTATTGCTTCTTTCCTTTCCGCGTTGGTTAAGAAGTTTCCGAACTGTCATATTTCTCATTCTCTCATTTAAAGAAATTGATGATACTCAAAATGTACTGATAAAGTGTCTAATCTCAATATTAATTTTTTTATTTATTATTATTTATAAAATTATAAATTAAAATCAATGATAGATTGAATACTTTATCTTCTAAAGTATATTTTACACTTTAAAGGAACCCAACTAGATGACTTCAAGTATAAATGCGGCTGAAATAAATTCTAAAATAGCCGAAGGTGAAATTTAATGGAAGTACCGTTAGGGATTTGGATGGAAAGTTAATAGGAATGATTTTTTGGACAATTTATAAAATTTGAGTATTTAATTGTAATATCAGTATTTTTTTTCTTGCACATCATCTAGTAAAAGGGGTTATGTGTGTTGTCACCGCGAACAATCTCATTTATCCTTTATTTGCTTAGTTGCATTAGACAGGGTCCACTTGTATTTTCCATTTCTGTCATTTTATTACTTCGAAAAAGAAAAGCAAGGAAGAAATTGTTATATATTTCCATTAATATCATCTAAGAAATAAAAATTATTCATTAACTTTATTATTTATTTATCAATTTTATAAAATTTATGTGTATTAAAAATCTGATTTTGATCTTTGTTTAACATGTATTATAATTTGAATGTACAAAAAGTTAAAACAACATTATCCTCACATACATAATGATCCACGTGTCTTCCTTCCACTATCTGTCCTGGAACGTGTGTGTGCTTGTTCCTATATATATATATATATTGTATGTCGTTGTTCTGGTCTTGGGACCAACCAAGGCTTTGCTGAAGATCTTTGCATCCAGAACTCCAATTCAATCCCTCCATCCTCGTCGTTTGTATTCTTTCACCTTTCTTTTTCATTAGTTCAGAGATGCATGCATGCAAAGTTATTGCTTATAGGGCATGTTCCGATGTATGCCACTTCTTACTTGCTGCCTTTATTGCTGCAGCTTCTAACTATATCCGGTGGTACAAAAGAAACCATGCCAACAAACGGGGAACGACCCCAATTCAATACCAGCAATTGGTACGATACCCCAAATCGTAATATATAATGCTATGCTGTGATTGGTAGAATAAAAGAGGGGAATTCTGTGGTTCACAAAGGTTTGAAAATTCAAGATGATCCGGTAGTATTAAAAATTATTAAATTAAAATTATAATCATGATTAAATTATTTTAATTTATAAGCTTCGAAATTTTATTATATCATTCTTGATTTTGAAATATTTGAAATACCATATCAATCAAATACTACCTTACTTTAGGATGAGAGAGGTAGAAACAAGGTGTGATATTTATGAAGCCTAGATATTATTGTGAGTCTCACCCCTTTACTTTTACTTTTTCTCATTCTAGAGTAAGGATTTTTTAAAACTTTTTCATTATAATATTGCAGTTGTATACTATACGGCATCTATGATTTTTTATAACTTCATGCTACAATTGCCATATTTTCTTATATTTATTCGTAATTTTGCTAATCAAAGCGAAATAATGATCATGACCACAGCAACAATTTAAATACCTGATTACTTTAAAATATATATATATATATATATACGGCTAGGGTTCAGTATTTGTACTTTTCTGGAATGATTTTTCCTGTTTTCAGGGAGAATCATGATTATCGGAGAAGGGTGATGGCCTGCTTGGTTCAAGGAGTATATCTTCAAGAAACTGACAGAACTGACGGGCCGACTGGCGAAACTCCCCGATGGTGGGAAGACTTCCATTTTGAGCTTAAAGATCCATTAATTGACAAAAAGGACAACTCCATCTACGGTGCAATTTACGTGCTCAAGGCCCCTCCGGTTGCTTCATCCCCCAAATTCGTCGTCGCCTTCCGCGGTACACTAATCAAAGAAGGCACCACGACTGAAGACCTGACATCGGACTTGAACATCTTGTGTAACAGACTCCATAGGAGAAGTCGAGTTAGGGACGCTCTCAAAACTGTCAAGCATTTGATCAATTCGCCAGATGGCGGGGATAACACCTGGCTGGCCGGACACTCTTTGGGAGCTGCCATAGCTCTGTTCGTCGGAAAAAAGCTGACCAGGAAGGGCAAACCCAAGGAAACCTACTTATTTAATCCCCCTTTCCCAGCACCGATATGGTTCCACTGTGGATGTTGGGGATTTTATGTAAATATAGGAAGAGCAGTGTTGGATTTTTTACTGTGCCTTCCCAGTCCCTTTGCTGCTATAAGTAAATGGAAGCCTCGTTTGTATTTGAATCAAAAGGATGATATTTCCAATGGGTTCATAGGATACTTTGATGAAAGGAAGGGATGGCAGGAATTTAATCTGGGATTTGTTCACGATATTGCGAATAAACGGTGGACGGGTCCGGCGATTATAGGGAGCGACGTAGAACCAATGCATCTTTTGGCTTCGGCAGAACTTACTATCATCAACAAAGGGACCTTTATTCCCCCCGACTTCGTGGCTCATAGGCTTCAACATTGGTGGAGTGAAAAACAATTGCAGCCCAAGGAGTACAAGTACAAAGGATCCTGTTAGTGGAGCTGGCTAAGAGTTTGTCACTTAGTAAGCCTCGAGTTTGAGTTTGTGGTTAGCCTGTGAAATGTAAGGGCTCGTATCTGTTCACTTGAAGAAGTATGTCTTTGCTGTGGTGTGTGGTGTGATGTGTGTGCTTGCATTTGTTCTCGGGAGAGACTTGGTGCACTATTATAGTAGTACAATGAATTCAAAGGTTTGGATTTGTTAATTTGCAGTATTAACAATTTCGGATTATTAGTATGTAATAAGATGATGTGTCATAATTTAACCTTTATTTTCTAATATTATATGTGTAATGAATCGTCTCTCAAAGCTTCCCCGATTTTGCGAGACGTCCCTTTGTCTATATGAATGGTTGTCCTGTTCTATTCTAACATGGAGCTACTTATGTCGTAATATTTAATTTTAAACTAATAAACTATGTACTCACTTACATTATATGAATTTTACAAATGTTAAAATTTAGGTAGAATTTTTTATATATTTGCCGTAAGATTTTTTTATTCAAATCACAATATGTGTATTAATCACTTTAATATAATTATCATATTAATAATTAATAAAATAATTAATACTCTTATTATAATTTAAATAAAAAATTGACAAATAATTAAGATATTTTATCTAAATTTTGCCCTTTCCACAAACCACCATTGAGTGAAGTAATTAAGTTTGACTCGATTGATATGTTAATCTCAACTAATGCAAATTATTTAAACCTGTTAGTGCATTTAACCTGTATCAGATTAATATAAATTATTTAAATTTTATTTATTTAGAAATTACAAATTACTTTTATCGAAATTCGAATCTAAATCTCTAAGGTAAGAAATATCAAACTTTACCATTGGACCAAATTGCTTCTTTAATATTATAATATAAAATATTTTATATAAAATTTCGATTCACTAAATGACTTCAAAAATAAAATTACACTCATGTGACACTAATTATATAATAAAATATTACCTAAATACATATAATAAAATTATAGTAATACCAAAAAAACTTAATGATTTTATTTTAAAAATTATTTTGTATAAACTAGAACCCCCATTTATTCTATCACTAATTTTGCTTACATCAAATTTATTCCTTACAATTATTTTATATTAATTTTATCTCTCATAAATAAATAATTAATTAATTTTATCCTTTTATTAATATTTTTGTTAATTATTATTAATTAAGTTATTACAAGAAAAAAGTAAAAATTTTATATCTTTTGAGTAATTTTTTATTATTTTCTAAAAATTCTTTCAATAAAAGTTGAATTATATGAAACAAATTTCCATATAAATCATAACTTCAAACTATCATGCATATTTAAATTTTAATTATAAATTTAAATTTAAATTATTATAAATTTTTTATTTTTAATTTTTCATTTATAATATTTATTTTTGTCTTTCACAATTATAAGCTAAATCATTAGATCATTCACAAATTTTCAATATCAACCTCATCCTTTATATATTATTTGTATTTAATTTTTATCCTTTCATTTGTCAAGCCATTAATCCATCGATAAAATTACCAATGAATGAATCAAATTAATTAAATTATTTATTAGAAGGAAACAAATTAATACAAAATATTTGTAAGGAACAAAATTAATATAATTGAAATTAATAAAAGGTGGAAATGAAATTTTAGACTATTATATATATCACTCTCTCAAATATAATTTACTTAAATTTTTTTAATATAATGACTTAATTATTAGTAAGTTAAATTATATATAATCTTATATATATAGATAAAGTTTTTAAATCTACTACATTACAACATGTTGCACCCATAAATGGCATTTCTTTTGTATGTATAATTACTGTAGAAATGGTATATTTGAACATGATCTTATTTATAGAATTAATTCATGGCATAAATAGTACTTTGCTATAGATAAAGTTTTTAGACCTATAGGATAAAATAAGTGATACTTTATCATAAAGAATATATTCTCATATCTTAATTATGACACAAGTGATATTTTATTATAAGGAATGTATTCTCATAACTTAATTTGTGGCACAAATTATATTTCTCATGGATAAAGTTTATTTTAACATAAATAATAATTTGTTGCACGAGCGATATTTTATCAGAGGTAAAGTTTTTCTGTAATATAAGTAATACTTTGCCACAAGAAATATATCTCTGTAACTTAGTTTATGACATAAATAATATTTTGTCATGAGTAAAATTTTCCTGTGGTATAATTTTTATAATTTTTTTATTCTTGCAGTAGAGATAAAATTGCTATATTTTTTAATATTCATGGTATAATTTGCGATAGAAATATTAATTTATTACAATGATATTGTATTATTTTTAATGCAAAAGAATTTTTTTATGAGTGTTGAAAAATATGATAAATATAAGCTGGGGTGAAACTACCCTATTGCCATAAGATATTGTACTATGCACTTTAAGAAGTTAATTAATTCATTGTAATAATATAGGAAGTTTTATTTTTTAACAAATAAAAGAGAAGTAAATTATTTAATTAATTATTATTTAAAAAATTAGAAAAAATATTGTTAAAAGAGAATAATTCTTAAAGTCATACTTAATAAAGCAGGCACATCTATTTATAATAGAATATATAATACAATAGGACTAAACTCATCTAAGCATATAAATCCATATCTTATACTAATTATCTATTAACAGTCCTCCTTAAACTGGAGCATAAATATAAAATATGTGTAACTTGTTACAAATATCATTAGCTCATTTTCCTAAGAGAGTTTTAGTAATTAAATTAACTAATTGTTCTTTACTGCTAATATGTTTAAGACTAATAATCCCTTCTTGAAATTTTTATTTAATAAAATGATAATCAACTTCTATATATTTTGTATGTTTATAAAAAATAAAATTTGTAAGAATATAAATAGTCATCTGATTATCACACCATAACTACATAGTAGCTTGTTACAAATATCATTAATATATTTTCCTGGGAGAATTTTAATAAATAAATTAGCTAATTATTTCCTAATTCTAATATGTCTAAGGCCAATTCAACTTCTACATATTTTGTACATTTATGAAAAATTGAATTTGTAACAATATGAGTTGTCATCCAACTATCACACCATAATTGCATAGTTGTATAAGACTCAATACCAACTTCATGACAAAGATAGGAAATCCACATAAGTTTTGATATAGCACGGATCATAACTCGATACTCAATCTATACTTAAATAAGACACCATTGCTTGTTTCTTATTTTTTTTAGGACGTAAAACTCCTACTAACATGTACACAATACTCAAAAATGAACTTTCTATTTCTACCTACAATATATCCAACCTAGTCTACATCAAAGAAACCTTATATTCTATAACGACCATAATTTCTATACACAATTCCATGACTAAGTGCCTTCTTGATATATCTTATAATATAAATGATTGCATCCCAATGAAAAATTCTTAGAAAGTTCATAAATTGACTTATTACACTTATTAGAAAGGTAATATTAGGTCTAGTCATGGTAAAGCAATTCAATTTATCCACTAGTCATTTATACTACCCTAGATCATCTAGCAACTTCCCATTTTTTAAGTCAAGTTTAACATTCAAAATCATATTAGTGTCATAGGGTTTAGAGTCAAGCATCCTTATTTTTTTTAAGAAGTTAAGAAAATATTTTTTTAAGATAAGAATATTCCTTTCCTTCCTCAAGCAATTCTAATTTTTTAAAAAAATATCAAGTGCTCCCAAATCTTTGATTTAAAACTTGATTTGAAGAAAATTTTCAATTTTAAAATATCTGATTTATTACAACCAGTGTTCATAATATTATCCACATAGATAATTAGAAGAATATAATTAAAATCTGATTATTTATAAAATACTAAATGGTCATAGTCACTTTTCAGCATCCCAAACTTTATCACCACATCACTAAATATCTCAAACCAAACTTGAGATGACTATTTTAAGACATACAAAGATTTTTTTAAAATTGACAAACCTTGCCATACTCCTTATGAGTAACAACCCTAAGTAATTGCTCCATTGACACTTTTTCAAGCAAATCACTATGCAAGAATGCATTTTTAGTATCAAGCTGATAAAAGGGCCAACCATAAGATGTAGTGAGAGAGATAAATAAGTAAACAGAAGTGAGTTTTGTAATTAGAGAAAGTGTTTCTAAATAATCCACACTATAAGTCTATGTATACCTTTTTACTACTAAATGAGCCTTCAACTGAGCAATAATGCTATCTAAGTTAACTTTCACAATGAACACCCACTTATACCTAATAAAATTTTTGGCATTTGGTAAGGACATAATATTCCATGTATGATTTGCTTTAAGAGCCATCATTTTTCCTTCTATAGCAGCACGCCACCGAGTATGAGAGAATGCCTTTACAACATACTAAGAAACAATAATAGAATTTAACGAGGCAATAAATGATTATGAGAAGATAGGCAATAAGGAATAAAACCCATATGCAGAGATAGGATAAGGGTGATTGATGTTACCTTATTTAGTACAATTATGGATACTTTTCTAGTAGGTAATAGAAATATTAAGATTAGAAGGTAAATAAGCAGGATTTACTAACAAAGCAATTGATAAAGGTGACAAAGTTGGTAAGAATTTAGAGGATCTACTTCTCATAAAGCATACTCACCTTCCCTTGGAGGCGTTTAATTTATAAAATATTTTTTATATTTCTGAAAATATTTCATATGAATGTTGCTTTCTTATATTTAGTTCAAAATTTTAAAAAATTTACTTAGAAATGTAATATTTTCAAAAATATTTTAAGACCCAACTTTTCTCCTAAATATTTCTATCATGCAAATTAGACTTTGTTATACATTATATAACATGATAATAATACATTAATCTCCTTTTTATCTTAAAAAATATATATCTATCTCTTCTATTTTTAAAAAAATAAAAAATATATATTTTTAATTATAAAAATAATGAAAATATAATTAAACTAAATTTTACAAAAAGCGAGACTTATCCACTCTTAGAACGTGTTAATGCCAAGTAGATTTGAGAGTGTGCCCGCGATAATATTTTTAAGATTTTAAACTTGTAGTGATGTAATAAATTTTAAAATTGTTAAATTAAAATTATTTATTATTTTTAATAAATATAATTAAATAATTTTAATCTAATAATTTTTAAAATTATGTCGTGACTGGCGTGGAATTCACCTTTTGAGCAGGCTTAAAGCAAAGCTTCCGATTCCTTGGCGTTGTCGGCTTTCAATCCGTGTCTTTTATGATTCCATCGTTTCGTAGACCCACAGTGATATATCAAATCCAAAGCTAAGGTCAGCAACCATTTATCATCTTATGATCCGTCCCTCTCCCTTGTGCCTTTGCTCCACAACCGCAAACGTTCTACGCTTATTCGAGTGCTGCATTATACAACGACAACCATTTTGCATACTTTTATGTCTCTCGTAACTTTTAATATATTCTACGGATACGTTTAAGCCAATAAATAATTAATAATAATTTAATTTATTTGAAAAATAAATTCTGAGTTAATAATAATTTATAGTTGATATCTTATTAATATTTTATAAAATTATCCTTGTTTTTAATTAATTGACAATAAATATGCCCTTAACTATATTTAAGTTATAATATTATTTTTATAATAAATAAATATATATAAGTAATTACATTTTATTTGTAATATATTTCTTTTATGAATATAAGTTAATCTCAAAATAAATATGAATTACATATACCTATTTATATTAATATATTTTTATATCATTTTATATTTTTCAACTAGTTGAACAATTAACTAAACACTTCCAATGTAATAAATTATTAGTTTATGAGCTATCAATTATACGCTAATTTATTAGTTAACTTAACTTATCAGTTAAGTGTGCTAAACTTAAGTTCAAAAACAAACCACTCTAATTTGGATGGTTCTTTCTTTCATATTTTTCTATTATATCAAAGAACGATAGCTATAAAATTTTTATGCAGTGAATTTATATTTAGAATTTTTTTAATGTACAATAATATTCTAAAAAAATCTTGTGTACGTATTTTTCTTGTATGATAAAAAAGTGACAAAAGAAGGAATGGATTCAGATTTAAGTTCCCTATAAAACATGCGAAATTAAATTATGCTTTCGAACATGTTGAGTCAACCTTGCTGAAAATGGTGCCATATGCGGAGTAAATATATAAGCACAACTCTCAATAGGACTCGAGTTTTGACAATTTCTTAATTATTAAAACAAATCATATCCATAATTTTTATGTGATAGAATTTTGTATTGTTTAATTTTTTAATTAATTAATTTTATATTTCTAATAAAAAGTTATATATTATAGAGACATCATGTATCTATACTAAATTGAATTTATGATTATTTAAGTTGGACCAGATAAGTAGTCATAGTTTATGAAATTGAAAAGTTTGGTGGCGCTTTAGTGATGTATCTATTGACACATTAACGATGAAATGATGCTCTATATTTGATTCATAAAAGTAATATAGGAAATGTAACTTTCTGAAAAATGTAACTTTCTAAAAAATAAAAATTTTTGAGTTATTCAATTAGTTATTAATTGTTAAAATAAAGAAAGTAAAACTATAAATTATAAATATAATCATAAATATTAGAAAAAATTATTCTCTACCCATACGTGGTTTCCTTTTTAAGTAAATTTCAGGAAAAATATTAATACCTAATATGTTTAGGATATAAAATTATAGTATGTGCTCCTCATTATAATTTATAAATACTATAGCATCAAATATCTCCCTACAAATAATTTTTGTCTCTTTAAATTTGTAATACTTTAATGCATATTTTTTAAACTTTTTGGAATTTTCCACGAGGGCTTGTAAGTTTAAAAAAATTTGATACTTTCTCATTTTTTATACAAATATTAAAATTTTAGTAGGAAATTATTTATAATACACACACACACACACACACACACACACACACACACATTTTTTATACAAATATTAAAATTTTAGTAGGAAATTATTTATAACACACACACACACACACACACACACTACACACTACACTACACACACACACACACACACACACACACACACACAAACACAAAAAACTGTAATTCTTCCAATTGACATTGCATCAAAAAAATTAAAAATTTATCTTTAATAACTGATCTATAACTTCTAGTTAAAACACACACACACACACACAAAACTGTAATTCTTCCAATTGACATTGCATCAAAAAAATTAAAAATTTATCTTTAATAACTGATCTATAACTTCTAGTTAAAACATCGAAATTTTTTTAAGATAAAAATTGTAACTTTGTTTCACAATTTAGAGTTTACATTTCATCCACTATTAATATAAAATTTATATCTTGTATTTCAATAGAAATTAAACATCTTTAATGGGACAATTAATAAATTTTGTTATAAAAATATAACTGATATTAAACTATTTAAACAAGCATAATATTATATTTGATGAATGAAAAGATCAGATAGATGAGTAATATAGTTTTTCATGATAAAAAAATATAAAATTATGAATTATGAGTTTATTTAATTTTTTATGAAAAAAATTATGATGGAAAGGATATTACATACATGACTTTAAAGAAAATAAACTAAAAATAATTAAAATTTATTAATATATATTATAATAATATTAAAAGTATAGTAATCATTTTATTAATACTTTTCAAACAAATTCAAAATTAAATCAAACAATATATAGAAAGTTGCTCTTTGTTAAGTATTACTTCTTTAATATTAATTAAATAATTTTAAGCATTTTTAAAAAAGTTCACATGGGAAATTGCTTCCTCAAAAGTTTAACTTTTCGCAAAAACTTACCTTTCATGTAAATCAAATGATTTCTTATTTAGAAGTTTTACTTCTTATCATATTTAGAATTTGAACTAAGAGTTTCACGTGTTGGCATTATATATGTAGATTACCATTCATACCATTTAAAAAAAGAGAGAGAAAAGTCTACATTCAAAGTAATATATTTATATATAGCATGTAAACCATAGTTAAATTTATAATTACATTACAAATTATGATTACAAATATAAATATTATGTCCTCAACTTTTAATCAGCGAAGCTAACTTCACAACTTTTTATCTAAATTATTCATTTTTCCTTTATTATGATATAATATTTCTCATTGCTCATATTGTCATATAATTAAAATATCGATATTTAGATTTTTAATAAGCATATATTAAAATTCCCCGAGTGTGATTTTCAAGTCTCATAAAAAGTTTCCATATTCTTACAGAAGGCAAGTGGAAGACCAAGAATAAATAAGAAGAAAGAGGGAAGGAGATGAGAAGAATTAAGATGATTCGGAGTTTATCTTAATAGTTGAGAATCATGCAATAAAGTTTTCATAAATGTTTCCATATTCTATAAATGGCAAGTGAAAGATAAAGAATGGATAAGAAGGAAGAATAAAGGGGTGCTGGAATTTAGATGAGAAAATTGAGATATTTCGGAGTTAAGGATGATAGTAGAGAATTATACAATAGAGTTTTCAGGAAATGCTGATTTATTGGACACTGGCCTTTCAATTGAAACAAAAACAATAAGGACAAATTATTCTAACTACCCCTGAATTTTAATTATACGTGGGCCCTCTTCATTTTAAAAATTTAATCTAACACCTGGAAGTTGTCGGCGTTAAATTGAAGACTTAAATACACATAATCCCTTGTACTATATTTAATATGGAAAAGAAAAAAACCTAATGTGTAATTAAGTACTCAAACTTTATAAATTGTACGAAAACCTCCCTCTATTAACTTTTCATCCACATCCCTAGCTGTGTTTCCATTTCCATTCAAATTTCTTCTTCATGTAAGTTTTTTATTTTAAAATTTATGTTGGCATGTACATGAAGACTTCCAGCACTTTCTAGTTTCTAGATATTCTTCTTTGATAATGGGACTTATCTGCAGATGAATAGAGATGGAATTTAAGGGTCACTCTCATATTGTGTTCAAATAAGAAGTACCGATACCACTTCCATAACATTTTACAGATTTTTTTTATAATGTTATGACTTCTTCCATAAAGTTTATATTTTTTTCATAAAACTCTAGAAATTTTTTTGTGGTAAGTGTCATTGTTTATATTAAAAGATTTATGATAAAAATTATAAAATTTATATAAAAAAATGATATTCCATAACTTATGTCATTCATAGAAGAATTATAAATTTTATGTTTCTTGAAAGTTTTGTGTTTTTAACTATATTTAAAATTCAATCCCTCACCTTTGCATATATATATCAAGTGGTGTAACCACTCCTCTATCTAAAAAAAAGTGAGTTTTTGCTCATTTTGAAAAGGAGACGTGCAATTTATTTGCATTCCATTTTAACGTTAATGAATTTTTTAGACAAAATTATTAATTTTATTCCTAAAATTATAAAGTGTTATGAACATAGTTCATAAGCTATATAAAGATATAATTTTATCCTTGAATAATAGTATATATATACAGTTTCATTCCTTTGTCCAAAATTATAAATAATTTCATCTCTAAATAGTATAATTGGAGAATGAAATTATACATACAAATTATTATTTAAAAATAAAATTTTAATTTTATATAATTTAGATATCATTTTATAATTTTAGGGATCAAATTAGTAATTTTATCTTCTTCTTTTTAACCCTGGTGTGCTTGCACTTCTAGCTAACGGGTTAAAGATTGATTGTTTCTTTAAGAAAAAAAAAATGGTATTACATGCTTAGTGATTGATTGTGGTACAACTCAAATAATTTTGGATTTTACTACTTCTTGTATTGACCATGTTACTTTACTGCTTGGCTGGAGATACTTTACAGTACAAAATGTATTTTAAAAAGTAAAATATAATATCATATTCCGTGACCAAAAAATCAAGTATAATTACAAATTTAAAAATCAATTTTTTTTATTTATTATTTATAAAATTCTAAATCATTAATTTTATCATCAATAACTGTAATGTATTTTATCCTTTAAAATGTATCTCAGGAAAACCTCAATCCTTTATTGCTTCATTCCTACCTGATTTGGTTAAGAAGTTTCCAAATTGTCATAGATGTGGATGAATTAAAGGTGAAACAAAATCAGATTTTGTATGAAAACTCATTCTCCCATTTAAAGAGACAGATGATATTTATAATAAATTTGAAATTCGAGGTGTAAGTAGCTTCAAGTATATGGATTAAATAAATTCTAAAATAAGAAATTTATCAAAAGATGGAATTTTAAGGAGGATGGAAGTACCGTTAAGGATTTAGATGGAAAGTTAATTAATAGAAGGGATTTTTGTATCATTTATGATATCTGAGTTCTTAATTGTATCTTTTTAAATTTCATGAAATTTTTACACACATCAAGTATAGTACATGAGATTACTGTATTTTGGCCTAAATTGAAAGATGAAAAATTTCATTTGTCCTTTATTTGCTTACTTGCACAGAAAGGGTGGACTTGTATCTTCCATTCCTCTTATTTCATTACTTTGAAAAGAAAACAAAGAAGAAATTATTAAATATTTCAATTACAACACTTGCCAGTTAATTTCATTTGTCAATCAGTAAAGAATAAGTATTAATTTTTTGGTTCATATATTAATTTTATAGAATTTACACATATAAGAACCTGATGACATCAACCATGCATACGTAATAACTTCTATATAAAGTATACCAGGGTTCTGGTCTTGGGACAAATTAAGGCTTTGCTGAAGTTCCATTGTATCCAGAGCTTTCAGGAAGGAAACTTCGTTTCACATCCTCTTCGTTTGTATTATTTCACCTTTCCTTTTCATTAATTTAGAGGTGCATGCATGCAAAATTATAGCTCATAAGGCATATTTGGATGTATATGCCACTTCTTATTTGTTGCCTTTATTGCTGCAACTTCCATAACCATAGCCAGTGGTACAGAAGAAACCATGTCAACAGACGTCGAACGACCTCCTCAACTCGATCCCCTTGATTGGTAGGACCCCCCAACTCATAATATATAATGTTTTGCTGTGATTGGTAGAATTCAAAAGATTACAAGAGAAAATACTACTTTATCTTTGGAGTAATTGAGAAAAAAATCGTTACTCCAAAAAAAGAGGGTAGAAATGAGGAATGATGTCTATGGGATCTATCTTATTGTGAGTCTCATTGCCTTGTTTATATTTCTCGTCTTTTAGAGTAAGGGTTTTTCCTGACTTAACGAGTAAGATAAAGCTTCTTGATTATAAGAGCTTAATTACGGAAAGGCTATAGCCAGGGTTTAGCATTTGTATTTTCTAAATTAGTATTATTAATGATTTATAATTTACAATATATATTAACTAAATTTTAATTTTGATCTTTATAAGATTAATTTTGCATCAATTTGATTTCTATAGGATTAAATCAACATTAAATTTTAATTCCTTTATACAGTAACTTAATAATTTTATGTACTAAAAAATTAAAATTTAATATGAAATTAATCTTACAAAAATTAGATTGACATAAGTTTTAATAAAGGGATCAAATAAAATAAAATTTTAGTCTAAAATGTTATATTGTGATCGGTAGAATTCAAAAGATTACAAAGGAAAATACTACTTTTATTACTAAGTAAAGAAAAATCCTCACTGTAGCAGGAGAGGGGTAAAATCAGAAGAATATGTCTATGGGATCCCCCCTATTGTGAGCCCTATTTATTATCCTCTAAATTTCTTACTCGTAAGGTAAAACTTTCTGATTCACTCACAAAAAAGTTGCAGCCAGGTTTAGTATTTGTATTCTTTGGATTAGTATTTATTAAGGATTTTTATTCCTTTCAAGGATAATCAAGATCATCGGAGAACGGAGATGGCCGGCTTGGTTCAAGGAGTTTATGTTCTACAATCTGACAGGCCGAAGGACAAAACTCGCCGATGGCCGGAGGACGAAACTCGGCAGATGGCGGGAATCCTTCTATTTTAAGCTTAAGGAACCACCCTTAATAGACAGAGAGGACGACTACATCCACGGTGCAATTTACGGGCTCCATATCCCTACCGCAACCTCTTCGGTTGCTTCCAAATCCCCCAAATTCGTCGTCCCCTTCCGCGGCACACAACTCAAAAATTGCGCCTGCTGTCAAGTCGTGAAATTGGACTGCAACGTCCTCATGAACAGACTTCAAACCAGAACGCGACCTAAGCAGGCTTTCGAATCTGTGAACCATTTAATCAACAGTCTCAATTCACAAGATCAGGCTAAAACTTGGCTGGTGTCACGGGCCGGCGGCTCTCCAGCCGAAACCGTGCGGTGCATGCTTGCCACTCTTAGCCAACATGCCAACCTTTCAACATTAAACCCTCGTTTGGCATGCTTGGATAAAGATAACGGAACATGTCCGCACGCCAATATCGTATGTCACCGAAGCGCCCGCGCATACCAGACCGCAGGATCTTTTCACACAGAAAGCCTCTGTGCACTACGGACCGTAAGGGACAAATGAATAGGGAGAGGGACACTCTGTTCGCTTGGTTTATGCCTCATTCCATAGCTTTAAGTGTGCAGAGGGATGGTCATAAGCCAACACACTCCGTCCCTAGCTCAGTGTCCAGGCGCCCCGCAGGCTCGTGAAACACTCCACCCCTTAAAGAGCATTTTGAGCAAAAGCCCTCCTGTAGGAAGATGACATATTTTTTTCAAGTTGTCATAAGCCCTTTTGGCAATACTCTGGGTGTCCGATTATCACGAAAACCAGCCGACACGAAGATAAAAATGCGAGGATTCCAAATATGGTCTCGTTGAACCCTGCGGATTCACGAACCTTTCAAAATGATCAAAATACCCCCAAACTTGAAAAAATCAGGAAAAATAGTACGCAAGCCGGATTGATCTCAAATTTTAGCCACAGGACCCTTATAACATGTTGGAGTTTTTCACTAAGTCTCATCTTAATCCAAGCATGTTTGCCTATCAAACTGTCACAACTACCAGCTTGTGACATTCTCCCCCACTTCAAATGTCAATGCCCTCATTGATGCCTAAATCTGACACGGCTCAGGTCTTCAGCCTACTCCACTGAGTTACTCCTTCGACCATCTCAAAGCCTGTCTCTTTGAGCCCTATGAAATGTTTCCCCCCTCTTGGAGTTGGGCTGTCTGTTACCTCTGTAACATAAATACTTGGCAAAATGCATCCTCCGCAAAGTCACTCGAAGGGCTACATCTGTAGTCACCTTACAAGTGTCCTGATACTCTCTCTAGTGCCGCTATCCCATATAGCTCTCCCGAACTCTTTACCTCCATAACTTGTTCGACGGGTAGTTGCCTCTGCAACTGGTGCTCACTGCCTCCGCAGATTGCACAATACGCCACCTCCGCGGCTTAAGTGTGTGCCAACTCTATGGCTCATGACAAATGCTAGTGCTTTGAATCACCTACTAACAGGTATCTTGCACTAAGTGTCCCATACACCCGTACAAGAGACAAGACTTACGCTGGATCGACGCAGAGAGGGCGAACCTCGCTCCCCAGCAGCTCGTTTGCATTTCGGTTGATTCATTACACTAGGCAATGCCACTTGCACACCCGATCGGATCCTCTTATCCTCTCTGGATCAATGCCCTCTGACATATCACCGTCCATCACAGCCTATCCTCGGAGTTTGATGCCCACTAGCATCGCGGTCCTCACGACCACTCCTTAGCGTGTGTCCTCCGACGACTTCACGAGCGCATCCTCTGATAGCTCCCCCACTTCAAATCGTAGAAGGGGGTTGAGCATAGAGCATCATCCACTCTAGCTCGCACACGGCATTGATTCCTCTGAATCTTTGCCAAGCCCTCCAACTAAAATGCTCCATTGAGCACTTGGATGATCCCTCCGGACCTCCTCGACATGATTTTGGACCACTCCCTCTGAAACGATCCGCTCATACCCTCCAACTGTGGTCACGCCCACTGGCATGACCGATGGCTTCACCCTCCGGTTCCACCGATCCCTCAAGCAGTCAAGCCCTATGGCAAGACCAAGGCTTCTCCTACCGGATTAGCCGTCAATTCACTCGTCCCACTGGATGGTAGGGTTGCATCCTTCGATGTCACTACTATGAATAAGCACATAACCAATGTCCCATGCACAACCGACAAGCAAGATAGCCCACTTGGCACAAATGCTTGGGCCCTTCGTACAAATCCTCGATCACCAGTATGTACCATTCTCAGGCCCACTGGCTTCTCGGGACGATCCAATTTCTTGCACCCCCTGGTCAAGTCTTTGACAACGACATTACCGAGTTTGAGAGAATGATAGCTTCACACATACCGTATATTAAGGGACAAGCCGCATCTAAACCAATTGTGCCTACTCGATCTTAGCCCTCTGGCACAAACCGAGCTCTGACACCATCTGTCACGGGCCGGCGGCTCTCCAGCCGAAACCGTGCGGCGCATGCTTGCCACTCTTGGCCAACATGGTAGCCTTCCAACATTAAACCCTCGTTTGGCATGCTTGGGTAAAGATAACAGAACATGTCCGCATGCCAATATCATATGTCACCGAAGCGCCCGTGCATACCAGACCGCAGGATCCTTCCACACAGGAAGCCTCCGTGCACTACGAACCGTAAGGAACAAATGAATAGGGAGAGGGACACTCCATTCGCTTAGTTTATGCCTCATTCCATAGCTTTGAGTGTGCAGGGGGATGGCCACAAGCCAACACACTCCGTCCCTAGCTCAGTGTCCAAGCGCCCCGCAGGCCCGTGGAACACTCCACCCCCTTAAAGAGCATTTTGAGCAAAAGCCCTCCCATGGGAAGATAACATACTTTTTTTGAGTTGTCATAAGCCCTTTTCGCAATGCTCCGAGTGTCCAATTGTCACAAAAAGCAGCCGACACGAAGATAAAAATACAAAGATTCCAAATATGATTTCGTTGAACCCCGCCGGATTCACGAACCTTCCAAAATGATCAAAATACCCTCAAACTTGGAAACAGCCACAGGACCCCTCATAACATGTTAGATTTTTCCACCAAGTCTCATCTTAATCCAAGTATGTTTGTCTGTCGAACTGTCACAACTACCAACTTGTGACACTGGCCGGACACTCTTTGGGAGCTGACGTAGCTCTGTACGTCGGAAAAAGGCTTGCCAGATGCAAAGACAAAGTGAAACTGGAAACCTACTTATTTAATCCTCCTTTCCCAGCACCGTTAGGCATCAACTGTGGATGTTGGGGATTTTGTGCAAATGTAAGAAACAGTTGTGTAGGATTCTTTACTGGGCCGTCCCAATCCCTATCTCGGCTTACGTGATTGGAAGCCTCGTTTGTATTTGAATCGGGCTGATTATATTTGCAATGCGTACATAGTATACTTTGAAGATAGGAAGAAATGGGAGGAACTTGGATTGCGAGTGGTTCACGATACTGCGAATTCGAAAGTGGCCGTTTCTAGGGGGCGAAGTAGAACCAATGCATCTTCTGGCGTCGGCAAAGCTTACTATCATCGACGAAGGGTCCTTTCCCGAGTCTCATAAGATTAAACGATGGTGGAATTTTGAAGGACGTTTCTGGTCGGCGGAGTACAAGTTAAAAAATCCAGTTAGTGGGGCTAGTTAAGAGTCAGTTACTTAATAAGCCTCGAGTTTTTGAGATTGTTACGAGGTTGAGTTTGTGTTAGCGCACGATATACAAGGGCTTATGTCTGTTTCCTTGAAGAAAAATGTCTCGATGTGATGTGCTGAGTAAGAGTGATGTGTTTGCATTTGTTCCCTGGTATTGTGTGTGTAATGACCCGTCTCCCTAAGCTTCCTCTGTTTTGTGAGACGTGTTAAGAATAGATTTCTTTGTCCGAGAAAGGTTTCCCACATGGTGTGGTGGTTTTTTTTTAATATTATGTAATAAAAATAATAAATTATTTTAAAAAATAATAAAAAAGTGCATTTTTTAAATATAATTTTTAAAATTAGAAACCATAAATTTTGAAAATAAAAATTTTTGTCCTTGCGAAATAGTAACGAAGTTAGGAATTTCGGTTTGAGAAATCGGATTAGTTGTAAGTATTGAGTGATATTTTATTTAAATGCAGATTGAAAATTTGATAATTATATAAAATAATTGAATTTTTTGATAATTTTAATTTAATATATTTTATTTTTTGGAAAATTGAATATAAAAATTATGAAATATTAAATAAAATTATAAATTTTTATGAGAACATTATAGAAGCTTATTTATAAAGGTTATAATACATAAATTATTTAGACTTTTATAAAAAACTTATGAAAATAAAAAATTTTACAAAATAATTAATTTAATAAAATTCATATATATACATACTTACATACTTTTTTTAGACATATTTATTGTGAAATTTTTGAAAGATAAAATCAGCATAAAAGTAAGTGGCAATTCTGTTGCTATTGTATTATGTATATAATGTAAATAAAAATATACCTTTAAAGTTATAATGACTATAACACATATATAAGTTATTCAAAGTTTTATAAAAAATCTATAAAATTTACAAAAAGATAATTACTTTAACAAAATTCATATGTGTGTGTAGACATGTATAAAAATTTTATTCTCAAAACTTATAATGATAAAACCAATATAAATAGTAACCAAAGTAAGTGATAATTATAGTATGATGATATTGTGTGCATAATGTAAGCAAGTGTGTATGAATTTTAGTGCACATAATATATTTTTAAAAAATAAAATTAGAGAAAATGGAATTTAGAAAGATATTTTGTAAGCTGTATAAGTTTTTTGTTTCAAATAATTATATGCTTATATAAAATATTCTTAAGGTATATTATAATAAAAATATTCATACTTAGCAAAAAGAGAGAAAGATAAAATTACAACTTTTATTATAGAAGAATTATAATTTTGCACGTTGTATCTATAAATTTTATTATTATTGCATAGGTGCAAAATTTTCTTATCATGACTATATGTTTTAAAATTTTAAGAGGACAGAATGTATAAAACACACACACACATATATATATATATGTGTGTGTGTGTACTTAAAGGGTGACCAAGGCCACCCCTAATCTCCCTAACTCCACTGTTGTTTTGAAAGCCAATAAATGTGTCTAATTAAATGACTTTTTATCAAGGAGTATTTGCACTGTATAAATAAGAATCATTATTTTCTCTAACAAATAGAGTCTTATTCCAAATAAATATAATAAAAGCATGTCTTGTTCCAATATTTCTACTGAGTTAATTTTGATTATAAGAATGAAAGAATTGCAATATTTTGTTATTGATTAAACATTATATTCTAAAGATAGAATTCCTATGAAGTCATATGCAACTAAGTGGAAAATTTACTATCCTAAATATAATTTCCTAAAATCACTTTACGTAACAATTTCCTTCTTCCAATTTTTTCATCTATTTATTTTTTTATTTTTTAAATATCCTCTAATAGTTTCAAGATAGTAAATCTTCTTCAAAGTAAAACTTGGATAATGAAAAAAAATTTAAAGGAGATATTTTTGGAGGAATTTCATAATTTGATGTACTACGCTAGAAGAAGAAAGAATGTGGTCAAATCAAATGCAAATCTTACAATTCATGTGAATCAAATGAAGCAAAAAAAAATTCAAGATTATCAAATGTCGCAAACTATAAGTGAGGCTTCTCGAAAGACTTCTCCTCATGTGATCAAAGAAATTTTAAAATGAATTCATCGCAAGGGCACATGCAATTCTTAAAGAGAGGATAAATTTCATTGTTGAGGATAAATTTCATTGTTTGAATTAAAGGTGCACACTTTCATTATCTTTTAATTTTTTAAAGTATAGCATATAAATAATTATGATGTACTATTAAATGATTTTAATTAATCATCTAATTTATAGTAAATTACAGGAATTTAACATTATATCAAGTAAAATACTAATATGCTATATAAGTTGAGAAATATAGTGGATAATGTTTTATGTATATTCATAGATAGATGATAATAAAAAACCTCAAAAGAGTTACATAGCATGAAATTATTATTATTTTAGGAATAATGTATATTTCAATTGTATGATTAATATATATTAATATTTGAGTACAGTAAATTTTATAATATATGTTGTGTTGTGAATTGATCATACAATTATTTTGTGTGTAAAAGAAGATAAAATTCTTCTTATATGAGAAATTGAACTTTAATACGTTAAGTCCAATAATTTATGTGAAATAATATTTGCAAGTACAAGTGCAAGAAAATTATGAATTATATCACTTATTATGAATATGTAAATTGAGATTATAATATATTTTTTGAGAAAGTATGTAGTGATATTGCAAAATACAAATCAACGTTAATGAAGCATGGAAGTGCTCTTGAACATGAAGATGAAGTAAGCATTAAGTATCTATCTTTGATAAATATAAGGAAAAGTTTTGGCACCTATCTATGAAATGAAAGGTAAATATAAATAAATAATAAGTTAAGATAAGGTTAATTGCAAAACTTATTTTTTAATATATAAATCCCTATTTATTATAATTTGAGATAAGATAAATTGTAGTATATATCTTCAAATATATAGATACATATCTATCCTGAATTAAGATAAAGTAAATTTTGTGGTACCTATCACTAAATCAATACTAGCAAATCCTTTATTAAACCTAAATAGGATAAACCATTCAAAGGTGTAAGACTGTTACCAACTATTCTATCACATTAATATCAATTATAAAGCTTAACTTTACTAATTGAAAATTTTGTGCATGAGGGTTCAAAGAAAGTTTCAATTAAAATTATCTAAGAAATATTGATAATAAGGTTACATTTCCAATGCATTAAATAATTAAGGAGTATGGTAAGTAAATTTTGTTTCTATTAAAGTCTCATATTTGATTAATACATTTTTATATCCATAATGAAAAAGGTTGAACTTTTATTCTTAATAAATTCATAAGTTATGTAGATTGCTAAGGTCGTTATGAACACCTTTGATAAATCTACTTCTGCAAGAATGGAAGTGAGGGACCACTTCTTAAGAATCACTTAATAAGATTTAAGATATACTTACTA
This sequence comes from Sindora glabra, assembly GCA_020226215.1. NCBI lineage: Eukaryota > Viridiplantae > Streptophyta > Magnoliopsida > Fabales > Fabaceae > Sindora > Sindora glabra. Next base: position 106,314,447 of record CM035227.1, on the reverse strand, counting down.
AGTCAAAATAAGTGTAAAGCCCATACAAATACCTAGTAAATTCTTATGTCATAGTATTGTATTATTATTAAATAAAAAGTAGGGGAATTATTGTGATTTTTTATATTATCTAATAATAATAATAACAAATTCTTTTTTAAAAAAAGTGTGTATTTTAACATGTGAAGTTATAATTTTTAAGATGAAAAGTTGTGAGCTTATGAAATAAAAATTTGTATCCTTTCAAAAGCCAATAGATGTATCTAATTAAATAACTTTTCATCAAAAGATATTTGCTTTCTATAAATTAGAATCATTATTTTTCCTATAGAGCCTTATACCAAATAAATACAATAGAAGTATATCTTCTTCCAATATGCTTACTAGGTTGGTTCTAGCTATAAAAATAAAAGAATTATAGTTTTCTATTCTTAATTAAGCATTGTATCCTAAGAGTAGAATTTTCGTTGATCCATCTGCAACTAAGTGGGAAATTAGTATCCTAAAAATAGTTTCCTGCATGTGCTTTACTTAACAATTTTCTTCCTTCAAATTTTCTCATCTATTTAATTTTCTTCATTTTCTAAATATTCTCCAATAAATGAAACTATTGATGTTGTGATATTTAATTTTAAACTAATAAAATATGTACTTACCTAGATTATATGAATTTTACAAAGTATAAAGTTTTGATAAAGTTCCTTAAGTGCATGCCATAAAATTCTCCATTTAAATTATAACATATTTATTATTTGCTTTATGATAATTATAATATTAATAATCATTATAATTATCAAACTAAAATTATCAATAGATAATAGAACAATTAATATACTAGTTATAATTTAAATAGAACAATTAATATACTTACAATAGATAATAGAACAATTAACATACTTGCTATAGTTTAAATAGAGAATTTTAAGACGAACACTTAAGAAAATTTATGTAGTTTTGCCTTTTCGGTGAAGCAATTGGCTTCGCTCGATTGATATATTAATCTCAATTAATGCATAGTATTGCTCATGCAATTTGACCAAAATAAATTAAATGCAAATTACTCAATGCTTGCGTTCTAACTTTGTTCTATGAGGAGGAATTAAACTTTTTAAAAGATTCAATGTTTTCATTAGATTATTTTTTAAAATAAATAAATTAAAATAAAAGTATAAATATTAATACATTAAAAGTAATATAAAGATAAAAACACTTAATCTATTAAGAGGTTGAACTCTACTTAAAAATACCCATTTCATTAATTTCTTTTAAGTTTATTAAAAGTTTGGCATGGTATGAACCTATAAATAAAAAAGATTTTTTATCATAAAATTATTTCTTTTCATGTGACTTGTTGAACAACTCGCATAAAAAGAAGTCAAATAATTCCCATAAAAATAATTCAATGGTGAAGCATTGAACCTCATACTCATTTCATTAATTTCTTTTAAGTTTATTACAAGTTTTACATGACTTGAACATATAAATAAAAAGAAGATTTTTTATCATAAAATTATTTCCTTTTTTACGACTTGTTGAATAAGTAATTCTAATTATACATAATTGCCTAGGAAAGTTTATGAACAATTTTATAACAAAATAACTGACCATTATATATATACACACACACACTCTAGTCTAACACATGTTACTTCGAGTAGAAAGGAGTTTAATATTCTATTATAACAAAATAACTGACCATTATATATACATATACACAGACACACTTTATTCTAGCACTTGTTACTTTGAATAGTAAGGAGTTTAATATTCCTTAAATAAGGTTCCAGATTTGAGCATTATAAATAAAAAAAATGAATGCCAAGAAAGTTTAGTCCCACATTAAGTTGTCCAATTCGACCGACTTTAAATTAATCAATGATTGAATGAGACTCTTATCAAACATATGATAATCATAAGCAGGGGCTGAACTACCCTTGGTTGTACGGTATTTTATTACCCACCTTAAAGTGTTGTTTAGTTTGCAGAAATAACATAATAAATCCTATTTCCCAAATAATAAAAAAGTGAATTATTTGTTATTTAACAAATTAGGAAAAATAAGATTTTACAAAAAGCTATAATTCTTATTAAATATGAAAAGTTACTTATTCATTTTTTTGTTAAGTAAGTTCTACTTCTTATATTTCTTATGTTTCTTATGGATATAAAAATAAAATTGTCCTGGCTTAATTTAATTAATAACAACATTACCCCTTTGCTAATCCCCTAATAATTTATTCTATTTAACTTTTGACAATTATAGTGTATATGGGATACTTTTTCTTCAATGTCTTAAATTTTAAAAACTATTATACCACTTATATTTAAATTGGTACATAATTTTTAAATATAAAGTATACTATTTAATATTTAATAATTTTAAATTGTTTATAGGCATTATTTAAAATTATTAATTTTGTAGTATAAATATTTCTAATTCCCATACGGAAAGATAATATATATTTATAATTTAAATTTTAAAAACAAAAGAAACCTAATATTTACTAGTTTTTATAAAAAATTCCGTTGAGATATATAAAATTAATAAATAAGGAGTAAAAAGCATGGCCTTATTATTAAATCTTAATAACACAAAATGTTAAAAAAAAGTAATCCAGGTGGCATGCAATGGGACTTTGCTGTAGCCAAATTCCGTTCTCTTATTTTCATGTATACTATTTATTTAATTATGTTGAATTTTTTTATAATAAAATTTATTTTTCGTTAAATATATAATTAATATTTCAATAGAAAGTAAACATATATAGTAGGAAAAATGATAATTTTTTTATAAAAATATGATTGGTTTCAAATTATATATTAGGCATAATATTGTACGCGCGTAAAAGAGAAATATGTGTTTTAAAAGTAATATAAATTTTTAGCATAAAAATATAAAATTATGAACTATGATTTAATTAATTTTTTTATAAAAATATAAAATTATATGTTAATAAAAATTATAATGCAAAAGATATTACATACATAATTTCAAAGGAAAGGAATGAAAAGCAATTAAAATTTAATAATATAAATTATAATAATATTGAAAGTATAATAATTATTTTATTAATATTTATTAAAAAAATTTAAAAATAAATCAAATAAAATATAAAAAGTTAATTCCTCAAAAGTATTATTTTCTTAGTGTCAATTAAATAATTTTAAGTGCTTTTTAAAAAATTCATATAAAAAAGTACTTCTTAAAAAATTTAATTTTTTTATGTAAATCATATAACTCTTTATATATTTAATATATTTTATCTTGCTAAATTTTATGGTTGTTTCTCCTCCATGTGGGCATCTCCGACTTATCCTGTCTTCGCTAAACCCCTCCAGAACAAAACCCACCATCCAGATGTCTTACCCTCGGCATTAAACTCTGCTTAGCAAAGCCCGTGGATCTTTGAATCATAAACTCCAGATACATTGGGCTATAATTCCTTTACATGTCTGGCCTAAGGAGGCCCATTTTATCTATGATGGGACCGGATTAGTGACATTAATCCAATTTTAAAAGATGGTTAAAAAATTGTTAATTTAATAAAAAGTATACTAATTCTAGATGCGATAAACAAAAATTCAAATCATAAAAATAATACTTATTAAAACAGAAAAAAAAAAGATCCGTTATATTCTATAACCTCGAAAATAGTCATCCATTCATTAGATAAAATATAACATAGGGTTCTAGTTCTAAAGTATAAGTACCGGCTGCCTTCGTCTCCCTGATTACCCTTGGGACTTCATTTTAGTTGAAAACTTCCATAAAAGTTCGTTAGAATTTGGCAAACTGCAATAAACTGATCAATAGGCAACTGTACTACAAAAATCTAAAAATAGTATTTAATTTTGTGGCAGAAAATAAAATATTTAATTGGACTCTGTAAAGCATAACCCTCTAAAAAATCGATTGTTTTATGCAATTACTCTTTAAACAAATCAAAGAGGAAAGTGCTATACCACTAGTAAATGAGGGTGACAAAATACAATTGCCCTTAAATCAAAGTGTGACGTGCATTATTTCTCAACTTATTTAAAAAAGTGTTAATTAATATACCCCAAATTTCCATCATCGAACTAATATTAAAAGATGGGATAAAATCAACTAAGGTTTAAATGCAAAACGATTGTGATTAAACATTTGAAAGCAGATGGAAAAAGCTCTGATTATTATCTAATTTTATGGCTTTATCTACCACCCAACAAGTTGTGATTATTAGATATTTAGCAATGCTATATGCATAGAGATGGAAGGTGTGATATATCTTATGGATGACCAAAAACTGTTTAAATAATTTTTTGATAAAGTGGAGAATTAAAATAACAAATAAGTAGAATTACATAAAATATTTATTTATTTGAATTTTAAATTGATAAAAGTAAATGAACTCAAACTCAAATTAAAATTGGTTGAATTTGTAAAATTTTATCAAATCGAGTTTGACTATGTATGAACATAATTGAAGTTAAATGAGTTCTAATATATTTAAAAGTTATTTTTAAGATTTTAAATTTAATTCATTATTAGTTTAATGCTTTTTACATAATAAATAAATAAATAATATTACCTAAAAATTTTATAATTTTTTATTAATTTTACAACATATGAATAAATAATAATATAAAATTAATTTATATTAATAATCAATTAAATTTAAAAATTTTTAATAGCAATAAAAAATATGATAATATACTTTTGATCTATTTATTTTGATAGAAAATATTTTTTATAAAATATCGTTATAGATAAAATATAAAAATGGGATAAAATACTTTATTTATTCAATGTTAATAAAGTGTTTGGGAAAAAGCAAATTTTTCTATTTTAAAAAGAAATATACTACCATATGTTAAGTATTATTTTTTTTATTGCAATCTATATCACTGCTTTACTAATTTATATATAAAATATATATTTTTTAATAAAAAATACTTTCCAATGAAATTATCATAATTTTCTTTTCACATTATTTTTAAAAGAGAAAACATATTAATACTTATTCATTATACTATGTTTATTTTACCTTTGGAGGATCAAATTTACAAATTTTTCTTACATAAAATAATAATTTTAAAAAAAAATTAGGGGGCCGCGACCCCCCAAGTTACAAGAGGCTCCATTTCTATATATACATAAAAAATAAGATTGGAAATTAAATATCAAATATAAATTAAGAGCTATTATTAAATATATAATTGATAACAGGATAAATTAAGAAATATCATTAAATTTATAAATTTTAATTTTAATTTTAAATTCTATTTTGAATACATATAATATTTTTATTAAATACTAATATCATCTGCTTGTAAAAAAGTACTAATAAATTGGTGTTACAAATCTCTCTCACTCAATTTCTATATGAGAATCTATTTTCCTCTCCTCTCTCTTGTAAGAACAAAAATCCTCCCCTTCTTGTTTTAAGAAAATGATAGGGTGATTCTAAGAGAGAAATAAGTACACAATCTTATTTTGCTTGAAATAGTAAATTTCAGTAAAAGAAATAATGAATTTTATAATAAAAAAACATATTTTTTTTAAGTAACAGACAAATGACTAAAGTAGAAGGTGGACATTCTGATCCACCCACACTACAAACGGAGATTTTCCGTTGACTTCGTAATACCAAGGAATAGTCTGAGATGGAGACCTTCATCTTGTTGGTATTTAGTTACTAGAGATTTTGTAATTTTTTTTTTTAATGGAAGATATAATTTTGTATATTGTCTACTCCCTGCGAAAAGTTCGATTGTTCAAATGGCCGAACTGAGTATTAGGAAGAGGATAATTCTTTACGGCCGAAGACATTCGAAAGCCTTTTAATTCACTTGTAAATCGCCAAATACATTTGATGTATATATTCTTTGGATGACCCTATAGAAATTTTGTAAATTACATTTAAATTGTCTTTTTTGGAACACTTTTATGTACATTTTGAATTTACTTATATAATTGTATAATTTATTATACAATTTTATTAATTATTGACTAATTCTATTACATCAAAGCTCTTTTATTTAGAAATTTATCAGTATATTGAGAGGAATCCACTGCTAACAAAAACAAGTTGATTTTCAAATGTGAATTTTCGGCTAAAACATGCATAAAATTGAACGGTTTTGTTTTCAAAACTAATAATTTTATGTGAATTGGGTCTAGATTATACATAAAAAGATAATTTTATTGATAAAAGCTAGGAATAAATAAATGTATGTGTGTATAAATTTGATGTATGGTGGCTTCTTGCTGCACCTGGGCTTATATAATTCTTATCCAAATTTTTGAATGGGAGTGCGTTGAAATACTATTTTTCAAATTTATCTATCCTATCATTTGCAAACCCCAGTTACATTTGATGTATATATCCTTTGAATGATTCTATAGAAATTTTATAAATAACATTTGAATTACCTTTTTTGGAGTATTTTTATGTACATTTTGAATTTGCTTATATAATTGCACAATTTATTGTACAATTTCATTAATTATTGACTGATTTTATTACATCAACGCTCTTTTATTTAGAACTTTGGCAATTCATTGCTGATAAAAACAAGTTGATTTCCGAATGTGAAATTTCGGTGAAAACATGCATAAAATTATATGATTTTGTTTTCAAAACTAATAATTTCATGTGAATTTGGTCCAGATTAAACATAAAAAGATAATTTTATCGATAAAAGTTAAGAATAAATAAATGTATGTGTGTGTAAATTTGATGTTTGGTGGCTTCTTGCCGTACTTGGGGCTCACCATCTCGAATGTAAAGCTTTCAAGTTCCGTATTGAAATGGTACCAAAGCTTGTTATGTCAATATTCATATTAAGTGTTTTGATTTGCCGATAATTTTGTAAATTAATAAAAAAATTTAATTTAATTTTGATTTTTATCAATATAAATTAATTTTATACAACCATCCATCGTTAAAAATTTTTCATTATTATTATTATTTTAAAAGTTATATCACAAGTTGACATAAAAATATGGAAGTTTTTATAAAAAGTACAGCTATAAAAAGTTCTTTATTGAGGGATCGGTGCAAAAACAAGATACAATTTGCCTACTTGCCATGCCGAGTCTTTCTATTGATTTCTTGTGTTTGAGAAAAAATTATTTTTATCTTATGGTAATATGCACATCATTTTCAGTGCTATATTTAATACACTAGTTTTTCAAACTCGTGCGGTGTACGGGTTTTATTAGCACTTCATAAATTAAATAATATATAAATTATGGAATTATATTATTCATATTATTTGATTTATATAAAAAATGAGTTTTGGTAAAAGGTTGAATTTTCTAAAAAGTAAATTTTCTTATAAACTTTTTGGATAATGCTTAAACTTGTTTAATGAATTAATACTTTCAAGAAACTAACTTTTGATATTTTATTTTATTCAATTCTAAATTTTTTATAATTTATTATTAAAATAATTAGTATACTTTCAAAATAGTAATATAAAAATAAAAAATATCAATCCATTTTAATTATCTATAACTATCTTTTTTTAAATCACATTTTTAATTTCTCTTTCCATTTTTAATTTTTTTAAATTGGAAATTTCTTACTTTTTAATTTACTATAAAAATTAAAATAAATTTATATAAGAAAAATTAAGATGTCCTTTATATATTTTTTAATATAATTAAAATAGAATATAATTTAAATGAAGAAAAACTTAGGTAAATAATTAATTCTATCAATTTTATACAAAATAGATAAGATATACATAATTTTTTATAATTGAATATTAAATAAATAAACAATAAAGATAATAAATATAAAATAATGAATAATACATATAATAAATACAATTCTATTTAGAATTAAATTTCTTATAATTATAATTATTAGCATATTTTCGGTTTATATATATATGGTATAATATTTATTACTTATTTTATATAATTTCATATGATACTCATTCTATTTATTATATAATTAATAATATTATATGTTTATTAATTTTATTCAAATAATTATATTTATATTTTATAATTAATAAATTATATGAGAATAAAAGATTAAAATGATCATTAGTTGAATGAAGTACCTATAATTTTACATTTTCATCTGTAAAAGAAATGGAAGGTTCTTCTTATGGAGTAGATATATAAAAGTAACTTTTTATAATTTTTAAGATGTAAAATTTAACCAAACGATTCAAGGAATTTCACTTTTCAAAAAATTATACTTTTTGTATTACTTCTAAATTGAGTCAAATGAAAATATTTGAATTGAAGCATAGCCAAATATTTGTAATGAAGATGCTCTCTGTGCTATTATATTAAATAAATTGAGTTCCTAATAAAAGTACTGAATAACTGTTATTCGATTTTAGAAAAGATTGATATAAGGTCAATGAGAAAATGCAAATAGAATTGAGGTTATCGTTGTGCATTTAAAGGGCACCTATATTTATGAAATTGCTCTGAGAACCTTCTAATACAATGCCATAGAGATCATGTATAATTCTTGATATATAAAAAATTATATTCAGAGTGAAATATCCATCAAATATAATGCTAAATTTGTGCTTAGAATTTACAGTATGGAAGTATATATGTAAGCACAAAATATAATGCAAAGAAGAAATTACTTCTTGTTGTTATAATACATGGCATTACATCATTCAGAATTTTAATCAATACAATAAAGAGTTGAATGACATGACATTAGGGTGTCGTATGTTTTGGAAACCCCAATGAGAGGATTCAATCTTAATAAGTTTTACCTTTATATCAAAAAATTTAGGAAGAAGCAATTTTAACAACAGGATCTCATCATCTGATCATCGGCTCATATCAATGATGTATTTAAAATCGGTAGAAATTGTTTCATACAATAAATATATAACAATTTTTTTTTTATTTTTGTGAATCCAAGGGGCTACAGCCCAGAAAAGAAAGAAACAAAAACAGCAAATACAAAAGGAAATCTAACACTAACCAAAGATTGTTTTGGATAGTGTAGTTCATAACATATCAGTTGAGACTAGAATTTATAATTCGGGGAGAGAGGATCGTCAAACCATCGTATTTCATTAATGTTGTAACTAAGTAGCAATACATTTTTAGCATTAATGTTGTAACTAAGTAGTAATACATTTTTAGAATTGATAAATATATAACAATTTCAATATTTTATTTAATTGTAACTAAGTAGTAATACATTTTTAGCATTAATGTTGAGAATATGAACTTAGATTGAGTTCGAATGTTTTACGTCATCCTCCATTCTCAAGGTCTATTGCAATCTTATTAAAGAAGAAAAAAATAAAAGAGAAAAAAATTCACATATTTCTCAAAAAAAAAATTTATCATTTGGCTTGAAATGTCAAAAAGTTGAATATTATTCTGTTCTTAAGACTTTAAATTGTAATACAAATTGATAGATCGATAAAAACTAGTTTCTAATAACAAAAAGAAAAAAAATTCCAAACCTAATTTTATGTAAACTATAAAACTTTAAAAAATAAGTTTCTTATAATTTATAAAAAAGTATGAATTTTAAAAATGAAAAGGATAAAATTTAAAAAAAAATTGACCTATTACATATTTTTATAAGCAATAAATTTTTTGAAAAAAACTAATTTATAGTTTATTAAAAATTAAAGTTTTATAAGTTTAAAAGATTAAATTGTAAAAAACTGGCCCATTGCACTTTATTTTAGTTAAAAAATAATTTTTACAGTTTAAAAAAATTTAAAAAAAAGAATAATTGGAAAACTAAACATAATTAATTGATAAATTAAAGAAATTATTGAAGAAAATATCAATTATACCATGTCTTAAATTTGTCAGTACCTATGGTGGCCGGGAATTGCCTCTTGATATTATTTGATTAGATTGCTGGGGGATTTGCATCCATTTTTAATGTTTATTAGCGATCTTAAAAAAGAAGGAAAGGATATTCATATTCTCATAAAAAATATATCCTTTTGCCTGAAATGTAATAAATTAATTATTATTGTTATTATTTCCTAATTCTGAAGTGGTTATTTCACATGGTGTTTTATCAAAAAAAAAAAAAAGGATAGAATTTTTTCTTTGATATTAATATAATGGTAAAAATTGATAAGCATTTTATTACCTTCTCAATTCAAATTACCCTTTAACTCTTGGACTATAACTTGAAAAATAAAATTAGAAAATTAAAAAATGAAACAAATAATAATAATTTCTCTCATATAAAATAAAAGAAATTTAATATAATTAAACATCTTTTTAAAAATTATATCTTCTAATCGAAACAATAACTTAAAAAAATTTAAAAATAACACAGTTAATCATGATTGGTGTCAAGTAAAATAAAAGGAATTTAGTCTAATCAAACACTATTTTAAAAATTAAATCATAGTTAATTTTTTAATCCAATTCTTTCATTTCTAAAATTTAAAATTTAAGCTTAAAACTGAATTTAATCATATTAATTAAAAATAATAATATTATTAATAATAATATTTTTTTTATAAATAGTCATTATTATTATTAGTGAATTCTACGAAAGGATAGTAAAATCTAACGTAGAAAGTCATAACGGGGGCATAACTGAAAAGAGAAGTAACAGAAATATAAAGTTTTAAAATATTTTTAAAAATAAATATAAAATTAATTAATTAAATTTATGTCTTTTTTATTAAATTTTTTATTTAAAAAATTGTGCATGCACGGAATTGGAGTGGACTGGAAAATAAGAAACATGCATGCAAGCAAATGAAAAAAAAAGAAATAGTGTATGAGTTATAAAATAAAAAAATTAAAAATAAAATATAAGTTAAATTAATTTAAATAAATAATTTTTTAATTTATTTGAAATATTTTTAATAAAAATATATTTTATTTTATTTATACTATTAAATGATATTTGAACTATAAATAATAAAAGCAAATAGAAGGGGGAAAAATGTAATAAAGCTTACAAAAGAAAGAGAAACAGTATTTGAATTGTAAAATTTTAATAATTTTTCAACTGATGTATGCTTAATATGACATATAACATTGAAAACTTAATATAAAAATATTAATAAAATTTAAATAAATGAATTTGATTCAATTTTAATTTTAAAATATTTTTGTCAAAATTAAAATATTCTATTAATACATTATATTTTAAATCTTAATTTATTTATAATATTTTTAATAAAAATAAAATATATCATCTAATATTTATATTACTTTATCATATTAGCATTTGAAATGTAAACAATAGAAATAAAAATAAAAAATATATAAGCAAATAAAAATAAAAAAATAATACATGAACCAAAAAATAATAAGAGTTAAAAATAAATTTATATAATAAATTAATTTAATTAAATAACATATTTAATATATATAAAATATTTTAAAATTAAAAAAATTTGTGTTATACAATAAATGAAGAGAAATTGGCAATAAGTGTAATTGCGACCGCTTCCCTCCCGAACATTTGGGCTAGAAATTAGAGTTAAGCCCACAAACAAACATGCACAAATGAGTCCAAATAAAGATGCACAGCTGGCCAATTTGGGAGAAAAAATTGGCGGAAAACCGTTGCATAAGGTTGCATAAGAAGCAGACACGTGGCAAGACAAAGCAGCCACCATTCTCCTAAAAAAACGTTATTTTCCCTTTTTTTTACGTTATTTTCTTACTTAGTGCATATATATATATATATATATATATCACTACAAGACTCATGCAAGTAAAAATATTTTTCTGAAATAAATATTCGCTCAAATTGTAAGTAGCAAAAATCATGTACATTTTTTTTTTGTTTTTATAGGTTTGTACTTGAATAAAAATATTTAAAAATGTATAATTTATCACGTCAACAGAGATTAAAAATTTTTTCGTTTGAATAAATTCATAAAAAAAAACTAGCACACTGACACATTACAATTTTTTTCGTTATACCTAAGTATTTTCATATTTTTTATTAGATATGTAATTAATTTTAATTAAAACAAAAGTAATAAATGATAAATCCCTCTTAATTAATGTATATTCAATGATTAAATTTAAAATCTTTTATCAAGTTTGAAAAGCTTTAGTTTGCTGCCACAAAATTAATCAATTGTTGGTATGATACATTACATTTAACCAAAACATTAAAAACTATTGCTTCGTGAATGCATTGCTTGATAACTTTTAACGGTTCACCGGGAAGAAAAAGCAATGACACTTTCTGATTAATATAAAATCTCACCAATCAGACAGTTATACACAGTTGATCAACATAACTTTTTTTTTTGGTTTGATATTATAAAATTGGTTTCAAGCATAAATTTTAAATTATGATAGGTAATTATAATATGAAGTACAATATTTATATATAGAGATTTTCTTCAACAAGTGTAATTTTTCAAAATTTTATTTTACAATGATTGCATTTTTTTGTATATATATGTAAAATTTATTATATAATTCACAAGGATTTAAATTTCATTTCCTATCAATATAAATCAATTTTATATTATTATTCATTTATGTATTAACGTATTATTAAAAATTATTAAACTAATTTATTAATAATAAAATTTTTAATTATCATATTTTTAATTAATTATTATTTTTTATATTTATTAATAATATAAAATATTTTGTACTATTAATATATTAAATTCAAATTCTAGATATAATTGTAACTACGACTATAATTAATCACAACTTAAAATTATTGTGTGGGTAAATTTCATGTTAATCTCAATACATGAGACAACTAGTATTTTAATTATGAGTTATATTAAATATATAATTATTAATGTTTTTCCATTATGAACTAAAGTTTAATGGATTCAAGATCTGCGGCAGATTGATTTGCAAAATTTTTATGAATTGAATTTATAAATAATAAGTTTGTAAAAAGTGGATAAAAGAGACCAAATCTACACAAATTGTGAGCTAACAGCCTTCTTAAAGTAAAATAGATTGACCTGTAAGTTAGTACTACATACTAAATCGATTAAAATAAATTCGTTTAAAATATAAATATAAATGGATCAGCCTCAATCGAGCTAAGTTTGTACAAATTTTAATCCGATTCAATCTACTTGACCCATGAAGCATTTCTACCGTGAACCTATATATAAATTACAGCGAAGCCTGCATTATTCTCATCGCTGAGTGTGTGAAAATATTGTGCAGAAAAGAAACGAGCTTCAACATTTGTTTTCATCCACTAATTGTATTCTATTAATCCTTTTCAATTATGATATAGATATGAAGTGTCCAAACACATTATACAGAAAGAAAAACTCTATAATATATTATTGGAAAAGTGATATATAAATATATTATTTAATTTAATCATTAATATATTATTATATAATATATGAAATTTAATATTATATTGATATATTATTTTATCAATTACCAATTACGTATCAAAATTTGCCCTCGAAGAAAAGACATGGTGCAGGAATATTGAGAAAAGTGGCAGATTGCTAAAGATAAATTAGACTTAAAATGCCCTGTCGTAATCCATTTATTGTGATTTAAGGACTTTAAACTTTTTTCTTCTGCACGTTAGCTGCTGAATCACTTTATTTGAAAACCGTTTTTCTTTAATCACTTTTGAAAAGCTCTAGAAATGTTCCTTCATTTATCCTCTTTCTTTCCCCTTTAATGATATTTTCAATTTTTGGGGAGTTTGATTGGGATAAGATAGGAAGTGGGAATTGGGCGAGCGCGTGCCCCACCGTTAATATAATAATACATGATACACTCTCAAATTTAATAACATATTATATATATTAATAATTTTTTAGAATATATTATATAATATATATTAATTTTAAATTTAATAATATATTAATATATCATGATGCGTCGTATATTTTTCCCCAAAATTAATAAATAGGCCTTTTTCATTATGTGTCACCAACTCAATTGCTTCTGCGCATCAGATTGGCCTTTTTGAAAATTATTAATTATCGTTTCATTTCTCAATCGTTTTCTTACCTGCTTTCATTTCATTCCAACTCAGTTGTTGTTTTTTTCAAAGGGAAGCAAAGGATAGGAATGTCCAATTCATTAATTAATTTCATGTCAAGAATATATTGTATGATTATGGGATAATTGATATTGATAATTGCTATATTTTTAGATAATACTTGTGATGCGCATCAGCATCTATGAAGAAGCTATATTATAAAAAATTATAAATTTTTTTGAATTTTTTATAAGATCTTGTGCAATTTTTTGTTTTATAAATTATGCTTTTTTTCATAAAATTAAAAATTCTCAAACACAAGTCAAAATCGAATCATTATTTTAAATATATACCAGCATATTAATTTTCTTTTTATAACTAGAAAATTAATTAATCATTAATGAATTATGGTGAGTACAAATTATTCTAAAATATATATTCCTTCCATTTTTAATATCATTTAAGATCAATGTATAATAATTAAGGAATATATTAAATAATTTTAATTTTAAAAAAGGTGAGTTATAATTTATTAATATATCCTCTATTAAAAGTTAAATAATAAATAAAGTTCTTAAACATTTATTTAGATAATAAGAATAATATTTAAAGAAAATTACTTTCCTCAGATAGCAGATGAATAGAAACAAAATTAGGACAGATAAAAGTAATGAAGGCAATGCATATTATTAAGAGCATCTGTGTACACAATTTTAGAATGTGAAAAAAAGACTGAAATTTTAGTGACATGTAGGCTTCATTTATTTTGATATAAAATATTTTTTATAAGAATACAATTATAAACATCAAAATGATAAAAAATAATTTATCTATTTAATCTTAAATGTAACGATTTTAATAGAAAATAACTTCCTCTTTTCTAAATAAAAAATTATTTTCCTTTATTATCATAACATTAAACATTATATATTTTTTTAATCTAGTGTGCATGCACGTTCATTTATATATAAATAAATAAAACATTTTGTATTAAAAATATCTTTGGAAACATTTTCTAAAAAAACAAATAGTGCTGTAAAATTATAAACATTTGCCGCAAAATGTACACAGAAATTACTTCGAACACAATTATTAGCTCACAAGAAACAAAAAAAAAGGAAAAAGGGAAAAGCACTGTGCTAAAGCAAGGAATCATGCAGAAGAAAGAAATAGGGAGACATGAATGGCGACAATAGAGAAAATCATTACTACAGAAAACAACAGGCATTATATACATGTAGACATTTGTATATGGCAGTGAGGATAACCTCTGTCCACTGCCCCACCCTCCCCTTTCAAACTCCCTCAGCCTTTTCTTGTCATTTTCTGTTCTTTAAGAATTTGGGAGATTGTGGTTGTTTCCAGTTCATCTTACAATAACATAACTAACAGTAGCCCCCAACTTTGCCATAATCACTAATTCTTGACATAGCATTGTTAACAAAGCAATCTTCCTTGGGGGGGTTTAGTTCAAGTGATATTAATATTTTCCAAGAATTTTTCTTTTTTACATTCCGAATTTGACTCAATTTCTTCTGGATAGTGGTTAGTTATTTTTATTGAATACCTATTATTCTCAAAATTTTAAGTTATCAGACGAAGGTTGAAAATTAATTTTATTATTACTATAAGAATTTTTATTGTCACATGAAGCAATCCGGCAACTTTGTCCGATTTGAAGCGTAAGAGGATAATGTTCTTTAATAGTCGGAACTTTTGTAATGCAAAACTATTAAACTCTTCACGGGACTCGTTGCTCGCGCACTAGCCCGTGGGAACCATGAATACCACTTTATACAGCTGGTGGTGACTCGGGATTTTTCACTTTCCCATTGTCATCACAGCTCACAGATTAAGATTTCAGCTATGCACTGATGATATGATTCCAAAATTAAATTTTAAATATAAATTAAAGATTATTAATTAAATATATATATATAAGATGGCGGGATAAGTTTATAAAATTTATTTTAATAGATATAAAAATTTTCAAATTCAATTTTGAATCTTTCTTTCAATGCATATAATATTTTTGTTAAGATTTACGGTGATTATTATGTCCTAAAGGATAAAACATGAATTATTTTATGGGTCTAATATTGATTTATTATTGATATAAAATATTATATATTATCAATAAATGTAAAAGATATATCATTAAAAAAAATAATTAAAATTTTTTAATAAAAATAAAAATTTTAATATTTTTTTTATTAATATAATTATAAATAATATAAAATTAATTTATATCAATAATAAATAAAATTTAAATTATTATTTTGTCTGTACAAAGAAAAGGAAAACGTGGCCGGCACTTGGCACTTTCGATTGGGACAAACTTTTAATGCTATTGCGGGATCAAGAAAGTGAATATTGTCATCTTCTCTATTTTATCAAGTTATCTTCTGAGAAATATTTCTTCAAGATATGGAGTTCAACAATTTCAAGTAAACTAGGGTTTTGTAGTACTTCTCATTTATTATGAAATTGTCTTTGATTTGAAGGTGGCTTGGATGAAATTTGTCTCTCACTCGTTTTAAAATTAGACAAGTTGGTTCAGGACCTTCAGGTGTGTGTGTGTGTATAAACAAATCCAAATATAATTAAGCTGGTTGAGAGTCTTTGATTATAATTATCGTATCCGATTCTCCTTTTCGAATTTGATCCCAAATATTCTTGTATTTATGTATATAAATTTAAATTTGATCAATTATCCATGTAAACTAATTCTACACCATTATCCACTCTATTTTTATATTATCATGTCATTTAAAAATTATTCAAATTCTCTTAATGTTAGTAAAAAAATTTAATTATTATTACATTTTTTATAATTTTTCATACTTATGTTCATTAATAATATAAATTAATTTATATTGATAGTGCATCAAATTTAAATTTTATATGTATTTTTTTAATAATTAAATATGATAAATAACCACTTTGAATATTTAAATGTCAGCGAATTTCTTCGTGCTCACTCTTATCATAAGAAAAATATATTACTATGTTGAACTAGAAG
Source organism: Sindora glabra (assembly GCA_020226215.1). Classification (NCBI taxonomy): domain Eukaryota; kingdom Viridiplantae; phylum Streptophyta; class Magnoliopsida; order Fabales; family Fabaceae; genus Sindora; species Sindora glabra. The sequence goes on along the minus strand of CM035227.1, from coordinate 106,297,527 downwards.
AATTGAATGTTTCAAAAAAAGGAAAATACTCGTACCAAATTAAATAAGATTATATAATGAAGTGAGAAACACGAATCAACTAAGTGAGGAAGTTAGCATCAAACTAAAGGACCCCATGATGCAGGAATTATTGGATATGATGAATAGGAAGTGGCTTTAGATTTAGCAACAAAATCATGTGATTTGGCTAAGGAAATAGCTCAATATGTGTGTGTTCCTAAAGAATGAAAAAAATTGTATGTGTTCCTACCACCATGGAACTCGCCACATGACTCCACATTCCTTTGTCCCCCCCCCCCTCCCAAATAAATAAATAAATTCGTTGCCCTTTTCTCCTTTCCTCACTCAAATGCGTGAATTTGAAATCAAATGAAGTAATGTAGACTTCAACTTTAATTTTGCATATATATTGCGCACATTGGGAATTGCCATGACTTACTCTATGCTTGAATATAGTGAAAAAGAGTATTGAAAGAAAATAGATTCAAAAATGGTGGAAAGGAAATATATAAAAAGGTATTTCTATTTGCTGTGTAGATGTGTAGAAAATAGGCAAAAGAAAATGATAAAAATATTAATGCTTTATTAAATTTGAATGAAAAGTTAAAAAAGAATAAAAAATATTTTTGTCAAATGATTAAATTGCTTCCATTGTAAGTAAAAAAAATTGTCTAATGAATTCCACAAAGAGCAATTTTGAAATTACAATATTCTCTATCTTTTTTATATCTATTTAGTAAGAAAATATTTTGTTGATTTCCGATTTTTTTTCAAATTTTTTCTTTCCACTTTAAATTTTTTTATAGAATTTAAATATTAAAAAATTTATTTTCAACTATTTTTCTTTTGATATATTTTCTTTCTATCTTTTTTGGCTTTTTCCATTGGTCAAAACAGAAGTTAATGTAAGGGGTTTGTCACATGTTATACTTGCCCTTTTAGTCCTTCAATAGAGTAGGATAAGATCGGTAGTTGATAAAGAGTGACTTTACTTTTATTTTCTTGTGATTTTTTTTTCTTTTACAAATTATAAGGTTTATAATTTAATGAATTTTATTGTCTATTATAAGAGTATGTATGATACCCTTCAAAAGGAACTATATCAATTTGAAAAAATGTATCAAATATTTCCCTTATATCAATGCCTTCAAAGTAGAGAAATTTATTCATTTTTTATTGATTTGTAGAAAAATTTTATTTGTTTTTATAATAATAAATAAATTTTATGAAATTTATATGTCTTGAGATCAATAAAATAATATATAATATTATACAAATTATTTTTTCTCCACATTTCTTATATATTATTGAATAAATAGAATATTTTTAGTAATCCTAAAAATTTTATAACTACAATTATAAGTACATCAGAGGTTTTTGTACCAGCTATGTCTACTTGCAGAAGTAACCAAATATTAGATCTTTAATATCCAAATTTGCTGGTACAAGCTCGTAGCTAGTTAGCAACATTAATCTCAACATCCCATTCGTTGTTTTTGAGAAAATATATTATTTGAGCAATGTTGCTTGTAATTCATAATACTCACTCATTTTTCATTCTCTTTTCCATATTAGGAAGTATATAGTGATTTAATTCATTCTTTTACAAATCTAAAAAGCCTTTTTCTTCTTAATATAGAAATGAGAACAAGAAATAAGTGAATGTTAAAAAGTATAAGTAATTTTATTCCTATTATTTTGGGTTAGATAGTGTCCCCACAAAAGCTGTGTATGCCTATTAAATTAGTGGAGTTAATTGTCATCATCTAGCATTGAAATTTGTTTCCATGAAAAAAAATTATAAAACATGATTGTAAAATATTTTATTTATTTAACATTAAATATAAAAATTTAAAAAAAATATTTTATTTCAAAAAAAATTTCTCTATCACCATCTTTTTAGATATTATTTTTTAAAATCATCAATATAGATAATATATTATTCTTTTTTTATTATTATTATTATTATTATAAATAATATTTTCTTATAGAAAATGCTTTTCGACAATCTATTTATTTTTTGAAAGATATTTTTTTATAAGAAAATCTCATCTTCTTGGAAGACTATTTTTTATACCTTATGATAGGGAAAAAAAACATAACATAATAGAGAAAGAAAAAATAACTTCCTCTTTAAAAAAAATCACCTTTTATCAAACTCATTATATTTAACATAAAATATATTAATTATTTCTTACCATTTAAATAATGTATAATTATGTTTTTACAAAAAAATATTTCATAAAAATAAATGAAATTTAAAATAAAAAACTATATAATTTTTTAAAATATTCATGTAATATTTTAAATCTATCATACAATATTTCGATTATGTTTTAAAACAATTTACTTCTGTCAATTTTTTTAGCATTAAAAAGAGAGAGAGAGAAAAGAAAGACAGTCCCCTCCCCTACCTTTCTATTTATAAATCCGGGCATCGCCCTTGCCATTGTTAGGTTTCATTCATTCTGAGCTTTTTATGATTCCAATGTTCCTTAGGCCCACAGCGATGGCTGGTTGATATATCAACGTCATAGCTGAGCACAGATTATGTATGATATTGCTATATTATTCTGTCTTTCTTCATGCGCCTTTACTACACAACAACTGCAAACCTTTTACGCGTATTCTGGTTGGTGCATATTATAAGACATAACAAGCCAGTTTCCATGCTCTCTTTTTTGGCTTTTAATCATTCTGCGTAATACAACAAATATATAAATTAAAAATATATAAAATTTAATTAAAAATAAATTTTAGCGGTATTATAATAAACATAATATTTAAACAGGGTAAATATCTTTTATAATATGCCATTTAGTTCAAATGAAATAAATTCTAGTAATAATTTTATAACAGCATAAATATAATTAAAATAAAATTCAAAAATAAAATATTTCTTTACTCAAAGTCAAACATCATTTTAAAAAATTATTTACAATTAAAGTGAAATTTTATTTTTTATTATACCAAATAACCTATCTGTCATTTTTTATCCCAGGAAAAAGTGAAATAAGTATAGGTTCTAATTGTTTGGATGGCCGCCATCTTTGATAATATATTATGTGTTGCAGATCCTCAGCATTATCATATTTAAAAAGGAGTTCATCAATATATAATATATAAAAATAAGATTTTAAAATATTATATATATATATATATATATATATATATATATATATATATCTTCAATATTATGATGGAAAAATTAAAGAAAGAAAGGATTCGGATTTAAATTTTATACATGGAATATGAAATTAATTAATATCAATTTAAAAGAATAAATATGGAGTGTCCAATGAAATATCCTTTCAATCATGTATAAATCAGAAGTATAACATATTCATAATATTTAATATTATTTTAGAGATTTTTTCTTATCTTATTATTTTTTTCAACTACAAATATAAATCGCATATCACTCATTCATTTATTTATCCTAGTTCACATATTCATTTATTTTTTGGGAAAGTATTTTTTGTAAAAAAATATCAATTGTATATATATATTGATGAACGAGTTGTATGTGATTTATATTTGTAGTTGAAAAAATAATATTTAGAATTATAGTAATTGAGAAAAATAAAATTTTTTTATAAGAGAACATTTTATTTTTTTAAACTCTTCAAATTGTATATTAAATAAATAAATTTTTATTATTTTATTATTTTATAATTGTATTTTTAAAAAATATCCCATGTAAGATTCAATCTAATATTTTATGTATACGTATTATTTTTCTTACTCCAATTATTGACAAAAAGATCGTAATCACCCAATTTGAACTATAGGAAATTTTCTATTTGTGCGAAGCTAATTTTGCCTACATTATACCACTATATTGTATGATTAAAATATAGCGATGATTATAATATACCACTAATTTTAAATTATTAAATTTTATTTATCTAATATAATATTGTGCAAATCAATAAATTTATACCTTTAAATTTAATGGTGCATTATAATAATAGTGTGTCGAAATCTCTATCTTAAAATATTAGTATAATCTATTAATACAATATAATTGAAGCTTGTGCTCTTTGTTGAAAGAATGCTTGTTGTTAAAGCATATTTATAGAAAAGTTAATAATGTAGTTGATTTTAAAGTAAATTAATCGTTTAGCCTATGAAAGATTCTTAATGTCTCAATTTAGTTCATGAAAAAAAATATATCTCAATTAAATCCAAACGTTTTTAATTTTGAAACAATTTAATCATAACAAGAACTTAGTTAACCTAACTTAATAGACATGCTTAGCCAACACCGTTATTTACCTAGGTATCATCATTAATTAAGAAAGTGGATTTAGAATGTCCATTGAGTAAAACCCATAAAGGGTTAAAATAAACAAAAAGGCATGAACCCTAACATCATATTAGTGAAAAAAAAATTTCTATGAAAACCTTATTTGAATGAGCTCGAGCTCCATAGCAGCAAAAAATAACAAAAGCAAATAATGACCTAATAAGGACTGCATTGTTAGTGATAGGATCCACAAAATAGTTGAGGTATGTAATTGTTGTATTTGCTTGTGGTCAAGGGATTTACAAAATACTTTGTTTGAGACCCAAAAAAAAGGGATGTTTTCAGTGCCTACCATTACTGAGTTAGTGTACTTGTTGAAATTCATGTTACCTTTGTACATTAAGGTTAATATATTTAATGTATTTCATGAGGTTGATATGCATTTTCAATTATCACCGTAAAGAAATATAAAACAAGTATTTGTTTGATGAAAATTTATTTCTTTGATGTAATGGGCCACCATGAATAAATCAGAAAAATTATTAACGTACTTTGTAGCATTTTTTGCAAATTTATTATTGTTAAATGCAATTTTCTAATTGTTTACTATAAACAATGTTTAGGGTGTATTAAAGTTTGGCTTGTCTGCACACATGGATGTTTTGTTTGAATTTTATACTATTTTTTTACATATATTAATGCAGCACAGCATGGAGGAAGAAAATGTGAGTGTTGCAATTGTATTCCATTATGGTGGCCATTTTGAAAACAATGGAAAGCTAATTTATGTTGGAGGTGAAGAAGATTACTCAAATTAGTTAGATATAGATAAGATATCAATACTTGTTGTGGATTAATTATCCAAGGAGTATGGATACTCAGGTCATAAGAAGGTATGGTAGTTAGTCCCCGGATTTGAATTGAAATATAGCATTAGATCTCTTCAAACAAATAAGAATGTGATGAATTGTATATAGCTACTAAAAGACTAAGGATATAAAACTTTTCTTTAAGCACAAAGATACTATTATCTGTAATGCAAATGATGTTGTACTTAAACCTCTAAATGGAGATAATTGATATGTGGTGGATGTTCTTGTATGTACTAATAATGATGTTGTGTTCATGGAAGGTGATGTTATGGTAGATGCTCCTGTGTCTTTAGTTGAGGGTAGCATTGATGATGATGATAGTGTAGAAAATAAAAATTATAAGCTACTTACTACACTTAAAGAATTTAAGGATGAGAATATAGAGGTAGTAGGCATACTAGAAAGAAAGATGGGTAAGAGGAAAAAAAAAGAGTCGTATTAAGTGAGTAGTTTTAGAAGAAGGGAAGGAAATTAGTCCAAGAAACTAACAATGACCTAGTTATTCACAAAGATGGCTCGTAACCCAATGTTAAGAAGTCTGAAGAGGAAAAATATGTTTACCATACAGAGGAAAAGTATAGTGCACATGACTTCTCATATGATAATAACCAGTTAACAAGATCTAAAACTATATGATTTCCATAATTCAATGAAAAGGTAAAATTTAACAATGTATATCTTGAACTTGGCATAAAGTTTCATAACTTAGATGCTTTAAAAATTGTAGCAATTAATTACAACATAAACTTTAGCCATCCAATTCATTAGGCAAGGAATAATTTGGTTAGAGTGCAAGCTAAGTGGAAAGAAGGATATCCATGGAAAGCTTATTATGCATAAAGTAAGAGGACTAAAAATTTTCAACTGAAGTGCTTTAACCCATAACACACTTATAGCAAACAATTCAAGAACCCATTAGCTACTAGAAAGTAGGTAAGCTTAAGTCCCAACCAAATATTAATGACCTCGAAGCACATAAAGACATATCGCAAAAGTTCAATGTACAATTGGGAGATACATTATTGTATAGGACCTTAAAAGTTGCAAGACAGACAGTCGAAGGTTCAAAAAATGAGCAATATTCAAGACTATAGGATTATTATGCAAAGTTTCTTAGGAGCAACCCAAACTCCACAATTTAGCTAAAAGGTAAGAAAATATCACCTAGATTGCCTCTTATTTTTAATAGATTATATGTTTGTTTATATGCTTGCAAGGATTTTTAAAAGGGTGTAAGCCACTAATTAAGTTAGATAGCTGTCATTTAAAAGGCTACTATAAAGGGTAATTGTTATTAGCAATGAGTTAAGATGGAGATAATGGGTTTTATGTCATTATATATGCAATAGTAGACCTAGAAAGCAAGAATACTTGGTGCTAGTTTTTAAGAAAACTACTAAATGACATAGGTAATCTAAAGATTAACATATTTTATTTTAAAGCAACAGAAGATAAGCAATTTAACATTTTTTTATTTATTTAGAATACCTGGAGTTAAAATAATATTAACTATGTATTTAATTGTTGTAAAGTTTTAAAAAAATAGTAGAAGTTATCTGCTTCAAGACACTTCATAAATTTTGTGTGAGGCATTTGGTTGCTAATTTCAATAAATGATAGAAGACTAAAAAGTTAAGAGATCAAGTGTTGAGATGTGTAAAGTCTACTAACATAAAGTAATTCAACAACAACATGGACAAAATGAAAGAAATGAATAAGTAAGCATAAAGGCACCTTATAAATTTTAACTTACAATATGGGATTAAGGCTGCATTCAACACTGTAACAAGGAATCAAAGTGTCACTAACAATATATATAAGCAATTCAATGCCAAGATAATTAAGTTTAGGAACAAGCTTGTCATAATCATGGTTAAGGACATAAAAGCATATACCATGAATAAGAGGACTAGTGGCTTGCAATGCATGAATAATTATAAGGGACTTATTACTCCCATGTACAATAAATGTTAGAAGAAGCTAAACTTAGAAGTAAGCATTAGAACCTTAGTGGGTTGAAGATCCAGAGAGAGCAAGGTTTAAGATTATTTGTAGGCTTCACAAGGTGGTGATGGACTTGAAAAATTGTACTTATAGTTACATATTGTAGAATTTGAGAGGTGTTCCCTATAAAGATGTTGTTTTAGCACTAGGGTGGAGTAATTTAGACCTTAAAAAGTTAATGCACCCCTTATTATCTACAGAAGCATTCAAAAAGGCATACAAACTTTATATCCAATTGATGGTAGGCTTCAAAAACAAAGGAAAAAGGACAAGGATGAACTATAAATCCCATACAAGCTTAAAAAAGCTTGTGGTGAAGTTTAATACTCAAAGTACAATAGATATAGACATAATATAAGCATGTGTAAAAAGGAACTAACTCCTAAAAAAGCCAAAAAGTGAACTTCAAAAAATCCATCAAGAAACCTATCAACTTAATTAAGCTAGCAAAAATATTAGAGCCTATTTTCCTAACCCAACAAATAGACATAGTAAAGTTCATCTTCCTAACCTAACCAATAAACACAAAAAGGCCTATCTATCTTTATAGGCAATAACAGGGCCTTCCTAATCTCAACCCTTAAACTAGTAATCTACTCACCTAAGTTATTTTAACCTAAAAGTAATGTATCTTTGCTTTTAATGCCATTACAGTGCACATAATGTCATTTGATTTATTTATATAATTTCATTATAGAAAAAGATAACTTGACAGATAGGGATGGGAATGCCTATAAATGTATACAAAACTATGCCATAACCAATGTAAAGTACTCAAAGCAAACAATTTGGTTTTGCATCAATCAAGCTTATTACTTTAGCAACTAAAGTTATGTAAGCATCATTTAAGCCTCCCAGTTTAACTAAAGCAATCAATCTTCCAATAAGCTTGCAACTTACACCATTTCAATGGAAAAGCTAGCAACGTAATTAGGAAAACTTAGCAAGTAGCTAGTTTAGCTTATAGGTAGAGATTCCAAAATGTTATCTTCGTACCATAAGAACCTTCTAATGAAAATTGAGACTGAAGTTGCGTGCTTTGTTGTTTACTATCTTAGACATTTAGGCTATTATTTTGGTGTTATTTAATTTATAAGTAATAGTCACCACTTTGGAAGTGTTTTGGGGAATAGTAAAGAAGTTATAATTGTTATTCTGTCTTGCATTTTGTAATTTAGGCAATGGAAAGTTATTGGCTATTTTGATGTTAAATAGCACGTAATTGATGCAAACTTAGCTACAGTATTTTACTTAATGAAGTGAAATTGTGTGCCAAATTTTTCATTCTTTTATTTTTTTGTTTCTATGTTTAGGTTTAATTAAGTTTCATTCCTCTGTTACTTGGTCAATTAACTAAGTTTTTTGGGTAATATTTTCATGTCATAAATTTACAAGTTTAAGAGGAAAAAAAAATAAAACTCATCAGTTAAACACATAACAAATGAATAAAATGCTCAAAGTTTATTTTACCAAGATGAATGCTAGATTTGTATTGCAAATTATAAACAAACATTACATATCAACCTTCGCACCTTGCATAAAAAAGCAAACTAAACCTTTTTATATGTCACCCTTGCTTTTAAATCTTATTTAAGCTTCATATTACCTATACATTTTACCCTATTAACATATAACATATTAGTATCAAAACAAGCAACAACACCAATGCAGAGCACACATAGCATATAATTTTCAACATTTTCACCTAGTTCTTAAGACTTCTAATTTTCTTCATCAGTTGTCTTATGAGTTTGGCACCCCTTTCAATTTCTATATTCTTATTTTTACCTATATTTCCTACCATTTCGATCTCATATTCACTATTGTTATTACGCCCTAACTAAAAAACTCGCAACTTACTTCTTTATTCTACAAACATGGGCATTTGTAAAACATATTTCTATAGTTTTTTGAGGTTTTAAACTTTGGAAATAAAGCTTTATAGCCACACTTATATAGCCCTTTACAACTTTCTTTCTTATTATTTCCACTATGGACCTTGTTAAGTTAATCTAGACATATCATTATGTCGATAACAGTACTCTACCACTTCAATTGTATTTGCTACAATAATCATTACAATGCATTGCTATTATCTTCCACTTGCAAGTTAAGTAACAATAATGGAGAAGAACATTTAAGGATTTAGCTTTCTTTTTCACTTTCATTATATGTAAAAGGTTAAAAAAGTTGTCATGATGAATAAATAACTTGCTATGGTGAAAAAAATTAATTCTAGCTTTGTACCTCTATCACCTTAGTTTGACTCAGTTGACGATGTGATTAAATTACTTCAAATTAAGAACATTTAAATTTAATTAAGATAAAAAATTTGTAAACTAAATTAAGACATTAAGAATCTTTTATGGACTAAATGATCAATAAACTCTTGATTTTATTGTTAAGTTATTAGTATATGTGATAATTTAGGATGTGTTCAAATATATATTTTATTTTTAAAAATTATTTTTAAATTAAAAAATAAAAAATATTTTATTTAATTATAAAATTGATATAAAAATATAGAATAAGATTTCATTTTATGCAAATAGTTGATAAGTTAGTTAATAATTAATAAGTTAATTGGTAATTAATAAACCAGCTAATAATTTATAATTAATAGCTGATAGCTAATAAGTTAGTTAAAATATTTCATAAAGTTATCCGTTAAACTAATTGAAATTATAAAATGATATAAAAGGATTTTTAATAAAAATAGATATATAATTAAAATAATTTATATTTATCTAAAAATTAAATTATATTAATATAATAAAAAATTTAAAATAAAATTAACTGTAAATTAGTTAAAATTATAAAATAACATAAAATAATATTTTAATAAAAATAAATATATAATTAAAATAATTTATATTTATCTAAAAATTAAATTATATTAATATAATTAAAATTTTAAAATAAAATAAAATATTTAATTAATTATATTTTATAAATTTATATATTTATTTATATAATTTTTATTTTATTATTTATTATAAAATATAATTACTTAAAATATAATATATTTTATGATATTATTTATTTACATATATATTTTTATATATTTATAATTTAAAATTAGGATATAATTATGTTAAAATTAAATTAATTATATTTTATAAAAAATTATTTAAATTTATATTACAAATAATATGAGTTGTAAATTAATAAAAAGAATAAGGATAAATTTAGAAATAATTTAAAAAAATAGTAACTTATAAGCTATTTTAAATAATTAGAATTTATAAGTTACTTTAAATAACTTAAACTACCTTATAAGCTATTCTAAGCTATCAGAATTTATTGACTAAATCAATAGATTATCAGTTAACTTATTTATTGTGTAAAATAGAGTCTAAATTAAAAAATATCTAAAAATCATTTATATTTTTTATTTTTAAGTTACACATATGAAATTATAATTTTTAAAAACAAATTCTTCAATTCTTAAAAATAAAAAATGATTTTAAAAAATAGTATACAAACCGGCCTGTTATTTTAGATGTTCCTCCAAGAGGGCTGACCTGTATTTAGCCTAAGATACTTTGGTTGCCGTTGTTCTCTGTTAATTAATATATATTTCCTATTAAAAAGAAATACAACATGCAATCAGAGATAGTAGGAGCTAGTCATCAGGATTTTACATAATATAAAACTATTATTACAATCTTGCTTTTATAACAAGATAGATGGATGGATGGATTACTGTATATTATTAATATAATAATATATGAATATATTATTAAATTTAATTATATATTAAAATTTTAAATCAAATTTGATAATATATTATACAATATTAATAATTAAATATAATAATATATTAATATATTATTATATTAATAATATGTTATAATCATATGATAAATAATATAATTGAGATGAACACGCCGTCCAGCAAGAGTGGGTAATCTGGGTCCTTGTGTCCTACTGTCACAGGTATATCATTGAACTGGGAGGTCACGTGGAAATCTAGCAACTTCCTCGAAGCTTCCTCAAGCTAATTAATAACCGTACCCTCAACCATGCCCCACTTTAATATATCAGCCCCTTTTTCGCAACAAATTTATTTCAGCTATTTAAATTTATACTCATTTGAATATAAATTTTTCAATCACATCTCTTTATATTTGCAAATTATTTAGAAATTGTGCAAGGAAAATTCTTAGTAATTTAATAATATTATGTATTTTACTTTGACTCAATGAATAATAAGGACAAATTATTAATTTTATTATTTATTATTCAATTTTATAAAATTTATTTATATTAAAAATTTAAATTTTCAATTCAATCAAAAAATATTAAAAATTAATGTAAATTATCAATTGTTTTTATTATTTAAGCAGAATAAAAATACATATTAAAATAAACATATAAAAAACTTTTTATTCAACATTTAGCATCTTAACTATTATATTTTTAAAATTTTATAACTAATTTTTTAAGTTTCTTATTTTTATTTTATTATAATTATTTGTCCTTATATTTTACTTGTAATATTAAAATAAATATAGATATTTAATTTAATTATTAAATCTCACCTTAACAAATATATGTATATCTTTGGCTTATATTGTTCCTTTAATCATTTATTTTAATATTATGCGTGAAGAAATAAATGAATAATTATAATAAAAGTAAAAATAAAAAAATAATAATATTTAATTATAAAATTTATGAAATATAATAATTATTATTAATGAGAAATTAAAGTGTTTAATTTTAGGGTGTTTCAAATTTAATAATTTAAAAAATAAAATTTAGAGATAGCATTCATTTTTTATTTAATTAATTATTTTATCAAATTATATATTTTTATTAAATTTTGAAAAAATAGTAAATATTAATTTATTTTTATTTTAAATGATAATTTTACACCTTATATATGCATTTAATTAAAAAATGTATATATAAATTAATTTTTATTAATTATATAACATAAAATTATACATAAAAAATAATTAAAAAATTAATATACTATAATATTTTTATTATTATGTAAAAATTTATAAAAAAATATATAGTTTGATGGAATAATTAATTAAGTAAATAATAGATATTAATTTTAAATTTTAAAAAATTTAACAAAGAAACTTTTAAGTTTACAAAATTAATTGAAATAATATCTGACTACTACAAAATTGAATAGAATAGTTTATATTTTTTTAATATATATATATTTGTGTAGCAGGATTGTAATCTGAACTGGATACGGAATGGGTGGACAATTTATTATTGGCTAACAAGGACTGAGAAAAAGGTCAGTACGGCAAAGGCATTTGCAAGTACTGTAACTTGATACGGCCTTACCTCCCGCCACAAAAAGAAAAAAAAATACAGATTTTATTTATTGATTTATTTTTATTAATAATTTAATAGGATATTTTAATTTAAAAAAATTATGATATATTATTAACATAATAATATGTTAATATATTATCAAATTTAATTAATAATATATTATTATATAACATATTAAATTTATTTTAAATAAATTTAATATATAATTAAATTTAATAATATATTATACAATTCATGAACATACGTAAATGAACATGACTTATACTAAGAGAAATTATTAGTTAATTGAATTATATATTCTCTATCGACAAAAATAAAAATAGACATAAAAAATTATTAAAAATTTCTTATATTTACCAGGAGCCTTCCATATTTTATCTTGATAGGGAACATATAACTTATGCTCCCACTGACTGGGAATCTCCCCATACAACAAACAGCGCTCTCTCTCCACAGAATGTATATTTCGACACGCCAAGACGGCACCGTATGTTTGGAATGGGCGTTTTTAGGAGGGGGCGTAATTCCAAGGGTGAAAATGAAGGTGAATAGGCAAATGAAACGCGGGTCAGGCCGCAGGACAGTACATCGCGACAAATAACATTTCCTTAAAAAAAATCACCCTTACCTCCGTTCGACTCTGTCGGTGGACTCTTGGGACTCTGGGAGCCCACTGATACGAACCTTGGCGGGGGTCAAAATGTAATTATAAATTTTTAATTAATATTAACATCAAAAATATATTTCACACTTTTTTCTATTTCAAAAATATATTATTATTGAAATTAATGTCTCCCCATCGATTATAATATTCAATATATAAATAAAAATTTAAATATAAATTTAATATTAATTATATTATTATTAATTATAAAGTAATAATTCAACCTCAATAAGTGCTTCTTGGTCAATGGTTAGCATCATCCGTACGATCAAAGAATAATAAATAGAATAATTAGGTTTTATTTATAAAAATAATGATTATTATATTTCTTAAATTGTAGCATTATTATTTTTTAATTTTATTCTTGTATAATTATCTATTTATTTATTTGCTTATAATGCTAAATAAATAAAAAATATTGAAGTAGATTATTAAGTTTTATTTTTACGATATTAAATAGATGTTATTTTTTAGTTATATTATTTTTTATCATTTATTTTAACAGCAATACAATATGTACTAAAAATAAGATTCAAAGTTAAATTTCAAATAAAAATAAGGCATTAAGTGTAATACTAATATTAAATATACTATTATTAATTAAGAGTTATTAATCGTACCTTAACTATATCTAGTGGTGGTGGTTAGCATTTGCTTTAATAATATTAGAGGTCATTTAGTTTACCTCAATAATATCAAAAGTTATATTTTTTGAAAAATATGAAAAAAATAAATTATTTAATTAGTTATTATCTAACAAATTAGGAAAAATATAACTTCTTGAGAAATATTACTTTTTATAAAATATGAAAAGTTGCTTACTCACTTTCTTTTTAGGTAAGTTTTATTTTTCATGATATTTATAAATATAAAAATAAAATTATACTTATTAAATTTAATTAATAATAATTAAAATTTATTAATTTATATTATAATAATATTAAAAATATAGTAATTATTTTATTAACAATCCCTAAAATATTCAGAGTTAAATTAAAACAAGACATAAGATATTACTTTTTAGTAAGAGTAACTTTTTATTTGTTAACCAACTAACTTTGAATATTTCATGAGAAGTTTATATAGAAAATTATTTTTTAAAAAAATTGATTTCCTAAAAAAAGTTATTTCTTATATGAATTAAATGACTTTTTAATATTTCTCATTGATTATATTATTAAAAATAGAAATAAAATATTTAATATGATTTTAATACTTCCTTCGTTACTTTTAATATGTTGTATTTTAAAAAAATATTTATTACATTCTATTTCTTGTATTAGAATTCTAACGAAATATTAAATATTTTTTAAATTTATTTTTATTTTTTATTATTAAATATTTTATTATTCTACACTCTTAAGTCATTTACATTTATTCTATTATATTTTTTTCTATTTTTAATTATCTCAAACTTTGTATGTAAATGATAGTCTTGAAAAATCTACTAAAAATAAATAAATTAAATCACTTTCTTAATATATATATATATAATTAATTAGTTATAGTAAATAATAAAAAGTAAAAAATATTAGTTATGATATTAGTAATTATGAATTAATAATTACATCTTAACTATCATTTTAGGATGATGGTTAGCATTACCCTTAGAATTAAAAGTAAAAAAATGAAATAATTATTTTTATTTATAAAAATTATAATTATTATATTTCTTAAATTTTATAATTAATATTATTAATTTCTTATTTTTATTTTATTTATAACTATCCATCCCTTTATTTACTAATAATACTAAAATAAATAAAAATATTGGATTAAATTGTTAAATTTTACCTTAACAATATTTAATATGTACTTTTTTTTATTATATAATGCTTTTAACCTTTTTTTCAATATTACAAAGGAAGAGATAGAAGAATAATTATAATTAAATTAAAAATAAAGTACTAATAATATAAATTATGAATTTTGATGGTTATAATAATTATTATGTTTATAAATGATTAATTGGATATTGTATTTACTAATTAAAAAAATCTTACCCGCGTCACTCTCTGTTAGAAAATATAAATTTAAAATGAAGTTTAATTTTTTATGAAAGAGTGTGAATAAAAAATAAAAATAATAAAGTATGAAAAGCAATTCACAATACAATGCCATCTAAAGAAAAGGAAAAGAATAGTGTTAAAAAACAATTTTAACCTTCGGAGATGAGGATGATATTGGAAAGCGACGGAAATTAATTAATTAGAATAAAGGCACATTTTGAAGAGTCGTATAATACGCAGTAATATGAGAAAAAATAAGGAATAAAAAAGGAATAAATTATTTGATTGATTGTTATTTAGTAAATTAAAAATAAAATTTTTATAAAATTATATTTCTCATAAAATATAAAAAATTATTTATTTACATTTTTCAAAAAAAAATTATTTCTTATATTCTTTACAATACAAAGATAAAATTATTTTCACTAAATTTAATTAATAATAATTAAATTTATTAATTTATATTATAACAATATTAAAAATATAATAATAATTTTATTACCAATTCTTAAAAATTTTAAATTGAATTAAATAAAATTTAAGAAATTATTTTTAAAAATATTATTTCTTAATATCAACCAAATAATATCAAACACTTTTAAAAAATTTCACATAATGTCTTAGAAAATTTAATTTTTACGCGACCAAACAATTAATAACGTCAATGATTTTGAATTTATTGGGCATTTCCTTGATTCCTGAGCCTTGACAATTTCACGAAGTGGGCCAAATTTTGAAATCCTGTTCTCTGAGGGGACAATTCTACCGTAGCCGGGAGTTTTTAAATTTAGGATGATATAATGTATTTTGTGTTATTAGATTAAATTATCAAAATTTTTAATAATTTCATTCAATGACTAATATAGTATCATATCATCTCAAATTTGAAACCCCAAAAAATACTGTAACAAGCCCCTCTCTGAGAATACTATAATTGAGTGGTACATTCTTCTAACTTCGGTTATTGCTGCATTATTTATTAAAAATAAAAAAATTAAAATACTTAATTAAAATTTTGTATAATAATATTTAAAAATTTTATTTTCCTGTATATTTTAAGTTTGATTTTAAAATTTCACATATGTCTATTGATTTAATTATTTCCACCTTTATTAGAAAAAAAAAAAAGAGAAGACACGTATCCTTTACGAAATGAGAGCGATGATTTTGAAAGAAAAATAAATATAAATTCTTTTATTAAAATAACGTGTTTTAACGTTTACCAAAAAAAATATCGGATCTTAAATGGAAGCAGATAAAAATGATATTATTGTCTCTTTAAAAATAATTAAAAAGGAAAATTCATATTTCATTAAATATGTATATTAAATTTTGGCCAAAAAAATTGTGTATTTTAAATCAAATACTTATGAGAAAAAATTACACATTATTCATCTATGAGTTCATTATTTTTCATCTTACCCACTTATATTTTCAAAAATTGCAAGTAGCCCATCTATATTTTTTATTATTAATACTTTACCTACTTAAACTTTATGTATCTAATTTTAATAAAAAACTTCATAATAAGTAACAAGTAAGTTAAGTAAAATTGGATGAAATTGTGTATGAATAAAATTTAATTTTTTAATATTTATATAATTGATGTAAAAAAATTTCAATAAAAACTGAAATATATTAGTCTTGTAAAGTATATAATAATATATAATTTATAGATCTAAATTAAAGAGATATAATTAATATATTTTTTAAGTTCAAATTTAAAATATTAAACATCAATTCACATAAATATGAAAAAATATAAATTACTCCTCTATGATTTCTTGAGTTTACTTAACCCATTTATTATAAAATATTCCATTAAAAATTGAATAAAAAAGTTTAGGTGAGTAAAATAATAATATTGACATCTTGTAACGGTTGAAAATACAAGTAAAAATTAGTAAAATTAAAGATGGGTAAGGTGTAATTTTTTTAATTATAATTTAGAATAAACATAATAATTAATCTCCTATTTATAACGGTGGTAGCTATTACATTTTTCAAATTTCATAATCAAAGTTATTAGTATTATATTTTTATTTTTATTACAATTATTCATTCTTTTGTTCAATTCTAATGTCAAAACAAATGAAAAATAATGAAATTTATTAATAAATTTTAAATTAGCAATGTCTAATAAAAGCTTAATTTTTTATTGTATTCATTTTTCACAATTTATTTTAGTATTATGACTGAAGGGAGGGATAAATAATTATAATAAAAATAAAAAATAAGAGACTAATAATATTAGTCATAAATTTGAAGGAATATAGTAACCACCATCTTTATAAATGAGAGATTAATTGTTGTATTTATTCCTATAATTTAATATATATTATGAATTATCTTTAAAAGAATTTTTGAAGCCATGTGTATTTTAACTTATAAATTGTTTATAGATCATTGTTTATGTATGTCATTCATCAACAAAACTTAAGGGAGAAATTAAAAAAAAAATACTTTCAAATAAAAATAAATATAGAGACTCAATTCCAACATTTCCAACTAAAAACATAATTAAAATTGAAGTAAAATTATAAGAAAGAATAAAATAACTTAAACCTTCTTGCTTTTTTTTCTTTTAAATTTTTTTGGTTGGGTTAGCCCAACAAATTTATATGTAATTAAAAAATAATAAAAATAAAATTAATATTTAATTAACTAAAAATTCACTAATTTATTTAATTTCTTTTATATTTTTTATTTTTATATAAATTATTAATGTATATAAAAAATGTAAAAGATTAAATTTGATTTGCTATCAATATAAAATTTTTTACACTATTGATAAATAAAAAGATTATACTTTATTTAAAATTTTTTTACCGATAATAAAAGAATTTTAATAAAAGAATTTTAACAGTTTATTAATGACATGTTAATATATTGGTAGATGGCAATATAAAGTTAGTTTATACTAACAATAAATTAAGTTTAGATTTCAATAGTTATTTATTATATTTAAAAGAATTGTTCCTTTTTATCTATTATTTTAAAATTTTAATAAAGTATTAAATATTTTTTTATTTTATTTTTTTCTAATAAATATTTTATTATTTTATATTTTTAATATACTTGCATTTATTTTATAGTATTTATCTCCTTTTTTAATTATTTTAAACATTGCACACAAAGGATAGTATTTAAAATTTTCTTAAAAGTAGATAAATTAAATCACTTTTTTGATAAAGTGAAATAAATTAATTGTGACAAATAATAAATAATATTTAATTTTTAATAAATTTATATAAATTTATTTATAATCTCATTTATTTAATTTAGACCAATCGAATTATAATTTGGTAAAAAATTTTATTGGCTGTACGGTCCTACTTCTAAAACATTGATCATCCTAAGGGTCCAACCTCATCGAATGCTCGTTTCAAGCCAAAGATGAGTGAACTTTTGAATCCACACTATAGGGCGACATCCATTTGCCCCTTTTTGGTGTCCTCTGCGGATTGAATACAAAATGTCACTATAGCTGCTTATGAATCACAGTTCTAATGAGTATTGCTGCTAACGGTACATGGAAATACGAGAAATCAAAGCATACTTGTTTTCACAAAAAAAAATATTTTTTAAATATAATTATAAAATATTAAAATAAAAAATATTTTATTTATTTAATATTAAAAATTTTAATAATATTTTAAAAAATTATTTTTTATTATTATAATTTTAAATAATAATTTTTAATCATAAATTACATTGTAATATATCACTTTTCTATAAATAAAAATATAAATAACACTTTCCAACAAAAATTATTCTTAGAAAAAATAAAGGAAATCTTACGCTCAAGTGGACAATGAATAATTTTCAATCCTTTTTCTAGTTGCAAACCCATTCGTGGAGGGTAATGGTGGAGGAATTTGAGAAATTTAGATTCTCAGGTTTATCATATATATATATAAGAGTAATGTATTCTCTCAATTTTAATGAAAATATGTAATCTTTTTTTTAATTTCAAAATTTATGCAGTTTTTTATATATAAAATAATATTATATCTAAATTTAAAAATTGAATTCTTCTTCAATAAAATGATGAAAGAGAAACAGTCATTATTTAAAATCAAATAATATATACTAATATGAAATATTTTGAATATTTTGTGGTAAAAATATATTTTAATTAAATTCAAATAGTTAAAATATAACTGGTGAAAAAAATCAAATTTTAATGCAATAATCATAGAATTTCAACTGTTTGAGTTTAATCACAGCATATTTTTTATGATAAAATATTTAATTTGAATCTATAATAATTTATTATTATTTTAATGAAAAAGTTTTAAATTTGAATTTAAATATAAAATTATTTTATATTTTAAGAGATTCTATATGAATTTTGAAATTAGAGGAGCTTCATGTAATTTTATTAAATTTCATGAAGGATCAATATATATTTCTCTGTATATAATTGTTAGCTAAATTTAATAATTATGAAACTAATGCACAATATTACTATATGAACCATCCTTTTCTGGCCTTGAAATTTTTATTAACTTTACAACAACGTCCTAGATTTTATTCAATTTGTACTCATAATCTTGAATTTTTGTTTTGGTTTTGTCGTTATATGCCTTAATTAATGCGTTAATTTTTATTGTTATTTTTATTTGCCACCATTCATAAAAAAAATTATATTTAACAAAAAAGGAAAAACTAGCCATTTTGTATTGTTATTCTCTGAAATTTTTTATTTGAGAAGTAAATCTCCATACATTTTAGCGCAAATTACATTGATCTTGTTTGAGGTTTGATTTAATTATATTCAAAAAAATTTATTTTTTAAAATTATATAAATTCACTCTCTTCTCATTTTCTACCATTATAAAATATAGTAATTTTAATTTTTTAATTATAATTTATTTCATAATATTATTTCTAAAAAAATAGAAGATAATTTTCTTATATTTTTAAGTATAAATTTGCCTTTTCTGTGAAAAAATTATAAATTTATTATATTTTTATTCGTTAATAAAAAGTTATATCTGCATATAAAAATATATAAAAATTGTAATTGAAAATAATATTAAGAAAAGAATTATAATTAAATAAATGAAGTTATTGTATTTTATAATAATGAAAAATTAAATAATAAATGAATATATATTTTTAAAAAATAATAAATATCAAATATAATTAAATTTCATGAGGTCCATATAATCTAAAATGATAATATTTAAAAAGTGTGCAGTTTTATGATTTTTAGGTTATTAGACCACAATCATTTTAGGTAAAAAGTGAAAATGCAAACGCGGGGGCCTACGATAGGGTTTCTTCGACGCATGCCTTTCAATTGAAGAATAATTCAGACGAGAGAAAGGAATGAGAGAAATAGAAAAAGGGAGGCAGAAGCCCCCAATTGTTGACATAACATATCCAGTGGGCAGTTTCGAGCAGTAGCCAGCTCAGCTAATTCTGCCGATGTCGACTTTACACCCACCTATCCTATGCTCCCCCATAAATTTTCAATTTAGTCCATCTCAGGTAATGATTCCATTATAATTTTTTAAACTTATTTTAGTTATAGATTTAAGTTTTTCTCGATAATAGACCTTTTTCGGAGAAATTATCTGATATTTAACTCTTTTTATTTTATTAGAAAGTATTTTTTTAAAAAAATCATTTATTATATATAGATAAAAAATTATATATTATTTTTCTATTTTATAATTAAAAATAATATTTATAATTATTATAATAATAAATATAATTTTGTTTATAAATAAATCTTCATGCAAAATTTTTTATTTAATATTAAATATATATAATATTTTTTATTATTTTAATATTTAATATTTATATTTTTACAAAAATATTTTTTTAAAAAACAAATGAAACCTTAATGAGTTCAGTTACTATCTCTTAAATTGGTTAGATTTGATGGTACAATTATTGAAAGGAATTTTTTAATTATTGTCATTCCTAAACTAAATACGTCCATATCAAAAGATGTTAGAACATTTAAATGAAAAACAATTATTAGATTTGATTTAGAAATAACATTTGAATAGATCTCTATTAGCTAAACTAGGATACCACTAATATTTTATCCGGTTCAACTAAAGAAAACCCCTCCTTTTCACCTTTTTTTTTTTCTTAAGAAAATCAATTTACCTATTATTTGTTTCCAAGCACATAAGCCTATTTTTTTGGTCGAGGTAGCCATGTTCTTTTCTTTTGTTATTTATCATGGTCTTGATACATATACACATGTATATATACATATAAGTATATATATTATTTCACTTATTCAATCATTTTCATATTTTCATAAGTGTGCAACAAACAAATAAGTAAATTAAAATATTAAATGACTACTATTAATCTTTTTTTAATAATTATACATGTAAAATAAGATACATTGTTTTTTTAATTAAATGAGCTCGCAAATTGCTCAATAATTTTGGATTTTCCAAATATAATTAAAATTAAAAATTTTAAGATAATATTAAATATTATTATATCACTAAAACAGCCGTTCAGCATATATATACTTCTATGTATACAATTAATTGAAGAACAGAATATTTTAATATTTCTACCGCGAGTAAATTAATTTGCCGTTCTATATAAGTAATATTCTAACAAAATAACATTAGTGTTGTTAGTTTATCTCCATTCGTAAAAAGTAAACTTACAACAAAATCATTTTTATTATTATCAATGATCTAGTTATATTTCTGGTTGTTATTATTATTTTTCCTTTTGATTGTTTACAATTGATTTATAACTCAATTTCCATAAGAAAAATGGTTTTACTCTTAAGGCAACAAAAGTTTGACTGCAATATTTATTTATAATTATTCGATTCTAAAAATGCTTGAAAATATAAGTCTCAAAGTAAGACCTTTTCTTTTAAATTAGGAGTCAAGCACAGTAACTTGCTTAAGGAGAAATTTTTATATGGCTATAAAATACATGTTCTTAATTTAGCTAATAAAAAACAATTATAATTTATAGTGTTCTGAAAATTGACAAACGCAATTTCAAATGTACTTAAATTTCCCAAAACTAACATAAAATTTGATAATTAACTTCTTCTTTCATTTAGCTGAAAGAAGAAACACGCAATGGCTCCACCCTGTCCTCTTTAGCAGTTTCAATTCTACCAAGTGCCCGCCACTTTGAAGAGAAATTTTTATGTATTTTAATTGTATCACCTATCCTTAATTAAATTTAATAAAAATAAAGTAATTATTAATTTATATATATATATTTCATAAATTGATAACTAAATAATAAATTTAATAATTTTCTATTTATTAATTGCAATTTATGATACACAATATTTTTATAATATATTAAAATTCATATTTTTAAATTTAATTTTTTATTTTAATATTAAAATAAAAAATAATTCAACAATGAAAGATTCCATCGCCAAAGAGATTTAGCCCACTGAAACATTACCAGGAGAATTTCTCCCATTATTTATAGTGTACCCACACGACTCATAAATTCACACCCTTTCTCTCTCTTTTAAATTTAGGCAACGCCCAACTGGAGCAAAATGAACTGTGGAAGACTCGGGTCCACCGACCCGAATGACTTATCCCAACGCTCCACCGTAACTGACATTGCTAACCCACCCGCCTCCTCCTTCACCGCCAGCAAAAATAAGCTTATTATCCTGACAGTTCTCGCCATCATTTTGATCGTGGCATCCGCCGTCTCCGCGGTGCTTGTGATCGGAGCCCCGGCCCGTTCTTCGGCTCAAAATGGCCCATCCATCCTCAGGCCCAGCCAGGCCATTTCCCGGACTTGCAGCAAAACTCGGTTCCCCACGCTCTGCGTCAACTCTCTCCTCCAATTCCCGGGTACCACCGCTGCTACGGAGGAGGATCTCATCCACATTTCCTTTAATGTGACCCTGCAGCACCTGAACAAAGCCCTCTACACCACCACCGGGATCTCCTACATTCAAATGGATCCGCGTATACGGTCAGCCTACGAGGACTGCCTAGAGCTCTTAGGAGACTCCGTGGACGCGCTCTCACGCTCCCTCTTGTCCGTCGCGCCTTCGCCGTCTAACGGTAACATAAAGCCCGGTGGTTCCATAGACGACGTGATGACGTGGCTGAGCAGCGCTCTAACGAATCAGGACACGTGTGCTGAGGGGTTCTCGGATATTACGGGAACCGTGAAGGACCAGATAGCAAATAATTTGAAGGACTTGTCGGAACTGGTGAGTAACTGTCTGGCTATATTCTCGGGGAGTGCCGGCGACGATTTCGCAGGAGTCCCCATAAAGAACCGGCGGAGATTAATGTGGTCGGAAAATGAAGAGGTATCGGGGAAATTCCCGAAATGGTTGAGCAGAAGAGACAGAAAACTGTTGAGTTCGCCGGTGTCGGCGATTCAGGCCGACATTGTTGTGTCGAAGGACGGCAATGGAACGTACAAAACGATCGCTGACGCCATTAAGAAAGTACCGGATAATAGTAGCCGCCGGATCGTCATCTACGTGAGGGCAGGAAGGTAAATAAGGCTGTCTTCATTATTATTATTATTATTATTATTATTTCATCATCATTATCTACATAATCCAACACTATGAAAACCATTATTTTTTCTTTAAAGTTTGATTAAAAATATTACGCCATGGGTCAAGCTGAGCTGAGGGTGATGACACTGTCGACTTCATTCTGACGTGAAAGGATTTTTTAATCCCAAGTGAAAGTTCCACTTGACTAGTGCTCGGTTCATCGCATACACTCAACTGTGGTCATGTGACCGTAATAATTATTTTTTTTATCTTTTTATTTTTCAAAAATGTTATGCTACTTTAAGAGGACTTTTGGTTGGATATATTGAACTGAGAATAAAAATAAATAATTTATTCAATTTGTATTATAAAACGAGAATATTTATCCTTCCGATAGATTATCATTTCTTAAAAATATGAATTTTTTATTTCATGATAAAATTAAAAGAATGTGTCATTTCATCGTTAATGAGAACAATCTTTTTAAACATATATTTCTCTTATTTTTTCATATATTTTAATATCAATTTTTGTTAATATATAATAAAAAGTATTAAATTTTAAATATTTTTATTAAAATATTTTAATAACAAAATTTGAAATATGGTATTTTTTATTCTTAAAAATAATATAAAAATTAGTAAATTAAAATATTTATACATTTATTGATGATTTTTTTGTTAATTATAATTTTAATAATTAAATTTAAATAATTATATTTTTATTATTAATTATATAATATATTTTAATAATATTAAATTATTTAATATAATATTTATTATTATTTTTATAAAAATATTATTATTAATTAATTTTTAATTTCATTTTATAATTATTTTATTTTTATACTAAATATAATAATAAATGAAATATTTATTCATTTATTTATTGCTATACTAGATGGCTATTTTATTTCATTTACATTCCTTTTTTTGTTCTGTTTTACTAATCGAAATTTATCTCTTTTGCTCTTACATTTTATTCGCTCTCTTCTAACAAATTATGTGACTAATAATTTTGTGAATCTTATTATTTATTAGAGAGCAAGAAAATACAAAAAGCATTTTTCATTTAAAAATATTAACGTTACAAAATTTTTAAATTATTTCCCTTAGTGTAAAGGAAAAATGCTTGATGTATGTCCAAAAAGACACAATGACCCTGCTTCATGTGGGGAGGCATCTCTTACCCTTTGGTTGATCGAGAAGAAAATAAAAAAAAGAAAGAAGAGAAATTTTTGAATCGAAAAGAAAATGAAAGAAAAAAACTGAAAATTTCAAATGATTAAAAATTATAATATTTATTTTATTTTTAAAATTTGAAATAATTAAAAAAATAACCATATATTTTTTGAATTTTCTTTATTTTTTCTCTTCATCAAATAAAAGTGAAGATTAAATTTTAAAATTTTAATTTTTTTCATCCTTTATTTTCTCCTAATCCAAGCAAACCTCTAAGTAGGGGTGCAAATGGGTCGGACGGTCTATCGGGGGCCTATGGTCCGACCTAATTAAGGCCTAACTCGACTCGATCTATTTAACTAAATGAGTTAGGTTAAGGCCAATATAAAAGATTTTTTAATTAAATAGGTCAGGTTTTTTTATTTCAAGCCTGACCTATAAGCCTATCGGACCGGTCTATTTAATATTTTTAATTTAAATTTATTTACTATAAAGGTAATGACATATAGGCTTTTTTTTTAAGTTCATTATATAGATTAAATATTTTGAATGTTTGTTGTATAATTTATGGTGAATTAATTTGCCTTTATTGTTAAACTTTGATGTTATAATAACTTAATGTTATTTTACTTTTAATTAAATATTAAATATTTAAATTAATAATTTTATGTTTTAAGTATATAAATTTATTTCTTTGTTAATTAATTTTATATAAAATTTTGTATTAATTTTAGTATTATTAGGAGTATTTTAAAAATATTTTTTGATATAAATTTATATAAGTTATTAACTTATTTAAGACTTTTTTATAATAAGTCTTTTAAGTCTTAAGTTATTAGTCAATTTAAAAATTTATATTTAAAACAGGCTTTTAAATAGGTTAACAGGTTAGGTTAGACTTTTAAAACAGGTCAAGTTCGGACCTGAAATAAAGCCTTATATAGGTTAATAGGCCAAGCTCGGGCCAATATTTTATAATACAGATTCGATTTATTTAAGGTAAAATCTAACTCGACCCAACTCATTTGTAACTCTACCTCTATGGCTGTGTCGCAATTTGGGGTGTGTGCTGCAATGCACAATATCAAAGATGTATGATTAGTTTTATAAAAATATACGTCAAATGTCATGCACACAAAGTATTTGATAATTGTATAATAAGAGAAGCTTATTAAATCATGTGATATTGTATAAATATATATAATACTAAATATACATATTATTTTTGTTAACAAGTCAGTACAAAAATATTTAAAACCGCTAAAACTGTATGTGAGTTTTCTGTGATAATAATAATAATAATAATATGATGGTCTTAATTGGGCACCTAAGAGCATTACGGGCAATTCAACTTTGTCATCTGCTGGCCAGAAATATATGAAATTATGTGCGCTAATTCCACTAAGTCATAAAAGTTGAGGATGATTAAAAGATTTTAATTTAAATGATATTTGCTTTTTTTTTAATTATTATACTTAAAATTCAATTTTTAATTTTTGTACGTTTATTATATATGTCTAGTAATTTAACTATTTTTATTATTATTTTAAAAAAAGTTAAGGATAGAAGTGATAATTTTTAATTTAATATGGTAATTTATATGAACATATATCGGTTTATACGGATTTAATTGAGCTTACATAGGTCGAGTTGTAAACGGTTTTAAAATTAATTTATTATTATTATAAAATATTTTATATTATTAATAAATAAATAAAAATATATCATTAAAAAAATAATAATAAGAATTTTTAATAAGAGTAAAGGAATTTTAATAATTTTTTATTGATATGACAATAAGTGATAGTATAAAATTAATTTATATTAATAATAAATTAAATTTAAATTCTCAAAAAATTTATTAAAAATTTTAATATATTATTTAAAAATAATTAATAATTAATAATATAAATAATTATATATGATAAAATTTTAAAATTTATATTTTAATAAAATGATAATAGAAATTTAAAAATAATAAATAATTAAATTTAATAAATAAATTTTCAATATGAATTGCCACCTTCATCCAAGATGTTAATTTTACGACATAACTAGGGTTGCAGCTTGCAAGAGACGAGGTGATTAACTTTTTTGATGAAATTTGCAGGTATGAAGAGAAACAAATTAAGCTGGGAAGGAAGAAAACCAATCTGATGTTCATCGGAGATGGGAGGGATAAGACTGTCATTACAGGTGCAAAAAGTGTTTCAGATAACTTGACTACATTTCGCACAGCAACCTTTGGTAAGTTTCTTTTACCTTCGGGCTCTTTCCTTTTCTTTTCTTTTTTTTTTAGTATATTTTTTATAAAAAATATATCATTTATAAATATATAAATGAAAGAATGATATATTATTTTTATTTATAATTTTAAAAAAATGTAAAATTATAATAATGAAGAAATGAAAATTTTAAATTATTCATATTTAATATTGTATCAATAAAATATTTTTTATTTTAGTATTTTATAATAAAAATTTTCCTAACAAGCGGAGCTCCAATTTTTATGGTAATTTGTATCTTCGACGTATGGGTGGAGGTTACCTATCCTGGCTTACTCGCAATCAAACTTCTAACTCATTTTGAAAAATTGGTCAAGTTTTATTATTAGAGCCTAAGTGCCTAATTTATTATTTTATCAGATTGGTTTGTATTTTTTATATACATCAAATTATATATATAATATATATAACATTTAAAAGAAAAAAATGTGTGTGTGGATCAAATTAAATTTGAATTGAATCTAATTTTTGAACTTTACAATTATTGGCTAATGCAAGTTCAAATTAAAATAGTATCCATAATTTGAATTTAATTGAGTAGCTGTTTATGTTAGTTGAATTATGTTCAATAATATTAAAACTTAATTCGATTTAATTTAATTTTTTGATAATAATTTTGAAAATATTAATTAATTATTAACATCCCTGTATATGTTAACAAGCTTAGCTTGGCCTTGAAAATTTTGTGTATAAGCCAGGCCAAATTTTAAGCTTCCTCTGGGCTTATTGGTCAAGTCAAGTGAATTTTTTTTTTTTTACAAGTCTGATCTATTTTAAACAAACACTTCAACTTACTCTCTTTTCACCTTCAGTTCGATCGAAGAAGCTCCATTTTTCATACTGTTATTTTCCTCTGATATTTTTTAATCTGAAAAAAAAAAAAAAAGTGATGGAGGAAAAATTATTAGCCTTAGAACCATGGCCGAGGAAGGTGCACTTGGCCTGCCATTATAGGGTGTCATATTATTGAACTGCGTGCATGTCTCGTCTCCATCCGATTGTCGGTTCCTTTGATGAAGCCGACATTGATCCCCCAATTTCTATTTCTACCTTTGATAAACAATGCACAAATATCTTTTTACAGAAAATTTAGCATGTCAACAAAATTGTAAATAATATTGAAAATAAAATTACAATTTGTATGACTGACTCACAATTGGAGAGGGAATGTAATTCATATTCCAACATAGTCAGTATTTTTAACGGTGTAATAGTATCTTAAATTATTTTAGAGGGGTAAAAGAATTTTTTAGATAACTTTTGACTGATTTGTATGTTTTTAACTGTTTGATCTGATCAAGTCATTTAATTAATTTAAATTTTTGATAAGTAATTATTTTAATTAATTTATTAATCATGAATTAGTCATTTTGAATGTTCTAACTTTTTCAAATAGCTTATTGAAATTCAATGTAAAAAAAGACATTATTGTCATAATTATATAATTTTGTACAGTTTTGTCCTTAATAAATGAAAATTTTATAAATTAAAATTATTATTTCTTAAATAAAAATTCAATACATATAATAAATAGTAATTTATTTATTTTTAAATAAAATTAAATAAGTATAATAAATTTTATTAAAATATGCATATAATAATAATAATAATAATAATAATAATAATAATAAAGTAAATGAATATAACTAATCTCTTCTACGATTTGCATAAAAAGTACAAAATATATATTTCCTTTCTTATAGAATAATCCGAAATGTATAGATAAAATTATTAATTTTTTGTCAAATTAATATCTTTTCAATTAAAAAAATACATATCAAGAAAAATAGAAACATCATAACAATATTATTTGTAAAAAATAAGTTTTTATATTTAGTATATGTAATTCATTAATATTTTTAATAATAAATATATGAATTTTAAATTTAATTTTAGAAAGAATTGAAAAATGAATTTTAATAGTTACTATGTCAATAAAAATATTGTAAGATTTCCTTAACTAAAAAATTATAATTATTCAATTCTTAAAAAATTAAAGAAATATAATAAATTATTATCATCAAATTTTTAAAAGAATATTTAATCTTATAAATAATTATTATAATAAAAATTATTATTAAAGTAAAAAAATACTTAAGTAAATTATAATATAATCTTAAATACTATTTTATATATAAATAATTAATTTTATTAAATATATTTTTATAAATAATTAATATTATTAACTTGATCAAATTAATTAATAAAATTAACTAATAATTAATATAATCAGATGATTGTTAAATATATTAAATTCATTTTTATTATTATATCTTAAACACAATACTTTACATTTGAGTTAGATAATTTATCACTTTTGTTACTAAAAAATTCAAAATATTGGTGGTGGGTCACGCATATCATTATTGATTTTCACCGGCCCCTACCATATTCTTGTCCAAAGCCAACCGTGGCTTCCTGGGTTTTTCTCCTTTCCTTCCTATCATATTTTTCTATTATTTTTTAAAAAATAAAAATATAATTTTAATTCTAGATTTTACTATTTATTAAAATTATAATTTCAAATAAAAAATTTTATATCTATTTTTATTCAAAATCTATCCGGTACGTTTCTTAAAAATGCACCATATCCCTTTCCCTATAAAACATTACAGTGGATTTATAATTATTGTACGCCAACCAACATCTCTATTATTGAGTTCCAAGTTTAATTTCCTACAATTGAGTCCAGTCAATTTGTTGAACTATTTTTTCTTTTTTTTTTTTGGGGTCCAAAAGCTGCTTCAGGAGCAGGTTTCATTGCCCGAGACATCTCATTTGAGAATTACGCCGGTCCGGGGAAGCACCAGGCGGTGGCGCTCCGGGTGAGTGCCGACCACGCGGTGGTGTACCGCTGTAACATCATCGGGTACCAGGATGCATGCTATGTCCACCGCAACAGGCAGTTCTTCCGGGAATGTGGCATTTATGGTACCGTAGACTTCATATTCGGCAACGCCGCCGTCGTCTTCCAAAATTGCAACCTTTACGCTCGCAAGCCGATGCCGCAACAGAAGAACACCATAACGGCCCAAAACCGAAAAGATCCGAATCAGAACACGGGTATGTCTATCCATAATTGTCGGATCCTAGCTACCCCGGATCTGGAGGCAGCAAAGGGAAACTTCTCGACATATCTTGGCCGTCCATGGAAATTATACTCTAGAACCGTTTACATGATGTCATATATGGGGGATCACATCCATCCACGTGGATGGTTGGAATGGAATACGACGTTTCCATTGGACAAGTTGTACTACGGTGAGTACATGAATTATGGGCCGGGTGCAGCTATTGGGAAACGGGTAACATGGCCGGGTTATCGGATCATCACCTCCGTCGTGGAGGCAAGTAGATTCACGGTAGCTCAATTTATATCCGGTATGTCGTGGTTGCCGTCCACCGGAGTGGCATTTTTGGGCGGGTTATCCACCTGAATTGAATTTGCACCGGAGATATAGAATTTTAAGTCTTGGTCTGAACTTACCATTTTCCCTAGGCGTCTGTTTTTATAATTTTTTAATATTTGCAATTGTATTAAAAATATATTTTTTTGGGCTATTTTATTTTAATGTATCATGTATGTAATAATTTGTAAACACTGATAATAGCTTATATTCTTGTTGGCTTCTTTGATCCTCAATGGTGATGGTGATATAGATATAGATGGCTAAGTATCTATTCCTTTTCCTAATAAACAAGGAAATGATGGTAATGAAATGATCATACTTTTCACTTTTTTTTTTAACAATTAAAAAGTAATAATTGATTTAATGTACATATACAAAATTTTAAATTCAAAAATTTTGAATTTAAAATTTAAACTTCAGGTATAATAAAAAGTAAAATATACAAAATAATATCAAGTATTATTATATTTTTAAGATGCTGGCAACCACGCTTTACATTTCTGTATTGTACCAGATATGTATGCATAGAATAATTTGAATAATGTATAAAAGAACTAAATCAATTTATCAATTGGGGAATTTATTAGCACGAATGTTGGCGATGGCTCCCAAATTTCTTTAAATCATAATAAATTAGTAATTTGATATTATATAATTATATGAAAAAAATTATGAAGTTTTTATTAAATAAGTTGTTCGTTTCCTATAAGTCTTTACTCTGATACTTCGACTATTTAGATCAAAATTCAGCCATTACAAATTATATTATACAAGTGGAAGACGTGTTGCCATAGCAGAGAATATGATATCAAAAGAGAGGTACTATGTTGCAAATGAATAAAAATATTTTTACCTTACCAACATTTTTCGATGAACTGAAACTTCTTTAAAACTTCTGTGCTAGTTCAAATTTCGTGATAGATTTGTTAAAAGTGGATAATAACTTAAATAATAATTTACTTAATAAATTGTAACACTGTGTTTGGTTGGGGTGAAAAGGGGGGAGAAAAGAAAATTATGGTAGAAAAGTGGAGAGAAATGGTAGTTTTCTCCTGTTTGGATGCTGGAGAAAATGGGGTAGAAGAGAAAATAAAAAATGTACAGTACTATGGATCCCACATGTTTTTTTTTCACCTCATCCAACGGGAGAAATGAGAAGAAAACTTGCTTGAGTTGAAGACAGAAGTGCTGCTGCGTGGGGAGCGACGGAACCAGCTGCTACCATCTTCGTTCCAGCTGCAGGGAAGGCCCATTTTCGCTGGCGGTGTCATCGAAGGTGAGTGCGCCAGCTACAGCTCCTATTTTTTTCTTGCTGCTGCTGTCTGCCGTTTGTTCTCCGCGTGCCTTCGACGAGCACTGTGACGTCTTCGTTGCAGCTGCGGGAGGCCGGAGAAGGTGGAGTTGGTTGGGAGTTCTTCGCTAGTTGCTGGTTAAGGGAGCTGCTGGACGGCCGATCTGTAGCTCAGGCCGCTGAATAGTGCAAGGGCAGCCGGGTCTGGCTGACCCGTGACCAAAGGCAGTCCGAGCTGGGTTTTCTAACTCGACCCAGTTTGACCGGGTCAAACAGACTTGGTTTTCCCTTTTTTTTTACATAATTATAAAATAATTTTTTAGGAATAAAAATATTTGTATTCTGCATTAATTATTGGATTATCTTTATGTTACTTAAATTTGGATGATTATGATAAAAATATGTAATTTTGAAAAGTGGGGTTTTCTATTTGGAAAAAAAATAAAGTGTATGAGAAAAAAAAATAGTAAGGAACCAATTATGGATTATCTGATACATTTGAACAAAATATATGTGAATTGTTTGAAAGTTAGAAGATGAAGTTTATTATATAAGGATATTGTTTATTTCAATGAAAAAATTACCCTAATTCCTTAAATTATTTTGATTAGGGGATACAATGTTCAGTACTAGTGAGGATAGCTAATGGTGCAATATCGTTCTTATTAATTTACATTTTGATATTATTAATTGTCATACATATAAATATGCTCCTGTACAATCTAAAAATTGATGTTGATGAGCTGCTTAGTTCCAAAAATATTGGTAAGTGTGTAGGTTCAATAGTTGGGGACTTACGTTTGGATTTATCTTCTATTGTTGCAGGTTACATTACCACTAGCCATTTTACATCCGTCGGTAGTTGCAAGTAATGTGAGCTCATATAATGTGCATTGTATTGGACTATATTTATTATGCTTGAATCAATTAATATTTGTTTCATTAGTGCAATATCACACCACAACTCTGTGTTGTTCAATAACAGGAGAAGCATTGCAATCCTATATTTGTAATATTGTTTGAGCATGAGTGAATCTTAGTTTAGTTTCTCCTTTATCCGAATTGACTATTACACTCCCATCACAGGTGTAGTAATGGAAGGTCAAGATGATAATGTATTTGATGAGCTTATGGAATTGAAACAATTGATTAACTTTGAGGCGATAGAAGAGTAGCAAATGCGATGGCGAATGTGTGCTGTGCAACTTGCATGTATTATTGTCCATACCATGCATTTGTTAACTGTGCAAGCAATACTCATTAGTGCACCTAATCATGCATTGAATAACGAGAGAGATCAAATGAGAGAACAGTTAATGCGTAATCTGTTAACTACTGATAAGTGTCGTAATGTTATAAGAATGAGTCCTCGTGCTTTCCTCCTGTTGTCCGAGAAACTGAGAGGAACTAGTAGGGTGAGGGATTCTATACATGCTACAGTAGAGGAGCAATTGGCGAGATTTTTGCACATTTTATCACACAATGTCAAGAATAGAATTGTATCATTCTTCTTCCATCGATCGGGGGAAACAATCAGTAGGCATTTTCACAATATTCTATGAGCTGTTATATCATTAGAGAATGAGTACCTGGTTCAACCTTCGAGTTCAGAGGTTCCACCACAGATACTTAACAGCCAGAAATTCTTTCCTTACTTCAGGGTAAGATAGTATAGGAAGTAGATCTAGTTATTATGTATATATTAATTGTTTATGTGTCGTTGGATCATCATATGATAATTGTTATGTTAATTGAAATACAGGACTGTGTTGGAGCTATAGACGGAACACATGTGCGTGTAAAAGTTCCAAGTAGAGATGCCTCTCGTTTTCGAGGACGGAAGGACTTCTTGACCCAAAATATCTTGGCTGCTTGCACATTTGATATGAAGTTCACCTATATCCTAGTTGGCTGGGAATGAACTGCATCAGACTTTAGGATTTTAAAGCATGCCTTAACTAAGCAGGGAGACAAACTTAAGATACCTAGAGGTTAGTAAACATGATTTTATTAAGCATCATATTCACTGATAGAGATCTGTCACTTATATATTACCCAGTAAGAGAGTTTTATACCATGTACTAATGTAAGTTTTTTGTCTGCCAGGTAAATATTACTTGGGAGATGCAGGATATCCCTTGAAAAGTGGTGTACTGACACCATATAGGGGTGTGCGCTACCACTTAAAGGAGTACTTAATGCGTGGTCCGCAGAATGCAAAGGAAATCTTCAACCATCGGCATGCTTCATTGAGAACAATTATTGAAAGAGCATTTGGTGTGGTGAAAAAAATATTTTCTATCATAGCAAGTGGCACGAAGCCCCATTATTCATTTGAAACCATGTCCGACATTGTGGTTGCATGTTGTATATTACACAATTTTTTATTGGATATTGATCCTGATGAGCGTTTGATAGATGAAGTGGATCGTGAGATACTTCAAGGTGTGGGGGATGATCTTGGAGATCACGATGCACGAACCTCAGAGGAGGATTACAAACAAGGACTAGTTTTTAAGGATAATATAGCTACTCAAATGTGAAATGAATACCAAGAGAGTTTAGGATAAGTTTGATATGTCTGCCAAGTAATTTATGTATCCTGTTGTAATTACAAGGACATTGGTGTTTTCAAGTAATTTATTGCACATTTGGTTCCCTGGATAGTATTTGGAATGCAATGATTTTTATATGTGCTTTGTAGAAATGAAATATGCATGTTTTGTTTGTATTACCCATTTTCTCAAAAAGGACAAGGTTATGTTCAAGTCTGTGAACTGATCTAGATTTATTTGGTAAAGTGCAGGTGCATCCATGTCTAAGAGTCGAAGATCAGAAAAAGGACAAGGTTCCTCCAAGGATAACTTACGCTAGACACATGATATGAATACCACGCTTCTGGACGCCTTGTTGGAGGAAGCCCTTAAGGGGAATAGGCCTGATGGGACATTTACGTCTTTTGCATACGCCACCATAGTGAAGACTATGCAAGCAGTGGTAGGACCATCACTCCAGAAGCAACATATTAAAAACAGGTTGAAGACATTGAAGTCAATTTTCCATGAATGTTATGATTTATTCCATAACTGGAGTGGGGTTAGTTGGAATCCAGTGACACATATGTTTGAGGCAGAACTAGAAGTCTGGGAAGAAATTATTAAGGTAATTACATAAGAATATGATACAATATTTTAGAATTTTCTTTCATCACTCATTATGACTATTATTACTGACTATTGTTCCATACACAAGATAAGCTGGAAGCACAAAAGTGGAAAAGAACTCCAATTCACAACTATGACAAGCTAACGGATTTATTTGGAAAGGACAGGGCAGCAGGAGCAAGAGCTGAGAGTGCAAGAGACAAGGTGCAATGATGGGAGAGGGAGAACATTGACCTTAATGACGGTTTTGATGGTATGGATGATTCTGATATCCATTGGGGAAATGAAGGCCACAACTCTGCAGGTGTACAAGACACCTATAGTCTTGTATATGGTGGTTCAACTCCATCCCAGGAAAATCAATCATAGGGAACTACATCTTCTAAAGGAACTAAAAAGAAAGCTCCTATGATTGATTTGGTGGAGAGTGGATATGAAAAAATGCAGTTAAGACTTGACAATTTAACTGAGGTGATGCGGGAAGGGGTTGCACTAGCCAAAACACAGATCGAGATAGCTAGAGAAGGTATTGTAATGATTCAAAGAAGGGGACCTCAACATTATAGTCCTGCAGAGGTGTGGAGTGAGCTAGAACACATAAGAGTGATGTCAGAGCTCCGACTCCAATGCTATAATTTCTTGTGTGATAATAAGAACGCCAAGCAAAAGTTCTTTGGCGTTCCACAAGAGATGCGCTGGAATCTTCTCTACCAGCTCATGAAGGATGCAGGAATCTTCTAAGCACTTCTCAGATGTGTTGTATTTTTATCCAGGTTTGTATGTCACTAATAGGAAGCATTCTTGTTTTATAGCTATCACTAGTTGTCTGTAACTATAATGACATATTTATACATAATTATTGTCTGAACTAACATTATGTTGATTTGTTGAGATGTAGGTCACTACAAGAACCTAGATGCTTCAAGTGCTGTGGAAGACCACATTGTTTGTAATGTTGTGGATTGACACAAATGTTATGTTTGAGAAATGTGTATTGTATAATATGAAGTTATTTGCTTATGTTGAATTATTGTAGTATATGTCCCCATAGTCGTATGGATCGTGTAAGACTTCTTTAACTAGTCCTATGAACACGCACAATTTTATTGGATCATGTACGTTCCCTATTAGTGCATCCATGTATATTTTCTAATATGTTTAGTGTAAGAGTTATTAGATTAAAGCTAATATCTTGATTGTTAATATGTTGTTGATTATTAGAAGGGTTTTGTATATTTTTTCCATGAACACGCACAATTGATGATGATTATTAGGTTAACACATTTTATAGTGCAGATTATTTTGAATTGATAACATTCAGTAAAAAGAAGATAAAGTTAATATCTTTCTATTTCACGTGACAATGAGATTATTCAATTTTACAATGTGCACGTCTTCTTAATTTTTTAATAAGTAAATTTGTAAAAAGTGATGAAAAAATATGATGGATTGAAATTATAATTAATTATTTATTTTAAGTTTAATTAATAAATTATTTTAACTAAATTTATTCTATTTATAAATAATTTAATTTTTTAAATTTAAATACTTTTTTGGTATAATAAATGTTCTT
This sequence comes from Sindora glabra, assembly GCA_020226215.1. NCBI lineage: Eukaryota > Viridiplantae > Streptophyta > Magnoliopsida > Fabales > Fabaceae > Sindora > Sindora glabra. Next base: position 106,261,021 of record CM035227.1, on the reverse strand, counting down.
ATATTAATTTTATATCTATTCAAATAAAAATAATTCATATTATCCATTTTCTTTCTCTTTTATTTTCTCCTCTATCCAAACACACTAATTTCTCCTGTATTTTCTTTTCTCCTCTGTTTTCTCTTACAACCAAATAACTCTGAAGAAAATAACTTCTCCTCCATTTTCTTTTCTCCTCTATTCTCTTACAACCAAACAAAGCCTAAGAGTAAGTGGCATGTGAGTGTAGTAAATTTGACGTGTTGACTTTTATGTCCCACCTATACTTTTGCGTCAAACTTTTATGTCCCACCAGAACTTTGATTTATTTGCATCATGTGGGTTGGGTCCGCTTTCAAGACCTCCTAAAGTTTTGGGTATCGGTGGTCGTTAATCTGAGGAACCAACATGATGCAACAACTTTGTGTGACCCAAAAATGTGGAATTAGAAGCAAAAATGCGACTCAATCGACCCACCACTCCTAGGATCCTATCCACATCCACGTACAATCTTAAATTCCAGGTACTACCAAATTTTCAATTCTTGCATTCAAATTCTGCAATTATTACTTTACTGAAAAACTATCGGGTCTCAGTATATCATTGTCAAGCGAAGAGTGTACTACTTACCCCAGCAGAATCTCAACTTGCATATTTTGATAAGTGAGAATGAAGTAATTTAAGGGGCATTAACCGCCACAGTACTTTCATTTTCACAAAACCCAGACTTCCATTAACATGAACAGATTTTCTGACAATCATCTGGCCAGAATCCAACAGACAACAAAAGACAGGACACTACTGCAACACAAGTATGCAAGTGGCGCTACTTAACCATTACATCACAAGGCCTCACTCGATGATAATTAGTAGGCTCCAGATTGTGTGGAGCTCGCCCATTTCAAAGTGAATGACGTTGTAAGAAAGTATAAGTGTAATGCACTGAATACACAACCTCAAATGACAACCCCCACAATGGCCGATGAAGTTCATTTATATGGTGATAGGAGAACTATCATATACTACTTACTGTCTTATCATTAGTAACGCAAGCTTAGTCGTCATATTTATTTACTCACGGTGATAGCTTATCTAGAAACACGTCAAAACTATCTCGCACACTGCTTTTCTTGCAGAAGTTCTGGCGTCATTTCTAGATATCCATCCATGATCACCGAAACAAGGTCAAGAAATTCAGCTTCAGTTGATCCAGGAAGTGCAGCTTCTTCTGCTTCTTGAATAATATGTTCAATGACCGATTTCTTCTTTAGTGTTTCCCTACACATGATGCTTCCAATGGTGAAAGGAGTGAGTCCTCTCTCTGCACCTTTCTTAAGAAGCATGGTTGATATACGAAACACACGGGCACATTTGGGAGGAAGATCCCATCCATGAAATTTCAACAGCTTAATATCTTCTTCGACATCCAAAGTTTTGATATAGTCAATGGTGTCTGGGGAGTAAGGCTCCTGAGCTTGTGGCCAGTACATCCAATCAAAAGTGCAGTCTTCAAACTGAAAAAGTAAACCGATAACATTAAGAGAAAAGCCGAAGGAAGCCAAAAATTTCTATGCTACATAACAGTACAAACAGCAACAATACCACCACACATGCAAACTATTTACATCTAGACTCCAGTCATTGAAGTATACAATTGTAGACAAATCTTAAATCGATCGCAAAATTTTAAAAAAGAGAATAAACACAATACAGAAAATGCAAAAATCTTGGAAACGAAATGGAGATTAATGGAAAGGTTTTGAAGTCTAAGAATTACAGGCTTGATGGATAAGATTCATAAGAATATAATCATTTTGCTGTAAAAAAGCAATGGTGAAGTTCAACAGGCCCCGACTACGCTCAACGGTCAAAGTTTCATTCAAACTCAGAAGGCAGTCACAGTTTCAGTAACATAATCAAATGAGAAAATGTAAAAACAGAATCGCACAGGATGGAAAGAGGAGCCACCATTCTGTACTTTCAAGCACAGTCTAAATCCAAGGCAAAACATCAAAAGATTAGCATCTAAATTTAGTCAAAAAGATATGTGCGCCCCAAAAAAAAAAAAAGAAAAAGAAAAAACTGCAAAGTAATAAGTAGTGAAGAGACTATTATACAAAACGCAAAGAACTGCATGACAATCTCCCCGCAACTTATAGAAATCTAGCAATGATTTTGAAATAGACAAGCAAAGGTGAGAAAAGTATAGCTAAAATAGACACAACACCATTATTACTAACATCATTACATTTTAAGTCCAAAAAACTTACATTCTCAGGCAAACAGTAGCCATGATCAATTGGTACGAGCACAATTTGACCATCTATTTCATCCTTGCCAACCAAAATGTTCCCAGCATGCCTATCTGCATTTGCCAATCTAATATCCAGTACGGATATCTTGTGTACCTCTTCCACTGGAAATGCATGAGGGCCCATGTCTTCACAACTTCCAATATTCTTCATAAACATCTGAAGCGACCCTATTTTGACATTGCTATAGTTATAACCTCTGGGATGATTGAAACCTTTGTGCAAGCATTTGACCATGACTGTAGGAGGAACTCCAGCAAATCCCACTTCCTCATGATCATAGGTACAAGAACGAGGTCCTTTCTTAGGATGATCCAATAAGTAAGCTGCAACTTCTCTATACGCTCCTTGTCCTACTCGTGTGCCTTTCTTCAAGCCTTCACCATCCACAGAGACAGGTAAGCCTCGAGGATTATTAACAGCCATTGGCTCCTCGTCAATAGGCTTGAAAACAGAAACATACTTTAAACCAGATGAATCTTGCATAAGATAAGCTCCTCCTGATCCCTCTGAAGGACTGAATTGGTTTATAGCCTCTTGCTAACCCCTCAGAAGGTAATCTTAATTAACTCATGGACCAATTGTGGAACTTTGAGACTGGGATTGACAATAATATGATCCAAAAGAAAATCTCTCATTAGTTGATTTCTCTTGAGGGTCATTTTTGTCACAGGCAGGGATCCCAACTGGTCTTCGACTATTTTTGCAACCTCATGAGATGTGCATGATGCCTCAATTGATAATTCAACATCCTTATCAACTGGTTTAGTCCTCACTTTAGCAGATCTCCGAACCAATAGATGGATTACAGAATCATCATCCTTACAGATATCATCAATCAGTCTCTGGTCCTCCAGCATCTCTCCATCACATATCAGTTCTTGATCCTCGAGATCCACAAACCCTTTGCCTTTCCTTGCAATCTGCCTGCTTTACATAACCCACATTCCTATTCTTCTCCATATAAAACTTGAACTCCTTTCCACATACAGTCTTAACAGTAATAGCTCGAAGATCAGAAAGCCTTAGCACTAAGTGTAACATATTCCCATCAACTACACCATAATCACGGACACAGGAGTTGTTCCGAGCCAATTCCCTCCCTTCAAAAACCAATTTCTGTTTCTTTACGAAAAAACCCTTTAAAGGTCTGAATTCTCAGCTTCACTGAAGCAATCGAATCTGTCTCCATAACATGCATGGGAATCACAGATCCACCAACGGTCAAGGTAAATCAAAATTGGATCCTTCAAATGAGACCCATAACAGCTAGTGAAGTTAAAGTTGGGGTTGAAAGATTCCTCACACAATGGACTAAGTGCCACACTGGCCATTTACCTTCTTATAGGTTCAAAACCTTGCCGTCTTAAAAAATGAACAAGCTATGAACCTTACAACTGATTGTACAGCTCAAATGTTCTATCTGTAGAACTCATTTTCCTCTCCTACTCTATTTTACATTGATTGGATTTACCTATACTATTACTGAAAAAGCAGCCAATACTTGGAAGTTGGATCCTAAGCAATAACTTTGAAACCTCAAATATCTACAGCAGTTCCATTCTAGAAGTCACAGATCAGAGCCCCATCAAAACTTTCTAAAAGCCAGAAAGATGAAGATCATTTAACTCTTCGAATTGATCTATCCAAACTAGTTGTGCATTTTCCCCTGACTTTAACGGCAACTCTTCTGCTATGCTATTGAGAGAATAGCAGATGATCCGATTACCCTACAAAAAGGAAGAAACTTTTTCAGTTGGACAAGATGAAATCCTACAAGAGAAAAGATTAAAATAAAAGTAAATCGAAGGAAGAATAGCGTTACACAGTAGCATAAAACATTTTATATAATTATTAAAAAAAATCTACGATTACAAAATATCTGCTATCACAAAACCATAAATTCCCTCCTTAATTCCATAATCAAAGGAAATTGTGGAGAGAAAAAAAAATTGTCTTCTGGAAGTCTACCTTACCTGACATTTTTTTTTTCTATTCAGTAAGAGAAAAATCCATCGAAATATTTAGACCAAAAGATTGTGCCTCGGCCAAGCAATTTCAATTTTGTTTCTTCTTGTATTTTTGCAGCAATCGAGTAAAATTGTATACTGTACTTACAAAAATATATAGGTTCACGTATTCATAGAATCAGAACGAAAATCCCAAATACATTATTATACAAAATAATACATGCATGAAAAAACAAATCAAATGAATTAAAACAGAAAGCATTTCCACAGACCACCTTAAAGTTTCAGGCTATCCAGAAAAACAACACTGATAATCAAAATTCGGGGAAAACAAATCTTAGAAGAGAAGAAAAATAAATATCTGAAAAAGATACATAGAGTTAAAGTGAAGGCATAAGGCTTACAGATGAAAGCAATAATCGAAGACGAAACTCAGGTGAAGTGAAGATGATAGTATATCAGCATTTCTGTCAAGGGCGAGCTTCGAGCAACATTATTGCCAAGTTTCGCAGAATCAGAGAATTTTCTCTCTCACTATTTTTTTTCTCGAAGAGACTTGACTTAGAGAGAGACAGTGACAGAGACAGAGACAGAGAAATACTGTAAGGACACCCAAGGAAGAAGGAAAGGGTGAGAATGACAGTGGCAAACGGGAAGGTGCCATTTATCTTACATATAGAAGTGAGGCATGACTTGGGATCAAAGTCTAGCGGTATATTAAGGACTTTTTACAATTAGGTGTTTGATATTCTAACTGTGGGGCCTCAATTTTGAACTTCTACTTTAAAATTTAAAAATGAGGAAGTTACCGGTTTGGTTTATGTAATTACGCTGCATTTACAGAAATGACTTTTAAATTATATAAAAGTGTAATTTTATCTAGGTGGGTATGTATGATTTTAATTTTTAATCATATCTATCTAAAAATAAAATTATCTAAACAAATCTACATAAAATGAAGAAATTATATATATAATTATTATTTAAGAATAAAATTTTAATTTTATATAATTTAAATTTATTTTATCAATACTTTATAATTTTAAAAATAAAATTAGTTATTTGATCATTTAAAAAAATATTCATAGCCTTTTGTTCTAAGGTTAAAGTTGAAATTGAATTTTTAATATGTTTTGTATAATTTTTACAAGGATAAATAATAAGAAGAGAAATTATTGATGTAAATATATTTAACTTTGATCAAAGAGAATTTATATGAAAAGGAGAAAGTTCTAGTTTTATTATTGGAGAAATTTAAACAATTTTTTGTGATGAATAAATTATTTATTAACAGTTTAATATTTTTACTAAAAACTCAATATTCAGCACAGATTTAAAGTATTTTTTATTTATAATAGAAATGTTTTAGTCATTAAAAATTAAAAACACAGGTGCAATATTTGAGTTTAAATTCAGGATATTGAGAAATAAGAGATTTTAAAATAATGTTGAATGTTATTATATTATTAAAAAAATTAAAAGCTAATTTTTTGCTGATCTAGGAATTAAACTATCCTTTTATATTTTATGGACACAAACCGATTTTATGCTCAAATGCAATTTAAAGAATAAAAAAAAGATGGAAGAGAAAGGCATTTGCTTGTGGGGCCCTTACTTTATCATTATATTCTAAATTCCAAATTTCGATTTCGAAATGATAATAAAGGGGAGGGCATCGTTGAAGTTTCAAAAAGAAATAGCAATTTACTATTTTACCCTTTCTGAATTCTCTAGAAGGCTCGGTTCCTACCTCCCATCTGATGGCGGGATAACCGTAATAATTTTAGTTATTTTTTTTAATCAAAATACCCGAAGATATTTCCTATCTGTACGAACGGACGTCAGACAACAGAGCTGGGTTTCCGGCGACGGCAGCAAGATGGTGAGCGTGCCTTGGGATGTAAGTAGACTATGTTGATCCGGACTTTATCTTAAATAAAATATATCTATTTTTTATATTATTAACCGGAACATAACTTATTTAATTTATATAAAATCAAAATTTAGGTTGAGCTTGACTTAACTTAATAAGGAAGTTTGATTAAGTCTATTAAGTTATTTAAAAGTTTTTTATATAAATACACTTTTAAATTTATTAATAAATTAATTTTTTTAAAAATTTAAAATTATCCAATGACTTAATTAAATTTATATATATATAATATTTATATTATTTATATGTATAATATATATTATATTATATTATTTATAAATATATTTATATTTAAATAGATCGGCTTGATAAATCTACAAATTAAATTTTAAAAAAATTTGACATAAATCCTAAATCCTAAATAAGCTAATTTATTAACTTATACTTGACTTATTTAGATAAATAGATCAAGTTAAGTTAGGCCTTAAATAAGTTAAGTCGTAAACTCCTAATAAGACGCTTATAGACCGCTTAACCTACTTGCATCTTTATTTTGAACACATCATTACAAATACAATAAACCAATAGGCTCTTGCCATGTCATGCTCTTACATCTTTTATGGAGAAAAATTTTCCTTCATATTTTTAATCATAACTTATAAATAAGAAATAATTATTAATTTTTACAATTGTTAATATTTTAAAAATTAAAAAATTATATTTTTAATATATATGAATCTTACAAAATTAAAAATAAATAATAAAATTAATAGCTGTCATTCAGCAATAAATTATAATTAAAAATATGTGATATATTTAGAACACAAAAGAATATCTCTTTTTTTATCAATGTTTTGATGAAAATTTTTGTATTTTTTAACTATAAAATTTATTGTTAATTATATCTAATAAATAAAGAATAATTATTAATTTTATTATATAATTATCAATTTTGTAGATTTTATACATATAATTATCTAATTTTTTTATTTTCAAAGTAATAGAAATGAAAAATAATAATTGTCATCTATTTATTTATCAGAGATATTATGGTTCAATTATACCATAACTTCTCATTTTTCAATGCTTTGATTACTTGAAGGAATTTCCAAAGTAATTATTCTATTCTTTGATTACTTGAAGGAATTTCCCATGTAACTATTCTATTCTTCATGGATAGACTTTAATAGTCTTAGATCATCAATATCCCAAATGTTAAAATAATAGTACCTGGAGTATAGAATAATATAGATTTATTCAATTATACAGTATTGTAAAAGTTAAATAAAATATAATGATTTTTATTCACTAATAAGTTATAAAATAGTGCATTTTAATTTTTTTCTTTATATTTTGACATACCAATGAATCAAAATTATTATATTTTATTGCATTGATCAATAATTTTGAACCTTTTTATTATTTAAATACTATTATTTTAACATCCAAATCATAAGCGCCCTAGAAACATTAAAGTGTGGTCCATTCTTTTTTGATACCATTTGCTTTCATGTATTGGAATAATTTCAGTTTAGTGAATTATAAGACTCACACTTTCAAAATATAGTTGAATTAAATTTGTGTTGAAATATTCAATGACAATATCAAAGTTACCAAAAAAAATTTAATGTCAAAGCTAAACAAACATTAAATAAGGATTTATGAAATTGATGTAATCAAAATTTTCAAAATTAACTTGACATAATTATAGTAAAGTGGTTTAATTTAAAAAAATATAAAAAATGTAAATTATTCCCTTCAATTTTGAAATAATTGAATTTTATTCCTTTCAATTTTAGAAACTTAAAAATCAACCTTCAAATTTGACAAAATTTAAAAATAGCACACATCTCATTTTATCAAATTATGTGAATTTTTATGAATTTTTTAAACAAAAATAAAAACACTATAAAATATCAAATTATTTTGTTATTTTTTGATAATAATTTCTTACCTTTTATACAAATATTTAATTAAAATTTTTATATACAATTTAATTTTTATTAATTATATAACATAAAATTATGTATGAATAGATAATTAAAAGGACTAACACATTGTAATACTTCTATTATTATTTAAAAATTTTATAAAAGTTGTAAAATTTGATAAAATAGTTAATTAAATTGATGATAAATGTTAATTTAAGTTTAAAGGTAAGTTAGGAGCTAAATCAAATTATATTAATGTCAATTTAAGGCTTGGCTCATTCTCATTTTATTTAACTTATGGCTTAGTTTAAATTCAATGTGAACCAATTTTTTCAATTCAATTTTGATTCAAATTGAACTAACAAATAGTTCAAGTCAATATGTTTGAACAAGTGTTAAAAAATCAAATTGTATAAACTCAACAAGAAAAATTAAATATACGTTCGTTTTAACTTATTATTAGAACAAAGGTGTTTAAATTGTATAAAAAAATTATTGAATTGACATTAAACTTATTAATATGTATGAATTAGTTATTGTCTCGTAATTACTACAACTTTAAAATTTTATATTTTTACTCTTATTTTATAGTAAGAACATTTACACTTATCCTTTATATTATTTTACGTGGACTTTTATTTAAAGAATTTTTATGCCTTTCCACTTCCTTCGTATAACTGATTTTAAAATGAGAATGATATTAGTTATATTCATTATTAACTTTATTTATTTTTCTCTTTTAATTATAATTTATATTCAAATGTAAATATTAAATTATAATTATATGGTTATTAATTTTTATTCATAACAAACATTTAATTTGGAATATATATTTCAAAAGAATTTATTATTAGTATATATAAATTATTAATTAATCTTAAATTATATATATTATCTAAGTTAGCTCATGATATAATTGAGTTGAACATTTCCAAACTCAATATGAGTTCATTTAATATATGAGTTAAATTATTTAATTTATATATTATTCATTCGATTCATAAATTTAATTTATCAAATTAAAAGTTGAATTAAACTTCAAGCATTTTGCAATCCAACTTATTTCATTGCCAACCCTATTTAAATGGGTAATTTTTAAATTTTTATAATTGGAGAGGTTAATATGCAATTATTATAAAATTAAAAGAGGTAATTTATATTTTTTTTTTCAAAAAATCTTTTTTTAATATTACTATTACATTCCTGTTAGATAGTCTTTGCTCCTTCAGGCAAGTCACATTTCCCTTCTCTGACAAGGAATCCTAATAAATGCTTTGAGAAGAAACTTTTATTTTAATTTTAATTAGAGGTGAAAAGACCGACCTGATCGTGAAACGGAGCAGTTCGGAGTGATAGAAGGGAAAAACACACGAACTGCGTGTTGCCCATTCATCTAGGACAAATTTTTTTCTCTTAAAGTACAAGTGTTGCAAAAATAATTATTAAATTATATAAAATTATAATTTTATATTTAAATAATAATCAATATAAATAATTTTATCTCTTCATATATATATTTATAGAGATAGTTTTATTTTTAAATTATTATATGAAAAGATGAAATTATTTTATATAAATTATTACTTAGAGATAAAATTATAATTATAATTTTATATAATTAAAAATTAATTTTGCCAGTACTTTATAATTTTAAAAACAAAATTATATATTTTATCTTTATCTAGAGTATGCAAAAAACATGATATTATATAAACCAACCATAATTATCTAAATTTCATCGATTTATTTCAGTTAAAATTTATAATCAATTAAAAGTGAGGGAGTTGTTTTATGAAAATAAAATTAGTGGTTAGAAGCGAAGCGAGTGTGAATTTCTTTTCATTTATCTAATCCAACTTTACAATATTTCAATATAAAATCTTTTAATATCCTTTACTTATAACATCCGCCCATATAAAGTGCAAGATGAAGAGAAAATTAAATGCAAATAGTAATTAGTTTAAAAAATATTTTAAAATTTATAATTATTCATCTTCTTAATTATTTTATGAAATATCGTGATATTCTACTTTGACATCCGGAATACAAGATATATTTTAGAAGACTTCAAATTCTTATTTCTTATATGAGAACGTGTATAAATCCTAGAAACTATAATAAAACAATTAAATAAATAGTTTATGACAATTAAAATAATTAAATGGTTTATAACAATTCGGTTAGAACTCATATAATTTGATTAAAATCAAATGTAATAATAAACAAATCAAAAATTTTCATTTGGTTATTATTATTATTATTGTCATTGCCTAAACTACCTTGAACCGATCCACTTCCACCCTGCATTTAATTTTAATAATTGAATTGGGAAGAAAATTTCCCTTATGGCAAGATGCAGAGGTTTCAAACTTTCAATTATGAACACACGTTTGAATACGTGTAACCAACCATACTAAGTAAACAACTTTCTACCAAATATATACTAACAAATAGGAAATATCATAACCCTTAACAGATATTTTAAAATTTGAATTTTTCCGGCTGGCTACTTAATAGCTATTTTGATTAAGGAATCAAGCTATTTTAACAACTATTTTAATTAAAGGATTATTTATGGCCAATCAAATTAATAATGAATACAACTTATCACTTTAACCTTTCCCTCAGTTTTGAAGTGAATTATAGTATTTCAAGGATTTTAAAATGTTCCATGATGTGATAATTCTAAAAATAGGGTTTTAGAATGTAATAATTATAGTTAAGGCTATGGTTAAATATCCTCCGGCAGGCGAGGGATCCGCATTAAAAGTGCCGAAGTAATATGATTCCGAGATTGATGAAACTATAAGCAACATACAGGATGCTTGTACCTAAAAATATGTGTCAAATTAGATTAATTCTCTGGGAGATCTCACTATGCAGCAAAACCGAATAAAGGGTAAGTGTAAATTCTTGGATCACTAATCTCTTGCTTAGCCTTGGATCCAAGGTCCTTAAAATCCTTTCCTCGTTGTATCGGATTCCACTGTTGTTCGGAATAGTACATTGTCTCCAAATAGGGAGAATCAATCACTATAAAGACCAAAAGAGGGTTTACAAGTTAATAAAATAAACTACTAGAAATAGTCATTACCCCACACTTCACAACACTAAAAATAATATTTTATTTTGTTTTTAAATAAATTTTTATTTTAAATATTATTTGACTTTAAGTAAAAAAAGATTTCATTTCATTTATACTTATTATTTTAATGACATTTTTGCAACAAAAATTTTGCTATAATTCATTTCGTTTGCTCCAAAATACATTATATAAAATATTTATTCATGTTTATAATGATACTATTAAAATCTACTTCTGAATTAAATTCTATACATTCTTCAATACATTTCAAATGAAAGAATTCATTTACAAATAAATTAAAATTATCATTTTTTATGCAATTTCAAAATAATAAAATTTATTTGTAAATTAATCAAAATTATTTCTATTAGAATAAAATGAAATTAATTCTAGAAAACTTTAATGCTATACCAACCCTTGTCCCTTGTTTGACGCAATTAAAAATAAAATTTCATTTTATTTCATTTTAAAATAATTTTTTTAAAAAAATTTTTGCATGGCTATAAGTTAAAAAAATATTCATTTCATTTACCATTTTCATTTTAATTATATTTATACCATTATAAAATTCAACAAATTTAACTAGTAATTTGCATAAATTCATTCTATTTAACCTAAAATACACATTATATAAAAAATTAACCTTATGCATTTTAATTAAATTTTATGCATTTTTTAATTCTTTCCAATCAAAATAGTTCATTTGTAAATAAATTAGAATTATTTTTGACAATTTTTAAAGAACAAATGAATGAATTGAAATTATTTTTATTGAAATAAAATGAAATCACCAAGCCAACAATGTTTAAGTTTCCCTTGTGAGTTTGAGGCCATGATTCTCCATTATTCAAGTGCCTTGTGTCTATATATGCTGAGGATATATAATGATGAAATGTAGTTAGTAATTGTAGTTTAAATTTCAGGTTTTAGAAAATAATTCAAAATTGATTTTTCTAAATTCTAATATATCTTCTCATGCAATAATCTTTCAAGTAATAATTCTAATATAAACTACTAATAACTAATAATTCCTCCAGAGTAGTTGATTTCGAAGAGATGATTTTATTAACAGAAATACTTTACACAAGGAAAAAAAAGCCCAGTTCTAACGTAGAACTTCAACGACAATATTTTACTATACTAAACAGAATCGACAGAACTTAACCTGTCCATCCAAAGAAGACAAGAATAAAAGATACACACAAAAAAGGAAAGAAAGAAAGAAAGTTTATTTATCTTACAGATTCCTCTCTATGAAGTCCCAGATCCTCTCTTCCATATAAACTCGGTCTCTGTGTCGTCGAGGCACGTGACGTTCATTCGGGAAGATCACTAACTCGTATGGTTTGCCAGCAGCCATAAGAGCATTTACAAGCCTTGCAGTGTGTCTAAAATGCACATTCTCATCAATCATGCCATGTACAAGCAACAACCTTCCTTTCATCTTGTGCACATGGTGCATCACAGAACTGATTTCATACGCCCCTTGATTCTCAGATGGCAATCCCATGTATTTCTCCGTGTAAAATGTGTCGTATCCATCCCATGATGTAACAGGGGCACCAGCAACAGCACACTTGAAGAAATCCGGAAATCTGGACAGAGTCATGGCAGAAAGATACCCACCATAGCTCCACCCGTACAACCCAATGTGACCAGCTTTTGCAAGCCCTTGCTTGACTAGCCACTCGGCTCCAGTCAGCTGATCGTCAGCATCAATTTGACCAAGACTCTGCTTGAAATAGCCTTCAAATTTTAAACCCCGTCTAGCGGTTCCTCTGTTGTCTAACTGTAAGAAAAAATAATTCACTTGAGTTTGCAAAAGGGAAGCAATAATGTACTCAATTTGCTACGAACACAGGAAAAGTTGATGATTTAGTGTTTCATGGATTGAAAGAGCAGTAAATTTCTTTTTATTAAAACCACGCCCAAAGGACAAGAATCCGCGAGTTGGAGATATCAGAGCATTGCAACAACTGTTAAGCAAATAGCACGCAATATTGATTAATTGAACAGAACTCTCTTGAAGCATGAACTGTCAGGTCTGTCAACAATGTTCATGTGTAAATAGAAGAATTGACCACCTTTTACAGTGTAACCATTAATATCTCATGCAGATGAAAGGACAACAACCTGGTACTAATAATTCAACCATGTCATTGTATCCCAAGCTCTAAAATTAAGACAAAATTAGTAAAAGCACCCAAGCACTTCTTGTACAGAGCCCACACGCAGTTGAGTGATGAGCAGCAAAACACAAAATTAAAACAGTCAATTTATTGGATTGTAATCATGCTAAAGTCAACTCACAGTACTGACCTTCCAAACTAAGATGCCTTGGTTTCGCAAATATTGTGCTCTCATGTCAACTGTACTAATCCAAGAGTTATTGACAAGCTGTATAACCGGACCACCATAAACATAGATCATAGTTTTATAAGGCGGAGGACCAAATCTTGATGCATTAGGTTTATATAAAGCCCCATACAATGGGGTGCCATCACTAGCCTGTATTTCAACAATCTCTGGTGGCTCAAATTGAAGCCTCCTGAATCTTGGAATTGCAAATGGCTGTCTCATAAAGAGGCATGATTGTGCTCCCATCCTCTAATGAGCAAAGTAAAACCCTAGGAGGACAATCAAGGGAATCGTGGATATCAACAAAACTGTGCATAAGATGATCAAGAACCACCACATGTTTCCCTTTGCTATGAGTAAGTCTAATAGGGGCCTGCAGTGGTTGACTTCCATCCACAAAAAGTTTAGTACAATATAGGGTAGATTCCAAAGGCCCGTCCAAGGTCCCAGTGAAATACAGTAGACCTGTAGCCTCATTCACACCAGCAATCCGCTCAACCATCCATTCTCCTTCAGTGAGGGGTCCTGCACAATTCCCATTTGCATCATGAAGATAAAGATGTCTAAATCCTGTTTTCTCACTTGCCCAGATAAAGCCGCCATTAAACTTGGTAGCTCCTTTATCTAGAGGTGTGAAACAGTCATGTAAATTAATCCATGTGCTGTGTTCTTCCACCAATAAAGTTTTACTTTCACCCGTTCTGATATCAAACTTAAGGATCTTTATTTTGGTATGATGCCTGTTCAAGACCTGAGCAGTGAGAATGTTTCCTTCCATCCAATTGACTCTCGCCAAATACTCTTCCTCATTGTCCACCTGACCCGTGCCCCCACAGAGAAGATCCATCCAAGTAATTGAACCTCTAACTACAGAGATTACCCCAAGGCGAACTCTAAGATTTGAAGTTCCTGAAAAGGGATAAGGATAGTCTTCCTGTGCCTCTAAACCAACTGAGCTTTTACCTTGGTGCATAATTCTAAAAAGTGGCATTTCAGAATAATCAACTTCTGTGAAAGCGATGTATTTACTGTCTAGTGACCACCAATATCCATTTTTCCTATCCATTTCCTCCTGAAATTAGCACTAAATATTCATCATGCTTACAATGAAAGAATAAAATAATGCATCATTTTGGGAATAATCAATATCTCACTTGGCCAGATTAAAGGAGGGAAAGACACGGTAGTAGGAAAGACAATGTGCCACATTTTAATTTTTAGATTTACTTAAGATGATATACTCCTAAGCCAAATCTCACCTGAGCTATATATTCAGCAAGACCATGACTCTGCAACACAGAAACCAAGTGTCATAATTTTAGAGGCAAAAAATGTGAGAAAGCATAACACAGAATGTAACAGTAGAAGAGAATTCAGACTAACTTATAAACCTCAAGATCCATGCCAAAGTTTAATCAACTTAAACACTAGAATGCTTAATAATAGAAATCAAAGACTCATGACAAATGATGAAACATTGTATGCACAGTTGATCGAAAGTAGTTGGGAAATGGGATATCTTGACATTGATACATCTTCCCGTATCTTAAAATGGCTAAGTTAATTTTCAAGAGATTTTACTGAGAAAGTTTACTCCTGATTTATCATATGCACAGCAAACCAGGGACACTGCATATAACTCCTTAGTTCATTTTTACAGAATTCATATGCATTTAGTAACTCATTAAAATACAGATCAACCAACAACTAAACTTACCAAACCATGTTCTTTGGCAACGTCGGTCAACTGCTTTGATTCATTAGAAAAGAGATTCAGAACGTGCAACTCACAGTCTCTAACATATGCGAGCATTGATCCATCTGGGGATAGATGAGGATCAATAATTGGTGAACCTGCTACACTTGGAAGAATGAGATCTCCTTTTGAAGAGGTAACGTCCTGGATATAAATCTGTTCATCAAGGAAAAGACCAATAATCATAACAGAATTGACCATTTCATGTATGTTAAGTTACTTAAAATAGATAAAAATAAAGGACGAGCAGTTTCAACCTATGCAACTTGTTCCAAACCCAGAACATAGGTATAATTCAGTACGGCATTAGATATATAGGTATAGACATGTATTAAAGATGTCATAAATCTGGTTGCATATATGGAAGAAATTACTGCAGCTAAAAAACCTTAAAAATCAAGTTAGATACATTCAGTTCTTAACCTTGACAGTAGTATGTAAACCGTATTACAAAGGGACTGACATTGTAACTTGACATCAGTGATGACTTGCTGATGGCAGCATGTGGAGATTACAAGAGCCAGATTTGCATTTGTGTGCGTGTCTTTTCATTGTGTTTCCTTGTATTAACTGAAGAACTAGCATCTAACATATATTATCTAAAACTCTATCTACTTCTGTTCTTTCCCAGTTAAAACTAATTATACACTTTCCTTATCCTTCTACAACAGATCTTTTGGGAAAAGGATTCCCTCCGGTAACTGCAGCTGCAGTTGCAAGAGGGAACCATTGATATGCCTGAGTCCCCTGCATTGTCAGTGGATCCCATGGCAAATCAATGGACTCCTCCTGCAACTACAACTGCAATTACGGGAGAGGATCCCGATCTGATCTTTTGATTTTCCTTTTCATGTAATCCACGTTACATGATGTGTCATGAGTAATAGAACAGAAGATAAGTTCTTAAAACTTTACAGCTATGGATCAGTAAGAAAAAATTAAGAAAAATAATGTCAAAATTGTTTGAGGGATAAAAAAATCAACCCCAGTAGGCAAGGGCACCATGATAGCTTTCCTTTTTGAGCTTGTTTTTACCCATTCATACCGTGTCACTCCCAGTCCACGCTCCCTTAGCCTCTCTCTCCTTAACTTTTCTTCTGGAGATATATTCGTCTCATCAAGCCCGCCATGAGGGGGGCTGAATAACAACTCTTGTTTGTGGGTTTTCCAATCAAAACCAAAAATGTTCCTACCCAATGAATGATCGAGACTAAATAAATAAGCAACTAAACTATCATCAGGACTGAAACTTATTGAAGTTGGCACTGCATATCCCGGCAATGGGTATTGTACAATCTCTTCAACAGGGAAAAGGATGCTATCATCAAGGTTTTGCACATCGTTAACATCTGTCACAGGCATCTCTGAAGGCAGGTGATCTCAAATACTTCAGATTCCTATTTTTGTTGTCCCCATCAACTGTTGCATGACAAATATGAGCATAGGTGTAAGATTGAACTCAAATGGGGATGAAAATGAGAACGTTACCGAGAAAAGATAATACAAGCTAAATGGAAGTGTCTGCAACAAGCACGCAACAATAATGCTAGATTTTGATTTTTATTAGTGTTCATTTTTTCCAGTAAATGACAAATTCATTAGAACTTAGTTTCATTTTTTAAACCACCGACTTCATTGTTCATATATTACCCAACCTAACCTCTAGCTCAGGATAAAACAAAAGCCCACTTAAAAGGGGTAACTTTTGTTGGATACTGGTTGATAACTGCATGCAACCATTTAAGCTACTTTCCGTTTGAGCTTCTCGTTTGGCTTAATTTAATAGAGAATTCAAAAAAGAAAAAAAAAAGCAAAATCAAAAGGGAAGAATGCACTATGTCCCCTTTTATGCTTTCAGTTATCATCTCAGCAACTCGAAAGTTTTAAATTCACAAAAGTCAATTTAAATATCCATCTCCTAGTCTCAATTTTTTTTATCAATATCTTCAAATTTTACTTCATTGAAAGAAAAAAAAAGTGCACCTTGGAACTAAGTTTGATTCTTGCTCTTCGGTAAGCAACCAAATCGAGAAGATGCAGAAGCAATTCGGAAACAGAACCCGGAAGCATTTCAAACAGTTCTTCTCAGAAATTCTAAGAACCAGTTCATCAACGGAGCTCTCAAAACCTTGTGAATTTACTCAACGAATCCAATCGCAACCTATGAAACTAGGTACGAGGAACATAGCAAAAGCAAGGATTTTTAATATTAAAGTTAGTTGAAACTAAGCCAGTTTGGCAGTTTCGTTGAGGATTATTAGAAGAATCTAACCTGAGGATATCGGCCAAGAAAAGTGAAGAAATGACGATGGGCTCTCGGATTCCTGGAACATTTAGCTAGAGTTTAATTAATAAGGAATCAGAATCAGAATATATACTGAGATGTAGTCCTTTGCAAGTAAGAAGCTTCAGAGAGAAGGCACAGAGCAGTTCTTCGCCTATTAACGGTGGACTTCGATAATTGGAGAAACAAAGTCAAGGAAGGGGGGGGGAAAAAAAAAAAAAGGCAATCTGAAAGGTTGAAATTTGTCGATTGTTTATGCAGTAAATGTTTTTGGCTTTTTTTAATTATAATGGTAAATTAGTAAGATGGGTCCTTCTATCGCTTGTCGGCTTGTGAGTTGCGCGCCAGAACATGGCATCTAGGGACAAGTACTCGGTTCTTTAAAAGTACATAAATAGAAAAACGACAAATTAATAAAAGAAAATATAAAATATTTTCCTTTCAATTTTTGAAAGATTGGATTATATTCTTTAATTTTAAAAAGTTAAATATCATTTTGTTAAATTATTTAAAATTTAAAATTAATATTTATTATTCACTTAATTTTTCATTTTATCAAAATTATGTGATTTTTAATTTTATAAAAAATTATAATATTATAATATATTATTTATTTCATAATTTTCTCATGTATAATTTTTGTGTTATATAATTGATATAAATTAAATTATATATATAAAATTTTAAGTAAATACTTGAAAATAATTTGAGAAATTGTGTATAAGAAAAATGGTGCGATAACCTAACATTGTATAATGTTATAATTCTTATTTAAAATGTTTATACAAAAATCACGTAATTTGATACATTGGGAAATTAAGTTGACAATGGTTATTTATTTTAAGTTTTATATAATTTAAAGAAATAATATCCAAAATTTTAAAGTTGGAAGGATCAAATTTAATTATTATAAAATTAAAGGGAATATTTAATATTTTTTATTAATAATTTTACTCTTAAAACACTATAAAAATGATTCCTAAATTATAAAAATGATTTTTATAATTCCTAAATAACACTACGCTCATGCAATTTTATCTTTACATTGTATAGTTTAAAGACGAAATTGTAAATACGATGATGAAATTATATGAACGAAATATTACTTAAGAATTATTGTAGTCATTTTTAAATTTCAAGAACTATTTTTTTCTGTATTTTATAATTTTAAAGATGAAATATAATAATTTATTTAAAAATTATACTCATATTTTTTAAATTTTAATTTAACTACACGTTTACTTTTTAATATATGAATTTTAAATATATGTTTGTTTTTATTAAAAAATTAAAAATAAATACAATTATAAAAAATAAAAAATAAGGATAAAAAATGTGCTTTATTGACACTGTCAATTTTTTTTTTAAGATTTAAATTGAAAAAAGATTGTGTCAAAGTAATTGAAATTTATCACGGTCCATAAGCTAGTACGGAATATTCAAGTACAAATTAACCAAATATGTTGGAACCTTTAAAAAATAGAAGAAGAGAACAGAGATGATGAAGATGGAAGAAGGCAAAAACCTTGAACAACGCTGCATTAGTACTTGGCCTTTTATATCACTATTACAAACTCAAATGCTAATGGATTTGAATTCGGAGCATTTGTTAAAATATATGTGGATGAAGTTTGGAAAAAGATATATACAAGATTTTTTTTTTTTGGTTTATAATTTGAATCCCAATTAAAAAAAAGTAATAGATTTTAAAGTAAAAATTATATTTTTATGTTTCTGAAAATATAACAAAATGATAGAAGAAAGAGGTGAGAATTTAAATTTAATGCTAATTTTGCTCGCTCATTAGTTAACTAACTAATCAACCAACAGAAAGTTTAGATAATTTAGGCTTTCAGATGGCTCCATCCTATCCTTCTTCCTTTGAGAAAATTTTTATATATTATATGTACTTATTCATAACTTATAAATAAAGACTAATTATCAACTTTATTGTTCATTTATTAATTTTATAAAATTCATACATATTAAAATTTTGATTTTTTAATTTTTAAAATGTTAAAAATTATAAAAATTGATAATTATCTTTTATTTATAAATTATGACTAAGGATATATTGCATAATGCAAACATGAAAATTTTTCTCTCTTCCTTAACTCTTTAAACTTATTTGTCCCTCTCCAAGGGCTAGGTTAAAATGTTTGCTTGCTGCAAGTCTGATTTGCAATCCACTAGTTCAAGCAATGGCGGAGCCAAAAACCGCCACCTAATATGTTCTAACTTAAGTATTCAATTTGTAAATTTAGCATTTCACTTTGATGCTCTATCAAAAATTTGTACTAATATACAATTTCATAACTTTTGTGAAATTGTTTATATTTTTTACAACTTTTTTTATCAAAAGTTCTAATTTTTTTTTTTAATTTTTGAGTCTGTTGACATATCCATACTCACCGGTGCATTTTTCCAATTCCTGTTGCTAGAAAAATTGATTTATCCTTTTGTTCATGCTTTTGGAGGCTTGTTTTAGTCCATAAAGAGCCTTCTTAAATCCGTAGACCATATGATCCTTCCTTCTGAATTCAAATCCAGTTGGCAGTTTACATACACTTCTTCTCCTAGAGGTTCATTCAGAAATGCAGACATGATATCGAGTTGGTACATGACCCATCTTTTTTGTGTGCATCAATGGCAACCTTAGGGTCATTGTTCTTCAAATACGTGAAAAAACTTAAGCAAAATCAACCTTTTGTTTCTTAAAAAAACCTTTTGCCACTAACCCAGCTTTGTACATCTCAATTCTCCCATCCAGATTTTTCTGTTTTAAACACCTATTTTACACCAGTGGGCTTACGTTGCTTGGGCAGATCAACTAGCTCACAGGTATTATTATTCTCATTAGCTCTAATTCCTTCTTTCATTGCTGCTGTCCACTGTCTGCACCTTTTCAAAGTTAACTGGACCGCAATCTGCATAAAGAGCCAAATGTACCAGATTTCCCCCGTCATCAATCCTGTCACCTAGAAACAATTTAAAACCTCTGAGCCTCACTCATGGTTGCCCTATTCTCTGGGGTCTTGTTTGTTTACAGTTTGGCCCCATTCACTTTTTTTCAAAATTTATAGCATTTGTTAGTTTCAGTGTCACAAACAACACCATCACTTTTTTTTGCTTCAACCATCCTTGTCCCAATCCCAGTTCCTTGACTCGTCAACTTTCACATCTCTGCTAATGATTATTTTCTTCTATGAAGGGTTGTATAGTTTATAACCCTTGGTTTGATGATATCTAACTAGGACAGTGAGGTCACTCTTATCATCTAGATTTTTTCTTCTTTCATACAGAACATGCACATATGTAAGTGAACCAAAAATCTTAAAATGATTTATTGGGGGTTTCTTACCAGATCACGATTCTTCAGGCGTCCTTTCTTTGAGCTTTGTAGGGCATCAGTTGATAGTATATACTGCATCAGAAACAACTTCTCTGCATAAGCAATTTGGCGGTGATTCAGTTCTCAACATGGCTCTCACCATATCCATTTTAATTCAATTTTTTTTTGTTGCAACCCCATTATGGTGGGGAGTATAGAGGGCGGTGATTTCATGAATTAAGCCCTCGTCCACAATACCTTCGGAACTCAGTTGAATTAAACTCTCCTCCTCCATCCATTCTTAATCTTTAACCCCTTTGATTGTTTTTTAGTCGTCTTTTTGAACGATTTAAAGCAATGAAGCCCTTTAGACCTCCTTTTCATCGTGTATACCCACATTTTCCTGGTGTGATCATCCACAAATGTAATGAAATAGCTGTTCATTAATGGGACCCCACACATCCGAGTACACCATTTCAAGCAGACTAGTAGTCTTGGCTGCAGTTTGTTGAATGGCTTCTTATGCTGCTCGCTTGCCAAACATTCTTCACACAGCTTCTCCAATTGTCTAACTTTTGGGAGACCATTCATCCATATGTTTTGGCTGAGTAGAATTAGGCTTTTGCAGTTAAGATGCCCAAATCTTAAATGCCACGGCCAATTCTCATCTTTTACTGCAGCAGCAAACCATTCACGGATTCCACTTTGAATTTCTATCTAAGATGTTCTATTTTTACTTACTGGTGCCCTCGAAACCAATTTTTCTTTGCACCATACACCGACAACCATCCATCCCATTGGCCTAGAGTGATGAGATCATTTTTTTTTTTTCATAGCAGGAACATACAATACATTTGAAACGTAGGCATGCTTATCATCCTTTTATTTCATCAAGATTTTCCAATCCCTTCAACAGGAACAGAAGAGTCATCTGCAAACTCCACCTTGGTCTTGATAGTATCATCTAAAGTCACAAACCAATCTCTTCTTCCAGTTATATGATTGGAGCAACTTGTGTCCCAGAACCATAAACTGGATTCACTTTCTTTTGGTTTTGTGGTCACCACAAGCAAAACATGCTCATCATCATCCTCATGCACATAGCCAACTTCTTCTTCTGCCTTCTTCACATGTTTCTTTGCCTTATACTCACTAGAAAAATGCCAAACCTTTGACAGTTCCAGTCCTGAACCTGAGATCTGTCAAATTTCTTTCCTCTTCCCGTACTTCTTCCTCTATGAGGTTTTGTCAGGGAACTCATGAGTAGGCTCTTCCTTTTTTTCATCCACACCTCCACGATTCTTGTGACTCCTTTCAGTGGTTTCCCCAATTCTATTGGGCAGAGTGCCAATGACATGCTGGGATTGTAATAGAGGCCCACTTAAAGATTACTACCAAGAGAGGCCCACTTAAAGGTTACTACCAAACCCAATTGAATTGAAAGATAGTGACTTAACTAATCCTTGAGTGTTAGGAGATCTCCTTAAAAAGAGTGTTCCATCAAGTAAAATGACTAACATTAAGAAAGATTCAAACAAGTGATTAAAAGAAGTCAAATTAATTTTATCCGGATCCTCACAACTAGTTAAATCAACTTACATTGGCTCATCAATCGGCATTTTAGTGAGATCTTTAGATTCCTCAATTGCTACTACTATGTAATTGAACTTGGTTGGCAGGATTATCAAGATCTTTTCTATTATTGCAAGATCTTCAACCTTAACCCCATTGTTCTTCATCTGATTGGCCAGTCCCACAACCCTTATAAAATAATCCCCACCCTTTCCCTAGCATCCATTTGTAGTAACTCAAATTGCCTTCTAAGTGTTCTTAATTTGACCTTCTTAATTTTATCAGCTCCCTTGTAACAATTCTCAAGGATGTGCCAAGCTTCTTTAGACATTGCAGCACTAGCTATCTTCTCGAAGATAGAAACATCAACACTATGATGAATCAGGAACTACCCTTGGCAATCGTTCTACTTATTCTCCTTGTACTCCTTTTGAGCTTCAATAGCATTAGGAGGCAGATCTTGAACGCCGTCGGCGGCTCCTTCCATAACATCCTGATAGTTGAGTAGTACCCTCATCTGCACACACCACCTATCATAGTTTTTGCTATCAAGAATGAGAAATGTAAAGGGACATACAGTGCTCGAACCAGCCATAACCAAACCCTAGATACCACAATGTTGGAACCTAGAACAATGCAGCAAAAACCAGAGAAGAAAAATAAAGGAACAGAACAGAGAAGATGAAGATTGAACAAGGCAATTTTATTTGGCACACACTGCTACAACAGTACCAAACCTTCACTACTGCAAACTCAAATGCTACCTTTGCTTACTTAGCACAACCACTTTATCCTATCTGACTTAGTTAACTAATGAACCAACTTACAGAAAGTCCAGATCATTACAACTACAAAATAAACAACAACCTGGATTTGATTGCTGAAGTTACATTGCCGAGAGCAGACCAAGCTTAACAGCTTCTGTAAATTAAATTAATTTAGGTGCTAAATTCCTTCAATTTAAAAAAATAAAAAAAGTCGATAATTTTTTGCTTAAGTAGCATTCAATATTCTGATTCAGTTTCTAACCCTCACGTTCATATATTTAGTGATTTAAAATTCATCCAGTAAATAAAAAAATAATTATACTTATCTTCTTTAAAATTCAATTTAACTACACATAAATTAATAAAAATTATTTCTTTTATTGGCACGTGTTTTTTTTTTTTAGAATTTTACTACATTATAACATATATAATTTGTCAAGAACTTTTTAGTTTAAATAATATTGAATGTTCTTTAAAAATTTTATTTCTTTTATTAATCTATGTTCTTGATATGTATATATTTAATAATTTAACTGCCCATACCATTAAAAAAATAAAAATAAATAAAAAATAAGCAGTTTACCATACCAATTTCCGTTTCGGAGAACGTGTAAGAAAGCGACTCATCGCACATGATTGGCACCCAGTTCATATCAGTCAAACACCAATGAGTGCCACATTATTACTATCAATAACAAGTGAGTTGACTAAAGAAACTTGTCCGCCATTGATATTTTTGTCGTTTCATTAGTTATCCGTTTTCTGAATGTTATGATCCCGAGTTTCCAATCGGTTCATTTTGATGTGTTTTTTTCAGAGCTCAAGTGACGTTGAAGTTGACTTATGTAGAATTTGATGAATTTATTTGTTTAAACGAGAAAGTTATTTGCTAAATAAGAGAGCTCACAGACAACCAGGGTCGGCTACATTTTTTTTTTAATTTTGGCATTATCATAGAATATTAGGAAAAGTATCCTCTTTTCAAATAAACAAATATTGAAAAATTAACTTCCAAATTCTATAAAGAAAAATCATGTACGAAAAGAGGTTTATTATAAAATCAAGACTACAAGTGTGTGAAAAATTGCAATCATACCCTTGTAATTTTATAGGGTTCCCAAAATGTTTGATTGGCATGCTAATTCAATCATATTTTGATATAAAAGAGTAGGGAGATAATCTCAATACTATCCTAATACAAAATTCTTATTTGAGTAGGAATATAACTCATAACATGGGAAGTAATCTTTGGATCGAACTTAAAATAAAAATATTTCAAAATTGTAAATTGTTCATGTTAAGTAATAACTATTACTTAAAGGCAAGTTTCTTACTACAATTTCATCTAAGTACTAGCGATTTCAAAGAAATGTAGGACAAAAAAGATGGAACAATCACAAACTACCTTTAAACTCTCATAATTATCATGTAAATTTCATTGATATTTTTTTTTATTTTTATCTAATTATTTAAAATGCTCAAGGATAAATAATATAAAATTAGAGTCTTGACAAAATAATATATAGGTTTGAAGTATTTTAAAAGGATATTTACTTGTTGAAAAAATCTTATCATTACGTATAGATATGATATCAATATGTAAAATGTGGCAAATCATATAAAATGAGATAATAATAAAAAATCACTTACAATTTTGAGATAAAATTTGTGTATTCTATCTAAGTTAAGCCATTGAGTCAAATTCTCAATGTTCTAAGTTGATCAATGAGTTGTACCACATAGAAAGCAGACTTTGGCATTTCAAAATGCTTAGACTTGATATTTGCGATAAAAAAGTGTAGATCATACCTTGTATTTTTTTATTTCATCTTCATTTAATTATGTGCAAAACTGGTTCCATTATGTGTATGTGAATGAAACTACGGCCCCATTTATATGTTTGAAAAATATTTTGGTAGAGAAATTTTATCTTCTCATATATAAATAAGGGATTATTATATCCATTCATACTTAGTGATTAGAAAAAAATAATATTTAAAGTTAAGATAGAAGAAGAAAATAACTTTTTCCTTAAAAAAAATTTATCTTTCATCAAACTTCTTATATTTAATTTTAAATATATGAATTATTTTTTATTATCTTAATATTTTATTACTATATTCCTACCAAAGTTATTTTCTGGTAAAAGAAACAGAGCTAGGTAGATGGGGCAAACTTAGACTTGAAATATACATTTAGGATAATGCACATTATGTCCAAGATTAAGGCGCAAGAGTGATTCATAAGTATCTTATCACAAAAATTCTAATCTTGCAAAATAACATAGAAAGTACGGTGTTGGAGTCCCATGGTGAACGTATACCTCTCCCTTCTATACACATCATGACTGTACAAGCCTCGCAAAGAAGAAATATTTGCATCAACAATTGCAGATAGCAGCATAGATTAAGATACCAGAGAAAAGTTCAGTTTGATGCTGAGCTTCACGGGGTTGCAAAACCAAGTCTTCTAGTCTTGCTCTGCAGCCAAGGATGCAAATGTACCAAATATTCTTTGCCGCCACAAGAATGGTGAAAATGAAAATCATCCTTTGACAGTAGTCTTCTTAAAAGACAACATCAAAAGAAAGCATCCCCATTGAAATTAAAAAACCTTACACATCTGAGTCTTCAACTTCTGTTCTTGCAATAAAACTGGGGAATGCCAAGGTTATATCCCTGCACAAAGAGGAGGAATCATGCATGAAATAAGCCCCCCCATCAAACAGTGCTGTTGGTTGCATAACTTACATACAATTGGCTCACATTTGAATATAGATGCAATGCCCACAATACATAGGGGGAGGGTTGTGAAGTAATTGTGAGTACACTAGTGCAGCCAACTGTTTTTAATTATTACATTATAGATGCACATCTATGCTATTATATTCTAAAATTCAATTTATGAAGGATTTTTTATGTTTAATGAGTGAATAGAGATTCTTATTCTAGAAAGATAGGGGTATTGATTGCATAACTTTACATACAATTTTTTAGTCATTACATTGTAGATGCACGTCTATGTTATTATCTTTTAAAATTTAATTTATAAAGGGATTTTATGTTTAATGAGTGAATAGAGATTCTTACTCTAGAAAAATAGACTCAAAGACATGTAAGTAATTCACTTTTGGAGGGCCCACATGTCTCCTTCTTTTAATTTTATATTTATCTCTCACATGTTAGAGTAAGAATCTTCATTTATTCATGATTTAAATTATAGAATTTTTCTTCAATTTACTGATATATGTTCTTGAAGAGTACTCACATTAGATAAGGTAAGGTCATGTTCTTCAACAGAGATGGATGTTTTGCCACAAATTCTTTCCACTCATCTTGATCTATCCTTCCATCTCCCTTTAAATCAGCATCACTAAATGTCTGTGGAAGCAGCTAATAAAAATTAGCAACACTCAGTTCAAAGAGGCTTCTTCTAGTAGCGAGATAAATAATATGCACCTTATCAACAATGGTTTCAATGATATCCTCCGAAAGCACAAGATCTGACTCATGCAGAAGTGCCAATACCATCTCCTTCAACTGCAGATAATTCATTGCTCTATATAAGGAAAGTGAAGATGTAAAAATATAAAGTTCATACCAAGCACACTCCAGCTTGGCAGAGAACGTGAATCATACCTTTCATAAAATCTTAGCCAAGATAAAAAAAAAAATCACAATATGAAAAAAAAAAAAAAAATTCAGACAACTGGAAATCTCAGTTGGAAAGGACAATTTTATACCTCCTCTCGCTCAATGTACCCTGTCTGCCTCAGATCATACAGCTTAAAAGCAACTGCAAAATGATTGTCCTCGACGTAGATGATAATAAATCAAAAAGGTAAACTGAAAGATAGACAGGCAAACAAAAAAATACAATTATGGTAATCATTCTTACATGCAATTTTGTCTTCTACAGGAGCATTTGGGTGGAAAACACCCAATGATCGAACAAATTCCCCAAAATCAATAACACCATTTTGCTTGAGATCAAATAAGTCAAAAATCTATAAAAGAGACGCAAAGAAGAGTTAGCTTGATCTCCGTTGTAAATAAAATAAGCTTTAACTGAAAGCTTTCAAGAACCAAGGGGTCAGATTGACAAACCCTGTCTGCAAAGAGATCCCTCTTATTTTCATTCCTGAAGAGTGCAAGCTGGAATTCTTCCTTGAGAAAAAGAACATTTAAAAGTCATTATATAGCAGAAGATAAGTATCGAATTTCAGAGAATCTCATTAAAACTAAATGAAAACTCACAAATAGCTGATTCACCTTGTGAATAAGACCATCGTCAATAATTGAACTGCTCAACTTCTTATATAGTTCATGCAAGGCATCTACTTCACTCACAGTAACTGGAGAGATGGGAAAATGATTTTAGTCAGATGTTGAAATCCAATATTGAACATTTGATAGTAAGGATCAGGAGATTTCTGTGTCCTCATTATGCCGCATGCCATTGTAGAAAAAATCAGCACTTTGCCATAAAGAACACAGAGAAGGAAAAAAATTAGTCGCGTACTTATATTGGATCACTTCGAAAATTCATCATTTAAAGTTCACGTTTTGTTTCATGTTATGAAAATCAGATGAAAAAAATTCCACGAGATTAATTGGACCATTTGGACAGAAAATGAATAATTACGGTACATACATACATAGAGATACATATGATCCATATACATACAAACACACACGCATTGAGATAAGAAATTCATTTCTGGACATTGTGTCTGAATTTTTATAGTTAAGTATTCAACATTTAAAAAACATCCCATGCAGCTTTTGCTTGGATATTACCTTTGTATATGGATGGCAGAGCATAGGCGGGAGGCATCTTCAGTTTTTTTTTTTTTTTCCCCACATTCTGTTGTCCCTTAATTTATCAGTGTCTAAATCAGAAGTAAATTAGATGTGGATATTCCAATGACCCACCTGAGTTTATAACATATGCAGCAAAGCTTTCATATAGACTATTTTAGAGGTCATCAATATATCACTGACGAGGTCAAATGGACTCAGTATATAAGGTTCAGCTCAAGGGAGTTAGCCATTGGATAAGAATTTTAGAAGTCTAAACTGCCCCTCCTATATTCTGTATAACATATTTTCTTTAGAGATTGGACAAACTTCACAGGTTACATGCATGTTTAGTTAGGCTATCAATTTAGTACCATGAAGCCAGGAAGCCTGCTATAAGATGTTATTTCTTATCTGAACGCAAAGGAAAATTCAAATACTCGGCAGCTGCAAGAATTTACCAATTGATGCTGGGTACTTACAAGGTGTCTCAGCAGCAAGAACAGTCGGATCCTCATAACCTGGTGTCTCGGCCCTCTTGGAGTAAAAACAACCCATCAAGCAGAATCACACAGTTAACCTCCAAATATCTTGGTTGTTTTTCTGGAAAATCAGATGATTCATTCCACGGAGCAACCCCTTTGGATATCTGAAACAATGGAGACGACTTCAGTCAAAAAGCATCATCGTTATCACAGCCAAAAAGGATCCCAAAACCAAAAAGGCTATCTGCTATCCTGCTAACAAGTATAGTATGCTGCAAGTGCATGACGGCCTTCCATGAGGCTCCATATGAGCAAATGGCAAGCAAACTATGAGAAAATTTCCCATGATCATCATTACCATTTAATCAAAAACACTAGAACAGGATCAAAAAAATAGATTAGACCAAGCTGGTGATATTTACAAACAACGTTTCAACCAAATCTCTGCTTACAATTTGTAGCAACTGTAAATTTAGATTCTCTAACTCCCTATCACACTTTGAGAAGAACATGATTCTACCCCGAAGGATGAAGACCAGGGTCCAATAGGATTGATATATGACCAGGTATCCCAGAAATCAAGTTAGAGTTCACAAAAATGGTCCTATGTGGGTAATCAACTATGGATGATTAATAAAGCAATCTAGGCTTTAGGACGCTACAAAAGGATCTCAAATTCTCAACTGGATTACCAACTCATGCAATAAATTTCATAAATTTTAGTTATGACAGGATAACAAGTAAATCATTCTATTTACAAGATGACCAAATAGTGTACCTGTTCAACAACAGTTCATGCACTACTCAAAGCAAGGAACAATATTTTCAAGGGTCAAAAATTTGGTCACCGCCCTATCTATGGATCAGTTTTTTTTGTAAAACACACTTCCTTCCTATTTCAGCTGAACCCTTATGTTGCAGGCCTAAAACAACTAGTAAAAACTAAGTTGATGGTTGATTCAGTCAGACCAAAATAGTCATAGTATTTCACTTTCCTTTGAGCTTTCAAAGAGTCAGAGCAGATTAAGGAACAAACCGGTTTCCTCTCGGATACTCCGGAAAAATCTGCAATAAACATGGTCTCTTATTCCATGGATGCTGACATATTTCCATTGTTTTCTTACCTTTCTGTGCATTCTAGTATACTTGAGGCTTGCTATGAAGCAACATAATATGGAAACGGACAGTCTAAACCGATGAAAATCAAATCTAAATCCATCTAATGAGATTGCGGGGATTAGTTCTATGTCTAAAGTCTGTTGAGCAGGTGATTGGAAAAAAAAAAAACCCATAATAATGCCAGTTTCATTCCATATACAGTCATTCAGTGTCAGGTTGAGTGAGATTAACTAAATGGGAATGAGTGAGACCAGCAAAGAAACTATCTATGGCTGGGAAAAATTTCTAGTTCTACTGTAATACTAAAATTTTCAGTACTACTTCCTGTTACATTATTTTGATAAATCAGAAAATCATTTTCTTAATTTTAAAAACAACTCAATCATCACATCATAATTATTGATTTGTCAAAATATAATAGGAAGTGATACTAAAATCTCAGTACTAGCAGAACTAGAAAATTTTTCCCCGGTGGCTGAGTGAGATTAACAGAACCTCAATCAAAAAGAACAAGGATCCAGTTCTATAGCTTAATAAGACACTTTTCCTGTGGTACCAAACAAAGTAGTAACAAGCTTAATAACAAGTAGCAGCTAAAACACAGCTTGATAACCACAGAAAAGTCAAGAGAAATATAATAAAAGAGAAAATTCGGACACCTTGGAACAAGAGAATATCCTAATTTTTTAAGGCCCTCATACAAACAAAACTTATGTAAGCAGATACGCCCTTCTCTGCTTAATTACTAAAAAAATCAAGATATTTAAAGATGTCAGGCTGTCAAGGGAGCAAACTAGAATATGAAGCCATAATATCTTAATTTTTGTATGTTATAAAATATTAAAGGTTAGGTGGTTAGGCTCACAGGAAAAAACGTAGAGGTCACCCTCATGTCATTATTTTAGTGGTTGAATTTTCATGTTTTTGACTAAGAAATGTTTGGCACAGAACTGACCTTCCCCTTCGGCAATCAATACATGATATCGTAGCTGGCAGTTATACAATTTTTCCACGATCAAGAAGTTCGGATTCTCATCTACTTTTGGGGGGACAACTAGTAGAGAAATATATACGCATGCAAGGATCACACGAGTGCTAAATAGCACGAACCTTTAATAAAATTGGACTAAACCTCCTTTTTTATCATTGTAAAATGTATTTTCTCCCACATTTGTATCTATAAAATATTATAATTTCTAAAAATGTATAATTCCGCAAATTAAATATTTTAATATTACAATTCAAAAATGATTTAAGAATGAAAACCTCTAGGTGACAATGGTGCCCATCAGCATTGTCATTGGATGAAATTAAGTTATTAGCAGATTAAATTAACACAAATTAAATTGGTGAAGAATAAATATTTGATTTAATCTAATTCTTTTTAGTGCAGCAGGAAAGCAGGACCAGATTTGGCTTGTATTGTCTCCCACACGATTTTACTCAAAAAAATTATGTTTTAAATGAGATAAAGAGTTAAACCATTAAACACATATTATTATTAAATTGAATTTTTTAATTAAACAATCCATTGTTACCACAAAATCTATTGCTACTTATATAATTTTTTATAAGCACATTATTTTTTAATTAAAAAATTTAATATGATAAAAATAAGTTTTTTAGAAAAAAAATTAAATTATTAAATTGAAAAAATAATATATTTAATAAAAAAATAACATGACAATAACACGAAATTTTTGGTGCTAACGAATCGTTAGAAAATTTTCCCTTCAGAAGAAAGTTTTAAGTAATTATTAGATGTGTTATCCACCCAACGTAATTATAAACTCAACTTCTTCCGGAAGCTGATTCATTGGACAATTCTAAAGTAAAGCTCTCCACAGAAAAATCTAATTTCAAAATCGAGTGATTGAGGGGGGAAAAAATACTACCACTTCTCATAATTAAACTTCAAATGCAGAAATTGATCCGCATCTGTAGCAAACAGATCAATAGAGATTGTCCGTATTCATTGATCCTCAAATTTTCATCTTTGAGGAGAGTTGAGTGCAACCCAAATTCAATTTGTGATCGATTTGCGATCGTTGCCATATATATGCAAATCAGGCTTTTCTGGGAGAATTGAAGAAAATTTTCTTATTTTTCATGTTATAAATATTTATATTTATATTTATATTGATCTCAATATAAGGAATATAAATGCCAATGGGAGAACCCAGAGATTTAAGAGAAACGTAAAGATTTGTGAAAGGCGTAAAAATGGTGATAAGAAAATTATAAATTGTATTATTAAAAATTTCACAAACATTAATTGTTTATCTCGTTATAATTTTTTTTATTATAATTTATAAATTATATATATAATAAAAAATAATTTAATTTATACTATTATTTATGTATAAAATTTAAAATAATTAAAAATATAAAATAATGAAGTATTTATTAATAAAAATTAATAGATTTAAAAAAATATTTAATATTTTATTAAAATTTTAAAATAATAATTAAAAAATAGAATATGACGACAAATAACAACGGACTGAGAGTAACTTTTTGACGATATAACGATTGTTTTATCATGCATAAGTTTTTCTTCTAAAATTTAGAACTGTCCCCATTATTGGTGCAGGTTAATTTAATCGACTAATGCTCGAAGATAGATACTTTTCCTGACAAGGAGGGACAAAGATGAAACACGCAAAACCAGAAAAGGGAGAAAATGCATGTGCAAAAAGAAGCATTTTCATTAGAGAATCAGACAGAGTATGCTTTTGACAGGTCGTCGTATCAACATGAGTATGAGGAAGAATACGACTACAGAAACGGAGGCGATATTGACAGGTCATCGTATCAACATGAGTATGAGGCATTGTCGGACGAGGTGAAGCAAAGCTGGCTACTGAGACCCGCCGATAAGAAGGACGAAAAGGAAGAAGAAATCTGCAACGTTTGTGGGAAGTGTGGTTGTGACTTCCATTATTGGGGTTGCCATATTTCTGATCCTTGTCGTCATCATCGCCAAGTCCTCCGTGCTCGGCCGTCGCCACCACGACCCTGTCCCTGCACTGGATAACTACACCCAAGCCCTACATATGGCCCTTATGTTCTTCAACGCTCAACGCTGTAGGTTACTATCTCCTCCCTCGCTCCGCCTCTCATATCGTTATTTTCATTTTGTGAAATTAAAACTGGATTTCATTATGAGAAAAATTCTAAGCTAACCCAATTTCTAAATTCTGTATGGTATGATACAATCTCATTTAATAAATGAAATTATCAAAAATTTAGGTAATCATATCCAATGAATAAAATTATATTACATCACCCAAGATTTGAAACTCATAGAGACACCGTAGTCTTCCCCTCATTATGAACAGTTTGTTGCAATGTTGATTTTCATTGTAAAGACAGTAAAAATTGAATTGTTTTTAATAGAAAATATTCACATGGCAATTGTCAAATTCTATCGGTAACATCGGCGGCAGCCATTGAACATAAAAAGTTTAATATATATCCTTTCCTATTGTTAAATTCATTGAATTACAAATATTTCTTTCAGCCGTGTAATGTATTGGAAGCCCAATAGGCCGGAATTGGTTTATCAAAGTGATGAACATTTGGATTTGTATTGGAATTTATTTACACAAATTGGTAAATTTTTGGATGTGTCTCTCTTTTAATTTTTGACAGAGAATTATCAATGGCTTTCTGTGTTGTCTATTTAAAGATCCAATTTTACCTTCAGGTATAATACGGAGATTAAAGAAACCGTTTCTAACTGGCACCTTAGCCATATAATGACATCTCGTATTGTCCTAATGCCTTTCTCATTTTAGTGTTTTTTTTTTTTTTTCAATCCAAAAGGTTACCTATTTATGGGATCGATTTGGGCCATCTGGATTTTGAAAAGGTTTGATTAGTTTTTATGCTTTTTAATAAAGCAACAAATCAAAAAAACACAACTTCCTACTTTTCCTCTATCTATCTCCCAACTATTCTGCGGAATTACCAAATAGAAGCCTAAATCCATGGATGCAGGAAAATGGCAAAGCACCAAATTATCATTTCATTTTACAAATTACAAAATGACTTAAATGGGAAAGAGAGAGATCATGATAGAGAGAGACTGACCTGAAATGGAGGCCTCTCGGTTGAGTACAGATGCACCAAGCAGCTGATACTATGTTAGAGATGACTTCTCCCTCCAACAAAGTTTATGCCTGTTATGAACGAAAATCGAGGATTGTGGTTAATATCGGCGGCGATTCAAGAGGAGAAGAGCTGATTTGGATAAAGATTGCCAGACTTTCTCTGACGAAGAAGCGTGCTTGTTTTTGGTTTGAGCACACGCAATTTATATAATAAAAGAGAGCAGACGTCACACTAGTCAGAGAGGGGGCTGGCTCCAGCCCAGCCTCGAGGGCATTAGGCAACCGCTTACGCAGCCGTGGGATTTGTATATTTTTATTTTTATTGGATAATGCTTGTTTCAATTATTAATTCATTAATTTTAATCGATTTCAAATTAAAAATATAAATTATATACACATATATATATATATACACATATTAGTATTATATATTTATAATAACAAATTATGATAATATTTTAAAAAATAATACAATATAAGTTTATATAAGTAAATGTGTAATAAAATACAAATAATATATTAATAATTTATACTAAAAATATTAAAAGAAATAATATAATTTTAATTGATCTAATATTATGAAAGTATTACATCTTAATTATTATGATATTATAAAATTTATAATTTTTATTAAAAATAAAAAAGAATTTAGTAGTTTAGTTTACCGACCAGCTCATATCAATTGTGATTGATTCACAAGCATTTCTGATTTAATGTTTCTAATCGAACTGATTCTTTAATCGATTCACCGGATCAATCTGTTAATTCAATCTAATTTTTAAAATTATATTATAGAGTTTAATTTGGTTGGGTGCTTTTATTATTATTTATTTTAAATTTTAAAATAAATAAATTAAAATGAAAAATATATATTATAATATATTAAAAATAATTTAATAATAAAAATATTTAATTTTTTAGAAAATGAAAGGATCCGACAGCGTTAACTTTCTAAAATTAGCTTTTGGCTGCCAGCTCAGGCGGCACTTCGCCACATTGTATCTTTGGTGATGTTTATTTTATGATAACTTTTTGTTTTCTTCGGTGCTGAAGACAAACATATACAAGAGTAAGAGGATATCTGAATTTACGTTCAACACCAAATATAAGTAGACAGAAACGTCGGTGGAGGCCTAAATACTTAAAATATCATGAAATTTATGAAGTATTCTTCCATACTTCTTCAAATATAATATACATACAATTTTATAAGTTTTATGAATTTTTTCATAAAATTTATAATATCTTATATAAAATTTATAGTTTTTTTTTTATAAAATTTTATAATAACTTTTAAAATTTTCATTTTGCAATTATTATTGTTTCATGTTTTAAAATTTATGAAAAAAATTATAATATTTTATGAGAAATTATAAATTTTATATGAATAGTTATATTTGTATAATTTATGTTATTATGAAAAAATGATATACTTTATATAAAATCTTTATAAAATTTTATAAGAAAATTTCTTAAAACTTATAATTAATTATATACATAATACTTTACTACTTTAATTTAAGGTAATGCGCAAGAATTCCCCCAAGTTATAAAACCAAAACAACACTACTAATGACAAAACTCTGTTTATATTACTATCGACTAGTTAGCTCAAGAAAATTATATTAAATTGTAAAGTGTTTTAATTTTTGTAAAAGATTTTGAATTTGATTATTGAAGATACCTTTATTAAGAAAACTTTATCACCTATTGTTTTCATGTTAAAATAAGGGTTAGTTCCATATTTAATAAAAGGCGTGGGATACCCGAGAGTGTAAATTAAAAAAAAAAAAAAAATCTTGTTGCAGACCCACATATGTCGTTATTTATTTATCTGAAATGATTATTAAGCAATAAAACTTGTAATGTCTGCATCAGACGGCAATCTTTTATATATTACATTGTATAGCCATTGGACTATTGCTTCGTTGATATTCCTCTTTCTTTCATAATAAATAAATAAATAAAACAATGCATTCGATTCACGTATGTCTATCTATCTATCAAGTTATGAATATAAGGTCTCGATTGGCGTATCATATAGTATAATATAAAAAATAATAAATAGCATTGTATAATATAATACTATATATATGAAGATAAGATAAGATAAGATAATATATTATATGATATTTAATTTTTTATTGTATTTAATAAAGATTTGTATAAAATTATTTAATCTTTTATTTGTTGTTATTTTATATAAGAATATATAAGTTTAAAAAATAATTAAATTAATTAAAATGTATTCACATATCAAATACTGATAAAATTTTTCAAAATGAATTTGAAATACATAATTAGATTAAAAAATCCTTTAACAAAAATATTTTTTAAAAAGATAAAACTATATATATTAAAAAATTACATTATAGTAATAAAATAATATAAAATACTTCACCAACACACATATATAAATGTACATTTGTGTATGTGGACATATTGATATGTATGTAAGGATGTATATATAACATAGGAATAAAAAATTATAATAAATCAATTTTAAAAACATAAAATTTAATAAATACCTTATATAAAATCCCAAAAATTAATATATACTATTCAAAAATATTATAAATTTAGTATAATATTATTGAATAAAAATTTAAAAAATACTAAATCAAATTATAAGTGCTAATGTAAAAATTTTTTAATTTAATTTTATTGAAAAGATATGTGAGAGAGACATGAGAAAAAAAGATTTAAAATAAATTTTTTAATTTTAACAATTTATAATTTATTTTAATACTATCCTGTTGGCTCTTATTATTTCCCTAGAGAGTGGATAGCCTTATTTGAAATTTAACGTACATGAGAAATTTTTTTATAAATTATACAATCTATTTAAAATTCTTAAATATTGTATAAATCTTGATTGCATAATTTGTTAAATAATTTGTAAATTATATGTAATTTATCAATGAAATAGAATTATTGTTATTAGGCCCTATGTGACTTAATTAATGGACAATTGGTTACTTAATTTAATAATAATAACATGGATATAAATTTCATGATGGACAAGATTTACAATTTAAATTAATTTATAAATAAAGGGTCTTTATCTTACATTAGTATAATCTAAAGTTTGAGTACTCCATCGATTCATCTTATTGTAGAAGCATAGAGATTGTTAAGAGAGTTAAGCTCTTTTTTTATTTTGTGTGGTGCTAACGTTGAGAGATGGATTTATATGATACAAGTATTTCATCTTTCATAATTATTTTTTTAATTTATTTTTAAATTTTCTCATGCCATAACTTAAAAGTCAAGATTAGGCAATATTGCAAAATTGTAATTATAATTTCTTTCATAATTTATTTTATACTATTGGGTATTATATGATATACCAAATGAAACTTAAATAAATTGTATATATTATATGATTGAATAATTTCTTATTTATTGTTACATTTATTATATATATTTATTTCATAAAATATGATTTTTACTTGTTTAACCTAGTTAGTTTAATATATTCAAATTTTAACTCGTTGATTTTATTAATAAGATTTGTGATTTTTATCATTTATATTTTATATTTGAATCTCATTAGAAATGATTTTAAAGATTAGATAGTTTATAAGTATTATCATAAATTTTAAAAAAATAATTATATATGCAAAATATAAAATGAAACAATCTATTTTATTCCTATATTATTGTTAGAAAAATATGTACTCAAAATTATTGTGGATTGCAGGCGAAGCCTCATGTAAAAATACCAATTTTTTCTTAAATCTCAAGGTATTTTATCCCCCAAAAAAAGGGTATTACACTAAAAAGATATTTATTCTTTTTATAAGAAATAAGTGAAAAAAATTAAAAAAGAAAAGAAGTTGAAAATAATATCCTTTTTGTTTAGTTGGATGATAGAAAAAAAATGAAAGAGAAAAGAAATATAAAAAAGGAGTAATACTCATTGAAAAGTTTTATTGACACCTATGAACGTAAAAGGAATAAAAAATTAATTTATTTTAATTTTATTTTTAATTTTATTTAATTTAAAAATAAATTAAAATTATTGTTTAATTTAATTTAATTTTTATATAAATAATAAAAATTAATATTTATTTATTTATTTTTATTTTTCACATCTAAGCAAGAAAAAACTTTCTTTTCTTATTATTTTTTCTTGTCTCTTTACCAACAGACAAAGGTTCAATGAATTGTATTTCAGCTTTCTAATATCTTGTAGCTAACATCACCTCTTAAATGCCAATGTCATTTTTCCATTATTTTTCAGTTCATCGTTAAAGTTGAAGTGGTGTGTAACATCTTGTCAAAATCATCAACTAAGGAATATATTAACTTAGGGACGATATAAGTTTTTGTGAGAAATTAAATTTTTTTAAAAGTAAACTTTTATATAAATTTTTTAAAAAATGTTCAAAATTATTTGATACTTTTTATGAATAAATTTTTTATATTTTGTTTGATTTAATTATTAATTTTTTAAAAAATATTATTAAAACAATAATATATACTTCAAATTTATAATATAAAAGTAGAAATATTGGTAAATTTTTAATTGTTTTTATTTTTTTAAATTATATTTCTAATTTCTCTTCCAATCCATAATTTTTTTAAATTTGTAATTTTTTATTTTTTAAATTCATTATAAAAGGTGAAATAAACTTGTATAAAAAAATTTAAGATATTTTGTGTGTGTATATATATACATATGTGTATATTAATATTTTAAAATTGAATTTGAATTAAAAATAAAAATAATTTAAGATTTAATAATTTAATTGAGATTGAACTGATATTGAATCAAAATTATAATATAAATTAAAAAATTTAATATATAATAGTTAAAAATAATTAAATTATCATAAAGTTAGACTTATATGTATAAAATGTGAAATATTTCAAGTATTATCAAATAATTTTATAAATTTACAATTTAAATTGACATTGATTCTAATTTTCTTAATGCATGGCTTTCATTTATAGAGATAAAATAATTTTTAACTGTTTGGGACTTTGAATTATAAATTTGTATACAGTATCAAGCAAAGATGACTGTTTTTTTTTTAAATTAATAGATTGAACTATGAAAATCAAGATCAGTTCGAATGGTTTGATCAATTCATTATTGATTAAATTTTTTATTATTTTTTTATTTTTTAAGGGTTAATCAAGCTAATTACTAAACTAACCAGTTGGTTTTACTATATTTCTATTATATTATATTATATTATAGTTAATATATTTATTATTTATTATTTTTAAAATAAAAAATTATGTATTTCTTATTGATTATATATAAATTTAAGAGAATTAATTATTTTTTATATTTATTATTTAATTAATATTTGTCTTCATTTAGATTATATCCTACTTTATTTATATTAAGATAATTAAGAGATATATATATATATATATATATATATATATATATATATATATATATAATTAAGAAGCCTAATTTTTGGATATAAATATGTTTTATTTTTTTAGTTAATTAAAATATTACAAATTTATAATTTAAAAAATTATAATAAAAAATAGAATAGAAATATAATTTAAGGAAATAGATAATTAGAAATAATTGAAATTTATTAATATTTGTTATTTTTATATAGTCATTTTAAAAGATGTATTAATTATTTTGATAACGCTTTTTAGAAAGTTTAAAATTAAATGAAATAAAATATATGAAATTAAATTTTAAATAATATTAATTCTTTAGTACTAATTAAATAACTTTGAGGGACAAGTTTACAGGAGAATTTTCTTTCTATTTTTTGTGTGAATTAAATAATTTAATATATAAAAATTTCTTCTTACCAAAAAAGTATGAATAAATAATTTTTAAAATTTATGAAAAATAAAAAATTTATTTTTTTATTTTAACAATTAATAACTAAATAACTTAAAATTTTCTTATTTTTCTCATCATTTCTTACCTTTAGCATAAAGGAAATATAGCGTCACTTTTTTCATATTTTTTTGGCCGAATAGCATCACTTTGGAATATCCGCGGCGATGGGATAAAGTCAAAATGCAATTAAATTGGGCTGATTTTGCATTTTCTAAAGTTAAAATCGTCGGCGTATACTGTATAATTCACGTGAGTCATCACCGTTCAGTATCTTTGACTTTACGGGTAACTTTCTTCATTGCCGCTTGAAAATATCCCACCCTTCGCTGTCAATCACCCTTTCCATTGTGCAAGCTTTTTTGAAAATTAAAATTGGCAAGTGGCTACGGCCAAAAAAAAAAAAAAATTGGCAAGTGGTTACGGTCAAAAAATAAAAATAAAAAAATTGGCAAGTGGCGAACGACGGCCAACCATTTGGCCCCTTGCTCTGTTAGCTGCTTGCTGCTATTTATTGATTTATTGACTCCTGAGCATTGACTCGTATTTAGTATTTTTCCCCCCTTTTTATTAGTTATTACATTTAATCAAATTCACAAAAATTAAAAAATAATTTTATTTAATTATTTTTAATAAACTTTTAAAAATTATCCTTAATAAAAATTTGCACTATATTTTAAAATTTGTAATCAAATTTAAATACTTATGTAAATCCTTTTTCTTCGTTTCTCTCTTATTAACTTAATTTTTATGCATTTCTCCGGGAAAAATACTCCCTCCTCCCATCCTTTTTCCAAGTAATGTTTCAAATTCAATCACAGCACGGAAGCTTAATTTCTTTGTTTTGCCATGGACGAAAACTCTTTCCGGAGATTTTTTGGTTAAAACTTCATTAACTTTTCAAACATTATCTTCTAGTACACTAACTTCACATCCTGTAAAAAAAAAAGTCAAATAAAATAAAATCATTTTGATTTAGTTATTATATCAAACACTTCCTGTGCATTAAAAATAACATCCTCAATGAAACTTAAACCTCTGAATATAGCTTCCACAATATAATATATAAAGATTAAAGCTTTCAGAAAACTTTCGATAATAATTTATTCAGAGAAGCAGTATCTATTTACATTTGTTCATATTATTGGCATCGAACGTTTTACACGTCTCCTCCGTTGGTATTGTTTCCATAGAACAAAGCTCAGAAATTATGACAGCGATTTGTTTATCAATACTTGACGAAAGCTTCACCTTATTAAATCTTAAAGGATACGATGATGAAATTGATGGAAATTTATAGAACTCGAACACTGATAAAGCACACAGAAAAAAAATTGAGATAAGAAAAAAGTCAAAAAAAATATGAAAAAATAATGGATATATTATTATTTGAAAAATAATAGATAAGTAATAAGTGATAGAGGGAATATCTCTTCTACTTCATCGACTTCCTCAAATCTAGAAAAAATAAAATCACATTCAACCACAAATTATTTTTGGTAAACACAAAATCAGTATAAATTTGTTGAGAGTTATTTATATTTTTGGATTCCGTTTGAAATTTTAATTCCTTTATTTTGATAGAAAATATATTCTATAAAAATGTAGTTATAAAATATTAAAAATAATAAAAAATATTTAATTTATTCAATATTAAATATGAAGAATGATTTAAAAAAATGATATTCTTTATGTCAAGAAGAAAAAATTTTGTTCTCCCCTATCATATCATAAGTATCATTATATTTTAATTAAGGTATATAAATGACATATCATTCATTCATTTTATACAAATAAATGTGATGATATTTCAATAAAAAAATATCTTCTAGCAAAATAACGATTAAAATTTGCATAAATTAAAGACTATTTCACACTTAAATTATTACATTAATGGTTGGTTAATACCTTGAACTTTACTAATTAATTGTATTATCTAATATAATTAGATTTTGTATAAAAATATTTGATAAAATCAAATATTTATTACTAATTATTTATATGTGAAATAACATATAAGGATATATATATATATATTATAATTTATTTAAATATTATTTTTCTTTCATAATATTATAAATTTTAATCTATTATTTATTAGATTAACTTCTCTTCTAAAAATATCTCTTATATCATTTGTATAGAAACATACATAATTATTATTTTTTTGGAATAATATATATATTTTTTATAATTCATATCAAATAAATATAATCAAATATCATTTTTAAAATTAAATATAAAACTTATAAGTCTGTTATTAAGAATATTCTTGAATTATACGTTTTAAGTATAAAACATATCTCTCACAATGTTTCCTCTTTTTTTTAATCTTAATATGTATTACCTTCTTACATCCAAATTATACTGTTTATTTACCAAGAATTACACGATTTGGCAAAAAAAAATATAATTTTACTAATGCATTTTTATTATTTTCTATAAAATGAAAACATATATTCTCCATTTGTTTTACACTATTTGACATAAGAAAGATGATTATAGCCATACATTTTTAATTTTATGTATATATATATTAATATAATTTATTATACTTATTTAATTTTCTTCTAATAAATAAGTAATTATAATTATAATTTATTATATTTGTTAAATTTTTTTGAGAAATAAATTACTAGAATTTTCTTATAAAATTGTACAGCTAGAAA
The DNA here is from genome assembly GCA_020226215.1 of Sindora glabra. Classification (NCBI taxonomy): domain Eukaryota; kingdom Viridiplantae; phylum Streptophyta; class Magnoliopsida; order Fabales; family Fabaceae; genus Sindora; species Sindora glabra. The sequence goes on along the minus strand of CM035227.1, from coordinate 106,218,789 downwards.
TAAATGAATCTTTTTTACATCAAATACAAATCAATTGCTTCAAAAGTACCTAACTTTTTTTAAAACAATTGATTGAGGACCAATCAATTACAAAAAGTTACTATTGATCAAATATTTAGTTGATTGATTTGTTCAACCAACTAATAAATCAATCAACAAGAAACATTTAATTAGTTGGATCAAGAAAACTCTTTCCTAAGCATCCTCAAACTATTTAAAAGATGTTATTAAGTGAATTAAATTTCACAATCTTATGATGAAATGTCACTTTATAAGTAATTTCATTTCCTTGTTTTAAAGAAAATATAGTATTACATAATTCATGTTCTTTTTTCTTTTTGCCTAAATATCTAATATATGACAAATCACATTAAATTCTCAACTAATCCAATTACAAGTTGGGTCAAACATCAAATCTTCTTTATTATCTATCGCACTTAAATGATTACACAAATATTAAGAAAATAATTTTATTTATTTATTTTTAATAAATTTTTTAAATTATTATTTAATTTAAAATTAAATTTTACTTCATTCTTATTTCAATCTTTATTTAAAATTTGTGGTTAAATTTAAATATACAAATTAGTCTTTTTTCTTCATTTCATGTACAAAATCTAACACGATTGCAAATGGAGGAAAAAATGAAACAAAATTTATTGAAATATTTTAAAATAAAATTTTAAAATGAAATAAACTAAAATAAATATATTTAATACTTTATTAAATTTTTAAAATGATAAATAAAAATAATTTTTTTAAAAAAAATAATAAAACACAAAGGAATTAGGAAACTCTCATTCTCTTCGCAAGGCCAAGGTGGTGCGTAACTCTTCTTTTGGTGAAAAGGAAGTAGAAGCCCAAAGACTTCATATAAAGAGACTCTAGGATGGATTATTTATGTTCGGAAAGAAAGAATGTGAATAGTAGGGAAAGAAAATTTTAAATTTTGACATTTTTTTCTCATTTAGATCGAGTAAAAAGAAAAATTAAAGGCATAAAAAATGGTTATAGCTAGTTTTTTAGTACATTCAAAAAAAAATTTAAAAAAAATCATCTCTATTTTCCTTCATATTTAAAATTTAATATTTCTTTCTTTCTTTCCTATTCTCTATTCATCCAAATAAAGTCTACGAGCAGCGCACCCAGGCATTTTAATTGATGGGACTATATGCATACATGGAAAGGATTTAAATTTTCTCTCTTTTCTTTCATTAATTTTTTTATTTTTTAAAAAATAAAAATATAATTTTTATTTTAAAATTCAATATTTTTATTGAAACTTATAATTTAAAAAATCTATTATTCACCATGTCTTTCTTTTAATTATAAAAAGAAAATATTATAAGCATTAAAAATAAATTTTACAAATTTATTCTATTATCCTTGTTTAAAGATAATTATTAATTTCCATCTGAAACTCAATTTAAATTTTATGTTTTAATATATATAATACTGCTGGTTGAAAAATTGATAGGTCCTTTGAATCTGTCACATTCTCTTCCATTTCGGATTTCATATGCGACTGTATATGCAACTCAATTTTATATATCTGAGCACAAAAAAGAAAATTACAGATATAACCAACAATGAACATGGTGCGATCGTATCAAGAATATGAAACATATAATACTATAACAATGGATAAGTTAATTAGGGCAATAAAATTGAAAAGGCTGAATAGAGTTTATATGAAAATGTTTAAATTTTTAAGAGTTATATAGGAATTTTTTTAACAAAATAAAAAATATAAGAAAATTTTTACAACTTTTGTCAGCTTTGAAGTAGCTAAAACCATTCTAATAATAATAATTAAACAAAAAACTAGCTCCCTAATATTATTTTGTGCTGTGAAACATCTTTTAAAATCATGATTGCTTTTCAACGCATTATTATAAAATTGATGACATAAACAAAAAGATAGCTCATGATTCTAATATAAAAAACAAAATTGTCTAAAAGAGATCAAAAGATTGCGAAGGGGACTGCTTTTAATTAAAAATATACGGTATATTTATTAAAAGAGTCGAACATGGTAGAACTAAATTGTTAAAATATATTAAAATATAATATATTAATCATTATAAATAAATAAATTATCATGTAATATTAAAATTATATATATAGATAGATATCAAATAATTCAAATATTACCAAACAATTTCATACTTTCATGAGTTCTATATCACAACTTATAATAAGTAGCACACAATAAACTATTTTTTTTAATAATAAGACTAATAATTTACTTAATATGCATATATAAAATTTTAGATTCATATTTCATATATAATAAAAAAACAAAGTCCAAAAATAACTTTAAGTATCACTGTAAAGTGTAGGCTTCATAAAAAAGCTTTTATCTTAGAATGTAACAATACGATAAAAAAATCATATAACTACCGGTAAATTTGAGTCCCGTGTATTTCTTAAGAAATATAGGGGATAAATTTTAAAGAGAGATAAATGGATATAGAATTTATTATGATTTAAAACTGTGCGTCATAATAAGAAAGAACTAATGAATTTTAAAATAATAATTATATCTTTATTTTTTTAAAAATGCAAAAAAGAAAATAAATGGTAAACAACCAACATGTGCAAGGGATGATTGTGTGTATCTTTATGCATCTGCATGATCTCCAATCGTTTCCAACAATGATTAATTGTTTGAGAATATTTATTTTAATCTTATTCTCTTACCATCTATTTGTCATGTGTTAAAATCAAAATTATTGTAAAAAATAATATCCTAAATTGAATCATGTGAAAAGAATAATAATAAATGTGAAAAAATAATTTATTATTATTTGATGAATCTATTGTGAGATGAATATAAAATTAGGATTTACTACAAGTTACAAACTATTCATGATTGATCTTGATTGTAAACTTTAATAAGGATTTGCTACTCGTATCAACTTTAAATAAGAACTTGATTGGGGAGACTTTCTGATACCGATGGAGAGTATTTAGAATCAATTATAGAATTTAAAAGTAGTAATCTTTATTTATATTGATAATATTAGTGGATCTATCCATCATTGAAAATTACTTATTACTACATTAGTTAGGTTAGATTGGCACTGGACCTAAACTATTTAGTTATTTTTATATGTCATTACCACATTAGTTAAGTTAGATTAGCACTGGGTCTAAACTATTCAATTACTTTAATATTGGGTCAAATCTTCTTACATTTTATTTTATTATTGAATTAATAAGTCCATGATAAAAAATCTAATGATCTCTTATAAAAATCATGTAATTCAACAATTCAATAATAATGACCATTTTAATAAGATGTAAAAGATAATTATAATATCTTTACACCTATTGATCTAAATTGAGATAACAAATATCCAGTAATATAAAATATAGTTTTTGATAAGGATATCAATGAAATACACACACACACACACACACACACACACACACACACTTGTACCTCATTGATCATATGTAATATTCGATAAAGATGTACATAACAAGATTGTATTTAATAAGATATACATAATAAAATTGTGACAATACATATAAATCTTTATACACTAGGTTAAAGTATTCACCTAAGATGTTAAATAAGAATCATAATTCTTAATACAGTATTGAAACAGAATCTAAATGTCTTTATAAATATATCATAATAAAAATGCACACAATATATGACAAAATATGAATATCTCAGTATGAATATTTCATTTATATATATCTTAAGAAAATAATTTACATTATACAACTTCTACCAACTCAAAATATCAAAAGACTTAGCTAATCCTATAATAATTACGCAATTATGAATATTCCTACTGCTAAACCTTTGGTTGGTGGATTTGCAAGCATATGATTTATGAAAATATGTTCAATACATGTAATATGCTCTTGTATCTTCTTTCACACAAATTGATATTTTATATCAAAATATTTTGTACAGACAGAACTTTTATTATTACGAGAGAAGTTTATAGTAGTAGTATCGTCGTAATAGATGGTCAAGGGTCTTAAATTGCTTTCAACAATCTCAAAACTAGCCATAAAGTTCCTTAACCATACAGCTATGCAAGTGACTTCATAATATGCAACATATTTTGTTTCCATAGTAGAGGTTGTTGTTAAGAACTACTTTACACTTTTCTATAACATAATTCCTCCGCCATTATAAAGATGTATCCAGATGTAGATTTGTGATCATCCGAACAGTCAGTAAAATCTAAATCTAAGTGGCCTATAACTATAAGATCTCCCAATCTCTTATATGTCAGTATGTAGTCTTTTGTACCCTATAGGTATCTCATAACTCTTTTTGCAATAATCTAATGTCTTTAGCCAAGATTACTCAAGTATCTCTCTAGTACACTAATAACATAAAATATGTTAAGACATGTACATATTTAAGCATACATCAGGCTACCAACAATCGACGCATATAGGATATTTTTCATTCTTTCTATTTCAACATCATTTTAAAGATATTAAAACTTAAAGAAAATTTTCCTTTTTGAAATAAGTGTAGAAACTTGACAGCAAGTTAATATGTTAAACTTTTTTAGTACTTTTTCAATAAAAGTCTTTTAAGATAAACTAAGCAAATCTCAAGATCTATTACAAAGGATCACTATCTCTAAAACATAAGAGACATTTTCAAGATCTTTCATATCAAAATGTTTAAACAATATTTATTTTGTCTCGATCAATAGGTTCATGTCATTGCGTGTAAGGAGAATACCATCCATGTATAGCACCGGAATAACAAAATTGCCCACACTTATCAACATATAAATACACTTATCCACTGTATTCTCATTGAATCTAAGAGAAGTCACTATGTCATCAACTTGAGGTATTACTATCTAGAAGCTTGTTTTAAGTTATAAATGGACTTTTTAAATTAATACACAACGTACTCTTTTCTTTTCTCTTGAAAATCATTTGGTTAATTCATATAAATAGTCTCTATTAGATCACTATTCATGAAGGCTATTTCTATATCCATCTGATGCAGTTCTAAATCAAAATGAGTCACAAAGCTACGACGACATGGAATAAGCCTTTAGTTGAAACTAGTGAAAAAGTTTCTTTATAATCTATACATTCCTTTTAGGTGTAGCCTTTTGCCATTAATCTGGCCTTGTACCTTTTAAATTTATTAAGAATAGTTTGAACTTCACCTCGAGCACTCCTCTTGATCTTGATAACCCATTTGCATTTAACCAACTTACAACTTGCAAGAAGTTTCACTAAATCCTATACTTAATTCTTATACATTGAAGCCAACTCATCCTTCATAATATTTATTTAGTCAGAATAATTTAAATTGGACATAGCTTGAGAAAAAGTTATAAGATTAATATCATCATTAATATAATGTTCATACTCCTACAAATATACAAGATAATCATTAGAAATTATTAATTTGTGAACTCTATAAGATCTTCTCAATAAAATTTCTTCATTTACTTCATCTAATTCAATATCTTCTATCATTGGTTGTATTGGATCAATTGGTGGAGTAATAGAAAATAATTCTTCTAATATTGGTGCCAATGGAACAATTGTTCTATCTTCGAAGAAATTCATGATATATGGTATTTGGCTCTTATTATCCAACTCATCCTTAAATAAGATGGCTCAATCAAACTTAATTATTCTAATTGAATAACTTAGACAGTAAAATCTACTTCCTCTTAAACTGCTACAGTACCTAATAAAGTATTTACTAATAATTTTTAAATTAAGTTTTCTTATGGATGGAATGTGTAGCTTTACTTTAATTTTGCAATCCTAAACTAAAAATTGTTGCAAACTAGTCTTCTTATCGTATAATAATTCATAAGAGGCCTTAAGTACTAACTTACTAGAAACCTAATTTAAAATGTATGTCGTTATTCTCAACACATCACTCCATAATAATTCTAGTAATGAAATATGGGCTAGCATGCATCTCATCATGTCATAAGAGTTCTATTCCTCCTTTATGTAATTCTGTTTTGCTCCGGTGTACTAAGCATGATGTAATTTGTTTGAATTCCACAATATTATAGGTATCTCGCAAAGAGACCAGGTTTTCTTCGTGTTTCATCGTACCTATCATAATACTCTCTACCTCTATCAGAATTAATGTATTTTATCTATTTCTCTAGTTTCAATTCAATTGCCACCTTGAATGACTTGAAAACTTCTAGCAATTCTGACTTATCACTGAGTAGCTTCACCTAATCAAATCTAGAGTAATCATTAGTAAATGTAATGAAGTATTTGTAACTACATATAGTATTAAGTGTAATAGGCTCACTAATATCAGTGTGGATCAGTTTGTAGAACATTCTATTTTCTACTTCTTTTATCCTTTTTGGCTCTAATTGTAAGTTTTCTTTTAATGCAATCTATATATGTTCTGAAATCTTAGAAGTTCATATCACGAAATACTTCTTCCTTCACAAGTCTCCCAATTCTTTCTTTAAAGATATGTCCTAATCGTCTATGCCATAACATTAAGGATCTTTTATGAATTCGACACCTTTTCTTACCCATAATAAAGTTTATAGAGTTTAAGAAATTAAGATTTAAATCAATTTCGTATGAATCATCACACATAGAACTAGTACTAACAATAGAAGATTTATAAAATGTTTTAACTTTTCCATCTCCAAAATAATAAGAGTATCTAACAGAATCTAAAGCAATAACTGAAATTAAATTTCTTCTCATAGAAGGTACATAAACTACATTATTCAATAAAAGCTCATGTTCAATCTTCAACTTCAACTTCACTGGTCCTATATACTCCATTTCAACTCTATCTCCATTTTCAAGTCTTAAAATTAGTTATCCTTCATTTGGTTTCCTCATATTTATCAGTTCCTGAAAAGAATTAGTCATATGAATAGTCGTATCAATATCTAACCATCAAGAGTTTGATGGTACATTAACTTTGACTTAAAATAGATTAAAGCTAGATGGGTGCCTTTTTTTTTTCTTCTTAACCCATTTCTTGTATTTAAAACACTCTACTTTTTTATGCTCATACTTTTTCCAAGACCTGCAATTACCCATAAATTAGGCCTTATTCGATTTATAGCATTTTTGTCTACTAGATTTACTTTTTTTCACCCTTCTTTCTTCCATTGGTATAGCATCCCTTACTATTTTTTTTATTAGACCTTCCACCATGATCTAAATGTGAGCCATGAGAGATATAATTATCTACCTAAGCCTTTCCTTTCTTTATGTTTTCCTTTGCTTGTGTAATAATTGAAATTAACTCATTAATAGTCCATTTTGATTTCCAAGTATTATAAGATATTTTTAAAATGTCAAATTGAGGCGGAAATGACTCCAGCACATACCAAGTTAAATAACTTTCTTTCAGATCAATTTGCATAGTTTTCAGTTTGTTGTAATAGTTAACCAATTTCAAAATGTGCTCTTGCACCTCGCTAACACCATTGTACAATGATTTTTCAAGCAATGAAAGATATTGTCCCTTCTCAATCTTATCAAACTTCTTATACTTCTCAGCTCTAGAATCTAAGAACTTTTTTGTATTTGTTATTTTAGGAGTGCTCTCTGTTATTGTTTTGTTCATTGTATACTTTATTATCGTTAAGCATACTTAGTTAGAGTGGAACCATTTTTTATGATATTTTTCTAATCTATTGTGAATTCAGTATTAATTTGAGATTTTGTTTCCCTAATTGTCAGGTTAAGGTTATAAAATGTTAGATATAGCTTTAGTGATTCAGTCAAATCTTATGATTAGTCATATTGAACGTCTTAATTGTGTTTAATTGCATAGGTAAAAAAGTTAAGGAAACAAATTTTGAAAACTTTAATTCATGTTTATTCTTAATCATGTTAGAAATTTTTCCTCAGTAAATTATGTAATTAAACTTAGTATTATACTATAAGGCTTAATATCGATAGAGCATTCAAGGCCTTGTAATATAATATAAGGACTAAATATTATACTTTTAAAATTTTAATACTAATAGGATGATGAAAATTTTAGAAATATAATACTCATTCCAACACTTATGTCATTACCAACAAATTATATTAATAATATTATACCGATAAAGTATTAAAATATTATTAATATGATGCTTTCCTTAATCCAACTACTATTTTATTAAAAATGAACAAAATTTTATGTAATTGGGCTTACAATAGGTGGCTCACAATTATATAAAATTCTATAGTATAACATAAGCCTAAACAATTTTTTAAAGTTATTTTCCTATACATACATATGCATAAAAAATAATTAATGGATAAAAAACCTTGTAAAATATATGTGGAAGCCTAATATAAAAAAATATAATAGTAAAATTTTCAGCTCAAAATAATATTAATTAGTCATTTAAATTAAATATTAAAATAATTTTAATTCTAGAAAAATTTTAAAAAATATCTAATAAAAAAATTCAGCTTGGAAAGTGAAGCTCAAAACAATACAATGTTATTTTTATTATTTTTTTAATATCAAAAGACATTTCAAAATTGATTATTTTGAATTCTAATCATAAATTCCCAATCAAAACAAAATATGATACGAAGACTTTCCATTAAAACAAAAAACCAAATTTTTTTTCCCAATAATCAATTTTTTTCTTCTTAATCAATCTTCCATGGCTAAAGCCAATCTTCCCAACGCTGAAGTGTCTAAATCTTTGACCTATGAAACCTAGACTCAAGGATTAGTAAAAAGAACCTTCTATGCCTAAGATTTCTCCCAAAAGGGACATTGTAAATTTGGTTTAAAAATGCCAAAATAATTTATACCGTAAAATGCTAAAAATTAAATTTTGAAATGTATGTTTCACGTCTTTTGAAAATAAAAAAAAGATTAAATATGAAATCATTCAAACGTTGTTTGATTTTAATAACTATTAAATTATAATAGAAATGCCGCATCCAATGTGCACCATATAAAGCAACTAGGGATGCAACCAATTTTTTTTATGAATCAAAAAATGAAAACTAATGAATCTATAATTTTTATAAATTAAAAATTGATTAAAAATTACATATGAATATATAATTGTATCATGATTTGCTAATGAAATACATATTTGCATATAAATTTATAATATTTCACATCCAAACAAATTCATCCAAAACATATATAAAAAGCCAATCATGAATGAAATATAAATATATAAATCTTCTTCACATACAGTATATATAACATTCATAAAGTACGAAATAATACATATAACAAAAAAAATAAATATATATGAAGAGTTATGATATATTTTGAGATTCACAATGAAATTTCATTCAAAATATATCTATCATATGATATAAAACTATGAAATTTTATTCCTGAATTCACAAAATAATATATTCAATCTACATAATTCAATTACTCTAATACCAATTATTAAAATTAAAATTTTATAAAAAAAATCCCAAATTGGATCATGTGAAAAATAATAATAATAATAAATGTGAAAAATAATTTATTATTACTTAATAAATCCATTGTGAGGCGAGTATGAAATTAGAATTTGCTATAAGTTACAAACTATCCATAATTAGTCTTGATCATGAACTCCAATAAGGATATATTATTGTTATCAACCTTAGATAAGAACTTGATATAGAGAGTGTTTAAAATTAATTATAAAGTTTAGGAGTAGTAACCCTTATTTATATTGATAACATTAGTGGATTAACTAATCATTGAGAATTACCTATTATTACATTAGTTAGATTAGATTATTATTAGGCCTAATTATTCAGTCATTTTATTATTAAATTAATGGGTCTACGATGAAAAGTCTAACATCATTAAGATTCATCGACTCATGGAATTGCATTATTTTTATAAATAATATTCTTAATCTTTTAATAAATATATATTAAATTAATAATTTAAAGATGAAATTTGCTTGTTATACCTTCCGTAATATGTAAATATGCCCTTCCTATGTATATTTTAGTGAGAATCCTATATTTAAATGTCAACAATTTAAAATTAATCACATAATTAAATCTTGAATGTAAGATTGACATATTAGTTCAAGATTTAATTAGTTATTCATCTTTGTCTCTATTATTTTTTGAAATCAATGAGTCATTTGATTCATATGGGGAAGTAGGTTTTCATGAGAAATTAAAATTTTCATAAAACAACTTTTTACGTGAATTTTTTAGAAAGGGTTTAAAGTTGTTTAGTTGATATTAAGAAAATGATTGTCTTTGAGAAGTGAGTTTTTATATCTTTGTTTGGTTTAGTTTTGTACTTCTTAAGAAGTGTTAACAAAATGATTATAATATCTTTAATATTATTATAATATAAATAAATAAATAAATTTTAATTATCATTAATTAAATTTAGTAATAATAATTTTGTCCTTATATTTGTAAAGAACATAAAAAGTAAAACTTACCAAGGGAAGGTGGATAAATAATTTCTCATATTTTATGGGAGATAGTATTTCCTAAGAAGTTTTATTTCTTTTCAGATAATGACCAACCAAAGAATTTACTTTTATTTATTTATTTATCAAGAAATTAAACTACTTATGTTATTGTTACAAACTAATCGACCCACAAATATCACAATTAAGAATGGAGTTTCGTTATGATGTAGGCTTTGTTTGTTTTAATGGAAGATATTTTTCATAAAAATATAGTTCTAAAATTTCAAAATGATTAAAAATGATATATATATTTAATATTAAATGCAAGAATTTTAATGAAACATAATTTTTTCTTTTTTAAAAAAAGAAAGGTATTTTCCTGCACTATCACCGATGTCATTTTTTTAATCATAAGATATAAATACATATTGTATTCCTTTATTTATTAAAAAATATTTTTTTATAAAAATATATTTAAAAAAATAAATGGAGCATAATTAAGAGCAACATTATTCTCCTAAGCCACAATATTTCTTTCACATTATTGATATATAAATCAAACTAAATTATTTTTCTTAAATTATTAATGTTTGATGACATTTCTTTTTATTCTTCCTTTTAAAAATATTATCACATGATAATTTTCTACAATAATTACATTAAAAATATTAATACCCATATTCTTTCAAATGTATATATTATTCATTAATAATTTTCCAAATATATTTTTTCCTAACTAAGATTTTTTGGATCCATTTTTTATGTCAACTTGTAATGTGTGCACCAAACAATAAATTAATAAGCTTTTTAAAATATGTATTGGCTATGCAAGCATTTGATCATTACTAAATTAATTGGTCCCCTCCCCAACCTTTTTTTTTACCTTTCAACTCTCACATATTCAAATTTTTTTATTTAATTTGGAAAGTTTAAATTTTGTGAATAGAAAATAATATTATTATGAGAGTTTTATCTCCTAAAAAAAGTCCAATCTGATTTGACTCTAAATTAGTCGACAACCCAATATAACTTATCAAATATTGGAGGTTCACAAAAAAAAAAGAAAAAATATTATTCATATTACAAACAAAGTATCTAGAATACATCATTATGGATATAGAAATACTAAAAATACTCATATCCAATTGATTTTAACCAAATCGATGGATATTTTACTTAATAAATCTTACTAAAATTAGATTTATTACTTAATAATTTGGATTTGGATTTGGATTTATCTATTAAATATCTAATATATTTTAATTTTTTTTGAATATCTGTTAATATTAATTTATATAATGTATAAGTTTATCTTTTACAAATATTCAATGAATCTTGATTTTTTTAAGTATTATATTAGACTCGTTTAAATAATATATTTTATTATTAACATATTATTATATAAAATTAATATTATCACATATATAAAAATATTGTAATAATTTATTTAAGATAAATGATATTAAAAAATATTTAAATTTACATTAAATTATAAAGATATTTTAAAATAATATTTTTATTTATAATATTAATTTATATAATATAAGAGTATTTAATTATAATATGAATAAATAAACAATTATTATAAAGTGATCTAATGTAACCTACATTTATCTTAAAATTAATATAAATAATATGGATAAGTTAAAATAAGAATGGATGTGAATGAGAAAATATATATAATTCATAATTGTTAAGTATAATTATTATCAATAAGAATGATATAATCTATATTTATCCTAAAGTTATTATGAATCATATCAATGGATCAAAATCAAAATGAATATGAATGAGAAAATAGATATAATTCATAATTAAGTGAAAATTTCATCAATAAAAAATAAATATTTTTTTTATTTTTTATTATAAAATTTTAAAATTATAGTTATATTAGTGTGTTTAAAAGGATCCATTTTAGATCTTTTAATTAGGTCTCATCAGATCTTTAATAGATTTAGATCTTTAATAAATTTAAAATAGTGAATCCTTAATAAGTTTTGTTTTAATTGGATTTAGGTTAAGTTTACCTAAATCCATTCCATTGTCATCCTTACATGGATATATCAGAAACTAAAAGGGAGAAAACATCTAAAGTTGGACTAAATAAAATTGAAAGATCTACTTGTTCTTCCAATTCCTTTTTAGCTAACCTATCAACACATTAATTATCTTCTCTAAAAATATGGCTAATAGTTTTATCTTGAAACTTCTGCATCTGATTCTTGCATTTAATAATTATAGGTTTATTAATTTCTTCATTTTTCAAAATTACATGGGAATCTAATTGGATGTGTAAGTGTGTAATTCCAATCTATAAAGCAAGATTGATGCCTTCGATAAGTTCCTAAAGCTTGACAATAGCATTACTTGTTCGACCTAAACCTTTGTAGAATCCTCTTTCTAGTAACCTATGAAAACTTTGATAAAACCACTAATTCCTACAACACCGAATTGCCTAATGCTACACCATTAATGTAAAAAACACACCATCTATGTTCAAGGCATTACCATTTAACATAATTACAATTTAGCTTTTGACCCTGTTTAAGAGATTTTCTGCTAAACATAAAGAAAGATGCAATAGCTCTAGCTTGAATTTGATTAGCTAGTTGAAATAATTTGATTATCATTTGGATGGAAAGCTATGTTTCCATGAGCAATATTATTTTAAAAAATCCCTATACCCATTGTAAACAAGACACCTTATGGTATATTAAATCTATAATAAGAAACCTTGAATTTATAATTAACTTTTATCCAAGCATGAAAGTGCTCTTTTGTAACTTTCTAGGAATCCTAATATAATCCCAAAGTTTCTTAATAAAAACACAATCTCTAAAAAGATAACTTTGAGATTTAGGATTATTATGACATAAAGAACATTCTTTTTCCTCAAAATATTTCTTTGTTTCAACATAGCTCTAGTTTTAATCCCATAAGTCTCCAAATTTATTTCCCTTGTAACCTTTCAAGAACTTCTTCCTTCACAATCATGGATTTAATAAAGTCATATGTTTCAAAGAAGGAAAACATCCTATCTTTAAAGTTACCCTAAACCAGTTCACTTCTTTTAGGATTTATGGTATTGATATGAATAGATTAAATAGATTAAATAATTTCTAATTAAAATTTTTTCTAAAAGTAAAGAAATCCCAATGTGTAGGAGAGATAATAAGATCTTTTACTTTCTAGTTTACTTGCTCCAAGGTTAGATGGCTATGAAATATATATCTAAGAGCTTAAGTACCTAACCAAGTATCTTTTTAAAAATTTATAAATTGATCATTGTGAGTAACCCATTTAATTCCTAATTTGAGATATTCCTTAACTTTTCTCATACCTTACTAAATTAGGGAAGTGACAACTCTTGGTTTAGTTTATTGAGAATATATTTATTGATAGGTATTTGACTTAAGGTTTATTTCTCTTATTTAAGAACTTTTAGTTTAGCTTTATGAATAAAGTGAGATTTCTATAATGGGTTCCCTTAGACCATGGTCCCTTTTATCAACAATTTGAGTGACTTCTTCTAACTAATTAGGTGTATTTTTCCTTTTTTCTAGGTTAGAACCCTAAAGGAAATCCTGTGAAGTAGCATCAATTTTGTTATAGACACCTTTAGCACTAAAGGAGCATTGCATATAATGATTAGGAATGCTTTCCAAGATAAAATTTATCCAAATTTTCCTTCTTACTAAATTAATATTTCTATCTTTTAATCCACTTAATTTTGCTCTCAGCTTATCCAAAATAAAATCAAAGGATTAATTTCTATTGGTTGCATGGATAAAGAGCCCCAGATAAGTACTAAAATTTAGGGTTCTCTCTATGTTGAGCAAAAAAGAAATTTCAGTTCTAGCATCACTAGAGGCATTAGGAGAGAAGAAAATCTTAGATTTTATCTCATGACCATTAAGTCTTAACTTAGCATAAAACTCCTTCAATATGTGCTTAACAATAGTTGCATTTCTAGCAATAGCTTAGGCGAGTAGAATTATGTCATCAACAAAGAAGAAGTGGAAAAATACAAGACCCTATCTTGAGGTAACCAAAGGTTTCTAACCACCAAACTCCACAGCTTGTTAGATAAAAAACCCCAAATATTCCACACAGGGGATAAATAAGTAAGGTGAAAGAGGATCACCTTATTTTAGGCTCCTTGTAGGTTGAAAAGATTCCAATTTACCTCCATTGACTAAGATAAAAAATTCTTGTTACATCATAAATCTTTTAATCTTAGAGGAAAATCATAATATTCTAACATTTTCACACTAAAAGCCCATTCAAGCTTGTCATAAGCCTTTTCTAGGTCTACTTTCACTAACATTAAGTTAGTTTTCCCATTCCTTTGTTTAATTGAATGATACATTTCTTAAGTAATAATGATGTTGTCAAAGCCATGTCTTTTAGAAAGGAAAGCATTTTGAAAAGGAGAAATGATATCATTCAAGATAAGCCTAAGTCTCTCAACTATAATATTTAAAATCATTTTGTAAATGGCATTATAAAGACTTATAGGTCCAAGCTAATTAACTTTTTTAGGATTTGATTTTTTAAGGATAAGGACAAACAAGGTTTCATTAAGGAATGGAGGCATTGAAGAGGTAGTAAAAGTATTTTGAATAGTTATAATACCTTTATCTTTGATAGTGTTCTAAAATTTCTAATAAAACCTCGAATTAGAACCATTCGCACCAAGGAATTTATTGGCTTTTTGTGAAAATAAAGTAGCTTCAATCTCTTTTATAGAAAGAATAGCATGAAGAGATTCCAAGTAATTGGAAGGAATTTTAAAAGGCCATTCAAAGTTGTTATCTTAATTAAGAATAAGTTCTTGATTAAAGAAATATAACTTCATGTCAAACTCTTTTATTATCTAGGCTATAAAATACTGATCCCTAATCTAGTAACCATTATCATTCATTAGACTATAAGTTTTGTTCTTCTTTCTTCTCACTAGAGTTGTGATGTGAAAGAAGTGGATATTTTTATCACCTTTCAAATACTATTGGATCCTTGACTTCATGTGCTGAAACTTTTCTTCATCCATAAGAATGTCCTAGTATTTTTTTTAAAGATTCCTCCTCAAATTAGTTAAATAAAAGTTAGGATAGACAACTAACCTTCTCTCAATTCCACTAAGTCTAGCAAGGATTCTTCTTTTCTTATGGAAGATATTACTAAAATTTTCCTTATTCTAGGTTAAAATGGTTTAAGTGAAAAGCTCTAAAGTTTCTTACAAACAAGGTTAGAATTAGTTGAAATTTTTTTAACCACTTTGGAAATGAGTAATGGTGGAGCTATATAGCTTCCATTTGAAAGGCTTTTAAAAATGGCAAACTAGAATCAAGGAATAGTTTAAGAAGGATGAAGAAATGGTCAAAATGGGGTTTAGGAAAATGTTCAACAATAGAATTTGGAAAATGAGCAAACCAATCAAAATTAGCATACATCTTATCTATTCTAGTTTGAATAAGATTAGGAGAGTCTTAAGAGTTGAACTAGGTAAAAAGAGGACCAATGAATCCTAAATCTATCATTTTACACTTATTAAGACAATTTATGAGAAGATTAACCTTTATATGATCAATTCATGTATTTAGATTTAATCCATGTAACTTGCAAAGTTCTATGTTAGGTATGTATCTAACTTGTAATGCTTAGATCCTATAAGTAGAAAATCTTCACCTCTAGGTTTGAATATTGGAATTGATGGAATTAATTTAGGAAGACTAAGGCTTTGTTTAGTGTAATTAATTAATAAATTAACTGATAATTAATAGTTGATTGTATTAGAAATGTTTGACAAAACTAGCTAAAAAATGTAAAATGATATAGGAGAACATGTTAATATAAATAGATATATTAGTTAATTAATTCAAATTTATTTTGAAATTAAATTATATTAATGTAATCAAAATATTTAAAATAAAAATATAATTACTTAAAATTTAATTAATTATATTTATAATATTATATATTTTATTTATTATTTAAATAATAATATAATGACATAAAATTTAAATTATTATATTTTATAACATCATCTATTTATATACTTACTTATTTTTCATTTATTCATATTGTGTCAATCAAGGCGTATCAAATATTTCTTTGTATAATTAGAAAATAAGTTGTTATTTAATTAGAAGAAGAGGGACAAATTTAAAAAAAAATATTAAAAAGTTATTAACTTATAAATTATAAGTTATTTTGAGAAACTTATGAAATAAGAACTTATAAATTATTAGTTTCTAGTATGCCAAATACCACTAGAAGCTAATTTACAATTTATTAATCAAGTCAATAACTTATAAGTTAATTTATTTGTTATGTCAAATATAAATTAAATTTTCAAGCATTTCAAACTTAGTAAATGGCTTTGAATTCAATTTTTAAAGACATCTTTATAAGAAGAGATTTATCATTTATTACTTATGCCTTGAATAAAGATTAATCTTGTACCTACTAAAAATGCTGTGAGATACCTTAAGTATAAATAAAAAAAACTTAAAAAATATAATTTGAAATTGAATTTATGAGCTTAGTTATAATAATGCACTTTTTTTATCAAATGAATGTTACTTTTGAACTTGGTCATCATCATTACTAATTAAAATTTTTATTTCTATTTCATGTTTAGTTTAAATTTTTTATAATATATTCCTCTCATTTTAAGAAAAAAATAAAAACATGCCGCTTTGAAGAAAATATTTTTGTAATTTAGGTCTCCTTAATGATGAGTCTATGAGAAAAAATAAGAAAGATTATATTTGTTAAATTTTTGTATAACTTTCTTTAATTTACTATGTTTTTACCTTTTCTTTTAAAGGTCTTATGATAATTACTAAATCCATTATATTTATATTTATGTGTAGTATGTAATAGTATAACTTTTTTTATAATATTCATTAATGGATCAAATTAATAACAAACAGAAAATAAAAAATAATTGTTGATTTAAATTTCGTCTTCACATATATTATATAATATTATGAAGGTTAATAAAAAAATTTAATTTTATTTTGACATTTATTTCATAGTAATCATAATATATAAATTTGATTCAATCTTGATTTTATAATGAATTAAATATAAACCCATACATACTATACGGACTCACTTACTAGTAGATAGTTAAAGGAAGACTCCTCATCTCCTAATTTAAATATTTAGAAAACCTTTCTAGGTCTCTTGTATTGAAGGAACATAAAAGGGTGATTTGTGGAAGTTGTTGGACAACTCCGGAAGATTAATCATAAATTCCCCCCATCTTTTTGATAATTCTACAAGTAGTTTTACTTTCTAATGTTGATTTGGTACGATAGATAAATGAAATAAAATAATAATTTTATAATTATTTTTGGTATGGATAAGAATGAAATGAATATTTCATTTATGATTGGTTAAATAAGAATGAAAAAAATGAGTCAATGATAATAATAATCTTATAAATAAAAAAGTATAAAATTGAAATCATATTTATGTGAATGATGATATTATTATTTTTATTTATAATTGAACATATATATAATTTGCAGTTGAACATGTATATTAAATAATAAAAAAAATAAAAAATATACGAGATGATCAATGATTAAAAAATAATATATTTTAAATTTAATTATCAAAATTATAATTAACACAAGATTTTATATAATAAAAACATCAAAAATTTAATTTATCAAATATTTTATATTAAATAATTTTAATAAAGAATATAAAAATATCTTATTTTTAAATTTTATTATTAAAAATACAACTACAAAAATATTTGAAAATAAAATATTAAAAGTATTATTTTATTATTTCTTAACAAATGATAATGTTGAAATATATGAAAAATATAAAGAATAATGATATAAAAAAAATTATTCCATTACTTTTATTTTGAAATGGAGATTCCATCATTTGTTAAAATAACCAGTGCCTTGGGATTTCATAGTACTATCAAATATTTTTTTATTTTTTAATTTCTATTTCATTGGATTATACTAAATATTTTATAAGATAATTAATATTTTATCATTAGATTATTTTTAATAATTGGGATTTATATTTTTTATTTTAACTCATTTATTTTAAAATATAAAAAAGTAATTTAATGATGAAGATATCAAACTTTTTAGAAGTGAAGTTCAATAATATTTTAACCTCTCAATAACGGGAAAAAAAATTTACATCATAAAATTTTCTTCCCCCTCCTACCCCTTGATTCCCCACCACCCCCCCCCCCCCAAAAAAAAAAAAAAAGGTAGCACGTAACATTAATTCCACGAGTGACGAACTAACCCGCCCGGGTTTTTAATAGCTTGCCCAGGCATTGGATCATTGACTCATGAAGCAATTTTCAATTTTAATATACCTGGATTACACTAAATTGATAATTAACTTTTTATTAATGGTTGAAAGTAATAACATGTGATATAATAATTTGTGCATGCAAAATTTTCTTTAAAATACTGTACATTTTACTATCAAATTTGTATATTTTATTAATAAGATATCGGTGCAGTAGAAAGTGTATTAATAGTGGATAAATCTTATCTATCAACAGATGGAAATTTAAATTGTAAAGATGATCTTTATTAAAAAAAAATTATTAATATTTTAGGGTCTTTGTTTATTATTTTTTAAAATAATTTTTTGTTATTATGCTTTTTAAAAACAGGAGTTCATATTTAGTAAATTGCTTTCAAATTTTATTTTTAAAAATTACAACTTTAAATGTATAACTTAAAAATAAAAAAAGATAAAAATAAACTTTTAATATTTTTAACTTATTCTTTTATTCTTGATATTAGTTTTATAATTAAATAAAATATTTTTATTTATTTCTTTGAATACCCTATATTTTTTACTTTTTAAATTTAAAAAATGAAAATATATTTACACAACCCCTTAATCCCTGATATGATTCCCCCAAAATATGTTTAAAAAAATTATATCTTTGACCCTTAAATGCTACAACGATGGCCAACCATCGAACAAGTGGCTTTGTGCTTCTATTATTATTATTATCAGGGAAAATGTTGATGCATTATTATATATACATGAATATGACTTATATTTTGGTAGCTGTTTTGCTCCATCAATTTCCTCAAATTTAGACCAAATTTCTTTCTTTTTTTTTTGTAATTTGAAAATTAATCAACATCCTATTAATTTTAATAAGCACAAAATGATTCTGAATCTAAGAAGTTAAACGTATTAATTTCGGGGATATCTAAATTGTTGGTGTATATTTTTCAGAGGATTTGAATATCTTTTTAAAGTGCAAGATATTATAATCATTTATGAAAAAATATTAAGAGGTGGATAATTATAAATTTAAAAATTATTAAATGAGATTGAACATTGGATTTTGAATAAAAATAAAAAATTATTATTAAATATAAAATAGTGGGATAAATATAAAAAAATCAATTCAATGGATATTCAAGATTCAATTTCAAAATTCATTCTTGATACTTATAATATTTTTTATTATTCTTTCACTCAAAATTTTTATTTATCTAATTATGAATTGTTGATATTTTCATTAAAAAAATATGATAATGCGGTTTATTTTTTCAAAATGCAATATATGTTTTGAAGGTGTTGAATTTGAAATGGTTTGTTAGAGGCCTACTTCTTGTTATTTTTTAATGCTCATGTATAGGTTTCTCAGTTAAAATACTTATTGCAATTGAGATAAATCAATCAGATAATACTATTAATTAAGAGGATTTATGATAAATAAAATTTGAAATGCGACCTTTTAAACTAATTTCGTTACCATACTTTAAAGAGATTAATATTGTATTACTATTAACTAAGTGTGAGATGTACTTTAGAATATAAAGTGAAATATCATAACTTTTAATAAAAAATTAAAAAGTTAGAATTAAATAATTAATAATTAATAAAAAATAAATTTAAAATTTATAAATAATAATTTATTTAATTTTATTATCAAAAAATATAATACTTTACTTTTCTTTTTAAAAAATACCTCATATTTTAGCGAAATCTGATTCCTTTCGGATCCTTCATAAATTAATAAGTTACTAGAGTTAGTGAAGCTTTTGAACTTATGTATAGATTTTAAAAAATAAACATGTCAAAAAAAAATTTTTCATAAATTAATAAGTTGCTAGGGTGAGTGGAGCTTTTGAAACCATGTGTAAATTTTTAAAAAATAGACCTGTTAAAAAAAAGTAATCACTAGTAGCGGAACTTTTAATGTGACATGTGCTTTTATTAATTTTTTTAAAAATTCTATATATAATCGTAGGTATTATTTAAAATTTCAACATCATTTATATATTGAAACACATTAATTACTTTAATTAATTTCTATTGATATTTAAGTCCTGGTTTCGCCGCTGGTTAGCATCCCTATCAAATATTCATTCTCATGAAGCTATAAATTTATATTTATAATTTGTAAAATGAAATATATATATATATATATATATATATATGTAACAAAGTCGATCGAAAGGCAATAACATCATGATTTCACTCTGTGATGTTAATTAATTGACTATTAACTATTTCTCCAACTGCCCGAGTGATGAACGCAGCCATATCTGACAAAGACAGGCAAAGATATCATGGCTGCGGGCAGTGGGTGCGCCTTTTAAGTTCATCCACACTCATTCTCCTTCAAATTCTTGCATGCTTCCATTATGATATTTATTATTTAAGTTAAAATGTGTTAAATCTTTCTGTATTTTAGATGAGATAAATAAAACTCATTATTTTGAAAACGTTATATTTAATCCTCTTATATTTTAATTTAATTAATGTACATTTCACATACATTTATTTATTTTCCATTCATGCAATTAGTGATGGCTATAAAATGACCTATTGGAGTTGAAAAGCAATTTCATATATTTTATAAGAATATTGATATTTGCATTCTTTCATCTTCACTCCCCTTACTCTTTTATTCATAAATGTCTTTTGATCTTATAGAAAAAATAAATTTAATTAACTTTTCTTTTTAATATAAAAAAGAAAGTGAAATAGGAGAGGAGAATTGCAAATAATATTATTCATTTGGTGAGATTATTACTACTTTAGCATTTTATTCATTTGGGAAATGAATACGGGTAATAGCGGAACAGCCAACAACTTAATGTGCTAATTAAGGCAATTTTTTTTAATTTTTTAATTGATTCAGCAGAAATTACTTGAAAACTTCAAGAAGTTAATATGACAAATAAACAATTTTGTAGGAATTTTGTTTGAACCATTAGTAGTTGTCACTTATCTATTACCACTTGCAAGTAGAAGTCCTGCAATAAATTATATAGGTGATTAGTATGTTAAAAAATGAAATCAACATGATGCTTATGGGTGCTTCAATGTCTACCGAATCGTTTTTTCATCTTTTTTCTCAATCATTTTCTTTCTTAGTAGTTGCATTGTCTTCTTCCAACGAGTTTGGCCCTTTGTAAATGCAACCAAGGAGTGAAATAACTAGGATTTGTATATACAATAGTAAACTAAAATGTCCAAATATGGGATGGAAGTTTGCTGCAGAAAGTCAGCACTTGAGTTATTTGGAGTTGGTTTTCAACTCAGGACTGAGACCCACTAAGTCATTTTGAAACCCAACGTTAGTTTTACAAACGGAAAATATACAGATGCATGTAAAGTGCACGGTACAAAAAAGTTAAATACGCTCTTTTAAAGGTAAAGGGATCACACGCACCTCATCTTAAGTACAGGAGGTTTAATGTATTTTAACCTAATATTTATCATTAGTCATATTTTGAGGTGAAATCAAATTGAATCAAGTTAAGTTTTGACTTAATTGAACATAGTTTGATGGTTAGAGCTAAAATTATAATAGAAATTTTGATTTGTGCTTAGCTTGATTTGTAGAACTAAAATTCAACAATCAGCTTGGTTAATTTAATAATAACAAAAAGAATTGTTCAATGTTAATGAGTACTATACTTGATTTGAGTCCAATTGATTTAAAATTAATTATTTTAGTATAAAATCTAATTTTTCAATAAAGATACAAATTTAAGATATAAATTAATTAGAAATTAAATTAAAATTCTATCAGAACTTACAATATATATATATATATATCGATGAAAAAGAAGGCACAAAAGGTTTTTTCGGACTTTCTCAATCGAAACTTGCAACCTTAATTCGGAACCTCCGCTTGCGGTAGTGAAAGCACATGTAATAGCACCGGTGAAGTCATTTGGTTTATAAAATATTTTTTTAATCATACTTGATAGTGATAATGATAAACTGACCTCATCTTCTCGCTGTGGGGCGCAGCTGAAGATAAAAACTTTTGTCGATATCATACTTATTAGTAAATAAAAAATATTATATGTATTAAAAATAAAATTTAAAATTATTTATATTTATTAAACTAAATTTTATAAATTTATCTTATAATCATGAATTTAATAATAATTATTAATTTTTATTTAGTACTTAATTTTACATATCATTTTTTATATATATAACCTTACTATTAATAAATATTACTAATACAATCGTAATATTATAATTTTGGGTAGAATGACATTTACCCTCCTAAACTATATGTTATGTGCTAAAAAAAACTTCTAATTTTAAAGTAAGGATAATTTAACACCTAAACTATAGTTAGTAGGCTATTAACCCTCTCTAAATTAAGTTTACATCTAAATTAATGGTAACATAATAAGATCTTAAAATTTTTCTTCATTCATAGATAAAGTACTAACTATGTTCTTCCTTCATCTTTTTATTTTTTTTATAATTAATTTATATCCCATTCTTTTTCATCTCCTTTAAAAACAATTTGAGACTTTAAAACTAACATATGTAAAGAAATATAATAAGATATTAAATTAATATAGTCATATGATTACTTCAATTATTTGAAATTTGAAACTTTAATTATTTGAATTAAGTTGAAGTAACATATAATTATTTTTTTTACATAATAAATATGTGGATTTGAATCATGATTGATGGTTTTCTCTTACATAAAAAATTAGGCTCTTAACCTAGTTGAATAAAATTGTCGTATTACCATAATAAGTCACTTAAAATTGATATTTAATTCTAACAATACATATGCAAGTCTAATATTAATTAGTTTGAATAGATATGTTGTCTACTCCTTGAGCTTAATAACCACGGAATGAGAAAATGTCACCAATCATTATTGATTTCAATCAAAGAACTTGTTATTTCACTTTATAATTTCCAAAATTGCACTTTATTATGTTTTGACTACGAATAGAGAGATGAAGGAAACGGTAGGATGCAAATTAATTGTAAAAATAAAATAAAGAAAGGACATGGTTGGAGCTTTATTTGTGAATGAAAAAGAGATTTGACATCTTATTATGTTAATGTTAATTTAAATAAAAATTTAACATTGTGAGGGATTAATTACCCACTATTTATAATTTAAATGTTAAATTGCTTTTGTTTTGAAATTAGGAATTTTTTTACACATGACATATATTTCAAAAAGATAAATTGCATTTTATCATAAATTTTTTAATAGTACTTTTTTTGGCTTATTAAAACAAAAGATATAACAGTACTAAAATTTTAAATAGGATTAGAAATATTTTTCAACTACGAATAGCAAAATGTTTGGTGTCTCAAGCAATTTTGAGGATGGTATAATTTTTAGTCTCGCAAAATAAGATATGAGATAAATTTTCACTTTAAGCAAAATAGTGAAATACTTTGTCTTATCCTATAAAACTCCATTATAAAATTATTATATTTTTATCTTATACACACACACACATATAAATTTTTTAGCTATTTTAATAATTTAGTCATTTAAAAATTAAAAATATATGATAATTTTACTTGAGAAGATGAAGGTAAAAATTAATAATATTTTGTTAGTTACGTATCAATTTATTTTTTATTAGATTATTTAAATTGATTATATATATTTTTAAACCTATATTATAACATTTTATTGATTATATATGATTTGCAATATTTCAATGTAATTTTTTTTTCTCTTTCTTCTTTATTTATTAACATTTGAGATTACTTAGTAATTATATTTAAATTTGTAACTCTTAATTTCTAATATTTATATTCTGAATTTCTTTTATTTTTTTATCTTTTTGCACAAATTCTCATGGAGTTATATTGTCCTATGAAGCATAGGGATGAGACAAATTCTCTCTCCAAAGTGCATGGAGTAAAGTATTTCCTCCATTTCTATTTATTTATTGTAGGTAACTGATTTCTGATATATTAAGAAATTAATTTAATTTATTTTTTTAATAAATTTTTTAATATTATCTTTTATACACAAAATTTAAGATAATTAAAAATAAAGATATAAATATAATAAAATAAATGCAAGTGGGTTGGTTGCATAAAATAATGAAATATTTATTAATAAAAAAGAAGGATAAATTTAAAAAATAAATATTTAATATTTCATTGAAATTCTAAAATGACAAATAAATTTTTTTTAAAAAAATACGATAAATAAAAAAGAATGGAAAGAATATTATTTTATCTTTAATAATAAAATATGAGATAAAAGAAAATTGATCATCTTTTAACCTGCCTCATCGCCATTCCTATTCTCAATTATTGAATTCGAGCCAAAACTTTATTTATTTATTTTTAGCATTTAGAAGAAATGATGTAATTAGAGCAACTTGTTGTGTCAACCATATGTTGCCCTATGTTATTTAAATGATCTAAGTCCTCGAAAATGGATCTGATACATTTCTTAGGAAACGTATTGAATAAATTTTACAAAAAAGATTAATACAATTTTTTTGTTTAAAATTATAAATTTTAGTAAAAAAATAGTAGAATTCAAAATAAAAATTATATTTTTATTTTTTATAAAATGATAGAAGAAAAAAAAAGGATCTCAATTCTTGTTACTAAGATTAATTAAAACAAATTGTGCAAGCAAGAGATACAATTACGAGAACAATATAACGGAGTACACTGTAATTACAAACAAGTTTAAGAGTTAGGTAAGAATGACTATGGAACTTAATATTTTACAAAGTGTTAAAATAATTCTAACTCAATAACGTTGAGAAGTTGATGATAAGTTCTGGTGGTTCTCTATTCATTTGTCTATTCCATCACTTTCACAAGGTGTAACTCCTTTAATTTTACAAAATCAAGTTGCACAAGCAACATCACATACTATGTGACGGATGCAAAACAACATACGAAAGAAACGGGTTACCCAAATAATACGCCCTTCTTATCAATATCAATTTGGTTATTGCTGGTGAATATCTCAATTTTATTCTTTATTTATTTTTCTTTAACGTATCTTGTGGAGCCATTAGCTGTTTTCTCTAGTTCAGGGAATTGCTGATCTCAATCATTTTTTTTTATCACCCAAAATTTGGTTTGATTTGACTAATTAGATTTGGCTTAATTTAGTGAACACCAATTAATTTAATTGATTGTAAGGATATGAACAAAAATATTATAACTCCTTTTAATTACGAGTTCAAATGTTTCTAAATGTTAATTAATCTATTTGACAAATAATCATTTCTGTGGAAATCCACTAAGGGGCTAATTAAATTTGCCTCTTAACCTGGATCAACAATAATTTCTGAATTTCTTTTGCCACTTCCAATAGCCATTAAATTTCGGTCTAGGAAAATCTCTCTTTTCTGCCATCTTGCTCACAAAACAAAGGTTTAATTTGGCTGAAAATTCTAGACTGAAGTTGGGATGGAAACATGTTTTATGATATAAAAATTTAAATTTAGTCGACTATTAATATAAAATATCTTATATTATAATTAGAAGTATATATGTCATTAAAAAAAGTCATAATAATTTAAAATTTTCAAAATTGATAAAAATTTTAATAATTTTTTATTAGCATGATATTATATAAATAAGTAATAGTATAGAGTTAAATTATACCATAAATTAAATTTAAATAAGAAAATGCTTCATGTTTTATGGGCAGCAATACTGCTAATATTGTCACTAATGGACCTTGGTACTGTTGACCCCCACGAACTAAGAAGTAACACCTGAATAAAGGCCTTCCATCTTGTGAAGATACTGGAGGTGCAATTTTTGCACTTTCCACCAAAAAATACTACCCGAGGCTTGGAATTTTTTCCCCCCTCCATTTTAGTTAAATTATTAGACGCATATTCCTAAAGATGAGAAATTAAATACTAAATACAGAAAAAATTATAAAATTTTTGTAAGATATTAAATACCACTTAAATCAAAATTTTTGATTTGGAATAAAATGAATGAACAAAAGTAAATAAATACCATAAATATTTTTTTTATTACACAACAAGTTATTGATTTAGGAGGGGAATTAGTAAATTCTGGTAAAAAATACTCACAAACATTCTCAACCTTAAAATCATGATTAACGATCCCTGGGTTAGAATATTCTAGTCTTTCTTCATCATTTGAATTGATAACAAGAGACTTCTCTGTCTATAATTACTGGATGATTTATAGTAATTTTTTTGCCAGACCGCCCTGTTTCTTATAATTCAGTGCTGGATGCATTAAGCAAGAACGGCGAGTTTGATGAGGCCTTGAAGTTGTTTGATAGAATGACGAGGAAGCATAATCTGCCAAGGCAATTGGCAGTTAAATTGAGAAGCTTCAATGTGATGGGACATGGAATGCTTGTTGAAGCTGAGGAGATTTATGGAGAAATGGTGTGCAAAGGAGTGAACCCATGTGAGGCTTTACAACAGAATCAACAAGGCAAAATCTTTCTTTAACTAGATGGTGAAAAAGCTTAAGATGAATGTTGCTGTTGGAGGTGCTCAAGAAGAAGCAAGATTGGATGAGGTTCTTCAAATAATTGATACGGTGTTGAATGACAATGGGGGTTGATCTTGATGAGGAATTCCTAGAGTTCATTAAAGAGATGTTGGGGAAGGGAGAGAGGAGGACTTGACAAAGCTGATGGAGGAGAATGAAAGACACAAAGCTGAAGCAAAGGCCAAGGAGGCTGAGGCAGCCGAAGCTGCTAAAAGAAGTGCTAGAGCCGCAGTCACTTCTTTGCTTGTTAAGATCAAGCATTTGCCATTAAACCAAAAGCTATAACTCCTAACTATTACGCAATTTTATTTTCCTATAGCAACGCATAATCCTATTTTTGTATGGGGGCACGAGCGGCTTGGCTTAATAACACGACAACAATTTCATGATTTTCAACATATTTATTTTCAAAATAATCACATGATTTTAATTTTGTAATTTTTAATATATCTGTTATCAATGTAATTTTAATATGAAAAAGTTGCTGTAATTTTATGTGAAATCATGATTGAATTGTCAAGCACTAATATCATGTCCATACATGATAGGAAATTCTTAAGAATAATCGTTAGTATTCCGTTTGATCAACAATCTCCCCCAAACCCCCCCCCCTCCCAACAACACCTAGGGATTTAAACCAGTGACCTCCCTCTAATACTAATTTCAAATGCCTTTTTATCATCAAAACTAACCATATAAAATGGGACTAAGTCAACGCTTCCTTCAAAGTTGTTTGGCAACAAGGAAAGAGATTCAGAATCTAAACCTGGGGTGGAATTCCAGGCAGGACCGACGCAACTGCTTCTGAGACTACCGGATTATTGTCGGCGAAGGAAACAAATGAGGTCAGAGCCTAAATCTGGTGGTGCAAGTGAACAGCTAATGGCTTGAATGAGCAACTTATTCATGATTCTTAGAGAAGTATGATGCTTGTCATCAAATAAGTTTGAATTATTACGACTTTTCTGATTTGAAATAATGACGTTTTTTAGTTTTAGCAAAAGGAAAAAAAACGAACAAAAGAATCCGTCGTTCTCTGCTTCGAATTGAACTGTGCTTGTCCAGAAATAATGAAGAGATCTCTTAGATTGCAAGTTAAGAAACCTTGGCATTGGTATTGCAGACAAGCAAGAAAGATGAAGCAATACAATGGACCATGATACTCTATCGACTAGGTGTATTGATGTCCGAATTACATAAAAGCCGTTAAACAGAAGGTACCAATGGCGTCGTTACTTAATCATTTGCTTCTTTTATGTCAAGTAATGCACTTGCATTGGTGATCATGTTTAGGGGAGGCTCTGTTGAGCATTATTCACATAATGATACACTAATACACTATCAAATTTAATTAAATATTAAGTTGATAATTTTTTATAACATTCGAGAAATAAATAAAATGGTGTGCACCATAAATTTTTCCAATGTTTAGACAAAAAAAATCATATATCTATCTATTTTGATAAAAAAACATTTTTTTAATAAAAATACAAGTATAAAAAAATTAAGATGATAAAAATTATTCTATTTATTAATATTAAATGAGGAGAACATGGTGAAAAATAATATCGTTTATTTTAAAAAAATTATTTTCTTTCATTACGATGAAATTAAATGTCATAAGTTTTTAAATCAAGGTATATGGACTTGCTTAGTAAATAATTGTTAGGATAACTTTTGGCTGTTTAATCAAAAATTAATTGATTGACTAGTTGAATAAACTAATATTATGTTTGGTAATTTGATGTTTCAAATGGCTTATTGTTTCCAATCAGCCTAGAGCATCTAGTGTTTTCATTTGGAGAAATAATTATTAAAAGATAAAATTGTCCTTCGTCAATTCTTATACTTTCCTGTCTGTCCTTGCAGAAGAAACTATAGCGGCGTCTCCCCTCTTCTTTGATTCTTACTTCTCTGTCCCTATCCTTTCCAACTTTTGTCTGAAATGCAACTTACGTTTTTTCACATCAATTCAATTTAACTTCTTTTTAATAATTTCAATTTCTTATACATTTTCTTCACGTTGCTTTTTAATCTTTTGTCTAAAATTTAATTTATTAATTATAAAAATTATATTAATTTAATTTTAAAAAAATATTTAATATATAATAAATTTATAATAATATATTATTTATAAAAAATTTAATTTATTAAATAATATATAAAATTAAAAATTTTAAAATAAAAAATATTTAAATAACTTATAAAATATATTCATACCATTATATATCATTTTACATACAAACAACTAATTATAAATAAATAATTTTATCAAACACTTTTATTCAAACATCTAATATAATCAACCAGTCAAATCAATTAAAACAATTAATTATCAGCTAATTGAATCTGTTGAACGCTACAGCTATATGTAACATGTTGTTTCCTTATATAATGAAATTTTCTTATAAAAAATGCCTATCTCACAAAACAAAGAAAGTCTCAAATCCAAGAAAATACAATTCTTTAACAAGGAATGTCAACGCGAAAAAAAAATTCTGTTTATTACACAAGTTGGAAGAAAAAAAAAAAAGCTTAAAATTTCAAAGCCACCGTAGTTCCTTTCTCTGTTACAACATACACAACTTTGGTCAAAATACAACAGTTTCTGTCCCAAACACACAAACCATAAGAATGGCCTCAAAATGAACATCAACTACAAAGATTTGGTATGCAAACCCCGGCGTCTGGATTTTGTTGCTCCTTCCATATTCTTCCAGTAACTCTGAGCTTCAGCTCCTTCCTATCC
This sequence comes from Sindora glabra, assembly GCA_020226215.1. Taxonomy (NCBI): domain Eukaryota; kingdom Viridiplantae; phylum Streptophyta; class Magnoliopsida; order Fabales; family Fabaceae; genus Sindora; species Sindora glabra. The sequence continues at coordinate 106,188,882 of CM035227.1, read as the reverse complement.
CCACCAGAGAAAAACAGGGCCATATTCCGTTGGATGATGAGACCATCATGACTGTCTCTGACCTTGCGGTGACTATCCCGGATGCTTCGGGGCGTACCCTCCCAACTGAGTTTCCTACCATTTCCCCCAACCTCTAGGCTATAGCTATAATTCCGAGCTTCATTCTCATCCCCCATGAAACGAAGGAAAGCCATGTAAACAGGGGCCATGCCCAGCTGGAAAGCTTCAAAATGAAGGCAGAAATATTGGCCAAAACAATGAAACACCTGCAAATGAAAAAGAAATCAACAGAAGAATCAAGCATTGAGGAGACGAGAAAATATCATTCATACTAAACTAAAACATTGTTGTCCATTATATTTAGAATGGAAATCATAAAGTTATCTTCACTTTATGTATTAGGGTGCACTAGACAAAATTTGAACATAGGGTTGATTTAATCAGATTCTGCCAAGTATAGAGTAAATAACAATTTGTGAGAGAATGAGTACGAGTAGCATGATCCAAATTATTCATTTTGAAAAAAAGGGAAGTTACATAACCGGTCAAATGGTAATAAAGAACTCAGCCATATGCAATAAATAGAATAATAAATACTAGGTGAACAGATAGAGATTTAGTAACCACCACAAGTCTCAAAAGGAAGAATCATTTTACAATAGCATCAATTCTATTGAGAACAGTTGATTTGATCAGTAATCCATGCTCAAGAAAGATATAATATCTAAGCAGCGTATAAAAATGGCAATAACCCCCCCCCCCCCAACTAAAAAGAAAAAAAGAAAGGCCAAAATGAGGATAAAAATATAAATATAATCTTACCGTAAGCATCCAAGTTGCATTCTCTACTTCACGAGGATTGGACTTCACGTAACGATGGTTGAATGTGCATCCAGTGTGCATGTCCACCTTATGATCATCTCTCAAATGTGCAACCAGGTAAGGTATATCCCCAACTACAGCGCACTCTGAACCAGCATAAGGGCAATTATATGGTCTGAAATTGCATAATGCCTCATGCTTAAGCTTGCTGTAATATGGAAAGATCTCTGGACATCCAAGAGAGTAGTACTTGCAAGGTAACTCAAGTGATTCAGCCACCTTCTCCAGTGCTAGACACCTAATATCTCCAAGCTCTTGTCGACATGTGGGACATCGGTTGTGCACCCTAGTTTTACACGTGGAACACAATGTGTGCCCATTATGGCACTGCATAAAAGCTAATTGTTACTTCATTTTATCAAAAAAGGAAAAAAAAATTGTCAAGTTCCAAGTAGAAATAGAGATGGTGTAAAATCTTCACAAAATCAAATTTTAAACTTCATCTTGATAATTTGAGAATGATATAGCATCATGTCATTACCCTCAATGTTCCCACTTTCCATGCTTTCACTCACTTGACATGTATGATGAAAGCCAGCAGTTTTTGAAATGGGTCAACCGAAAACATATATGAGTGAAATCATATTAAAAGAGGCATCTTTTTCTAACCAAGTATTTCTATCAGCAACAAAAGAATTCACTTCTTAAAGAAAGAGATGACGGAAAGGAAAGAACAGCAGCATGCTAAAACAAATTGACATGAAGAAATGATATTAGAGGTTTCTGTCATTAGCATTACTGCATTACATGATACATGGATTCTGTAATTTAAATTGCAGATCTGAAACACATCCAAGCCTAAAAGATTTTTCACATAATAAATTGGACAAAGATTAATTGCAAGGTAATGCAAATATTTAACTCAATTACTCAAATAAGATACCTTAAGCCCACCATTATATAACTAAAAATGTGATGTTATACAATCCTTTCATGAAAATAAATTTACTTAGGCAAATAAATGATCGAACATACATGGGAGATGAGAATTTCTGGCTGACAAAAAAGGAAAGAAGAGGAACAAATTCTCAATGCTTCTCAGCAGAACACACAAATAATCCTCAGAATCAATTTTTTTTTCATCTCTAATGCACAGGTTGGTCTGGAACTTGAACATTAATGGTATATTTAAAAGTTAGGAGGGGAAGGGAAGGAAGGGGGGGGATGGATGGTTATGGGAGGATTTCCCTTCCTTTTATTTGGATATTTAGAAAATCCTCCAAAATTCCCCAGAGTGAAAGAATACAAAATAGTGACTAGTGCAGGGTGTTGGAGGACCTAGGAGGGTTAGTAATAAACCTCCCTATCTCTTTTTTTCCTCAATTAAAACTCCCAAACAAAGAGAGAATTATACCCCCTCTTTCTTCTCCTTCCCCTCCATTCTTCCCCATCCAAACATAATATAAGACAACTGCCAATTTGCTGTAACTATGCATTGATAAAACAAAGTTGGATTGAATTTTTCCAAAGTGATAGCTTCATCGCCAGGTAACTTCCATAGTAAGCATTGTCATAATTCTACAATTGTCATTGTTTAGGTTCCCCTCTGTATTCCACTGGATGAACTCGTTGACATATAATATTTTCCTCATAGTATTAAAATTAATGTTTGGTACTAACCCCATATCCAAACCCCAGAGAAGGAAAAAAAAATCTACTATTTCTGTATACCCTGAAACCTCCTCAGCAAATTCTCCCAACCCCATTTCTAATATATCAAATTATCCAAATAAATTTGCATAAACGAAAAGAAACCCCATATGTGCAATTAAACACGAAATAATATACAGAAAAACGAAAAGAAATGAAATTTCTGAAACAACTTACCTGATGAATTGGAGGGTACATGGAATTAGTACAGACAGGGCATTCCAGCAACTCGTGGACACTGGTCGCCGGAGAAATGACCGTAGGACCCATATTATTATTGGTATTGGCGACGCCATTGCGCGGTTTTGTGGAAGAAAACTCAGAGTGATGGTTGGGATGAGGATGCAGATTACTGTGTTGGATCTCATCCTCATCCATGCCATCCGAGGACGATACACACTCAATGCTGTCCAAGTCCATCCAATCACCAATTCCGAAGGTAAAAAATGAAATACCCAGTAACCAAAATCGAAAATTTCACCAAATATTATCTAGGCATTTCCTCTAAATCTTCATCTCTCTATCTTATTTTGTTCTCTCCTCTCTTGCTTCTTTTTTTTTTCCCAGAAAAAACTTACCAGGAAAAAGATGAAGGAAAGAAAAATTGGGGAAAGATGGGGACTTTCATGGATCCATAGAGGGATGAATTGGAGGATTCCGACAAACCAAACACCTTTCTGGAAGAAGAGGTTCTTTACTTCGTTGGCTCTTTCCTTTTCTCTTCCCTCCCCCTCTCTCTCTCTAGGGAGGTTGTGTGAAGTGAGAGAGCAAAGGGTAGCCATTGAAATTCAGAAATTTAACGGAAGTTTGATTGATCCAATGGTAGACAAATTTTAACTTTGTTTTTCTTTTTTTCCCCGTTGGTATTTATTTTAGGTTTAGGCAAAACAGGTGCGGTGTTAAAAATAATGGAAATCGATAACAACATCGTACAATTCCAAGTTTGCAATGACGTGCTAATTTTTCTATTCTTCGTCCCCTTCTTCTTCAATTTTATAATATTACATCTAATAAAAATTAATTTTAAAATTAAATTTTAAATATAAATTAAGAGATTTTAATAAATATATAATAAAATAAATTTATAAAATTTAATTTAATAAATATAAAAAAATTTTAAAACTCAATTTTGACTCATATTTTCATTATATATAAAAATTTTATTCCAAATAATGTATCTTTCATTTAGAAAAATTTTAAGTGAAGTTCAATAAATAATTGTTTGTTGTGTAGTTTCTAAATAATTTTATAAGTATATTCAATTTTCAGCTAATTGATTAATTAATCAATAATAATATTCATTAAGTTGTAATTGTTACCAGTGAGCTAAAAAAATAATACATACAGTAGTATTTATTTTTTCAAGCATAATTTTTATTGAAAAATCTCATTTCCATATATACAAATGAAAGAGTACTATGTATTTTTATATTTTGTAAATAAAAAAATTAATCCTTAACATTATACTAGTGGATGAAGATAACTTCCTTTTTGAAAAAGAAAAAGTTATCTTTCATCAAATTTATTATATTCAATATTAAATATATCAATCATTTTTGCTTTTTTATTTATTTTAATAGCTTATAAATATATTGTTACAAAAAATATTTTTTTGTCAAAATCAACAAGATCGTAAGATTATAATTAGAAATTTTACAACAAATATTTATAGAATTTCAGCTAAATTTTCCTTTTTTTTTTCCCTGAATACTATATTTTTAATCCAGATTTCTGTGTCCAGAAATAATTTTTATATATCTATATACCTGTACATTATTCCTTGCTGTTTGAGAAACATTAAGCATCGGGGATTAACCGAGAAATTGTTTCTTTCTCTTTGCAATGTAAGGATTATAATGTATTACGAGTATTAAATTGGCAAACTAAATTAATGTATAGGTAACGAATATATTAGTTTAAATAATGGAACGTTGAAAAAAAAATTAATTGTAGAAATGATATTCCAATTAATGCACATATGCATTAAATTTTAAATATAATAAGAAGTAAAATCTCTAGAATAACATCAGACGCACAGCACTAATACCGGCTAAAAAATATTTTAGTACTTTCATATTTTTATTTTAATTTAAATTTGATATATTATCAATATAAATTTTTTTACAATATTGAAAAATAAAAAAGATAACACTTTGTGAAAAATTAATATTGCCAATATATTTTTATTGATAATAAAATAATTTTAATAATCTTTAATAATATAATAATATATAGTTAGATGATGGTTAAATTTAAATCCTTTTCAATTTAGTAGTCATGGTTAAAATTCAGTAATTCGAACACCCAAAAAAAAAATTTAGTTGCGGTAAGTACAAGTATTAAGTTTATTATTATTGATTTTTAATAGGAGGATTATAAATCAAATTAAATAAAGTCAATTTGATTTAAATTTCATGAATAGGTTAATTATTACCGAATTGATATTGCTGACAAAGGTAAGACACCATAATATGGGATAGTGAGACGGGATATCTTATTCTCGTAGATGCGAGGCTATAATCACAGGTACTATTATTCATTTCTCTTCGACTTTCCGGAATTCAGGTTTATGATTTTTAAAAATATTATAAGTATTGAAAATAAGATTTAAAGTAAATTTTTTTATATTAATTAAATTAAATTTTACAAATTCAAAAATACTATAATTATTAAAAAAAAATTAAAATCAAATTCTGAATTTTTTGTGTCAATGACATTAAATTTTACAAATTTATCTTATTATCTTATATTTAATAATAGACATTGATTTATTTTCAAAACCCATTTTCAGATCTCATTTTTTAATACGTATAACATTGTTATTATAAATTTATCTCATCATTCCGTATTTAATAACAATCAATAATTTATATTCAAAGCTTAATTTTAAATTTTATTTTTAATACATATAACATTATTGTATAATTTTTCACCCAAACATGAACACCAATTGTTTTAGGGTTGAGCTCATGTGAGATCAAATTGTAAATTAATTAATTTGTTTAATATAATTAATAAATGAGTTAGATTATTATTAAATCAAAATTAAATAAATTGACATGTTATTTTATTAAGAAATATTATTTAAGATTAAATGAAAAATAATTATATGTAATAAAGATAAAACTCATGTTCTAAAATGGTAATAAATCAAGAAAGTGTTTCATCAATTGATAAAAACATTTTTAATGTAACATAATAAGTAATTAAATCGGATAAATAAATTTGTGTTATAAATTTACTAATTAAATTACTGGGATTAGTAAGTTGATTCATATCAACATATTTAATAAATTAATTGATTTAATTTAACATGGTTATTATTTGAATCAAGTTCAAATTAAACTCATTCAAATTATTATTAACTTTCAACAAAACAGGATTTCGCGATCAGAGCTATATGGCATCCCTTTTTTTCTCCCGCTTCTCACTCTCTTCAGCTTGTTGCATCATCAATTACTTTTACTAAACCACGACGTTTATACATAACTCACCTAATTTATATCTTAGAGAAAATCTATTCTCCCGAGTATTAGAGCATTTTTAAATGTATTTTTACTTAGAAAAACCCGATGTTAGTATACTTTTCATTGAGCCCACATTCCATTAAATCAATATTTTATCGATGAACTACATAAATTTTTATGTCTTTATTTCTTTTAAATTTACAAATTAATAAATTGATATATTCAACTTTTTTTATTAGGAGAAAAATCTTTTTTATTTTTAAAATAAGATAATTTTCATACTCCAAAATAAAAGACACGGACTAACATAACAAAAGATGACTCCTGTCAACCCCCCCCCCCCCAAAAAAAAAAAGAGATGGCTCCACGTATCTGCAATAATAATTTTTCTAAGTAAAAATAAATTTCTCTTAGCAAGGAGATCTAGCAATAGCAATAATAATGATGGAGCTCTTCGGTCTCAAGACCCCATTGGCCACTTTCTGCAGGGGCAAAGTGGCTTGGCATAATAATAGTTGATATTGTAATTAACAAATCGAATTAATGATTAAAGAGGTCACTAATCTATCATGTTCATCTTGCATTGTGATAGAAGACTTGGATTTGTTTATATATAAACAAAACATTCACCAATGCAGCTTTAATAAGTATGGACATTTGATATTGCTTTAAAGATTCCCCCCTCCCCCCCAATATCTAAGTTCCAAGTGAATTTAATTCTTTTTCTTCAATGTCCTATTTTTGGAAAAGGATTGCCTCCCGTAACTGCATCTGCAGTTGCGGGAAGCATCCGTCGATTGCCGTGGGCCCTCTGCATTGTTAGTGGGTCCCATGGCAAATCGACAGATCTCTCTCGCAACTGCAGGTGCAGTTACGGGAGAGGATTCCGATTTTTCAATGCCCGAAATTCCAATTGAAAACCGCTCTTCTTCTTATTTATCTTTTTTTTAAAAAGGGCAATCGGCTTTTAGTTTGTAATTGAATAAATTACACTCACCTTTCCTAGAAGTTCAACCAACCTATATTGACCCTCCTATTTTTAGAAATATATTCTCACCTACCCTATTTTTCATAAGTAAGAGAAATAAATGTGTTTTAAAATAAAAGAAAAAAAATATGAATGTATATAAAAAGGAAGAATAGCATAAACTTCTAAAAATGAAGGGAATATACATCTAATTACAGTAAACCTTAGTGGAGTTGAATATAGTTCTCCCATTATAGTTTGACAGTTGATAGTTGATGCTGAATTCTTAGCTGCTACCTGCTGGATATCCACATTTCCACCATATAGGATGGAATTTTTCAACTTTTCAAGTATATATTTCTTGGATAAGCTTTGAAACTTAAGACAAATATTATTCTATATATCTCTAGGGCAGACCAAGTAGATAAACAAATATATTGACTTCACAATCAAGCTACCAAAATATGTAAAATTACAAAGTTATTGATAAGCTTTAAATTTTGGCAGTTAAGTGCTATTGATGCACAAAAATATTAAAGAACTAATCAATGAAATGAAATGCCCTCTAAAACCAGTTTTTCTCATCAGAAAAACAAAAAGCACCATCTTTTCCAATACTTCCACAAACCCACAACCCTCTTGATTCTTTTCATAAACAACAGTCTGTTTGAAAATAGAAAAAAATTATATTAAAATTTTATTTTAAAAACTCAGCCCCCATTTTCACCAGACAGAGCAATAAAGAGAAAGCAGCAGTACTCCTACGTCATGCATTAATGCAATGGAAGGCCAAACCAAAGTTCAGGTGGCAGATCTTTAGCGTATGAATATAAACTTCTAACTGATTTACAATTTTGGATACATCAATGTAGAAGCATACAGTAAATAATTAGGTATTGGATGATTTTGGGGCATTTAGTGCAGCTGAATATTTAGATTATTAAATAAACTCATCACCTTTATCATGTACAAAGATTATCACAAGTAAATTATCAGCAAGGGGTTACATGCTGGCAACAATTGAAGGAAGTTCGGTCTCGGCTTCATGATCTCCATCAGAACCCTCAACATTCTATATACAGTAACAAACACGATTAATTATAAATACAGGGTAAAACTTGATATCAATGGGGGAAAAGGTGAAAGAACAATTCACAACATCCAAAATGATACATACCTCTGAACTTTTCTTCTTGTGTTCTGAAAGATAATGGTCCAATGCACCCTTGCCATAAAGAATTTTGGCCCCGCGCCCGCACCCCTCACAGCCAATGGACTCTTCATCAACAACAACAGCATCGATGATACCATCACCGGTTCTGATATCAGGAATCTGCAGAAAAACAAGGGATTCAATCATATACGTAAACCGCAACTAAGGCATTGGGTGATACGCAGAAAAATGACATACCTCATACATAGCATCTACCAATACATTCTCTAATATTGATCGTAAGCCCCGAGCACCAGTATTTTTAGATATTGCTTTCTTGGCAATTGATCTTAGGGCATTTTCAGTGAAATGCAGCTTTACCTAAAACAGAATATATGCCTATCTGTCAGAACAATTATCCACCATCTCAAAGCCTAAACAAGCAATCAATATCAGCATCTGCAAGACTATGATGAACAAGCAAAAAAGATTGATAGTAGAAATAATAGTTTACACAGGCAGGAAACATTACCAATAACCCATCTGAACTAAAAACGAGAGTAATAAAAGCTTACTCCATTCATTTGAAACATCTTCTTGTATTGCTTCCCAAGGGCATTCTTTGGCTCTGTGAGGACCTATATACCATGAAAGTCAAACAATGATGAAATTAGGTGGCTCAAAATGTGGCTACTAAAAGGTTAAGATTTTTTTTTTTTTTAAATTGACATAGCTAAAAAAGTAAGTCATATCTTCAGGCAGACCAGCAACTACTTATACTAATGAAAAACCAACAGATCGTAATTTTTTATTTTCCTCACACTCACTCTCACTAGTTGAGTTCGCTAATGAATGAAATGGAGCTTCATCCACTACACTGTCCAACTGTGACCATAGCCAAATGACAATGAAGAGGTCGAAATGTACATCTGACTAATTTGAACATTTACTTGACCATAGCCTACCTGAACAAGTTGATCTTCAGTTAAAGCTGACAAACTGACAAGGATAGGAAACCGCCCAACAAATTCAGGTATCAAACCATATGCAACAAGATCACTACTTTCAACCTGCTCAAAAAAATTTTCAATCATGTCAAATATCTAACTATTAAAGCTAGTCAATTATTTAAAAGAAAAAATCATTGTTAAATAAGATATGCCACATGTAACTTACAGTTTCCAATAATGACGATGCAACAGTAGCATCTGTGACACCACCTGTCCTCATGTTTGCACGTATAGGTGCCCCAAATCCAATAGAAGAATCTTGCCGCCTACAAGGGAATAAAGAGTTCGTACTTACATGAAGACTGCAAATCTCCAATCATATTATTCTTAATGCAAGCAGAAATTATAAGTTTCTAGGGTCTGTATAACCTCTCTGAGACTGTTTTCTCTAAGTCAACAAAGGCTCCTCCACAAATGAAAAGTATATCCTTCGTATCAATCTGAGAAGAAACAAGGAAAACATAGCTATAACAGAACAGAAAATTGCAGGCATCTATATGCCACATACGAATCCAGACACCAAAAGAATCCAGCGTGCCCTCAGCATATGCATACAAAGAAGTACTTAAATATCCAAATATGACTGCATCTGCACCCATGTTATGTAATTCACAAACATTTTTAATTATCCAAACAAGCATGTCAAACAAAATTTTGACAGTAGTGTTAACAAACCTGAATATTGTCACCCCTGGGATGTTTTCGAGCTCCCTTCTCAGGAACATTGACAACCTTAATTTTAAAATTAAAAAAAAAAAAAAAAATCAAATGAACAGTAAAGTATGAAGAATACCAACTATTTCACTTGCTCCTCTACTTAGTTTACTCTGAAATCCACTTACCGTTCCCTCAAGCATCTTTAATAATGCCTGTTGAACACCCTCCCCTGAGACATCTCTACTGATATGAAGGCTCTCAGACTGAAATGTAAATATTGGCATAGAAAAAAAGCAGTATTACGATATTTAAATTTAATTAAGGTAAAAAAAAGAGGAGGTTCACAAACTGCATAACAAAAGGAAACCTTTTTGGTAATTTTGTCAACTTCATCAATGTAAACAATGCCTTGTTGAGCAGCTGCGACATTGTAGTCTGCAACCTGAAATGAAATAAGAGTAGTATTACCACTTACCACTATTCATAATATCATTATATCATTGGCAGGCAAATGTACTAAAAGAAAACCATACAGCAGTCCCAGTTAGTAATTGCAGAATACAGCATGAAGGAACAAGATGTTCAAAATGCGGCTACATAATTTTATAGAAAATAATAATAATAAAGTGCCCCTAGAAAGTGCTATTCACTAATAAAAAGACAGAAACTAATAATTATTCCACAGGCCCAATGCCAAGGAAGATTTATGTCAAAGAGTTTGTTTGAGATTCTTTGGTTTAGATAAGGCTAATATTACTACAGGTGTCTTGAAAGTTAAAGCTCCTATTAAATGCCCTGAATCAAACTTCTAGAGTGAGTTTCTAAATTCCAATGCCTAGTTGCAGCCATCCAAAAATATTATTCAGTTGACTACTGTATATGATAAAAGATAGACATGAAAGTAATTACCACAAGGAGCTTGTGTAATATGGACTCCACATCTTCCCCAACATATCCTGCCTGCACAGATGAGGTAAATGAGAGTTTTTCTAATAATTCTAATCTTCACAGAACAAATGTGGTAAATCATTTCTACTTAATTATAATTTTCACTGGAAAAGAAAATAAAGCTAATATTTTACAAGCACAGAAGTGGAAAAGGAAATAATTGAATAGCACACATAAAAAATAAAGACTGAATTCCCCAAGCTACCTTCAGGACTCTTCTGAATCTGATAAAAGTTTTGCCGCCAATACATATGTGACTTGCTTATCTTTCTAAGAAGCATACAATATATATATTTCATGTACACATGACAGTGTTTGGGGGGGGGGGGGGAATATGTGCATTTTTCTGTGGTCCTTTTTGGTGGAAGTTTCACCCATTCTCCCCCTCTGCCCAATTCTTGAAAAGGATACCTATCAGGGGATCACAATCCTTTCATAGCAAATACAAAAGTCCTCCAAACATAAACAAAAAATTCTTCTCTTTCTTTATACTTTATACATATTCATTTTGTGGGGGTGGTGAATCAGAAAATATAATTAAAATATCATCAACTTGCCTGAGTTAGAGTAGTTGCATCTGCAATAACAAAGGGCACATTCACAAACCGTGCCAAGGTCTTGGCGAGTAATGTCTTCCCTGTCCTTGAAATGGAATTAAGACAAAAAAATAAGTTAGACTAGAAACCAGGAGTAACAGGGCATCATTTTGTAATTAAAGAAATGATCATGGAAAAGAGCAAGTCCTAAAAGTTGTTATCCCCCCCCCCCAAAAAAAGAAAAAAAATTCAATAGACAGAAAGTTTTCATAATAAATTGTTATTGAAGGGTCCAACACAACTTTATAAGGTCGTGCAACTAAATAGCAGTAACAATAGATTGCTCAGATCCAGACCACTTGAAATATTTGTAATTCTGGGAGTAGATGCAATATGACATTATAGTTTTATAGCACAGTGAAAACAATACGACAAAACTATTATATTTGTAAACACTTCCACGAAAAAGTAGAGTTAAAACTATTTTACCTGATCCTGTCGGCCCCATTAGAAGTATATTGCTTTTCTCAAGCTCAACTCTATCATCATCAATGGCATCAGTTTTTTCATTATTTGAATCCTCTGCAGACCTAACATTCCACAGAGTACGAACATGTCAAAAATAGTATCTATAACTTATATTTTAACCCAAAACTACATTTAGAGATTGGGAAAAAAAATAGGGAAGGAAAAAATGAAAGAAAGTGTAGCACACTGAAGCATTATACCAACCACTTTTGTGAAGAGTCATGAAATATTCTCTTATAGTGGTTGTAAACTGCTACAGAAAGCACCTGCGTTTGAGATATATAATTAGAAAAAAAACTTAAATATAGTAAGAGGGTAAATCCCATTTTACTCGCACATTAAATGAAGCATCTCCAAGATATAATATAGGCAGATTATATTAAAAAGAAGACACAACTTGTAACAATCATCAGTCATCCAAACCAAAATTCTCCTAAGCGTGTGCAAAATGGCATCAAACAACACATCAAACGCCAAAAAAATACCAGAAGTTGCCTCACAATGTGACTTCCTTCCTGGACTACTACTCCAAAGAGTACTACTAGTAAGCATGGCAACTTCAAGTTGAATCCCTTAAGAGGAGGAAAAAAAAAAAATCTATCTAGTATTGTTAAAAGCATTCTCCCCCTAGCACAAATGCAAAAAATTGTGCAAAACGATGTGATAGTGTTACAAAATGAAAAAGAGCTCCATGTCACTGAAATATGATAAATGCCAGAACGAAAGAACCTTCCTGTTAAATTAAACAATGCAAAATAACTTAGTAGTCATTAATAAAGAACTTTAATGCCAAATTGAACTACGCAAAATGATTCAGTAGTATTTGAAGTCACCTTCTTGGCCCTTTCTTGTCCAATCACAAACTTATCAAGTCCCTTGCAAATTTCTTTTGGCGTTGGAAAACCACCTCCCAAATTGGAGCCACCCCAGCTCCCATCTTTTGGATTTGACCCAGAATCACCTCCTAAACCAGGACTCCCGCCGTTGCCCCCGCCGCCGCGACCCACATTAAAGTTCGAATTACCTGTCCTAATAACTATCCCATCACCAGACCACACCTCTGGCGGTTCACCCTGATAGGAGCTCATTACCATGCACCCTCTGCCTAATTTCTCGCCCGAAATTCTACTACAATCATAACTAGAATTCTGGTTTGTTCTCCGATTATCTACAAATTGAGCACCCTTATCGACAAAGTCGCCACGGAGAGAAACGGGTTTGAACGAGGTAAAGTGATAGGGAGTGTTCATGAAATGCTCCTCGTATTTCGTGCGGTGCGTGCAGTGGGAATTTGCTATGCGACCAGTATGCATGCAGTTGAAGACGAAGTATCTGAATTGAGAAACGGTGAGGGAGGCCGTTTCCTTGTAAGGTTTCGATCTGAGAGCAGCGGCCATGTTGGTCAGAAAATTTTCCGTCAAAGGGAAAGCTAAGCTATAAAAGTTGGAACTTTTGGGGTCATATAAGAACAAAAGCTGAAAAAATCTGATTGAATTAGGGGGAATTGAATCGGGTTTCGGTTAAAAAATTTCTGTGATTCTCATGGATGAAGGTGAGATATTTTATGGATGAAGATAGACAGGATTAGAAACATGGTTCGAGGTTGTTGTAAGAAGGAGGAAAGAATATCTACTGTGTCTGGGGAACTATTTAGGACTCGGAATTCCAGAAAAAGAGATGATGTCTCTCGATAGTGTTCGACTGAATATGGTGATTGAGGCTATCTCTCTATTTCTCCTCGAGGAAACACCAAGATTTTTTTATTAGAAAGCAATTTTTTTTGGTAACATGGTCAAACTCAAAATGCGATTTTAACCTTTAATTTTTCATGCAAATTTCATTCTTAAAGTTTAGGAATTATCCTAGGATTTAAATTTGATATTATTAATGTAGATTACATTTATCCTATAATCCATCTCACCCATATATAATTATATCAATAAAAAATATTAAAAATTTTGTATTGTTATTAAAAATTCATAATTATTATTATTTTTACAATAATGAATTTTTTATTATTTATTAATAGTATAAAATATTTTATATTAATAATAATCAATTTTAAAGCCTTACTTTGAACAATTTTGTTTTATAATAATTTTTGAAAATTTCCCAATGTCACTGTGTTAACTCTAGGTGGATTACTAATTAAAATTCGAACTTGCACGCGATCTAACATCCTGTCCGATATAAAATAAATTGAATGCTTGAACAATAACCAAAATATATTAAGGGAAGGAAATAATCTCTTTTTTTAAAGGACACAACCTAACATTTTATCTTAGCATAAAATAATTTTTTATAAAAAAATAAATAATAGAAAAAGGAAGTTTCTTCAATCTTATTGGATAAAGTGCTCTAACATAAAATAATTAAATGCATAATAAAAGACCAAAAACATATTGAAAGAAGCAAAATTAATCTATTCACCAACTTTAAGAAACCATAAAACAATATAAATTTATTTCTTTTAAGAGGAAAAATAATATTTTAATATTTTATTGTATACTTAAAATTTATTTTATATCAATTATGATTTATGGATCTCTGATATCCGGTGGCCACATTAAGTTCCGACTAATTCGGAATCGAGTTGGGTCGAACCCATTAAGGGAGCAAAGCTCTCCCAATGATAATTTTCTCCATTCGCAAGGTTCAAATCCGAAACCTTGCTTAAGGAGATTGATCTTCCAACCACTCGAACTAACTACCGTTGATTTATGTCAATTATGGTGCTAACATGTAAGTCATATAAGAATTAATGTTAATAAATAGTTTGCATTTCAAGTGATATTACATACTTTTCAAAAGTCAAGAAATAAAATTTTTCAAAGTAATTTTAGAGGATAAGAATAAAATTAATGTGAAAGTTAGCTATAAAAATGGATTTCAACCTTTTTTTTACTTTAAATTTAGGGCTAAATTTTAAGGAATTTACTCCCTAGAGGTAAAACACAATAATGCATCCTCCTAAACTAGTGATTAGGTGTAATTTATACCTTCCTTAAACATACATTTAAATTTAATTATAGAAATGGATTATATAATCTTCTCATATGACATGTCATAAGTTGTATATGACATTGAAACGCAATAATTTCCTTATTTTGTACTCAAATTATTATTATAGATTAATTTTTTATTTATTTTTTAGAAGAAGTAAAAGGTAGAAATTAAGGTAATATATACAAAAGTTTTAATTTTTTTATAATGATTTTACTCTAAAAATAATGTGATTGATGTGTTTTGACGTCATATATAGTTAAATAATTTACCAACCTATAACACAATTTTTTTTGAATCTTAAAACTAATGAAATTATAATATGGAGTGAATTGCATACTGTTTTAATTTATGCCTAAGTTTGAAAGTGTAAGGTGATAAATTGCACAAGATTTATAGTTCAAGTGATCTTTGTAATTTAATCTTAATTTTAAGGTCTAAACTATGATGCACTGCTGAAAAAATGGTGCATCAATACAACACTAAATAAATCGTTATAATTTAATCATGCCTTGTAAGTAGAATTGGCAATTTAGAAAGTAAGTATTTGCTTAATGACCCTTTTGAACACAGAAATCACAAATAGCTTGGAGGAGTAGAAAATAAAGAAAGCATCACAATAATAGTTTTGCAATTGCCAACCACTCTCAGATACCATTAACTAACTAAAAAATGAGATTATTGGCAAAGATCAAGGTTAGCAATACTAATAATAAAGGAATGTGTTTTTTGCTTGTTTCTTCCCATGTTGAAATCAATATTTGCTAATAATATTGGCACAAAAAATAAAAAAAAATTGTGGCAAAGGAGTAGAAATGAGAGAAAATATTCTTCTTTTATAATTACAATAACTTTCACAGATACAAATACTCTATAATTTTTTTCTCTCACATACTATTACAAAATAATACTATTTTTTTTCACTAATAAAATTTTTCTATGCTCTACAAAGCTTACACTAATAAATTTGCTTTTAAGCAAAATCTCTAATTGAAAAATTGATTAAAGTTCTCTCTCCTTATAAAGCATTTGTAGTTGGCCATTCTTAGGCAACTTGTAATATATTATTTTCTCTTTTTCAAGTTCCAATTTTTTATGGAAAGCTATTCAATAGTTTTAGCTTCCTTTTATTCATCGTTTTCCATGATGCTACCTTCCAATTTTGCAATTATAACTCCTGTAATTTGCTAAGTTGGCTTTAAGAAGATTTGAAGGAATACTTCATGCTTAGGGTTTGCCACCTTTATTATTATTTTTTATTATTTTTATTTCAAAATTAATTTAATAATCTTTAACAGCCTTCCTTTAAATTGATTTTGAAATAACACTAAATATTATCTTCAACTTCTCAAATGCATTTGTCTTAAGTGACTTTGTTAAAATATCTATAACTTGTTTATCAAATCTACAAAACTTGAGCTCTGTTTCTCCATTCCTAATCAATTCTCTAATATAATGATACTTGATTCCAATGTGCTTGCTTCTATCATGAAAAATTAAATTTTTCGCTAATGTGATTGTTGATTTATTATCACACATAATTGTTGTTTAAAATTTTTGTACCTATTTTAACTATTTAAGTAGTCTGCGGATTCAAGCTACTTGACATGCTATGGATGCCACTGCCATGTATTTAACTTCTACAATTGATAAGGCCACCACGTGTTGCTTTGATTCCAAGTCAAGCTTCATCTTTAATGAATTAGACATCTTTGTTAATAATTATTTCTTCTGTCATTAGACTATATAATTTGTATTCTTTAGTCACATTACTATAGCCAATGAAAATGCATTTTTGGCTTTTGTCATCTAACTTCTTTCTTCACTTATATGGAATATGGGAATGTGTAATACATTTAAATACACGTAAGAAAGAAATATCTAGTTTTTTATTGGACATCTATTTAATAAAAATATAGCAAAAGCAACAGCTTTTGCCTAAAAGGATTTTGGCAAGGTTTTTACTTTCAACAAACTTCTAACCATTTCAAAAATTATTTTATTTTTTCTTTTAGCTATACTATTCTGTTGAAAAGTATAACTGGCTATCAATTAATATTGAATTCCTTAATTTTTGTAGATGTTTGAAATTTTATTTGATGTAAACTCTTCACCCCTGTCAAATTTGAAAATTTTCACATAGAGTGTACTTTACTTTTCGATGACAGATTTAAGTTCTTTAAATTTCTCGAAATCCTTTGATTTTTCTTTGAGAAAATATACCTAGGTTTTTTTAGTTAAAATCATCTGCAAAGATTAGAATTTGTCTTTCATATCTAAGTGATTCTACATCAATTAGGCTACAAATGTCAATGAATACTAACTTCAACGGTTATTTGGCTCATTTAGCTTTCCCAATCAAAAAATTTTTTTGTGTTACTTTCTAAGGATACATTTTTTATATTATTGATTAGAAGCATTAATTATTGGTAAACTAATAACCATCCTTTTCTGAGCTAACAATTTTAGCTCACAGAATTTAATGACCAAATTGGACATGCCACAACTAGTTTTCATCCTTCAAGATTGTTGAAAAACTTATTAAAGCTTTTGTTTGCAAATTCAAAGGAAATATATTATTTTACATCATTTACACTTTTGCCATCATCTTACTATTTTTGTTTCTAATTGTACAAATTCTATTCTGAATATCAATTTTATGCTTTTTTTCAAAAAGTTGGTCGGCATTCAATAAGTACCAAAAATATCTTAGTATGAAGTAAATATCAACGATAGTAACATTTGTACCATTTTTAAATTATAGATTATATGTTAATGTTAACTTTCCTTATAATGAAAAATTTAGATTTATTTCCAAAATTAACTTTTGCACGTACAAATTCATTCAAATGCAAGAAAAGCTCCTTTTTTCACACACATGATTATGTGATTGTTGCATCCAATATCAAGATACCATGTATTTATATGCTCTATATCTGACTCATTTAATTTACATATGAGTGCTACATTTTTTTCAACATCTGCTACATTTATATGTTTTGTTAGCTCGTTTAGCATTTTAAAGTAATATTCATTTCAATAATGTCTAAATTTTTTACATCTATGATATTGGACATTAGATTTATTTCTTGCTCCATTATGACCTCTTTAACCTCTAAAAAGATTATTATCATTTGATCTTTCCTTATTGATAGTATTAAAATGACTACCTCTTCCATGTCTTCATCTTCGTCTGCCGCCTTGATAGCTTCAGTGATCTCGATTACCTTAATAACCTCTATGATTTTATTAAACCGTTATGCTTTGCAAAGCTTACTTAGAACTCAAGCTAGTAACTTTTTTACTCATCTGGTGTTTGTGTAAACAAAATAAGCTCAATAATTTATTCATTAACATGGATGATATATCTTAAGATTCTTCAATTGTTGCAATAGCATATTTGAACTTTGCAGTCAAGGATCGCATAATTTTTTCTATAACTCTAGTATTCGAAATATTTTCACCATTAGCTCTCAATTGGTTAACAACAATTTGAACTCAATTAAAGTATGTTAGAATAGATTTTAAATCATTCATGTTTAAAGACTTAAAATCACCTTGTAATGTTTATAGCTACACTCGTCTAACATATTATCACTTTTACAAGATCTTTGCAAAATATCCCATGCCTCTTTTAATGTGTTTATTGGGTTTCACATATACTTAAGCACAATAGGTTTTTAAATTTTTTTTGTAAAACTTTCCTAGAATCAATGTATAGGAACATAGATCAAGAATTATCCATAAAGTTTAGAATTACCTCTTAGAGTGTAGATCATGAATCATAAGCATAGTTAAATGATGGTGCCTCTATAGTATCCATTTAGATTGAATGATAACTTTTCAATCTCGACGAATCTATTAAGAAATATCTCTCTCACAAAAGATTACGTTTTTGGTTTAGTTTTCCTATAAGACTAGGGTTTTAGTACAGTTTATGTATAGCCTTTTTTTATTCATCAGCAAAATGATACTGTCATACCTTTTTTATAGAAGTAAGGCACACCACTTTCCTAGTCTCACTAGGAAATCACTTATCCTCTCTTAATTCCATTCAATCACTAATACATTATCCTTATCATGGTCAAAGTAAGGAGAAATAGGATTTATTTGTTAGTTATCTAATATTACCTTAATATTAATAACTAAATATTATTAAATAATAATATTATTTAATAATATAATTATTTAATATTAAATTAAATAATTATATAATATTTTTTAATATCAGATAATATCACATAATATACTATATATTACATAAATAATATATATTATTACTTTGATAATATATATATGCACTAAATAATAAGCTCAATTAATAGGATTTTAGTTTAACTAAAATTTAATTAATTACTATCTCATTCTTACACCTTTTATATAATCCTATAAATTCATACTATGTTAGTAATGACCCATCAATGACTATAGATATTGGGTGATATTTAGTAATATATCATTGTCACCCAAGTAGTAAAATATCTGTGATTTGACATCTATATAATATGTGAATAATACTTTGCAACAAAGTCGCTTTTGTAATGATATCCAAATTAAATTAAAGGTATAAAATATGTTATCATCATTAATGTTCAATTCACATTTCTTAATACTAAGTAAACTAACTTAAATAAATGATCAATATTATATATTAATTTATTCGATTACGGCCATGTATTTTTTAGTCTCACTCAATTAAGGGGGTCAAGGATCTCACTTCTTCTATATAAAAGGAACAAAATCTCATCTACATTACTAATATCCTTCTACATGATTCGTAACACATCTAATTAATACCTTACATGACTTTTTGGTTAAAAGTGACACAAGATGGCATTAAAATGTGTGACTTTTCATATAGGGAACAATAGTAACTTCGGGTTAAAGAACTATGTGTAATGTGATCATATGAAAATAGCTAACGACAGATGACAATTCATGTAGTATTCTCATAACGGGTCAGTCCAATATATCTATTCACTAATAATGTAGTATTCTCAGAACGAGTCAGCTCAATATATCTATTTACTAATAATATACCCATGTATTAACTTAATATCATATATCCATAATTCATAATTATCAATCATGATACATACTAATTTTAATATACTATTATTATCATTTTCATAATAATATTTGACTAAAGATATTTTAGAAATAGTAAAATTATTTTAAGGATAATTATTATATTAAATTATAAATTATATAAATATTAAAATGAAATAAAATATAATAATTGCATTACCTAAAATAAAACATGATACATTATATGTTATTATAATTATCTTATGATTAGCTCCTAAGATACACACACTAGTAGTATTTGCAAACGATATTTCTTTAAATATCTTAAACTGCTTCAAAGATCATATACTATGCTTTTTTATCATTTTCTTAAGTCTTTAACAATGCATTTTGTTTACTTTTTCCGATATATTAAACTTTTGTTGATCTTTTACTTCAATAAGCCATTCTTCATCAAATTTCATATATTTTGGGTAAGAAGAATACTCTTAACTTAATGCTTGAGTTGTTGAAATTTCTATCACTAAAATTGCAAAGATGCAATTAGATTGAATTTGTTTCCATTATATAACCAGACTCTGATACCAAATATTGTAACCAATATATTTGCTAATAATATTAGAAAAAAAATAAAATGAATTTATGGAGAAGGAGTAGAAATGAGAGAAAATATTCTTCCTTTATCATTGCAATAACTCTCACAAATATAAATGTATTATAATTTTTTTTCTCTCATACACTATTACAAAATAATACTTTTTTCTCACTAATAAAATTTTTCTATGCTCTATGTAGCTTGTACTAATAAATTTACTTTCAAGCAAAATCTTCAACTGAAAAATTGGATAAAGATCTCTCTCTTTATATAGCATTTGTAGTCAACCATCCTTAGGCAATTTGTAATATATTATTTTCTCCTTTTCAATTTCCAATGTTTGATGGAAAGTTATTCAATAGTTTTAACTTTTTTTTATTCATGGTTTTCCATGATGCTACCTTCCAATTTTATGACTATGACTTCTATAATTTGCTAAGTTAGCTTGAGAAGAATTAAAGGAATACTTCATGCTTAAGGCTTGCTATCTTTATTATTTTTTTATTTCAAAATTAATTTAACAATCTTCAGCATCCCCGAAGTCCACCATTGCCAACAAAGCAAGCTCTTTCCTTCTCCATCTTTATCTTCTTTTTCAAGATCTCTTGACAACTCCTATAGAAGGACTAATTTGTACCTTCTTCTCTCTAAAGCTCAATACCCTATTTTCGTAAGCACATTTTTTCTCTTTGTTACTCTCTTCCTTTTTACTCTCTCCACCTTTGAACTCGTCATCAACATCCTTTTAGTTTTTCCTTGCACCTCTCATTATAGATTTATTTTATCCCAGAAACTTGATTTCAACCAATAAAATAAGGTCACCCAAACTTTATGGTGTCAAACATTACAATGCCATTAAAATCTAGTACTTTCCATTTACAATGGATAATTACTTTGTATTGAAGAGGATGTGGAGCAATTAGGATGTCATTATGAATGATGTAGTTGAAAAGGCCAACAATGATGAATTTCACTTGTTTCTTAAAGTTATTCATAGGTCTGGCCTCATTGTCGAAGCAAATATTATTTTCATTTTCATTAATGCTTCACCTTCCTCAAGATTCATTTCCATCATTCAATAAAAGAACAATAAGTTCTTGCTACTAATCAAGCATTACATAAAGTTGAATATGACTCTCCAAAGTTTTAATCAAAATTTTATATGATTTAATTCTTCAAAGTTGGTAATGAGGGCATAAAAATAACAAAGCAATTAGGGGGTAAGAAATTTCAAATCAACTCTAGTAATTTGAAAACTAAACACAAAAAGGAAGTTACTCTTTTAAGTAATTGATTGCTGTTGAGTTTAAACTTATTGACCAAGTTTTTAAACTAAGTTCCGATGATAAATTCAATTAAGAATTAGTCATTGGACCTTCTTCTAATAATAGATTATGGATTGTAAGCAAAATGCATTCAATGCAAAGGCATATCTACAATTTCCACCAAGTTAGGGATCAAAATGCAATTTTACATTTCTGAAATAATGCTCCTTGCTAGCTTCATTCTCTTAACTATAAGATTAAATAACGATTATTGATTTTATGTTGCATTACCATTTTTTTAGTGGTATACTGAAATCTGACCCTTTAATTTTAATTTGATAATATGGTAAAGAGGGAGTTTATTTTACTTAATTTACTTGGCATTTTTCTTTTTATTATTTTTCTTTTTCATATTTCTTTCCTTTTCTTTTTCAAGAGTAAAACCTTTCTTCTTCTTCTTCATTTTTTTGTATTACGAGGCCTATGTAATCAAAAAGAAATAAAAGTTCATAAAAATAATGTTAGCACTGAAAATAATATTCAAAATTGAAACTTAAATATTTTATATTCTTTTAGAAATTTGCTTCACATATTTAATGATGATTTTTTATTTACATTTAGAATCTAATTTCAAACCCTTGAACATTGGTGAAAAGCTTAAACATTTGAAACTTAAACTTTGTATAGAATCTCTTCATGTTCGAATAAGCACTTATGATGCACAACTGATTGTTAAAGTTCACATAGTAATTCATTTATGAGTCATTTGTTAATTTTTTGCCATATTTTATTAAAGTCCACAATTTTCTTTTACTTAAATGCATATATATTTTCAAAGATAATTTTAACTCAATTCCCTAAAAATATTTTTACAAAAAGCAGATCATTTGTGAACATCCCCCACTATCATCCTTTGTTAATCAATTTTTTAACATTGATCAACTTTCAATGCTAGCTATCATTGATTGATCATTTTCTATCAAACTACTCATTTTTCTACTAGTCAATTTTCCAACAAGACATTTTTGAAAATTTTTTGTGAGATTCCTAAAAATGTACAAATAAATCTAAACACATTATTATAACACTGTTAACATTTTTTTTAATTAAACAAAATATTATAATGTAACATTGTTAATAATCTTTTTAATTATTTAAGTTGATCCAATATTAATTTAAAATGTTTTATAACATCGGTGAATAAAAAAAAGAAACATCATTAAAAAATAATCATTAAAATTTTTTAACAGTACTAAAGGAATTTAACAATTTTTTTAATTGATATAACAAAATATGATTGGGGAACAGTGTTAAACTAATTTACAGTTAATCAAATTTAAATAGATAAACAAAATATGATTTTGCCAATCAAACATCTCCCAAAATATTAGATTACTATAGGAAACAGAGCCAAAATTCAAAGCAGACACTTTAACTAAGTTGAAAAGGCACAAGTTCTTTATTTTTCTGATAAAAGGGAAAACAAATGTTCTCTACAACAGAGTTCAACATCCTGGTTACAAGAACGAAATAAAACTACACTAAACTATCAGCAAATAATCGCTTCTGTTTGAGGATCATCTATTGCAATGGCGGTTGGTGGTCTTCTTTGCCTTTTGCTGGCAAACTGCAATGTCGTCCATAATCAACACCAAGCCAACTGTTGATGATTCATGAAACAGAAATTTTTACATACTATTTCCCATCATACCAAAGTTTATTTAAACCATTGAAAGAGAAAATTAATTATTCAGATGTGCATTTTTCAAGTGTAAACTTACCTATTTTTTTTCCAAAAGTTGTTTGGCTTCGATTATAGCAGCATCTGCAGCATATAGTACCATCTTCTTTATCTACCAAGAAGTTAATGATATTTGAAGTGTAAGAAACATCTCGAGACACAGCACTTAAATATTGCATAGCCACTCCAATTATCTAGTCTCCATAACAAGATTAGCACTTAATGTATTATAGCAGACAGACTATGAGATATGCAGAAAATGATAAATGCACAACTCCTTCTCTTCCTACCAACCAGCTCACAACCAAAGAGGCAGACATTTACCAACAACTGGTTGGCTTACTGGTACCAAGTCAAGGTCTTCTAGATCCACTAAAGGATTCTAAGTTCAATTCTTAGAAGCACCTTTGTTGGGAGGGATTTATCATTTATTGCTCCCACTCTGAACAGGATTAGGCTCATACTTAATGAAAAAAAAAGTGTGAAGTTTCCTAGGTGTAAATAAAAAGTGTGAAAATTAGGTTCGGACAGTTTCCTCCCCCAGTTGTGAGCTGGTTGGCTAAGCAGGAGCTGTGCAATAGCATAACTGGACACGTGCTGGCCAGCTAAGATGTCTTGTGTGGGATAACTTGCTGATGAACATCTTAATAAATAATCTTTCATCATCAAAGCAATATAGGAAGAATGAAACCCACAGGATTTCACAGAGAATAAAGTCTAAAACATGTTGGCTATGAAAAATGATGAAATTCCTGACCAAAACATGTAGCTCTAAACTTGGATAATCATTTATCTATTCCAAGGAAGTAAATTGTGCTGACTATTAAATTAAGAAGGGTAGCAAAATTTTAAGTCATCACGTGCTTTAGAATAATGCAGACATGTACCTCCAATTTATCCTCCTTAGATCTGTGGCCTTTTGGAAGCAACCGAAACTCATCTGTCAACCGAATGCATTCTTGAATATTCTCAGGTGAGACAAAGTCAAGAGCCACCTTAACACAAGACTGCAAAGGAACATGAGTGTGTCAAACTTGAAAGCATCCAAATTTAAAATGGACGGCTACAATATTGGCATAAATAAATAAAGAGCAATGATGAGCTATTTAGACCTTTAAGTCCCCGGTTGGATGGCCACAGATGAAATTATGTACATAAATTTCAAACCTTGGGCAGTGATTGATTTGAATTTGATCATCAACAGTTACCTATGTAATTCTATTCTCTCTCTCTCTCTCTCTCTCTCTCTATATATATATATATATATCCATCCGTCCAAGTGTGTGTGGGCACGTATGCGTGCACGTGTGTGTAAGATTTGTTAATTTTAATATGAATAGGGTTTTTGTTTACCTTTCTGTTCCTCACTTGATGAGGACATCCGGCAGGGATAAAAACAGCCTCACCAAGGTGTTGCTCAAATGTCCATGGCTCAACACCTGAAAAAGAAAAAGTTGTTATATGAATTCACATAAAAAGAATCACTACTTAAAGCATAATTGCACACCAAACTCTTCCTTCAGCTGCCTTTTGTGCCTTTCATTCAGATATAGAATCTGGTCATGTATGGAGTGAGTTACCTGGAGTAATAGCAATGGGGAGCAGATCAACTTAGAACTAAGTACCATAAAAAAATATCAGAGGTAAAAACATCTGAAAAAAGTAGGTAAGCATACGCACAGATTCCACTGGAGCATTTTTAAGGTGGCGGAACTCTCGTTGGTGCTTCCTTAGGTACTCAGTAAGCTTGGGTACATCCTGCCTACGGAATATGTCCCATACGGCACTCCCATCTCGAGTCTCTAAGGGAATATTATTTTGAGTTGAACCTTTGGTCGAGATCATGCCATTTTCAATTGACTCTATTCCGTCAATCTGGATTTCTGAGTATTTTGTTGTTGAAGAATTCAACCCATTGGCACATTTTGATGCATCTGTTCCAGTACAAGGCTTATTATATTCTTGACTATTCAGATGTCCTTCAATATCATGTATAGAATCTTGTCCCTGAAGATGCATGCACCTGCTTTTTGATTCAGATTGTCCAGCGCTATTTCTTTGATGTTCATGATTTTCCCAAACTGGTGGGTTGGATATGTTCAAATCAATGAAGATCGTAAATTTTTCCGGTTGATCTTGTACAGAACGAAACCTATTTTCAATTACATGCACACCAGAACTTTCTTCTCTGCACATTTGAAACTCCACAGGTTCACGTAAATCAAACTTTTTATAAGGTTCATCGTGGGATGATAAGCACTTTTCAACACCATTCTGAACGCATATCTGCTCACAATTTTCTCCAACAACCAAGGAATTAGCATGATGACTGTAAATATCAAATTGCTGAGTTCTTATAATGAAATCTTGGACTGACTGCCCACATGTACTGACACTTGGTTTACTTTGAAGAGGAGCTGAGAATCCAATAGCACAAGCTGCCCTATCTGATATTGCGGGTTCCCTATTTCTGTTTATCCTCCATTGTTTTGTTTGTTTCTCTTCCTCTTTTTCTTGGGTTGCCAGTAAGGTAGAATCTCTCCAAACAATATCTTCCTCCACTGGATTTTTGGGATCTGTGTTAATACCTTTGCAATATTCTTTCACCTTCTCTTCCTCATTTCCATGTGTTTCCAGTAAGGTAGGATTTTTCATACCATAGAGCTCAGTCATATCTTCAGCTTCATATTTTCCGCGTAATATCTTTATTTTTTCAAACTGATTTGGTGTTGTCTTTACTTCAGCTGTGTGCGTCAGAATATTGACCTGATCATGGCACAGCATGACTCCATGAGTGGAACTAACAGGAAAACAGCTCAAAAAAAGAGTGATGTAAGAACCCAACTGGTCAAGCCTTAAGCTTTAAGACAATAAATATGAGATGGAGAGATGTAAACTTTGATATGTAATCAGGGACGAATAAAGTATGAAGTCCTGAAAACATTCAAGTCTTGATAGCTTTATACAAATGACAGTTTTTTTATGCATTTTTCTCCTTTTTTTTTTTTGGGAGGTGGGGTGAGTCGTGGACTTGCACAAATGCAAGCATCAAGAATTCTGTATTAAAGAGAAAATACGAAGTTCAACTTGACTCAATTTGAACATTTCCTTCACAGAGGGTGACAAGGCTTACGAAGTGGGAAAAAGAAAAAAAAAAGGAATGATGATGAGCAACAAGTCTTAACATTAAAAAAGAAATATACAATAGGAGATATTTACCGCATCAGAAATGTCACAATGTAGTTTTGTCACAGAATCACCTCTACCAAGCTCTTCCGGAAATCCATAGGCAATATATGTTTTGGGGCCCAAATCTGGCTTTAAATAAACAGGGAGCCTTGTAGCAAGATTTAATATACCAGATTTGGGATGTGTATAGTCACGAAAAGGAAGCATAGATATGAACTCAGCACCATGCCTGGGCAAACACTCTTCAAAAGATTTTGATGGAGGCCAATCCTTTAGCTTCAATATCTCAGGCCATCCATTGCTGTATTTACGTCCATCCATGTAGCCTTTGAAGAACTCGGAACGATCAATTGTAACCTTCAGCACCAAGTAGACACAAGATGTGAAGGTTAGGAGCTGCAGGAAAATTTTGCAGCAGGAACCATAAACAATTTCCTGTTAATGTAGCTGGCTTTGTTACAAACAAACACCATGAAGTTCATGCCGCATAGATGGTTTCAAATTTTAATAAGTTTATGCCACCTATACATGAGTGTGAATGTGTGTAAAACCCCCTGTCTTAAAATGACAAAAAATCAATTTATTTTATGATCAAATTTAAGATTTTCATAATGCTATCAGATCACTGTCTAAGAACATTCATTCCAATGTAAGAACGTAAAATGATCATTAGGCCATGATGCAATTGTTTGAATAAAATTTAAAAATGAAAAAAAAAATTGAAGAAACCAAGAAAAAAATCGCAAATTTTTTTTCCCAGCCCTTAAGTATAAGAGCCTCATGGCATAAACAGCTACCTTGCTTCTTTATATTCACGGGGACAGAATCCCCCATGATATGCTTATGGCCTGCTGCATAAAGTGACCCTCCTGTGGTGTATTGGTGTACACAAACTATATTGCAAGTAATTAAGATAGAGAAAAGATATGAGTATAGCTGGGCAGTACTTCATCTCCTTTCCAATATGGGAAATGGGAAACAGGGAATACTGTGAGGCTAGGCTACTGTATTCTAGAAGCAAGATGCTGATGGTGCGGTCACAATTATATTGGTAGACTCCCGGAGATGGTATGACTACAAAAGAGTGAGAGGCAAGTTCCATCTCAAAAATTAAACATGTACCTGATGCCAATCTAAGCAATCAATGGCTTCAACTGTACGTTTCTCTTCTCTTTTGAGAGCCTTCCACATCACCTTTGGTTCCCAGCTAAGGCCAGAAGCCTTTTCAGGAGCATTCCTGACTATAACAGGCTCACCTTTTATCCAGTGCATCTGAAAATGCTCAATTTCTGCGTTTTTCATGAGAAGAGCATTTGGGCAGTGTAAAAAATTATCCTGACTGTTTTCCCTGGAAGCTGCCTGCCTCACTGAATCTTGTATTCCATCCACCCCAAAACTGCGGCACAATGGACATCCATCAGAAAGATCAATAGTAAGTGGCTTATATTTGGCAGTAAGTTCCTCTGCATCCCTGATCAGTTTGTCTACACAATTTGCTTCAAAAAGGCGCCTCAATGAGAGGATCGAACTGCCACAACCTCCTCTTTCTTTTGGAGGGCAAGGAATCCTTACCATTTGCATCCGCTTTCCAATTGGAATCATATGAGTTATCACCTTTAAGCTCATTAACACTAGTGGGAATATTTTCACAATGAAGTCCAATTCTTAGTTCCATGCAACAAGTGGGACACAGATCATAAGTACAAGCAGGACTGGGACAACTTCTATGGAAATTGGCAATGGATGTGTTGCAGTTGTTACTGTGAAATAAATACATCAACAAATTTGAATAAGCAACTTACTGAATTTAGACATTATGACCAAAACAGCATCATTCAATTTCTTCTAACCACAGCTTACACCAAAAATCCAACCAGGGTTGAAGCTAAATCAAATTAGAATCAATGGATGGTGTTTGCTAAAAAACAACTCAACCATTCAAATGGTCAAAACAAAGATAATGGCAAATGAAAACTGTGCTGCTTATCATTTGTCTTATTCAAAGATGAATGCTCTTTTAGTTGACAAACAACTTCAATTTAATTTCTTCTCATATCTCTGGCTATTGGTCAGTGAAGGCACATGCTAATGGAATGCCGAGCTTTACTATAAAATGTATTTTCAGTTACTTTGGTATGTTGCATGTCATATAAGCAAACATCAAATGGTAATTGCCAAAGTTGTTTTTCCTTGGAATATGCTAGCTCTTAGTAATCATAAACATCGTAAAATATACTAAAACATGAATGGAGATAACAGAAACAGTCATTATATCCTGTATTTTAGTGCATGAGATCATACCAATATACCCGGTCATCATGATCGGTTATTGACTGCATAATATCCTGTTCCGTCAGTTGGGCACCTGAGAAAATGATAGGTCATTGAACATATGGAACCAACAGTCAAATAACTAGATGCCAGTCACATATAACTAATTATAATCACATTACCTTGTATCCAAGCTTCTACTTCCAACTCTGATCTCTGCTCTGCTAGGACTTGCCGCAGTAAAGGCAAAGTATTGTAAAGCAAGTAAAGCAACTTTTGCAATTTGGTATCTGGATCAACTTCTAGACTCCCGGTCTATGGACAAGTAATTCATTTCAGGGGAAAAAAATGCTGAAGTGCAAACAGCTATACATGAAAAATATAAAGGACAGGAGAATGCAAAAGAAAAGAAAACGCACCACTAGCGATACAGTCTTCAACAGGCACAGTCGGCAATTGCAATTACCAAGACAACAGGGACAACAAATCTTTATGTCCTCTCTTGTTTTCTCTGGATACCTATATTTTAAGAATTTAAATATTATCAGGACCCCAGCAGAACCCGTTTGAATCTATACTTAATTCTAACATACTTAACTATGCATTCTAGAACATATCCTTATTAAATTAATGAAAGCAATTGAAATTGTGTATACCATTTACATTATATGTGCTAAATATAATGAATCTTTTATTTTAATTCAATGTACAGTATAGCCCTGAAAACAGCTACTTTATAACTTGTATATAGTACCATTTTGTTATGCATTGGTAGCAATATCGCTTCCTCTTGCAATTGGCACAGATGACAACACGACTCCCATTATACCTCCGGCACTGGTGGCACATAAAACTCTTGGGTTCCTTGTCCATTCTAATATCATCCTGAAAACAGATTGTCACGCAAACAAGTCTAAAGTGGTGAACGAAATTGAAGATTTATTTAACTATGATGACAAATAACAATGCTAGAGAGCTAGCAAAATTTGTAATTGTGTTCATTTACTATAGACCATATGGCGTTGCTAGTAAAGAAGAATTGCATTCTTGTATAACAACAATAACAAACAAGCCTTGTGCCTCTAAATGGGGTTGGAAACATACAAGGGTGGAGCTAGAGACAGAATTTTAGGAGGGCTAAAGTAGAAATTGTTAAGGCCTTTTACTAAAATATTATAATTCGAGGGGATTTATATATGAACTTTCTGAAGAAAAAAATAAAAAAATGTAGGGAAAGTTTTGCATTTCAAATATCTGGAAGGGCCACTAAACCAGGGAGGTGCTGCCCCTGGTTACACGGACCAAATCACGCCATTGTGCTCACAAGTTGCATTTATGTGACATCATACAGTAAGTTTCCAAACTAATCATCGTCAAGGTAACTGAATTCAGTCAGCTGCCATGACAAGATTAGACAGACAAATACAGCCATGTGCGTGTGCACATGCATATGCATGTTCATATGTGCACGCACGTATGAATGTATACAAAGTTGGTCAAATAGTTTGCAAAAATGATTTGAAAGAGTTACGCACCATTGAAGAATCCGATCCATAGTCTGGAGTTTCTTCCCCTCCAATGCCCTGAAATTTCTTCTGTTGGCTTGTCAACTCTCTGAGTCCTCCTCTAGACCTTGTCTGAATTTTGCCAGCCTTATATGTAAACCCCTTCTTTATCAACTTGACATTTGTGCTAAACGGAATCCTCTTCTGACTTTTTATAGGTCGACCTCGCTTTTTGCTTGCTCTCTCATTCATCCTGGATTTGTGCATAACTTCAAGTGGTTCCCCGTCATCCGTTGTATCAGCAGTAGTTGGTCCATTACCTCTTGAATATTGGGTCTGCTTAGCAGTTGGTCTCATGTTATCATAACCACAGGAAGTTCTGCTCGACAAATGCTGAGTTTTCTTCTTATCTCTTACTTGTCTTGTTTTACCCTCGGACTGGACTTTCTTATCTTCAATACCATGGGAACCAGAGGTTTCACCGTATATCTGATCTTCAAATTCACCAGAGACATTTTTCTTCTTATTTTTAGAACCCTTGGGCCGACCTCGCGTACCTTTATAATGAATTTTCTCAATTTTAAACTCCCCAACACTAAAGGCTTGAATTTCCTGATTCCTATCTCTCGACAAAATGCTACTGACTCGATTATCATCTACAAGCAGAAGATCACTAGACATTCCCTGATACTTTTCATCCATCATTGAAACTTTTGGCTGGCCATGCTTCTTTGGTTTTGCAATCTCACTCTCACCTACCGCTGCATTGCTAGCAAGTAGCTTCCGAGGAGAAACCTTATCTTTCTCGTCAATGACCACTGGTCGTTCATTCTCTAAAAATGTCAGACAAACCATCCCGTTCGGATCTGCACTGCCATTTTGACAGACATTTTCGCCATTCATGATCATGTTTTTTCCTTTCAGAAGCCTTTTATTCTTGGAACCCTTCGGCCGGCCTCTCTTACGCTGCGGTGTCAAGACTTCACCTCCGTCGACATTAACGGCGGCGACTACACTTAACAGCTCGCATCCCTCACCCGCCCCTCGAGCCTTTTTCTTCTTTGTTGATCCTTTAGGACGACCACGCTTGCGTTTCAACGCTGGCACCCTTGCAATACTATCTTCACGTTCGCCATACCCTGTTTGAATTCCCACATTGTCAACAGCTGTGGAATGAGGAGACGCAGAGGCGGGGTTAATACACCGGTCTTCACCATTCTCAGTCAGATCATCATCCTCTACCCTGCCTTCCAAGAGAAGACGTTGAAATCCTCCCCTCGGTAGACTGCCATAGCCAGTTCCCACTGCCGCAAAACCCACAAGTTCAGGCCTAGAAGAATCTAAGCCAGTCCCGCTTCCCCTCCCTGCTTGATTATTAGCACTGTCATTTACACAAACGGGCTGAATGCTTTGTGGCTGGTTGGCACTACCAGCATCCTGAATTGGGCTCCCGTCACCAGCATCCCCTTCCACTTCGCCAAAAAGGAGAGCAATTTGCTCGGCCACTACGGAACCTCCCCTTTCATTGGCAGAGCTCTGGACTCCATTCCCAGAAGGACCTGCAACCAATGGTACTGAACTTTCTTCAAGCTTTTGTTTATTCCGTCTGGTCCTTCTGCCCTGGCCGAATTCAGAACCCCCGGAAACGTTTTGATCTGCCCTCTTAATTTTGCTTCTCTGTAAACTGTAAAGGTAGTGTTTTTGGCATAATTTTCTTCCAGGCAATGCCATTTCCTTGCACCGCCAATTAGGAGTACCAATACGGCCGCACCGCCTGAACCCCTCTCTGGGTTCTTCCATTTCTCTCTTCACATTATAGAAACCCACAGAATCAAATGGAAGAGTTAGAAATTAGGGAATACTCATAGCTCCAAGAAAAGAATTTGGCTAATTGCAACAGCAAAAGGCTACTCAAAGCTTTGCAGAATAATTTGAATGGGAAAAAAATAATAGTCTCAGACTCTCAGTTGAGAGTAGAGGGGAGGTGAGGAGGCAGTGAAAGCCCATTGACGATGCCGGCGAACATTCATAACGAGAACTAATAACAAACTACAGGGATCTTATTTTTTAAAAAAATAAATTATTTGGTACGCTAATTAGTCAGTTCCCTGAAAGATGAGACAAAGCTGCAACAATTGCTGAATTACCTTAATAAAATAAATAAATAAACATTAATATTAATAATAATTATAATAGTTCTTCATAATTTAACACGTTATTATTAAATGAATTTAAGTTTAATATACTTTCAGTATAAAGCTTTTTAACACAATCAATCTATGCATTACCACATTATTAAAAATCTATTAACACCTAATAAGGAATTTTAGTTATTTTTATGTTTTTAACAACATGTCAATGATGTAAAAAAGAATATAAATAGTGTAATAGAGTAAGGCTAATTTATATAATGATAATAAATTAAATTTAAATTCGTAAAAAAAATTAAAGAAAAATTTTGAATAAATGTCTCCCCTAACTTTTTTTACATGCTGTAATTCTTTTTTTTTTATTAATGGATAAGTTACATTTTACTCACTTATAATTTTATTATTTTTTACTTGATTTGTTTATGATTTTAAATATTAAAATTTACCATCTTATACATTCTAGCATTAAAATTTTACTTATCTAAACTTCTTTTTTCATTCAAAATTTAACAATGATTGCATGTAGAAAATAGGTGTCTCCTTTGCCTTCAATAGAGTTAAATTTATGTGAAATTCATAAAAATAATATTAAATTAATTTTGAAATAACTGTTAGTTCTAATTTAATACTATGGGTAATCTTCTATGCCAATTTCATAATGTTGAAAAAAATCTTGCTAACAATATTAACTTTAGACCGAAAAAAAAAGAAAAGAAAAGAAGTATTCTAATAATTTTTTGCCAGCACTTTTGGAGCAATGGCAATTGGCGTCCTGTCCAACCGGAATTTTAAGACGCTGTATTTGCGTTAGGCGACATGTAACTTTTGTATTCACTAAATTTTTTTTTCAATTTCTTATACTCAGAGTCATTTGATTTTGGATGAGATTTTGATATATGGTAAATCTAATTATTAAATTTTATTTATTTTAAGCAATATTGATATGTAAGATACTGTATTTGTATTAAGTAATATGTAACCTTTATATTCACTAAAAATAATTTTACATTTCTTATAATTAAAATCATTTGATGTGCATCGATAAATCTAATAATTGAAGTTTATTCATTTTATATAATACCGAGTAGAAAAATGAATTTTAACAATTAAAATTGATAATATATCAATACAACTAACGGATCATAATCATTGCTTTTAATACATCATGTAATGTTAAGGGTAAAATAACTTATCCAATCAATTTTTATTATATATTTGGTATGTCAATCATATAGTGTTCCTTATGCAATCATCATATCTCATAGGGAGTAGTTCTCTTCTTTAGCTTAAGTAGATGATTGGTGAGTTACGAAGGTAAACGGACACGAGAATTTTTCATTTGAAATTATCGGTTCTAGAAATATACATTTCTACGAAAATGACATTTTTAAAAAAAAGGAGAGGGTTCAGATTTTACATTATATATATATTGTGTATATAATATTATTTTTACTCTCTTACATTTATTTTTTATTTATTCTTTTTTGACATATTATAAAATTTATAATTTAAAAGACTTCACTATTTATTAAAAAGAAGTAAATACTTATTTTCTAAAAGAAGAATATAAGTAATATATATATATATATATATATATATATATATATATATATATATATATATATATATATATATATAAATTGGATATATATAATAGTAAAATATATGCCTATATATTGCATAACTCTATTTAGATTTAAAGTGGAAAAAAAATTCAAGATGTGGTTTGACTTGGTCTACTTGTGTTAAACTTCCACCTAAATATAATATCACGTACAAGTGTCCCATTATTTACCTAATTACACCATTTCGTTCCCAAATTTCATTTTTAGTGTAAAACACAAACACTAACAAAATTTACCTTTAATTTTTGGGAAAAAAAAGAAATCAATTACAACCTCTAATAAAAAATTGTTAATGTGCTAACATTTTACCCACAACATTTGAAAATTTACAATAATTAAATATTTTGAACGACTGAAAAATCTTCTGTTAAAACGTATCAACTACCATATCATCTTACAAATAGTTGGAAAAATATAATGATAGAAAATCTTATAGCTTACCCAATTTGAGGGATCGATTCCATTGAAATCATTGTCAAAATGAAAATTCAAAAATATGATATTGAGGGGGTAAGATCTGAGATAGAGAAGGAAATTGTACGAATTAGATTTTTCAAACTCCATTCTAGTTTATAAAGGAGGAGGAACATTTAAAAAGCATATGCGAAAATTTATTACACGTAGACGATAGGTGAATAAAAGGTTGATAGTGTAAATCACAGAAATTCTTTTTAAAATTTTAAATAACTTGTGAATAGATTATAAATAGTACCATTTTATATATGTGTAAACAACACGTGCGCAAGCTTCAAATCACAAGTAATATTATTTTGATATTTTTTTTATTAGACAACTTATTTTGTTAGTTGATTAAATCAATAAGTTAATTTGAAATTTTCAATAATCAAATATTTTTAATTAATTGATTTATCCCTATGTTTGAATTTGTAGAAAAAAATGTGAAAAGAAAATAGGGGTTGAAAATAAATTTTCTAATATTTGGATGTAATAGAAAATTTGATAAAAAAGTTGAAAAAGTATGTCAAAAATTACTAAAATATTTTCTCACAAATAAGTATAGGTAGAAAATTTTATAATTTTAAAATTATATTTTTATAAAATTTATTAAACAATTTTATTGAGTTGTAATAGAAGTAATTTTATCATTTAATAAATTTTTATTCTTTTCAATTTTTAATTAAATTAAACAAAAATTGAATATTTTTATTATTTTCCACTTATTTTTTATACATTCAAACAACAAATAAAAAATATTATATATTTCTCCTCAACTTCCTTTTTTTTTAATCATTACATACAATTATACAATGATAGTGATTTTCTCCTCAAACCACCTAATAATTAATGAAATTATTGCTTTTGTCACTAAAATCATATGATATTGATGAAATGTTTCTTAAATTATATTAAATAGACAATTTCATTTTTAGATTATAATTCACAAATAATTTCATTCCTCCATTAATTTGTTATTGAAATTATATGATAGTAATGAAATAGTTTCTAAATTATATCATATGGTCAATTTTTAAATAATAATTTATACAAATAATTTTATTTTTTTCATACAAATATTTAAAGATGAAATTATCTATGAAGGAATTTCAATAACAAATTATGAGTATTTATATGAAGAAATGAAATTATTTATAAATAAAAATTTAAGAATAAAATCATCTATTTGATATAGTTTAAAATATATTTTATCAGTATCATATGATTTCAATGACAAAAGTAATAATTTTATTAAAAATTATTAGGAGGTTAGAGGATAAAATCATTATTACTGTATAATTAGATGTCATGATTTAAAAAAAAGGAAGTATAGAAAGAATTTAGTGATAATTTCATCTTTAAAATAATTTCTAAATTATATTGTATAATCAATTCTTTTTAAATAATAATTTATATAAATAATTTTATCTTTCTATATAAATATTTAAAGATAAAATTATCTATAAAAAGTTATTTACATAAATTATTATTAAAAAATTAATTATAAAATATAATTCAAAAGTTATTTCATTAGTATCATATAATTTCAATAAAAAAATTAATAATTTTGCCATAATTTTTTCAACTTCATTTCTTGATGCTCTATTGCTTCTATTATTCTTCCACTTGTACCTTTTATTAAACTCCATCTTGCAGCAACAAAATTCTCAAACTCCTTACATATATATCTACAAGTGTTGACGTTAATTACGGTGCCACACTTTATTAATAAGTGTGCCATAGCCGGTGCGACAATTAAGATTTACTGTGTTGCATGGTCCCTTCTTGGGCGGCTAAACCTAGGATGCAGAGTCAAGAAAAAGGCCATTGGATCCGCCAAGAGGCGATAGCCGCCACAGTGGGCTTTAATACATTTCAGTACAAAAGCTGAACCACAAATCAATGGCATTCACTGTTTTGCCGTTAGACGTTACATGTGACTTGAATTTGTCGGACCCTCTTATCTTGTCAAATTGATTTGCAATGTTTTGGAGACCTCTTATTTTCCATTTCTAAATTGTTCATTAAATAAAATGATTTTTTGGGTTTTGTCATTAAATAAAAAGATTAACATTTAAAAAATTTTAAACGCATAAAATTATATAAATCTTATCCAAATCTTCAAAATGAAATTTTCATATCTTTTAATTATTATTGATAAAAAAGAGAGGAATAATAAATTTTAAGGAGTTGTTTGCCTTACCTTGATAAAGTTAATTGTCACTCGACATAGGATAGGATCTTCGTTGATAAGGTGACCCAACAATTGGCTACTATCTTACATGATGATAGCTATCTTCTTAAAATTATAAGTATCTTCTTAAAATTATGTAAATGAATTAGTGATAGTCCTCTTCACTTTAAAATTATTGAATTATTCTTAAAAAATTGAATGTTTAATAAGTGAAATCACATAATAAGGTATTATTTAGCCATATGATTATGTCCTATTAATTCTAAATCATCTCTAATTCTTAAAATTATTTTAAGTACACTTATTGTTCTTTTTTAATATTCACTTACTCTCTACTTTTATTGGGCCCATAGCAGATACTACTGCTTGAGACATTACTACAGGATACTTCAGCCCTACATATCATACTTAGAAAAAGAAGTGTTTATTTATTTATTATTTTTGAAAATAGTATTTTTATTTTTAAAAATAAAAATTTATTTGATAATTTTTTTTAAATTATAATTTTAAATATTTTAAAAATTATTTTCTTGTTATTGATATTAATTTATAATTACGTGAATTATTTTTATATTTACAACACCAACCATTATCTACTCTTTATTTTCTTTCAATTTGAAGATAAAAAAATAATTTTTAAAAATATAAAATAAAAACATATCTAAACATACATTATTATTCTACTTTGACATCCATTTTATGTGTATGATATTCCTCTTTTTTTAAAGAGAATGTAAGATTTATATTGAGTTTCGAATCCTCTTATTTTTCTTATATCATTTTCTTATTATTTTAAAAAAATAAAAAATATAATTTTTACTATGACTTCATCACTTTTTATTGGAACTTGCAATTTCAAATAAAGAAATCATATATTTATTTCTCTTTAAAATACATCCTATGTTTTTTTTTTTTCCTAGAAAATGAGAATGTGCCAAATTCATTTAAGAGTGGTTAAAAGATCTAAGGCTTGCGGACATTTTGCAAACCAAATCAATAAAAAATAACTTCGCAAAAAAGTAGGTTTAAACTAGCTTGGTTTACACAAATCAGATGGATGCAAGCCACACGTTGGCAAGTAGGTCAAGCTTGTTTACAAGGTAAAGTTTATAAACTTTACGAACTTTTATATGGACAGAATTAATAAAAATAGGCTTACTTACAATGCGAATCTTTGCAAACAAAATTTAAATAGGCTTGACCTGAGTAAGTTAAATCATTTACTACCCTTAAATTAATTTAACATTTGACAAATTGTATAATCTAACTAAATGTTATTTTATCATTTCTAATTTATTCTTACAACTTGCAAGCTTTCAACTCTTAGAAGAATCCATTTCTAATTTAGCAGGACTTCAATTTTTCGCTTAAGAAAATAAATGATATAAGTAATTAAGTTTAAATTTAATATAGTGTAACATATTTTACATTTTTAGTAAATAAAAAGGAGATACATCATTAAACAAACAAAGATAATTAATTTTTTTTATTATAATAGAAAAATTTTAATAATTTTTTATTAACATAATAATATATGAGTGAATGATGGTATAAAAATAATTTATGCCAAAGTGAATTGAATTTGAATACTGAGTAATCACCCTATAACTAGAATACGATAGACAAATCGCAAATAAGGAAGGAAAGAAGACCGAATGATCAAGATTTTTTTTTCTTAATTAAATGTCTAAAAATCCAATGAATTGATAGAACAGAAAAAAAAAAAAAACATTGAAAATCAAAAGAAGTCGAATGATTTTAAAAATTTAATCGTAAACTCTTATTTTATTCCTTCTTTAATTTGAAAGTTTCACGTAAAAAGGGTGCTAAGGCATAACTTCTCATTTCCCTCTTCCCTTTGCATCCA
Organism: Sindora glabra; assembly: GCA_020226215.1. Classification (NCBI taxonomy): domain Eukaryota; kingdom Viridiplantae; phylum Streptophyta; class Magnoliopsida; order Fabales; family Fabaceae; genus Sindora; species Sindora glabra. The sequence continues at coordinate 106,150,195 of CM035227.1, read as the reverse complement.
CTTTCACAAGTGAACATCTTACGTAAAGAATTATATCTGGGCTACTCTAAATGTTTTGCAAAATATTCTTCTCGCCCTAAAATATTCACATTTCGCATCCTATTTCTATTTTCTACTAGGAAAACATGAAGATATTTTCATGGCAAAATATAAATAACTCTTTAAAATAAAATGTGTTATCACATAATTTTTCTAAGTTTCAAAACTTTATTTTCTAAGAAAAAGAGATAATAGGATAATTCAATATTAGATATTTTTTCTGATCATTATTATAAAATTATTTTCTCATAATAAAATATTTAATTTGAATCATAATTATTATTCAAAAAACAAGTCCATTATTATAACTTCATCAAAATATTTGTGATCTCATGATTTTTCTATCTTTTTTTTATTATAAATTGATATTCTCTTAAATCAAATTCATAATCTCTATAATAGAGTAATGATCCAAAATTATTAAGTCAATCACGTCATAATTTGAAATTTCGAAATCTATATATGAGGGTGGGGCATTAGCTTTTAAAGCCATCCCAAAATTTTGAAAAATAAAAAAAATTACCTTTGTTTTAAATTACATTTAACCCTTCAATGATTAAAATATTTTCATATAAGTTATTTATAACTTCTATTTCAATCCCCTCTATATATTTGCAATAACTTTGTCCCTGCCTATAAATTAGTTCCTTGGAGTTTTAAAGAAATATATATCAAAATTCATTTACGAGAGATAGAAAAAGATAGAAGGACCACTTGTGGTTCTTTCAAACTTTCTTTTTTGGCATAATATATCCAAACTATTGATGAAAAAAAAAACAATAAAAAATACAAACCATACCTCCTTAAATGCAATTAAGTCAAATTTCAATAATAATTAATTCAAAATGCTTGTCTTTGATTATATCCTAAAAACATTAAAGATTCAACTCTAGTAACAATAATTTATTTTAGAAAATAATTTATTCATAAGTTGCCTCAATTCATGTTAAAAACAGTTAACAAAAAGCCTTACACGACTCATATGTCTTTTTCTATTTTATAAATGAAATTTCAATATTTTAAAACTTTATTATAAGTTTTCAAAGTTTAACAAGGTTACGTGATACTAACTTCTATTTCGGGATTATTTGTTTTTTGTTCCCCATGTGTTTTACTATCCAAATTTTGATTAATGTGGTATATTAGAAATATATATATATATTCTGCAGGGTATGTGATCAAATTGGTTTTTAAAATATTGGGATTAAATTATATTTCTTCCAAAATTGTGCTTATATCAACTAATTAAAATTTTTGAAAAAAATTAATGTATCATTTACCATTTAGGAATGAATTTAATATACAAATTAGATATATATATATATATATATATATATATATATATATATATATATATATATATATATATATATATATATATATATATATATATATATACTTATACATTGTAAGATAAACTTTTGAAAAAAAAATGACATAACCTCTCTCTTTCATAGACAAATGTGATAGCTTACTCTTGTTTCGTGTAATAATAAAATTAAGATTGCATAAACTTATTTGAAAAGTATGTTTATATTTTTGTTGGATTTACCTAGAGCAATTGAAATAGACAATTCTCGTTGGACCGGCCTCAAGGATGGATTAGATTGGACCGTCATTTTAACATGTTGCCAAAGTGAAGATCTGGTTGTTATTTATTTATTTACTTATTTATTGGGGGTGGGGGAGACCTGGCAGCTCAGTCGAGACTACCCTCTTCATTTTCATTTTTTTTTTTTTGAAAAACTTATGAAGAATAGTAACAAATTGGCTAAATATTTGTATAAATAATTCAAAGTTCATTTTTTTAAAAACAAAAAATTCTATAAATATCCTAAATATTTAGCAATTAGCTATAATAGACACTGTAACTCATAAAAAATTCATTAGTAATTCAAATGACAAATTGAACCATTCCCATTACCAAAAAAAAATTGAACAACTCGTTATCATTTTGAAAAATTAAATAATTTTATAAAGCATCACAAATAATAATTTCACAATAAGTAGACTTGTTGTACGAAAAGGATGACATGAGAAAAAATATAAAATTAAATAAATAGGTTAAAACTATGCTTCACCCTCGAAGGTCACACCTTTACCATTAGGAGAGAGGAAAGAAAAGAAATATAAAGAATAATTTTAAATTTAAAATATTAAAAATCTATTTTAATCTTTATAAGATTGAATTTTTATTAATTTTATCTCTAATTAAAAGTTTGTATTAATTTAATTTTTATAAAGTTAATTTTTTTCAAATTTCGATCATTCTGTACAGTAATTTAGTATTTTATTTTGTTATGTAAAAAAACTAAAATTTGAGAATTTTCAATCTTATAGAATACAAATTAATACAAACTTTTAATTAGGAAAAAAATTAATAAAGGTTCAATCTTATAGAAAGTAAAACAAAATTTTAGTCAAATTTAAAATTTTTTCTTTACTTAGAATGAGATCAAAAGATGAAGAGACAAAATAAAATCATAAAATTTGTTATTTTTATTATATTTATATACCCATATTTTATATTTTTTTGTATTTTCTTTTTTAATTAACTTAAAAAATAAAAAGGAAAACCTTCTCTCTCTAGTTTTTCCTTTAAGGTGGTGTTTGGTTTGTGAAATATTTTTAATATTTTCAAGAATGTTTCGGAAAAATATTACATTTTTATATTTAGTTCAAAGTTTTAAAAAATTCCTAAAAATATCATATTCTCAAGAATATTTTTAGCTTAACCTTTTCCCAAAATATTTTTATAAGGGATTTTTGTTATATTTATATACCCATATTTTAGATTTTTTTTGCATTTTCTCTTTTAATTAACTTAACAAAGAAAAAGGAAAACCTTTTCTCTCTAGTTTTTACTTTAAGGTAGTGTTTGGTGCGTGAAATATTTTTGACATTTTTAAGAATGCTTCAGAAAAATATTACATTCTTATATTTGATTCAAAGATTTAAAAAGATACATGAAAATGTCGCATTTTCAAGAATATTTTTAGCTTAACTTTCCCCTAAAATATATCTATAGGGATATAAGAATCTCATATTTTTATAGGATGTAAATGCTGATGCTAAAATAAAAAGATAAAATTATTCTTATATTTAATTTTTTTTATTTATTATTTTATTAAATAATTTTTAATTTAAGCTGAAAAATACTAATCATTTTATTTTTAAAATATTTTTATTATTAAGAAATACAATAACATTAATTTTTTAATTATAATTTCTTTTCTATTATTATTCCAAATGTTTGGAAATTTATTTTAATATAATTATATATATATATATGATTTCTTTCATTAAAAAATAACACAACAGGCTTATGATTTCTTCAAAAAAGATATATTTATACATAAAAATATAAAATAATAATATTTTTATATTATAGAAGAAATTATAATATAAAATTTAATATCAATATGAAATATAATTGTAAAAATAATTTAGCCGTGAAACTATATAATTTTGTAAAAAAGAGAAATATCAAGTATATTTAATATTATGATAATGATTTAAATAAATTATTTTTACTTTATTTTTAAATTAATTTAATAATAATAAAGTATAAAATATTAAAATATGATAAGTTATAAAATATAAAAATATAATACATTAAATATTAAAATATAATAAAGTGTAAAATATTTATATATATTTTTTAATAAATTTCTAGATGTTAAATATTAAAATTTAATTTATTAGGTGTTAAAAAATTATAATTATTTTTGTATTTTAAATTAAAAATATAATTTACTATATTGTATTTTATAATAAAAAATTTGATAAAGGTATTTTTGAAAAAATTTGAAAATTTTCAAGAATATTAAATATAAATGAAATATAATAATATAACATCTTTAAGAATTTGGTAAAATATTTCTAACAAAATTTATAGTAAACTAAACATAGAAATATTACATTCTTATTAATTAAATTCTTAGGAGTTACATTTTCAAGAATATACACTTTTTGAAAATGCTTAAAAATATAAGATTTTATTAATTAAATGCCACCTGATAAGTTAAAAATTTGTGGACAAATGCGTCCAGTTAGAGATCAAGGTCCATTTAACTACTTTAAATGCATCTAATTTCTTTTTATACACTAAATAATCCATAGACTAGTTTATTTAAGGCTTTTTCCCCTCCTTGGACAAAAAAAAAAAAGATAAAAAGTTTTAGATTGAAGATTATATTGCATTTATTTGATTTAATAAAACTAAAAATATAATTTAATTTGTATAGAAAAAATTATTAAATTTAATGAAGTTTTTCTAAATCTATATGGTGGCGTTAAATGTGTTCAACAACTACTTCTATTTTAATAAAATTTTAATTGGTAAATAAATTTAATATCATCTCTCCGTTTCAAGATAAAAATTACATATATATAATTAAAATATTGTCAAGAAAAATGTTGAAATTATACAAAATAATAATATTTTATGGTAAATTTTTTGAATTATTAATTGAATTCAATGCTTGAAAATCTAAAGTATATAAGTGTTATAAATTTAGTACTTAATGCATTTAACACTAAAATTCAATGCTTATTTTTTGTATTAAAAGTTTTAATGTCAAACACACCCCAAAACTAATTATTAAAAGGACTTTTGACATGCCCAGAAAGCATAAAATAAAAAGAGATTTAGGATTGATAAGTCCATTCAATGTGATCTCATCCCTTTTTATTTAATTTATTTATGATTTTAAATATTAAATTTTATTCATTTATATGTTTAATCATTAACACTTTGTTTATCATGGTGTTTTTCTTTCAAAAATTAACAAAAGAACGTAAGAAATACAAATGTTGTCTGATTCCCTAAATTTTTACCTAATCTGACCCTAATTCTTAGAATTAGTTTGCATTAAAATTAAAAAAGGGACTTTCATTAGAGATTTGTTAGAGTAATTATCCTACAAATTGTCAAAGAGTACCACTAGTGTTAAAGGTTAGAGCCTTTTTAGGAGGTAAATTGTTACATTTGTTAAAAATTAAAATATTTGATGTGGGAACAATTAATTAATTGTTATGGCCTTATAAATAAAATTTTGATTTGTGTGAATTGATTTATAAATAAGCATTTGAAAAGAGGTTAAAGTTAATTGCAACTAAAGTTGAAAATTTGAAAGTGTTGAAGGCTTTGGAGAATCTCTTTTATTTTGCCCTTAGAACTTTAGCCCTCTTTATTTTTCATTTCAGCCACTTTTTTAACCATTTTCTCCAAAGCACTCATTTCTTATTATCTTCTTCTTCTATTCTCCTTATTTGGGTAAGGGTGTTAATCTTCATCAATCTCTCATACTTTTCAATTTAAACAGAGTAAAGTCTTTCCAAATTTAATCCTTGTAATAGTTTTCGTTGATTTTCTCTTTTAATTTGGAGTAATTAAGGGATTTTAGTTCAAAAAGAGAATTTTAAGCTTCAACCTCAAGCTTTTGATTTTAAATGATTAGGAGCAAGCAAATCACAACTCCACCAATTGTCTCCTTCATAATTCGTGAATAAGCATTCTAATAGGATTTAGGTGATTTTAAAAGAAATAAATTGGTTAAAGTTAGGTTTTTCCTTCATTTTATAAACCTTGAGAAAATGTTAAGATATAATGATTTTGGTTGAATTTCTTATTGGATCTATTATGTATGATGTTATAATCATAATTTATGATGAATTCATTGGATGATTTAGCCTAAAATATGAATTTTGAGTGATTTCCTTTTAAATGAACAATGGATTTCACAGGAAAATTTGCAAGGAACCTTGATATAATCAATTGTGTTCAAAGAATTTACTCTTTAGACACACATAATTGATTATGTCTAAAATGTTACTCCCTAAACCTACATAGTTGATTATATTCAAATAGAGTTTTTCTTTAGGCTTATATAAGTGATTATATAATTGATCATAATTTGTTTACTTATAATTTTTGTCTATTTTAAGTATTTTCAGGGAAACTTAGTTTATTTTATGATTAAGGCACAAGTATGTATGTGCTGATGAGTGTGAAATGAATACTTTGAAGCCATGCAAAAAAGCATAGTAATATTGTGGCTTATGAAATTATGTTATGATTGAATTTTACAATAAATAAGCTTAATTAATATTGTTGTGTATGAGAACTGAGACATGAGTGAACTAATAATTCTTGTGACTCGAACATTAGGGTAATTACTTGTAAAGGTTAAGGTTAACTTAGAGGGATAAGAATGGATAGGAATAACAAGAAGATTTGCATTTTATCTTTTTCTTGATTGATGTTGATTGCTATGATTAGGTTATATGAATTATGAAATCAGAAACATGATTTGCATGTGGATGATGCAATGCAACTAATGTCATGAATTATTAGGTACATGACACATAAACCAAGGTTAAAGAAGGGCAATTTGATCAATAAGATTGTTTAATTGTGTTTATTTTCCTTTTAATAGAATGTTCATTCATTAAATTCTGAATTTACTCTCCTATATTTTTACCTTACAAATTCTTAGATAGATGTGCCTCCATTATTACCGCAATGAAGCTAGCCCCTTCAAATTTCTCTTCTATCTCGACATGGCAACATATGGATTTTTTTTTATTGTAAATAGATATGTACACCTCAAACCTTTCTTAAGAAGGCCTTAAGTGTCAAGTGACAATGGTAAGGTAGATATTGTAAGCAATAAGGAATTTATTTAAAGGTGTTATTGACTTAACTTATTTTAGAAAGTGTTAAAATTATAAGTAGGTTTAACTCCCTTATATTGAATAGAAATTAATTGTACTAGTTATTAATATTCAGTAATATAAATCTTAGGATCATTATTATTTGAAATTCTTGTTTAGGTGTTAATGTAGTATTTAAAATTAAGATAAGTTAGTGAAAACCAGTAGACTGGATTTCATATCAATAACGATCTAAAGAGGGTTATGACCTAAATCGATTTTGATAATAAGTGTTTAATTAGATCAAGTTTAAGGAAATAGAGAGTATATGCATTTCTCATATGTTTTCTATTAAATTTTAGATAAAAATAATTTAAATAATAAAATGTCAATTGTTAAAAATATATACAGGGATGGACTAAGTAAAAAAAAGAAAGAAATTTCAAGTGAGTAAACTGTAATTTGCTTTAAAATTATTATTTAAAAAAAATTTAAAAAATACTTATATAATATAAATCTAAAAACTATTATTCCTAAAATGAAAACTAGCCTTATTAAAGTGACAAAAAAAAGATATTCACTTTAGTTATAGCAAGCAAAATAAGTTCAATATCAAATATATAAGTATAAAAGGAAATAAGATAAATTGATTGAGATGATGAGGAAAAGAAAAGATAGAATTTGAACAAAAAAATTTTAAATTTAAGGACAAATAAAGGGAGAAATCTTATAATTATACCAATGTTCATCATCAGTTATATAAAGTTAATAAGCTAGTAGTGGAATGAAAAAATAATAAAATGCAAATATGGAACAAATTTTTGTTTTTATAGAAAAAAGAAAATAAAATGAGTGAAAAAAAAACCTTAACCCTCATTAGCGTTTTTAGAATGAATTTATGAAGTTCATTATACTTAAACTAAATTAGCGATCGCATCAAATCATAGAATTTAAAAATAATATAAGTAATAGGCCCATAAATTGGTTATATACAAACATGTTGATCTACACAAATTATAGTTAATTTATGAAATATTTTTGTCAAAATGGTGGATTTAGTCCATGATCTTTTGAGGAAACAAAATGTAAGATAAAAAAAGTAATTCTTTTAATAAAAAAGTTATTGTTATAAAAAAAAGGAAGATCTAAAAAATTACATATATAAATCTAAAAACTATTGTTTCTAAAAATCAATTTTTATAGATATAAAAATGAAACAAAAAGAAGATATTTGCTTTGGTTTAAAAAAGGGGAAAATAAATTCAATATGAAATTATAGTAATGAAAGAGAGTAAGACAAATTGTTTGAGACAATTTGAAGGAGAGAATATAAACTTTAAATGAAAATCTTAAAAATTGGAAAAAAATGAAAGAATCTTTAAATCATATTAATTTTCTTCGTCAATCGTATATGATCAACAAGCAAGTAGTGGATGAAGTGGTTGTAAAATGCAAAGTAAGAAAAAACAACCACTTTTATAAAAGAAAGAAAACGAAATGAGTGAAATGAGGAACTCTAATCCTAGTTAACCTTTTTGGAATAAAGTTATATAAATTTTCCGATCATACTTGAATTAAATTGGGTTATTGACTCAAATTACAAAATTTAAAAAGAATATATGTAACAAGCCCACAAATCGATCATATTTGAATGGATTGATTTATGCAAATCATAATTAGTTTATGAAATATGCATATCAAATTGGTATGTCCAATTCATGAGATCCAACATGCTAATCCTTTCAATCCATAAAGGTGAGTCTATTTTCACACATTTAGATAAAAATTTTTAGTTTTAGAAAGATAAATACTTATCTTAGATAAAAGCGTAAGTTTTTTTAGATAAATTTAAAAAATGCTCCACTAAAAAACAATGAAGAAAAATTGACATGTATAATATTTACATGATTATTTTTTCTTATATTTAGGCTAGTAAAGTGTACATGTGCTTAATTTAGTCAATTATGCATTGTTTTTGTGATTGGCCATGGTTTTGTAATGTAATTAATTTATTTAGCTAAAATAAAAATTATGGTACTATTTCAAGTTTTAGCTATATCTAGAGTTTTGGACCTCTAATTGGGTTAGTATTCATATCATTAGTAAGCTAAGAAAAATATCTACAAATGTTATGAAGATTGCAAGACCTAGTTTAGGCATTTAAAGGTTTGAATCTAGTCGTAAAGTTGATGTAATGTTGTTATCTTATCTAATCTAATCATAATTTTTGGGGGATATATAGAGCTTTGCACCTCGTTTTAGTACAAATCCAAGGTCACAAGTTAGCCAAAGTCTATGCTAATAATTTTGATAGAAAAAATTTAGTGAAATAACATAATTTTAATAGCGAAAAATGCTTATAAGTAGAATTCTTAGTTTGAATAACAGAATTACATTGTTTTAGTGTTTTAGGTTATAAGCATGACTCTAAGCTTTTAAAAGAGTGAGCTTTAATCAATTTAGAAAGGAGAAAACCCTTGACATTTAAATATTAAGAGATTAGAGCATCAAACAGTAGAATATTTCTTCTAGACAAGTTTTTTTCCTTTCTCGTGCATTCTTTTCGCTTATTTGTCTAAGCTAAAAGCAAGTTTTCATTTCATTTTCAGATAAGTTTCTTTTTTAAAAAGTTTTTGGTTTTTAGGGAAAAGAGGTTTCATTTCATTTATAATCCTTGTTTTAATTTCAATTATACTATTATGAAATCCATTTAATTTATCAATAATTTTACTAGAATTTATTTTATTTCACTTAAAACAAATGTTATATAAAAAATTTTACCCTCTCTCTATCATTATATTTATCTTAATATCATTAAAATTTACTTTCTAGTCAAATTGCATGCTTTTTTAAATATATTCTAAATCAAAAAATTCATTTATAAATAAATTGAAATCATTATTTTTGATATAATGTCCAAATAATAGAATTCATTTGTAAATAAATTAAAATAATTTCTATAGATATGAAATGAATTCAATTCTAAGAATATTTGATTCCAAACTAAATTCTAAGAATATTTGATTCCAAACTAAGCCTTTTGTAAAAAGTCATGAATGGCTAAATCTCGTAATCAGTTTATAGGATTATTGTTTTGATTCAATTTGATTTTAAGACCTTTCCCTTTTCAATTCATTCTTAATTTGATTATCTTTGTTTCCATGTTCTTAATGTATATGATTGTTTATATGATTAGAAAATATGGCATATTAGTTAATTAACTTTTATAATATGATATTAGACAAAATTTGTAATTGTGTTTGATTATTGTATGAGTAATAATTAATTTTTGATAATTTAATACTAGATTGAACCATTAGTTACTTAAGAGAAATAGAGAATGAATTAGCAATTTTCTTTTGTAAAGTTGTTGATTAAGTTAAGTTTTCACCTTATTTTGAATGCTCAGTACTATTATTAATTAGATTTAAGCGTGACTTGAATCAAAATCATTTGTAAGGAATTAATTTAGGTGTGTTTCTTGAGTTAATCAACATTGAGAACTTTACATAAGGGTTATTGTAAGGTGTTTAGGCAATTTTTATAGATCATTATGACTTTAGGTAATCATTGGTTAAGTAGTCAAATTAAAAGTAAATTTATTTGGTGTTTATGATAAATCTATGAATTAAAAGTATAATTTTCCCTTTAATTGAACTTTCATATTTTGTACAATTCTATTTTAATCTTGTTTTATTTTAATTGTGTTTGAAATATCCCTATTTTTAATTTTGCTTCTTTAAACTAATCATATAATTCCTTAAGTTCAACCTAAACTTACTGATACTACATTCCAATAGAAATAGTTAATAATTTTAGTGTAAATGATGTGTATTAAAAATTATTTGCCATTTGTATATGGTTTATATGGAATATATCTTACCCCAAGCTTGATTTACTTAAAACAAATGCTAGACTTGAACCATGTAACCTAAAAGATTAGTCGAGGTTATATAAGTAGTCAAACTTTTATGTCATAATTAAGTCTCAATTCTAATCGATGTGAAACTTCACAATCTCAACTCAAATGATTTAATATGCTTGTCAAACTTACTATATCTCATAGTCCAAGACCTATGAGGTTTTTTACCATAATTCCTTTGTTGGATGAACAAATTCTCACTTTGCCTCATTTTTGTATAAGTTAGCATATTTTAATATTGTTAGTGACCTTTCCTTTTAAGCATCAAGGTCAATCACATCTAAGGTTATAAATCCCTAATTCCCTTCTGGAACATTCTTCACTTTCCATTCAAACTTTTTTTTTCAACACATTAGTGGGAATTAGTTAGTAGATGATTTTTTCCCCAAGGTATGTGAAATGGAGAAAAATCCTCACAAAATACATAATAGCATATTTTCTTATGTCTTTAGATGTTAGTCATAAAGGGAATTCTATATTCAGGTGTTAATCATAACATTTGGCACTCATTCCATAACAACATAAAGTGTTCAGGCTCAACCAAAAATAGATTGTTTTATAGGTGGAAGGCCTGAAGCACCTAATTTTTGTTAAACATGAAAAGGTTCTTTGAAACCATTCATAGAGCTTATCAGAAGAATAGAATAGGAGTGTTAAGAAAAGTGAGCATATTTAGGGTAAACCTATACACAAATGTGGCTTGTCACCATTGTGAACCACATATTACATTTCATACTCAAAGTCGATATTGTCCCAATGGTTCAAAATGCATTAAATAAGTTTTACATTATGTTTGTGGGATAAAATATTAGCTTGCACAATTCATGAGTTGCTCATAATAAGTGACAAATAAATAATTCAAATAAGTGAAGTTTGATAATTTTTTTTGTGACCATTAAAAGATTAAAGATTCTTAAATCATGCACTTATTGAAATACCCATTTAATAACATCATCTCTTCTCGTTGAGGGACTAGTGGGTAGAGGTTGGATGAAATATAAGTTAAAGTAGGAGTAGTTGCTAAAGATTGTGCAAAAATATTGAGTGTACCATCACTCGACCATGGGGTAGATTTTATTAATAATAGTTTATATATCAGAAATGACTAAAATAACATAAAATATAAAATAGCTAAAATTTAAAATGATATAATGGAGATAATACCTTTTTTATTCTTAATTTAAAGAATTTTTACTTTTTCATCCTAAAACTAAACTTGTTAATTGTAATTGATTGATAATCTCTTATTTCTCATTTTGTAGTCTAAAGCTTCCGTTTCATCCATGATTCAAGTAAAGCCCAAATTAGGAATAATAGAAATATTCATATTCAATAAGTTTTATCCAAATTAATGAATATTTATCCAATATGTCTTACTTAAATTAAACTTACCACTTAATGGTTTATGCTTGGATTTGAATCTAATCATTAAATGTCTAATATGTCTTAAATATTTTTTTGGTACTTATTAATATTAATTTATACAACATACGAGTTTATCTCTTATAAATATTTAATAGGATTTGAATCTCTTTTAATTATCATATTAGATTTGTTTGAGTATCAATATTCTATAATTAATATATTATTACATAAAAATTAATATTATCACAAATATAAGTATATTGTGATAGTTTATTTAAAATAAATAATTTAAAAAAATTTAAATTTATATTAAATTATTAGGATATTTTAAAATAATATTTTATTTATTTTTTAATATTAATTTATATAATACAAGAGTATCTAATTATAATATTAATAGTTAGATATTCAAATTATCCATAGGTTGATTTAACATAACTTTTATTTGACAAAGTTAATAATATAATACAAGTCATACTTACTCTAAAATTAATATGGATAGTATAAATGGGTTAAACTAAGAATAAATATAAATAAAAAATAAATATAATTTATAATTATTATTAATATAAATAATTTTTGTTACATCTTTTTAATTATTGGTAAATTAAAAATTATTTTGTAAAAAAGAATAACTAAAACAATCTATAAATTTGGTTAAGTTAGGAATTTTATATATGAAATATGAAATAATATAAAGTTAATCAAATTGAAAATATGAGAATATAAATTTGATGAAATTTTGATAGAGAAAAAACTTATTGGAATTATAAATTATAAAGTTTTATATTGATATAAGTAAGTATGTGAATAGAGCAGATATTGAAAAGTAATTTTTCAAAAATATCCCTAGAGCATTATTTTCCTCCCTTTCAACCTCCAAATCCTAATCTTTTTCATTTCTCTCCATTCCACAAATTCTCCAAACTCTTTCTACATAATTTCTCCACTATTCCATTAATCAAGGAAGGAGAAACCTTAACTCTCTTTGATTTCTTCATCCAATCAAGGTAAGAACATTATTTTCATAAAGAATTTTTTCTATTTCTTCTTGGTAGATAAAGAAATTTAAAATTTATTTAATTTTATTAGGTATTCTAAACTCTAACTCTAGAAACTATGAATTTTAATGTAATTAGGATTAAAAGATCTTCGAACTAGCTTCCTAGCATTCTCTTCCATACAAGGTAAGTGGATAATGTAGTTAAATTCATGAATTTTAATGATTATATGATAATATTGATGAAATATTAGTTAGTTAGTGATTTTGCTTGAATCATATTAATATAATATGCTGGAAGTAATAAATGATAAAGATGAATGATATAAGATGTTAAATAAGTATACTGATGATTGTTTTAAAGTTTGGTGTGCAATACATATGTTTAGAAGGCATTTATAATTGGATAAACAATGAATTTTTTGCAAAAAAATTATCATTTTCATGTATCAATTGAGTGAACAATCTATTCTCACGATGTAAAAGCAAATCTAGGCATAAGAATCGAATGTATAGTTGATTCTCCATGTGTAGATGTAACTTTAAGATAAGTGAATTGATTACATAATTAATTTACCATTACTGAAATTTTACACTAACTTTAAAAGGACAAGTTTTATACTTATTTTAAGTGAATCATCTATTATTGGAAAGATAATTGAGTTTATTTTTAAATTTAATTAGTTTTAAATTAATATTTTATGTATATTTCGAGATATCACTAAAATAATATGCAGAGATCAAAAAATTAGGATTTCAAATAGTAGACTTTTGTGTCTATTTTCAAAAAAGTATAACACTTTTAAATTTTAATTGATCTAGATGAATGACCATTCTATGGAAAGCTAATTGAATCTACTTTTATAAGAAAAAAGTTTTATAAATAATATATTCATGATTTTGGAATTATACCTAAAACATCATTCAAAGGTCACACAATGGTAACCATATTGTATACCATACCTAACCTATATTATATTCTTATGATTTATAATGGTCTAACATGAGGTGTTGGCCTCCAGACATTAAAGGTAAAGTGGTTTATGATAATCATAAAATATGTACATGACTGGGTAATTATAAAATGAGAAATTAAATGTTGTATGATATAATATGTATTATAATAAACTTATTGCATTAATTATATGCTATGAATGTGTAAGTATGTTGAGTGAATGTGATGGCCATGCAAGAGAACATAATGGTGTTAATATATGTGTATTATCATGCACTTTAATATTGCTTCTTGATGATTAACTAGTTGCTTTGTATTAAAATGGCATTGTAAATATGATATGTAGAGTTTGAGCTCTAGTGTATATACTATATTGTGAATTATGCTAAGAGTGACATCAAAATTATGAAATATGATTGAGGTAATAATATGAATATCGAATGAAAAATTTTTGGTAATAAAGTAAATAATGTATAAGATTGGCTTGGAAGGAATAAGAATGAAAATAGGTAGATAAGATATAAGGTTGGATTAGGAGTTAAAAGGTGGATGAATATATTATATTCATTGCTTATTGTTTCAAATAAAATGTGACTTTAAGTTCAATTATTCATGAGTATTTTATGTGACACATTAAAAATGAAATAATTATGTTTCAATCTCAATATTTGTTGGCTTTTAGTTATTAATATGCTTAAATGTGATACAAATTATCAAAGGAGGATAGTCCAATGGGTTAGTTATTATGAATTGATATTGTTCTTATAGATTATTCATCCATTGAGTCTTGAACTCACCTATTCGTGATTATTTTTATAGATTCCCACATTGAGCCTTTACATCCAAGCTAGATTTTATAAAAGCTCATTGATAGTAGTATAGTAGTATAGAATCTTATACATAGTATATTGCAAACCTTATTTTATCATGTAATTGGGTAAAAGAAATATTTAAACTAATTTTTCATTAGTTAGTAGTTTATCCTCATTTTAAAAGGATCATAAGTATATCTAATTTACTTATACTCTTAATGATCTTTAATGAATATTCTTTTTCTAAATTACCATTTTCCTTTATATATATAATACTCATTGATCAAGATCAAGCTAAATAATTAGAAATAAACTGGTAGAAACCAAAAAATGAGTTTCATATCAATTATGATTGAATGATCATAATAATTACTTTTTATTTTTTATTAAAAAATTTAAGATAATATTTGTATTAGTGAGTTCAAATATAATATTCATTTTGAATATTTTAATTGATTATCGCAAAGTTCTTAATGAATCTAAATCTTTAATGAATTTAAAATAACAAACTCCTAATGCGTCTAAATTTAATTAGGTTGGGTTGGCTAGCCATGTTAGACAATAGCTAATTTTCTCTTTATAGTGATAATATATGGCCAACTTCAAAGGAGCTGCAATGCTTGACACCTAGGAAAGCAAATTGAAAATAGGTAATGCTATAGAGAGTTTAAACACCTAGGAGGTTGAATATTGTCATTATTAGATTGCATTTAATACTTTAAGATTTGTATTTTTAAATTTGATTCACTTATTTTGATATTAAAAAAAAGATGATTTAACAGTGGAAACGTTCAATATTTTAAGAAGTTGAATTCCCCATAACATTATCCATTGGAAATTATGAACCTTTTTAAGTGTACATTTGGTACAATGAAATAAATGGTAATGCTATAGAGTGCTTCACCTTCTAAGAGATTAAGTATTTCTATTGTTGAATTATATTTAATGCATTGAAATTTATGTTTTCAATTTTAATTCATTTATTTTGATATTTAAAAAAAGATAGTTCAATAGTTAAACATTCAACCGCTTAGGAAATGAAACTCTCTATAGTATTATCTTAAAATAAATGTAACAAAATGAAGATGGCAAAGGAAATGGATAAAAAGTTTGCTTAATAGGAATTATAGAATAGAAATACTCATTTCTTAAGGAATGATTACTCCATCAAATGATAGAATTTTTTTTTTCACATTAAAAGTAATGGAATAAATCATTTTACCATTTATAGAATCACCTTTTTACACTTTTATCCTTTATATATTTTTATATTTTTGATCATTACTTTTTATTAATAAATAATAAAATAATGTTAACTCTATAATATTTTTATTAAAATATTTTGATAATTATATTTTCAATAATAAAATTTAAAATAGAATATTTTCATATTATTTATAAAAAATTATTTAATATAAAATATTTTAATAGCAAATGAAATGGATAAAAAGTTTACGTAATAGGAATTATAGAATAGAAATACTTATTTCTTAATGAATGATTACTTTATCAAATGATAGAAATTTTTTTTCACATTAAAAGTGATAGAATAAATCATTTTACCATTTTTAGAATCACCTTTTTATACTCTTACCCTTTATATATTTTTATATTTTTCATCATTACTTTTTATTAATAAATAATAAAATAACATTAACTTTGTAATATTTTCATTAAAATATTTTGATAATTATATTTTCAATAATAAAATTTAAAATATAATATTTTCATATTATTTATAAAAAAATTTTAATATGAAATATTTTGATAGCAAAGGAAATAGATAAAAAGATTACTTAATAGGAATTATAGAATAGAAATACTCATTTCTTAAAAAATGATTACTCTATCAAACGATAGAATTTTTTTTCACATTAAAAGTGATGGAATAAATCACCATTTATAAAATCACCTTTTTACACTCTTATCCTTTATATATTTTTATATTTTTCATCATTACTTTTTATTTATAAATAATAAAATAATTTTAACTTATAATATTTTTATTAAAATATTTTGATAATTATATTTTCAATAATAAAATTTAAAATAGAATATTTTCATATTATTTATAAAAATTATTTAATATAAAATTTATTAAATTTTTATGCATTTATATATTTTTGGTTAATTATAATTTTGATAATAAAATTTAAAACATGTTGATTTTTTATTATTGACAATTTCATATACTTTATTGCATTAAATTATTAGATAAAATATTTATTACTTTTGTAATAATTATATTTTTATCATTACTTATTTTTGCTTCATTCTATTCTTACATTATTTTGACATATTAAATTATTTTTAGTCTCACAAAACATAATTATAAAATAATTATTTTATTTTATTTTTTATTTTTATTCTATTCCATCGTGCCAAATGCAATATATAAGTGACAATATTATTAGTGCTCGAAGGTTGTCTTAAATTGAGTATGAATGCTTTAGCTCTTACATAGTGTGGTGGAGGTTGAGGGTGTGCAATAGTTTAATTTAGTTAGATTCCGTTTAAATTTTCGCCACCAATTTCTAACTAAATAGGAATTGAAAAGACATTTAACCAACTATTTCATATTATTAAATCATATTAAACCAATTTTTTTATTTTGAAACAATTTATAATAATTTATTTGAGTTGGAGCATCACTATTTTAGTTTCATATTTATTTATACTTGTACATGGTATGCGTTATATATTTTCATTCCCTCCCATACTCAATTCAATTGTATTCATCTAATTATTATCACTACTACTCATTCAAGTCACATAACATTAAATATATTTATATAAATTCTAATTTTTTTGAATGATGTGTCCTTTTGCATGAGAGATCACCATAATATTAATTACAACATTGGATATACAAATGCATATAATATATTTAAATTGATTTTGGTTTAATATGAGTTACAAAATATAAAATTGCAATCGATCAATATCAACTAAAATTATTAATTTTTTTAAACTAGGTCATTTGTACTTTTAAACTGATTTAAATGTATTGAAGTTGAAACAATTCAATCAATTTAAATTAATTAATATAATTTTGCATAACCTTAATTGAGGGCACATGTCCAAATAGGTGAAAGTGATGATAATGACAACCTTTGATCCTATTGGGAGAAGATGACAAGGATAAAATTAAAATAAAGTGGTTTGTTTTTAATGTTATTTAATTTTTGTCAAAATTTGATCCCTTTGTAAATAGTGTTAGTCTCATATCAAAATGTATGATGATAATTAGATGTGAAAAAAATATCTTTGTCAAAATTTTTAGTCCATATAAACAAATCTTTGCATATATATTAATATATAATAAAAATATTATATACATGAAAAGTAAATTTTGAAATTAAATTTTAAAGATTTTGTATTCATTATATTAAGTTTTACATATTTATCCAACCTTTTTAATGCTATTAATTGACGGTTTTAATTTATATTTAGAATCTAATTTTAAATAACACTTTTAGTATATCATAAATCTTGTTTCTCCAAATTCCTCGACTCTCGGTTTCATTTTTCAGAACATGAATCATAAATCAAATTAAGATATCAAAACCTAGAACAAAAAATTTTGAATATCAATCATGGGAGCCACACAGAGATCATCACTATAGCAGTTAACCTTCCGAACATTTTAAATTTATAGTAAGTACACAATTTAAATGCACATTGTGTAATTAAGAATTACTCCTGGGGCGGGCGATCGCCCCTCCATTTTGGCTTTGTTTGACTAATGGATAAAGGGCACGCTCCGTTCGTAGAACCCCGTGTGACATGAAGGATACACGTTAGTGAGATCATGAATATGCTTGGATATATATATTTATTTTTATGTTTTTAGAAATTATTTTTAAATTAAAAATAAATGATGATTGGTATTAAAAAATTTATCTAATAATAAAATTAATATTAAGAATAAGAAAATAAATTAAAATTATTTTTATTTTTTATTATTAAATTATACATTTAAATTTACAACTTTTATTTTTTCAAACAGAAAATAAACAGAGCCTATATAGATTGCAAGGTGGTTTGATAAGTTAAAGCAGTGGAACCCTCTCTTGATATCCGCATTGAAGTTAAAAGAAAATTCACCATCCATTTTATTATTGAATTTATGATTTATTATGACAAGATATCTCCCCTTAACAACTAAACTCACCGTTTCACATGAAAACTTAATTTTTATATGAGCTGCATTATTATTTTGATCTCCTTGATATCAGGATATATATATAAAATATATGGCAGTTATTCTACTTAATACATTGGGAGAATTACATTGCCCTCTTTTGATATTTGCCTTAATTACACTCCACATTTTTCATTTTTTAAAATTATACATTTTCATCCTCTTTGAAATGTTTCCACCATTGTGAAATATAATGACATTAATTTTTAATTATAACTCATTCTCTAATATCATTTATCATAATTAGATGACTATTTTATTATATTTTTATATGCAAATATTAGAACATGGTTATACATTAAATATAGAAATCGTTTTAATTTTTTAAAGAAAAAGTACATTAGTACCCAAAAAAATTGTAAGAAAATGGGCTTCTAATTACTACGGTAAGTACAGGCTTAACAAGCGCCAAACCTGTAATAAGAGATACCATGGTGGCTTAGCTCTGAGGCGGTTTCTCTATGAACAATGCCACCTCAAATCCCATTTTTTGATCTTCCTCGTTTACTCCCTTTTATTTTAGTAGGCGCCAGTCTTCTTCATCTGGCCACATTGCATCAATACGGATCAAATAATTTATTGGGCAACATTAAAGAAGAAATTACAATTTAAAAGCTTAACGTTGTTTTATGAGGTATATGCATATATTTTTAAAAAATAAGAGATATTGAATATGATAAATCAAAACTCAAAAGAAGTTATTGTAATTTGCCCTATAATATTCTATTTTAGTCTCTCTTATATGTCAACTAGACCATATTTGGTTCACATAGTAGTTTTAATCAAATTAAAGATTTTTTTGGCACATAGTGCTCCAAGAGAACTAATAGTTGTTAAATGCAAATAGCAAATTGAGCGAACATTTATTTGTATGAATTCAAACTCTGCAGTAATACAGCAATTTAAACTTGAATTCAAGCTCATCAAACTTGAAAAATTCAAGTTAAAACTCAATTTAAATATGAGCTTAAATGACATTATATGAGCTATGTATTATTTTATCCAAATTTCTTACTAAACTTGAAATAATTGAATTAGAACTTAAATTTGAACTACATATAAACCTAAATGAGTTCAAATGATCTTACCCTTTATTTGACATAATTAAAAATGAGATTTCATTTCATTTTCAAATATCATTTTAATTACATCTGTACTATTATGAAATCCATCTAATTCAATAAAAATTTTATTAAATTTTACTAGAATTCATTTCGTTTGATTTAAAATATATTATATAAAAGATTTACCTTCTTTCTAATATTGTACTTATTATGATACTATCAAAATCTACATTTTAATTGATTTTTATACATTTTTTAATATATTCCAAACAAAAGAATTTATATATAAATAAATTAAAATTATTCTTTTTAATAAAATTATTAGATAATAAAATTTATTTATAAATAAATTGAAATCATTTTTATTAGAATGAAATAAAATTAATTTTAGAAAAATTGCATGCCAAATAAAGCCTTAAACCAACATATTATAAACTCATGAATAGTTTGAATTAAGTAGTATAAAATTAAAATGATCATTTAGACTCATGAATCATTTTAATCAGTCTTGAGTCATAAATGAATAGTTTGACTTATTTACACCTCTAATCACCAAGAAAAAATTGATTAGTTATGTAATATTAATGGTATAATCAACAAAATTTCTCAAATGAATCATATGATTTATATATTACCTGACATAACAAATTTATTTTTCCCCTATTGAAGGCTAATTCGAGATACGTTAAACAATTCTTGTGCCAACTAAGATTTTCTACCTTAAAATTGATAAAAGTTATCAATTTGTCCATAATTTGATTCAATTTAAATATAAAGATGGACTAGAATAAAACATTTAACTTAAAAGAGATTAAATACGATCAACTTATATATTTAAATGACTAAAATTATAATAAAACATTATATATATATATATATATATATATTTGTGTTTCTTTGGCCCTCGTCCCCAAACATTAAAACAAGTGCACTTAGTTTGACTTAAATTTTGCAATGAGTAATAATTGTGAAAAATACATTTTCCCCTTAGTAAATATAACAATCAAGTTGAACAAAGCAATAAAATAGCATAAACATATCCAGGCTCAAAAGACAAAAACAAGGACTTAGACCTAATTTTTGCTCTGCTCAAGCACTATAGTGTGAGTGCCTACTGATTGTCTTCAAAGCTGCACTGAAACAAGTCATTCCAAAAATTTAGTCAGCAATAGCTCATTTTGATGTTAATACTGCCCATACTCTTCTAAATACTCTCATGAATTGGAATACATTACACAAAGACTGGACATCGCATGAACAAAACCATTTAAGGCACAATTCACCAAATTAGGTATAAGGTAAAACCAGGGAAATCCAAGCACAACATAATATCTCTCCTGCACAGGAAAATTTATAATTTTCCCTCGTCTTCTTCCTTCATCTTCTCCCATTTGCGCTTTTTATAATCCAACAACATTTCTGGCATCTTCTCCATCAATCTTGCAGTGTTTTCCCTTTTCTCTGCAGCTATCCTATCACATCTATGTCCCTTCCTCCTGGTTTTCATCTCTTTCCTTTCCAGATCATATGGCCAATCTTGTCCAGCCAGAAGAATTTCCTTCCGAAGCCTAGCTCTGCAGCGGGCACTGATACTTAGTGGCTTCCATGCCCTCAGCTCCCAGTATCCCCAGACACCCTTGGCAAGTTCGTCCTTATATTTTGTCAGCTTTTCACGCCATAGATACTGATATTCTGCTACTGCCTTTGCCACCGAACCAGCAGCTTTGCCAGCCATGAGTTTTTTTTCCTAGTTGTTTTGGCTAAACTACCATCAACTTACTTCTCTACCAAACAATAAAGCCGAGGATTAAGATACTAAGTAAGTCGGGCAAAAATACAAGAAATTCTTAGACCAGACTACTGGAATATAAAAAACTAGTGCTTGTCACCAAATAAATTGTTTTTACTACAGAAACCAAATAAATTAATGTTACAATCTTCATATTCCAGTTCTTTGTGAGGTTGCTAATCACAACCAACTTGAGATGATAACATATCTTCCCATGTTTTAAAAATAAATAAAAAGATAGTTAAAGCCACTATATGCAATACTCCAGCTAGATGAGTTTCTCATTAACACCGGTAAAAGAGCTCCATTGAGTAATACAGTGAAATTACAAACAACACAGATAGAGGGAATGATATAGAACATGAACACACTAATGAAAAAATATCTTGTTTGAAGTGAATTAATAAAGTAGAGACCAGGCGCAACGGAACAGTGACTAAGCAAAATAATTTGGAATTTACACAAAACAAAACGATCAAAGGCCAAAACTCATTTTTAGGGAGAAAATCATGTTTCTTATTATTTTACAAACAGCCATCCAACTCTTTGCTTTGTGGTGATGAAAAAAAATATAATAAAATTATTTAACTGAGAGAGGCTTTATATCAAACCAACGGGAGGGGGATTTTCTAAATAGGCCGATTTTCTTTCTACTTGATTTCCAAGCCCTCCTACACATAACAACCTTTAATTATAGTCGTGCTAGCTGCACACGTCTTTACTCCGCACTGAGCTCACGCTCAAGAGTAAATGTGGCCCCACATCCCTCTCACGGTGTGAACCACACCACAATGTGTGGGAAAGGCATTTACAACTGGCATTATCAGTATTTATAGGCAAGCACCCAACCTGGAAATGGAGGATATCTAACACCATAACAGAGTGTACACAAGTTAAAAAAGCAAAGAAATATGCAATTACCGTCCCGAACTTAACACAGAAAGAAAATGTGAAAAATAAAAAGCAACAGATACAAATACAATCTAGCTAATTGTCTCGATCGAATATAGTCAGTTCTCAAGATTACAGGATCCGTTACATGTGTATACTGAGAAAAAAAAAATGAAAAAAAGGAGCTTTCAGAGTTTCAGCTAAGGACAAGGCAATACATAGCTTTCCTATCTCAGCTAAGGGCAAAGCAAACGGAACAGATTGATCACCAGGTTTCAGCAGATGATCCAATCGAAAGGAAATAGAAATATTGCAATTGAAGACGTAACTCAAAAGGGTACCGTTTCCATTTGAAAAACGAGCAAGCTCTGCTACGTTGCAATGAGAGAAAGGTGCAGAGGAAGAATCAAAAGCAATCCAATAAGAAAATAAGAGAAAAAATGGAAACTTTGAAAGCTGGGTAGATGAAAATGACGAAATTGCGAGAGACGGAGTGAGGCTTACCACGAATGGAGGGAACAGTTCATCTGAAATTCAGGCAGCGTTGTTCTTTCTACGGTCAGTACCAGAGAAAACTCTTAAGAATCGGGTCGGGTTATGGACCAAGGCTTTATTATTATTAAATATATATGGATCCCGGGCTCACAAGTTTTCGGTCCAACTCAATAGTTCTTGGTTTATCAAATCTCAGCAAAAGAAATTACCCAAAAAAAAAATGCATCTAAGTTTAATTTACTATCAAACGAATTTTATACTATTACTAATTTATTATTATTATATTATTAAAAAATTAAAATTATTTTACTGTTGTTAAAAATTCTTAATTAATATTAATTTTTTAATGAAGTATCATTTTTTTATTCATTTATAGTGTAAAAAATTTTACACTAACAATTAATCAAATTTAAATCTAATGAAAATTTAGTGACATTTAGTCCCTCATTGCTGACTATTATTTCCCTAAAAATTTATAACTAAAATTCTTTATTTGTAATATTAAATAAATAATGAAAAAATTAATATAAACTGAAAAGTAATTATATAGTGTATTTGACATTATTAACATAAAATTTAAAAATTTAATTGAATAATTTTAATTTATTTTAATATTATAAATAAATAAATAGATGAATAATAATAATAAAAATAAAATTAACATATTAATAATATTAATTATTAACTTTAAAAAATATAATAATCATTAATGAAGGATCAATTATTCTCTTTACTAAAATCAACATCAGCGAAGGGAAAACAAAAGTCCATACGTTGACCACATAATTCTACTTTGGTCATGACCTCATGTTTCTATATTTATTACGATAATAATGGACTTGAACTTTATATTTATATTTTGTTCATGACCTTTATATGTTGACCACAAAATTCTATTAATAAGTTTTTCACATAAAAATTAAAAAATTTTCAAATATAAATATTTATAAATTAATTACCTAATAATGGTTTGTCTGAAAATTATTTTAGTCTGATTCAGTTTTGCAAGGTATATAATTTTTGCTAGAATGAAAGTACTTTCGCTTTGGTTTCTTTTTACTAAGTATAAAATTATTTTAGTCTGATTTGCTTGGTTCAATCCGATTTGTCCAATGTGTCTTTCCTTTCTACTCTTGTTGTGGGGGGAAGGGGGGGGGGGGGGAACACTTTCGTTGTTTCACAATTGATAGTCACAGCGACGGCACGAGATACAAAATAATAATAATAATAATAATAATAATAATAATAATAATAATAAAAGGGAATCTGACAAGTTGATTGAGTAATCAAAGTGATATGCGCAAACAAGTAATATGGTCATTTTATTTTTTGATGAATCACTATCAATTCTTGAGTAAGAATATAGCTGCACCATATCATATTTTAAATTCAGTATTTTATGATAAAATTTCACTCTTGTCAATTATTTTTACTATTAACTTGACTATTAATTACACAATATTTTTAAGATAATATGAATACTGAATACTTAACTCATAATATTCTGAATTTGAACTCAGTACATAAAAGGGAAAAAAATTTCAAAACATCGTGTACCACTATAATAAAATATTATAATAATGTTTTTATGTGTTCATATTTCCACATAAATATGACCTCTCCTAAAACCAATTAAGGATAATGCTAATTAATAAGTGAAGACGTAAATCAGACCAAAGGACTGTGAGAACAAACACAAAGAAGCATTATTGTAACTAACATGCACTACTCCATTTGAACGAATTCAAAGTTATTACTGGGACCTTATCTTCTAGGTTTTAGTCTCTTACCTATTCCAAAACAGCAACCCAATATAAAAAAGATCAAAGAGGACCTTATATTCTTAAGTTCTAACTTTAACAAGATACTCAAAGTTGGAAAAAAAAAAAAAAAAAGCAGCAGCAGAAGAAGCCATGTGACACCTTAACTTTAAAAGGAAAAAAAATTGATATTCATCCCAATCAACATAACCGTACCTTGTGAACAACCTGCAAAAACCAATAATGTACTGTTGCATCAGAACAGCCTTTTCCATCACACATATGAAACTTATCCAGTTGCCAGCTCCTTCCCATTACATTCTATGTATGCAGTAATGGTCAATTTGAGAGCAAAGAAGATAAAAGGAAATGCACTAACAACTTGTTTGGCATCACAATTTTCTATAAATAATTTCAATTCATTTACAAATGAATTCCATTCTTAAAAACTTTGTTAAAAATAATTATTTCAATTTATTTATAAATAAATTATTTTATTTGGGATATATTTAAAATGAATGGTATTATAGTAAATATAATATTAGAAAAAGAGTAAATTTTTATATAATATATATTTAGGTCAAATGAAATAAATTTTAAGAAAATGATGGTTAAATTTTATAGATTTTATAACGGTATAAATATAATTAAAATAAAAATTATGAATGAAATAAATCTCTTTTTATCTAAAGCAAAATATTATTTCAAAAAGAAATACATTTGGAAATAAAATGAGATCTTGTCATTAATTACGCCAAACAAGGGATAAGACTCTTGTTTTGTTGGACAATATGAATCTAGTATGCTCCAGCGTCTTATGAGGTATCGTTGGACAATATGAATCTAATATGCTCCAACTTCTTATTAGAAATACTAGATTTTAGTATATACTTTTTTTAAAATTGATTTCATTTCATTTCATTTCAATAGAAAACGAATTATTTTATTTGTAATAAATTAAAAATTGCATAAAAAATAATTAAAAAATAAATTTTGATGATATCATAATAAATATAATATTAGAAAAATGGCAAATTATTTATATAATATATTTTTTAAGTCAAATGAAATAAATTCTGATAAAATCTTTACAAAATTGAATGAATTTCATAATGGGAAAAATATAATTAAAATGAAAATTGCAAATGAATTGAAATAAAATAAAATCTTTTACTTAAAGCTAAACACCATATTAAAAGGAAATTCATTCAAAAATAAAATAAATGATTATGCCAAGTAAATCAATCGGGCAATCAATTCTATCTACCTCGTATGAATCACTTAGGATTAATAATTTCTGGACAGATTCCTTCCTATCTGTTTACTTTACCTTCTGAGTTCCGCCCTCTTGGGTTTTTGAGGAAAAGTGTATTGGACTCCTTACACTAGGAGTCTAAAATTTGCATTTAAGAATAAAATAATGAAACACCAAACCAAATTACCTATTGGAATATGAAACATTTTTCAAGTTCAAATCTTTCAAGTCTTGAATCTCATCCTTAATCGTAGCAATTAGAAGTCGTAACACCAAGGCATCTCACATAAAAGTCTTGAAACTTGTATTTAATCGTAAAAATTAGAAGTCACAACACCAAGGCATCTTACGGACCAAATTCTAATTTTATATCTTCTATCTTTGATATGTGTTTTATCAAAGTAATAACAGAATCTCATTTAACAGATTGTATATTGTCACAACTCGCACCATGTATTGTATACAAGTTCTACAAATTTTAGTCAAGAGTTATCTAAAAATGGCTAGCGTCATACAATTCTATAAGTTACATTAGGTATTAACTTGGAAAATCGTGATAAGTTCAAGACAGAAGGAAAAAAAAAAAAAAAGGGAGTACTCCCACAAGCAGTGTCATTGACAATCAGGTAAAACAGTTTGAGGAATTTACCTGAGTTGCATATGACGAACTTTCTGCAAGGAACTTAAGAAACTCATTCTTTTTCTTATTGAAATTGAACTTTGCAACATCCAACAAAGTTTGCTCCCGTTTCATATCCTCCAGAAACTTTTCCTTCTTCCATTTCATGTCCTTCATTTGCCTCTCAACTTCAATGTAGCTATCAGGTTGCATTGATCTACCAGAAGGTTTGGGGAATCTCACATCCACACTTTCCCTGGTATAGAGTAAAAAGGGGAAAGAAAAGAGCCAAAACGGGAAATTTATAAATCATGACAATTAAGAAATGATAAATAGTCTTTAAAGATCGATATAATTTTTCTGGACCATGTTGTTTCCGATTATTACATTTTTCCCAAAGGAAAAGCAGAAAGGAAATTCTTGTGTTCCTAAAATCAAGTCTATTACTTGAAAGGGTTTTTTTTAACTGATTTTCAGAGGAAAAACCATGTCCTCATTGGCAAAAAGGAAAGCAGATGTCAAAGCAAGAACCTCTAAGAGTTTAAATTTACAAGGTTCAATGTTGCCCATTGAAAGATCATTTTGTATGACAACATTTTTGGCTTACCAATCGTTCAAAGTAAAAGCAAAGTAGTAAAAAGCATAAAGTATGCATAAAAGCCAAAACGAGGTAGAGTTAAACTCACTAGTGCCCTGAATTGAGGGCCACTACAAAAATGCCAACCTAAATGAGGTAGGGCACTAAAATTGGTAGGAGAAAAAGGGAAGAATTATATAAGCAAATATCTTGTAACTATTGTAACAGAAAAGTACTATACATAGCAATTACCATAGCATTACAGGTACATATAGAACAAATTCAAGATATAAGATAATGGTCCATCAAGAAATAAGAAACTTACTAGTAAAGTCAAATGTGGTTTCAACCTGTACTAAAATTGTCACATACAGAAAGGAAATCAACATTGTAATTACATAAATTTGCTAGTCATCTTCTTACCGATTGCCCAAGGAAAATGCTCCACCACTCCTAATCATTCCTCCATCTAAAGAAAGAGCTCCATCACTTATAAGAGGAAGGGCTTTTATCATTTCTGCCCTCGTCCTATATACTTGCAACTGTGAAAAGAGACTATAAAATAGAGTCTCTCTGAGTCCATGACCACTGGGAGTGACACATGACAAGTTTGAGCTGTCTATGTTAATCATATTTACAGCAAAGTTAATAAATCCTGGTGGGCATTCCCCATTGGGTAATCTTGGCTTTAAAATGTTCATCCTCTTTTGTGGGTCATCAACCACAAAATCACCAGCATATGGCCTACAGAAAAAGAAAACAAACTTAAAAACAAGTTTATGATGAATAATCCACAGTCATCATTTAGGAAATACAAGATCCATGCAATCATGCCTTAGAGAATCAAGACATATAACTAGAAATCGACCATCCACAACCCTTCCAATAGAAGCACCCAGCCCATGAAGACCCAAACTTTTGTCTATGCAGCCTTCCTTATCGTATATTTCAAGAGCCTTAACTCCTTCATAAGTCTTACAGACAATTGCTAGCATAGTCTCAACTCCCAGATACTCTGAGAAAAGCCTGCCATAAAAATGAATTCTTATATTAATTAAATTCCATGCTAATAAATTTTAAGAATGAAAAGCAGCTACCAGCTGACATAAAATCAAAAGAAATGAGAAGTTTCACAACCTACTAAACAATAAATAAAGAAAATTATGGATACCTCCTAAGGTTCTCATCCTCGACATACCCCAGTGTGGCAACAATACCCACAATATTCTTAGTCAATGTAAGATGAGAAGCTTGAGTTCCATGACGAATCTTGAGCAGGCACAAAATGCCAGCAGCAGATTTTTCATGCTGCATTATCTGTTCATTTACTTCATCCTTGTCAGAAGAGTGGAGATTGTCTCCATTGTCAACCCCAGCTGCACTTGGAAACTGATATTTTCCAAGAATGACTATGCAAAAGAGAGAAAGAATTCAAGCTCACTCCTCATTCATAGTCATAAAAAATTAATATGAAAAAGAGAGGAAAGAGCATTTAAAAGAAAAGAGAAAAAAAAAGCCCAATAATTTGAGAGTTCATTTGTCTTAATCTTTTTCCACATTAAACGACTGCAGGTGGTAGAAGTAATTTAAGTGTATACATTTCATAAGATTTAGCATCAATGACGCATCCTCCACCTAATAACTAAAATCCTTAAATTTTGAACAGATAGAATCAGTGCCACCTTCGAAATCATTTGGTCACCAACAGCCAAGTAATTTTGCTTACAATTCTATTCAGTGATCTACTTTTATAAAATCGGGTCATTAATATATTAATGTCAAGCAACTCCGTATCATTTGGATAGTCTAGATACCTTGCATATCAAGAAGAGAATTGTCTAACTTGTTTTTCTGAGTCTTCAGAAGATTTAGGTTGTCTTCATGCTGTTTTATCTTCAGGCCTAACATTTGTAAATCATCTTGTAGTTTCTGGATGTATCACATAATAATCAAGTAAGTTTGTATAATCATCCATCATGACGGAATCCAAATCAAGACACCTAATAGAACAGTACATCTACCACAAAGTAAGATGAAAGCATGGTTAAAATCTAGTATGAGACAAAAGATCATCCTTTCATCTTGATAAAATCCATAACACAATAATTAAAAGACAAAAGCGAATGCAACCTGGGAATTACGGATGATGGATTCTGCCTGAGAAAATCCTCCACTTTGTACATCATCCTTTGCATTAACAGTGGTTTCATTTGAATCCGCTTGCATCATCGCGGTGGAATCTACAGCGGCTAATGCTCTGGCATGAACTACAAGCTGCACAGGGAGTACACTATGAAGCATCAGATCTATTAAATTTGACCTGAATTCAAATTGTTATTAATTTGTGAATTATCTTTCTATTTAAGTTAGGTTTTTGTGCTTAGGGTAGGGTATCTGTGGGTTATAAAGATTTGTGTTGTTCCAGACATAAAATTAGATTTAAAGTCACTAGCGATGAGATTAGAAACAAAAAATACTCCCCGTTTCTGGCCTCAGAAAACCGGCAACTCTGAGGATCAAAATTTTCCAGTTTTATCAAAGTTCTCAAGGAATCGACCCCCAAATTGTGCAGAAACATAAGACTTATAATCGGCATTGCCGACCTAAGCACTTCAATTTCCAATTTTATAATTTTCTAAGCAAGCGGGGAACAAAAACATGACTCGACCGCATAACAAAATCTCAATCACACAGAAAACTTCAGAAACTGCCAAGTTTGCCATGGACAAAACAGACAGTGCGGCTCTTTTCCGAGCATTTGATGAAAGAGGCATGCAACATAAACCCCAAAAGTCTCTCACGATTAAATCAGAATGAGGACAGCAGCAGCAAAAATGTATTATTTCGAACCCATTAGAGAGCAAATTCGACACTCGAGATGATACACTCATTTTGTTTTCTCGCATTTTCTCAGTCACCAAACTGTGTAGAGAAGCATGCAGAGAGGAGGGAGGAAAATTGACCTGATTGGAGAGTTGATACATAGTCGCTGATCCGAGTCTGACTATGTCACTGTCAGTTCGGCAGCGCAGCCTTTCTCTCTCTATCTCTGATGGAATAAAAAATGAGCAAGAATTACTCTATTTGCAACACCGTACATATATTTTGTGAACATGAGCCTCGTAGATCGTAGCGCAGGAAACTCCGAGGGATTATGCTTAAAACTGGTGAACACGACCAACAATTAACTAAATAATTATCAAGGAAGTCCACGTGAATTGTTTCAATTGAATGTGAGAATCAAATCAGAAATTAATTAATTGAGTTGTTTTCTTTTAATTTAATTGAATTTGATAATAATTTTAGAGTGAAATTAATAAGTCCAATATATCATTGACATCCTATTTAATAGGCTAGAGAACTAATTCTTTTTTACGATTTTGATTATAAAAAAAATAATAATTATTAAGAAAAATTAAAATTTTCTTATTAATAATTTGCGTTTCATTTATTTCATCAAAAAATATTCTTCATAAAAATATTATGTGTATATATATTAAAAAAATATATTACGCTAATAATAATAGTTAAAAGCAATAATTATAAAATTTGAAAAACAAATATTGCATATGCTCAAAATTTCCCCGGTAAAGTTTAAAATATTTGCTGTTGAGAAGCTGACAACATATTGTAGATGACTGGACAGGAAGACTAGCGGCACCATTTGTAAATGGCACTAGAACAAGATTAGCATACGTTAAATGGAAAATCATATGAACAACTGAAGTAGCATGAATCATTATCAAGAATGAATTCCAATTAGCAGAGACAAAAACTTCCTTCACCATCAATCAGACAAATCCACTATGTCACCGGAACTAGCGTTTGGTGTATATTCCAGCAGGCCTTCTTTCTTCACATGCACCATTCCATCCAAAAGTCTCAGGTACCTGGCTTTTCTCTTCTGGAACTTCTTCAGGTACTTCAGATGACGTCTAGTCAATTGTTCTATACGTTCTTCAATATCCTTCAGCTTCGTCTGTGCAACGACTAATCCAGTTTCTTGAGGCAGAGCCATCTGACTCTCGGAAGGAAAATATACAAGAGGATCCCTGGAAGACAGAAAGAATAGGTAGACGCCAGAACATCAGAAGCCAGTCCCCCGCATGTCAAAAGAACTAGGTTTAGAGGACAGAACATATACAAAAGATGAACGAAATCATAGATTATTAATTCTCTTAATCTCACTCATTACACACTCATCAAAATCTAAATAGGTGAGATTAGTAAATAAGTGAGATTGATTTAAGCTAGATTCTATCAACAACTAGTGAGTGAGACAAAATAAAATAAGACTATTGTTATCCATAATAAAGTGGTATTAGGGAGAATTCATCCTATGTTCACTTAGTCCATCAAAATCAGAATAAATGAGTTCAGTGAAATAATACTCTTATTACTCGTAACGATATCAGCGAGAATTCATCCCATGTTTACTAAGTCTCACTCATGATACGCTCATCAAAATCTGAATAGGTAAGATCAGTGAATAAGTAAAACTGGTATGTGAGGCAACTTGCAATAAGGTGATATCATCGAAAATTCGGATAGAGAAGGGATAAGATATTATACCTATAATAGCCAAGAGATAATATGCCATTTTCTCCGAGAATACCTCCATCCAGTGAAACTGCACCATCCTCTATACAGGCACGAGCAGCCACCATAGAGTCCCTAGTTTCATAAACATGGATCTTCCTGAAAAGGCTAAAAAATACCGTCTCCCGGAGACCACAACCAGAAGTTGTTCTCATATTCAAGTGATCAGCGTGAAGGTCAATCATATTAACAGCATAGCCGATGAAACCTGATGGAATTGTCCCATCTGGCATTGTAGGAAATGGCAAGGCCAGCTTCCTTTGAGGGTCATTCTCTTGGCAGCCCCCACTGTAAGGCCTATCAGAAAAATGCACAATCATGAAGTTTTGCATTCCCTTGTAAATAACAGTATGAAATTGATAAAATTCAACATTACCTTATATCTTCAAAGCATAAAACAAGGAAACGCCTATTCAGAGCTCTTCCAAGTGCAGCTGCAGCAGCATGCAAACCACATCTAGAATCAACTTCTCCATTTTCTTTATACCTCTCAAGAGCACTTGCAGAATCAAAGCTTCTACAGATGACAGCTAGCATTTTATCTTCGCCAAGATACTCTGCTAATACTCTGTAGATGAGTTAACACAACCACGGTCAGAAGTAGAAGAAAAACTATTTCTTTCGGATTAGCGATAGGATGACAAAGAAGAAAAGAAGGAAAGAGAAATAAGAAAATTGGATGACCTGCCAAGCTTAGGGCTCTGAACTGAACCAAGGAGGGCGACCACGCCAATTATGTCTTCCATGAAACTCTTCTGCGTCAATTGGTAAGTGGAGGGACTGCAGAGAACAGAAGCTGCAGAGTTTTCCATGCTTTCAATTCTTTTCTGCAGATCTTTTGTAGACAGATAGTTCAGATTGCTCAATACATAAGGATTAACCTTCCCTGTGAAATTCAATAAGAAAATAACTATGCTGACTCAAATATAATGCTTGGATAGGAGAAAATGGAGCGGAAGGAGAGGATATGAGAGCCCTATCCTTGTTTGAGTACCATGATTAAGAAGAAAAAGAGATCAGAGGTTTATAACTGATCTTCAGGAACCCTCTAAAACTATCAACTACTTTGTATCCCTCCGATTTGGAGATTTTTGGAGGGTTTTTTAAACATTCAACAAGGGGAAGGAATTTGTGGTCGCCTCTTTCCTTCCCCTTTATTCTCTTTCATTATCTTTCCTTTCCTTCCTCTCCTAGTTGCCAAATATACCAGAAGTTTATTGTGGTAAAATAAAAAAAGACAACTGAGCATGCATTAGATGAGCACATCTATTTCCTTCTTAAAAATCAAAAGGTATTTTGAACATTACTTCAAGCGTTTTCTGATCTATCATGACAACTACAGAGCATAGTAAGCATTTCTTCCTACTCAGAAAATTGAACATGCATGTTTCCGACGTGTACAAATGAAAAGCAATATTTCTATGCACACTTTGCAGAAGAAATAATGTTTGCACACTTCTCTTGTACTTGAGAGACAGAGAGAACCTTGCAGCTTAAACATCATTCGCTCAGTCTCATCCTTTTGATTATTAAGAGATTTAAGTTCCTCTTCTATTTTTCCAATTTGCTGACCAACCCTGGTAACTTCATCAGCAAGTTCCTGCATAAGGGAGAACCTTGGCTTTTAAAAATAGTATGACATGATACGAAATATGCAAAATATAGCCGAGCAGTGTGCTCGGAAGAGAAAAACATAATAAGGAAACAAGTCCCTTAAAAAATTAGAGAGATTTGTTAAAAGAAGGTTAATGCTTCGCTAGGCATTCAAATTTTGGAGTTTTTATGAAAATTTAATATAGAAGTCATAAAAATTGGAACTTTTTAATTAAATCTTGTATTTTTCTTTCACAAAAAGTTGCAGGCGTGTACTGATTTTTGTCTGTAACTACACAAAAAGCTGCAATAACATCATTCAATGCTGAATTAAAAAAAAACCTCCTTTTTGCATGCAAGTTACAACTTTCAATGAAAAAGTGGCAAAAAGATGAAATTTTTTCGCAAAACTTGCAAGAGCAAAAAGAAGATATATGAAATCATTTATTGTACCTTCTCATTGTTTAGGAAGGACATCATTAAGTTCTCTTCTTGCTTGAATGATGGTGAGTCATGTATGTGGAAGATTTCCTCGTCTGAATAGGGAGGGTGACTAGCCTCATAATTCACTTTCAGAGCTTTAACAAGTGAGACCTGTACATATAGACCACAGATTATGTTGTGTAACTAGCCCAAGAACTAGAGACTAAATTGTTACAACCTTAACAGTGAGGCATAGCTCTGGATATCTAGAGTGGGCAGCTTCAAAGGAAAAAGGGCCCTCATTTGGTGGAAGACGAATAAAAGGGATGCTGCACTGCCCATGCTTGAAAGTGTACCGGATAGATTCCTCTGCTTGGAAAGATTCTGACTTGATTGTAAGCATATGGGACTGGCCATCTTTATCATTGTGATTAATAGTCTCGTCTATAGCTCCATCAGGATCGACAACTTCAAAAACAATGTTTTCCAGTTGGACACCCGCAGGACAAGCATCAGGGACCTGAGTGTGATAATCATTATTCTTAAGAAGAGACAAGAAAACATTTCAATATTTAAAATAACTAAAAACATAAGAAAATAAACCATTCATGCATTAAGTTTCCAGACAGTAACCTGGGATGCAGTTCTCAATTTCCTTCTGAGAGTTAGAAACTCTTGATTGAATATTAATTTACCACTATACCGCACAGAAAAAGAGGCTGCACCATTTAGCAGACAAAACCACAAATAAGACCACCAGAGAACAACAAACACTAACAACAATAAGAATCAACTTTTTATTTCTCTGAAAATGTTTTGATATGTGTGATCTAAAATCCTCAATTCTGATATATGCATGATATACTAACCATAACATAATCACCAAAACCCTTGTGAGGATGACAGTGAAAATATTGCAATAGCAATAGTGCAATTTTGAAGAGAATGACTACTATGAAAGTGGAATAATCATATTTTACAGCTCAAAGTCTGAAAGAACGGACAATAAATATGCATGGGGGCAATAGAAGTATAAGCTAATAGAAAAGTTTGCATTAAATTTATATGATGCACACCTTTTTTTCCATAACCTGCTTTTACTTGCAGCAAACCACTAAGGTCAATTTTTCCATCATCATCAACCTGTGTATATTTCAATTTTCTTGTCAGCAAATCTTTTGCACTAGACTAATTAAGAATTCTTCATTTGTCTAGGCTATACCCCCAAAGTGGCCACCAAGACCTTCATGTGAAATGAATAAGAATGGAAAATTGAGAGAGCGGTTGTATTAAGAATTAGACATGGATTTACATAGTGATATTATGGAAAGCCATTCTAGTATTCCAATACATCCACATGAATGGAAGCCAAATACACTAGTAAATGATTTGTTTAACAGCACTCGACTAGCCTATTTCCCATAACTAAGAATTTTTTATTTTTATGAAGAAAGTTTCATCATATGCCAGAGTTTGCAGCAGAATCATGACCTTGTGCACCATAACATCTTGGTTGTGTATGGTAAATCCAACCACAGCTAAAGTAACCTCCAAGCCTTTAGAAACATGATTTCCATAAGCATCAAACATCTGAAGATAAGCATTGAACAAATATGTCAGCAAGATATTTTCCAAAGTCACCATTCCTTCCAATATATTGAAACTTCATCAGTTAGGCTGGTGTAGAAGTCTTATAAACCCCAAAGAGAACTATTCACCAAAATCAAATCAGGAAAAAATAATGTTAGATAATCCAGTCAGATCTATCTAGATTATTATGTCTCCAGGTATGTGAGGTTACATATGCTTCACTTATATATCTTTTCTGATAGAATATTATATCATTATGAGTGACTTCAAGGATCAGAAAAAGAAAAACATACTATAAAATTGCAAAAATGTCATATCATTTTTTTGGGTGGAAAATTAGGAGCATCAACAATGATAAGAACAAATAAAGAAATACCAGGCAATCACTAAACATGTTATTCCAGCTGGACCTTTAGATGATGAAGAATGAATAACTACAGTCAAAACAAATTAAGCTACAGATAGACATCAGGTAATACTTGCAACATTCTAAAATACCTCCAACACGAGATCCTTAAATACATAGCCTGGAAGCAGTTGGTTTTCTGAAATAGGTGGATGGACCTCAACACGATCTAGAGACCCAGGACAAACTGAGAGTTTTTGAAAAATATGATATATATATATATAAGAATAAGAAGCATAACACGAAAATTAACTTTAATTTTCTGAATGCAATGAAAAGAACCTCTGCACGGGATCGAAAGTGAAATTGAGATATTCCCATCACATGGAGCAATTACCAAAGTTGCACCATAGCCTAGCTTTATCCTCTCTAGTTCCTCACTTTCGACCATTAAATCCTGCGTCCAGTATTAAAAAACAGATGTAGGAGTGTTCTTATTGTGTCAGCTACAAGTACAATCTTGTAAGCATACCTTGATGAATAGAGTCAATCCATCAGTCGAAAGGCTCGGCTTCACCTTTTTAACCACTTTGATTAGTAAACCTGTAGCTCCACGAAAATTGACGCTCACTTCTGGAGTTTTCACAAAACGCATTCTATTGTCATAGATATCATAAGATGCAATTGCCAAAGTTGGACATGGGGAACCAACCCTGTAACATGAACACACAAAATTTAATCATATGCTAAATTAGCATTACAAATGAAAGCAGACAAACTGCAAGCAAAGAAAGATTCCAAAAGTCAACGCAGATATGGCTGAACAATACATTGAAAGGAAACGATATGAACTTGGTGCAGAAAAGTCATGGATGGTGCAGGTCACATTGTCAAACTGAAACCAAATTTCTTAGACAACAAATTTATGAAAAGAAAAATGAGAGCACCCTTACCTCACATTCAGAGGCGCAGTTTTATCATCGGTCAAATGTTCCCACCTCCCAATACTATCCGAAGGCTTCACAATCACCTTTTTTTCACAAGTCTTACAACTTGTCTCCATCTGGCACATAGAAACCCAAGAACAACATATTCCATGGTCATGGAAGCTTTGAAAATAGAACATTAGTGGTTAATAAATAAAGGAATAAATAGTCACAGTGCCGTCTTACAAGAGAGAAGGTGAATATATAAACACCGGCTCTGTGAAATATATCAGGTAATTTGCTTCCAAGTGGAAAGAAGTAGAAACCATTAAACTTTTTATCAGCAAAAGGTGATACATGTGTTTTATGAATGATATCTTGAATGCCCTGGCGGCCTTCATCCTTAAATTTTACTTCCATGGACATCTCTATATTTCTTTTGACTACAAACTTTGGGTCGAAGTTGTCAGTAACACCGGATAAAAAATTGGCAGGACGAACAATTGCCACAACTTGTTTTGGTGGCTCTTGGCCAGCTTCAACTGGAGCAGTAGGCAATGCCTGAAAGACACACGAAAGTGAATAAAGTAAAATTGTAAAATCATGAATGAAGGAAGAAAAATAATCAGTAGAACATGCAAACTGAGATAGACGTTGAAACATAGAAGTGCCACTGCTCTGATCCTCAAGGTCAACGCAAAAGAAAAGGGAAAGGGTGAAGTAGGATTCTCTATTGTTGAGGCAAAAGTTTAGCCTCATGGTACAAGTACCATTTCCTATTGAACTCAACCGTGGATGACTTGAATAGGATGGTGTTAGTAGTGGTTTTGATGGAGGTTTGAAGGTTGGTTATGAAGAAGCTGCAGTCTCCTCATAGGAACTTTGAAAAATACGTTTAAGTGGTCCAGCTTATATTAGTGTACATATAATCAATGATGCCAATTATAGAACATGGATTGAGGCCTCAAAATTACATTAAGACAACAGATATCCAAGCCAAGGATGTTGCATAAATCAAAATATACTAACCCCAATCCAATCAAGATCAAGCTGTTGACAATGGTTTGCATTTAGCAACTCAATCATAGCAGGAGATTTCTGTTGTTTCTTATCAAGTAGATTTTTCCATTCATTACCTTCAATGGCTACAATCTGAAAAAATGTGCTTTGGATTCAGCAATGCACTCAATCATACAGAACTATGAACTTCCATATAATTGCAGAACCTTTTCAGAATCAATCACACGTAGAGGTAAAGATAAGGAGCCACGAATATCCAAACTTGCGTCCTCATCATCACCCACTGAAAGGACACAGCCATTGTCATCTGGGACATCTACTGGCCTTTCAAATCAGAGAAACAACAGTAATTGATCTCGAGGCAAGACTATTTTCAAGCAATCACAGTTAGTAAACAAAGTTCTTCAAGAATTACACTACTTACCTGCATATCATCCGGGCGTCTCCTGTAACAAAAGAACCAAAATTGGTCATGTTCAAAGCTTTGTCAGATTATAAGGATTCCACACATCCAAATGATTTTTAAATCAAACAACAAATAAAATAAAGCAAACAAATAGTCACTATCTTATTGAAAAAATAAGAATTCTGCCAACTTCCATTTTTTCTTTTAATTTTTTTGGGGGAGTCTTGGAGCAACTTTTAAGATGACAGAATGGTCCACAAAGTTTCTAACCGCAGCCAAATGAAATCCACAACTTCAGTTTATGTCGATCCGGCAACTATTTTTATTTTTCAGGCAAAGAAAATACTTGAGCTGACAACTTTATTATATATTAAATTCATCTTTGGTTAAGATTAAATTACGTAGCATACACAAATGAAAGTAACTTGAAATCACAGAAAGCTCACCACCAGCATCTCCTTTAAAACCTTCAAGCAAAAAATACTCTATGGTTGCATAAATATTGTTTCTGTGACAACCAGCACATGCTCCCTTCAACACTTTGATTTTCTGGCCCCGCTCCCAGGACTGTCCCTTTCTCTTCAATCTCGTATGCAGCCTTATAACTTCAGATTAACAGATTCATAAATGACAGGAAAAAAAAAAGAGAATTTCCACTCCTTTGTTTAATTTTGATAGCAACTATTTAAAGATGATAACTTTGAGGAAAAATAGAGACAGTAATAAATGATATTGATATATACGAACCATCAGAAGAGATGCCAAGTGCCTTTTTGTTTGGAGGAGAGATAATGATAACCGGCTGGTCCTCCCCAGAATCAGCTTCTTCATCATAAAGTTCGTGCATTTGTAAAATCCAGTCTTGGTACTCCACTTCCAGTTGCAAAGGAGTTAGCAGTTTTCCGTCCTTCCGAATTTTAACATCAACATCTATTGATTTTACATAAATGATTAGTAGGATGCCTAATGATCAACACAGAAAAGCTGAAAGTGTTCACCTTTCTCATGCTCAGTATATTTACTGCCAAGGTTCTTCAATGCTGTAGTAAAAAGATTGTGGTGCGCAAGATCAGTCTGAAAAATCATAAATTTGTTTGTGATAATTGGAGAAGCTATATAGAATAGAAGATTATCATTTCCATTGAGCTATGGAATAAGAAAATGACGGGCAATTGCTCAGCCTAAGAAAAGAAACCTATACAGGAAATTTCTAGGACAGGCGTTCTTGTTCTTCTACTTTCATAGCTTTCTGTCAGAATCTAAATGGAATTACTCATATAAGGTTTTGCACCATGCTCATTTGACTTTGCACGTGTACAAAGATATGGACTTAAAAGCTAATACATTTATCTTTTCAGGAGATCAGCATACATCTATCTTCAGCATGAAGGCCCATAATCATCTCCATGAAATATTTTAAAAAAGATGAAACAAAAAATCATGCAACTCACTGAAAATGCCACAGAACAGAGGTTAATATACATCAACATCATCAATTAGAACTCCAAATTCTAATCAGGTCTAGGTCAAATTGCCTGTGTCAATAACCAGTTTTGGTTGAGAGAACAGACAGCTCAGATTAATGTTTATGAAGCAGTCTACAATTCAGTGAAGTCATTAAGGAGTAGTTTAGAAGCCTAGGGATTCTCACCTTGGATGATGTAGGATTAAAACCAGCATCAGTCTCTGCAAATCACACAGCATTGGCTGAGCATAAAATTCAAAAAAAAAAAAAAAAGGCCAATATTACTCTCATTCTAATATCAAAGGACTATGTGGCGTAGTGACTACATAATACCAATAAAGCATTTCACTCTCATGCAACATCTCTTCATTAAGTCAGCCTTGCTTCCCTTTTTGAGCTTAGATTCCATGAAAGGCAGCAGAGACTGGTAAAGATAAAAGCACACAACAGATACAGTTAACATACTCCCAATGATGGCAAGATCTAGATATGAAGCCTGAATTTTTATTTCTGACCCTAAAATTTAACTGTCTAAATTTCTTTACATTAGTCTGCCGTTAAATCAAAATTTTCAGATACTATAATCTAAATAAAAACATTACTAATATAAAATTCATAATTATTTCAATTATACATAATCGCTATGTGCCATGGTGCATAACATTTTGTGCCATTGATATCTGTCCTGAAAATCTATTGAAAATAAAATACAATGGGAAAATATCTTCACAAACTCAAACAAAAGGGTGAAAGCTTACCCAGCGAGCATCTGGAAGTAGACGACCAAGCCGCCGAATGGAGACACGGCTAAAAGTTTTAAAGTTTTCTTTGATGTCACAGCCATCAGCCTTCAATTCCTCCAAAACCTTCTCAATATTTTCCCTTCCCTATCATAATTTTTTTTTTTTTTAATTTTATACATACAACTTAGTAATGAAGGTTCATGCATGCTACCCTCTTACCTCTTTGAATGGAATATACACACATTTCAGGCGGGCATTGGCTTCTTGAGTTGCTCCAGAACCTAACATAAATGCATATTGATTTTTAACTATAATTCAACACTTTTCAACGGCTAATTAGAAAAATATGCGGTTAGCAGGTATAATATATATAGTTACATAAAAGCATCATCTATCTTCAAATAAAGTTTACAAGAGGTTACCAGGAGTTTTGATGCCACCATTAAAGTGTCTGTGGGAAAAATGAAGCTCCAAAACAAAGTCAGGACCATTGCAAGAATTCAAGTTGGTGACTGCAACCTCCCCACCTTGAATCTCGGCCAAATCCACACCATTAACCTGTGAGAGATAAAAGATAATTTGCAGCATTATATATTACTGCAAGGGCATGCCCCCATTTTTTTCCATTTTTTGGCTGCCCTGGCAGCTGTTAACCCTTTATACACCAAACAATAACAACGAAGCCTTATCCTACTAAGTGAGGTCGGCTACATGAATTACACTACGTCATTAAGCTCTATCTAAGACCAGATTTTCGGAAATATTATTCACCAAGAAATCTCTTCAATCCTTTTATACACCAGGACAACAAAATCAGGAAGAAAAAAAAAAGAAAAAAAAGTAGGAACCTATCTTCTTAAGCTCACATTCTGCCAATGAATATGGTAATGGTAATGTTTATTTTATTCAATATTCAATGAACTTCTAAATTATAGTTATAATGCAAGAACCTGGAACTCTATTGGTGTAGTGGTCCTCTGGGTGCCAGACATGTCATCACACTGCATGAATGGAATAATTCAAATAAGAAAATCATTACAGTGAAAAACACAGCATTCAAACAACTGAACTCTAATCCTTAAGAGAAAAATAAAATTCTAGCACTCAAAATAAATTATGTTAAAGATAGTCTAAGCACACTAAAATTTCACATAACATATAACATGTAGATGAAAAAATTCCAAACCTGAATGTAGGGGAAATAGATGTCCTTCAGGTGGCACTGGAGTCTATATATGTCCACACCTTTAACTTTAGGATGAAGAATCTGTACCTGTAGAAATGATTTAAATGAAGAATGTTCGTACTAGTATCATGTGCTTCAAAAAGAGTGAAAATGAAACAAAGTTACCCCTTTAAATAGAGCATGGAATGGGGAGGGCATTATTTTGTTAGTTATGCACCTTCATCGTTCATACCATTTGCAAAGGCAATTAGACTATAAAATTAGATAATTAAGACTAGCATAACGCAGGCTGTGCTGCTGAATCTAACAACATATATACAACTAAAAAGACCAGTATTAACAATTGAATTTTACCGAAAAAAATAAAAGTTTGTCAAATAATGGATTTATGTCATATGTAAACACACAAATTCCAGCAGAGGGCATTCGGCTGGCTTCAAAAGCTCTACTATAGTGTAAAAGAGAAGATCATCACAATAATATTACCCCACATCCTGACTCAAAAAGGTAATATTGGAACAGTTACAAGAGACGAGATGAATTTTTAGGGACAGTTGAGATGAGACACTCCAAATAAAAAGATATCATCCGGAAAATTAAACACCCATGGTCCTAATAGCTTTATTAAACACAAAAGGACATATAAATATAAATGAAGCTCATTGGATCCTGATTCAGCTAAATGATGACGTGTTCCTAGGGCCAAACGTCAAATCCACTAAGGACATAAAGAACAAGACACGGTATATTTTATCTACCTTTGTGAAGCTACTGTGACGCGAGTCCCTAATCTCATCCTCCGAAGGGTCCCTCATGCCACCTTTAGTCTGAAATGACAAATGAGTGAGAAGGAAAAAAAAAGGAGGGGTGATTTGATATTGACCGAAGGCAGCTCAAACAAAAAGGAGAAAACAGAAGGAAGCACCATATACATTGAACTTTAACAGAAAGATGAGCACCTTCCATGAGTTTTGACGGCTAGAATTTAGCAGAGCTTCTCTCGCAAGATACAGCATGTACACTTTCTTTGAGTGTATTGTCTTTGAGGAAACTAAACCACGCCTATAACATAAGAATGACAAGACTAAGGGAGAGTAAGAATACATGAGCAGAGCAACATCGGCGTAACTTTATTTGAATGCATCATACCGTCCCAAATGCATAGATGCAATAGGTCCTCCATATCCAAACATCCCAAAATAAGGCTGCATAGTGACACCCAAGAAACAGAAACCGAAAGCAATTTAGAAGGGAAAACATGTAAATGAAGTTAAGCAATGACTATGCAAGGAAGCAAGAAATGTTGGAGCACTTATTGTATTGTAGTTCTTTCTTTTTATTTCATTCTCGGCGACTTCTCGTAAGCATAAGCATCAAAAAGTTACATGAAAAAACTGCCTCATTACTAGTAATGGGCTACACAGGAATCCTAAAAGGAGTACAGCATGAATTTAGCACAACACTACTATGGCAGACTTTAGAGAATAAGTTGTACCCGCGTCCAACACAAGCCAGACACTTAGGCACTTTTGTTGACGCTGCACGACGTTCTAACCCTCGTATAAACCACACTTAGGAACTGAATATTCAATTTCTATACTTGGCACTTGTTAAATACCTACTTTCATATACTTGTTGCTGCTCTCACACAGAAATATACCAATAATAAAACATTTATATGAATTCAATACATACATCTATACACGTCCAGCAGAGAAAAAACGACTACTAAAAACTTAGTTACCAATAGATATGGCGGTCTTCCCCCTATTGCTTGTGATTTTGATGTTCTATGAAGTGAAGCACCCATCTTTCCCCTGTTGAGAAGATAAAGGAGGTCGTAATTAAGAAGGTATAATGAAAGTAAGTATTTATTTTTTTAACTACACACACATGTATACACTATATGTGTGTGTTTGTACACATATTAGAGAGAGAACAAATATCAGGGCGTTCATTATGTAATTTAGATACCACTTCACTAGGGAATTTTCATCACTGTCGTCCATTCCAGGACCAGTGTCAAAAATTGAGATGATACCATCATCCAGGTTTACTCTGCAAACAATTAAATTAATCATCACCAAGTGATTATTTAACAAAGGGTAAGAAATTGAAATTAACCGAACAATAGCATGCAGGGCACAATGGAACTCAGCATTTGAAGTTTATTCAATTTTTACTATATACCTTATTAATCTTCTTTGTCCTTCTTTATTGGACCACACTGCTTGCAAGGAATTATCCTGGTACATGAGCAGAAAGGGTTAGTGTCTGAAGGAACATAACATTTGAAAATATTATGGTTGCTATCACAGTTGTGCCAGAGAGCTCACAATCAAATCTGCAAGAGCTGTTTCAAAAGTGTATTCCTCGGGAAGCTCCATAAGCAGGTCGGTATCCGGTGTTAAATCCCACATATTCTGCTTCAAACATATTCAAATATATTTATAGCATAGAAATAAAACAAACTAAGCAAGCTCGCCAATTTAGAAGCAAAAGCAAAACCAAAACCAAAACCATACTCTGAAAATGAAGGACATCAAAGGATCAATAACAGGAAATAAATAAAAAATATCAGTACAGACTACTAACCTCAAAAGTGATAGGCATATCACTACTGCCATCCTGATTCAGACGGAGAGGAAAAAAAAAAAAAAACTTAAATTTCCAGCAAGTAAGCATGGATATCAAACACAAAAAAGATTAAATACACACAAACGCACTTTTTAAAATGTGCAAATAATTGTGCGTAATGATTGCTTGTGCATGCGCGCCCAATGGAAGAATGAAGAAGAATTAAAAAATAATAATAATCAAAACCGGGGATATTCAATAATTTGTACTCACATGAAGCCGTAAAATATGGCACTTTTGAGGCTTATAGTTCTGGAATTTCACCGTGTATCTTATCTTCATGTCATTAGCATCCTGAAGGAAGAGGCTACCGCCTTTCCAGTTAATGTCCCTTTTTTGGCTCGGAGACCTCAAATGTTTTCGAGCTTCAAAGTACTTGTCCCTCACCAAACACATAAAATCTCCAAATTGCATTTCTGGGTCAGGATCCCGCAGTATCAGTTCCACACTGGTACCATTGGGTAATAGGATTTTGAATTTGTA
This sequence comes from Sindora glabra, assembly GCA_020226215.1. NCBI lineage: Eukaryota > Viridiplantae > Streptophyta > Magnoliopsida > Fabales > Fabaceae > Sindora > Sindora glabra. The sequence goes on along the minus strand of CM035227.1, from coordinate 106,105,374 downwards.
GACCTTTCCTATATCATCATCTTCTTCCTCCATTTTCCTCTTTTTAGGGCTCTTATAATCCATGACAGAAAGTTTGCAACCCTGCAAACAAGTTTTTTTTTTTTTTGACAGAGTGAAAACGCAAAACTGCAAAAGGCGTTTTCTCTTGCAAAAATATTTATTTCACTTCAGTTATGTATCACTAAATGTAAAATCATGATCAAAATGATGAAAAATTGCTTCTTTAAATGCATCTTTGTTCATAGTCGCAGAATATGGAAAATGAAGAACAAATTCTAACATTAACATTAAAAAAGCAACAATCACGAAGTTCAATACTTAATCATAAACCAAAGAAGTTTCTCCCATCTGTTTGGAATCAAAAGTCGAGAGCTTTCTCCGTCAAGATCTTAGCTTTCAGCTCTAGAATTACAGTAAACATACAGAGGCATTCAGTACAAAAGCATAAATACAAATTTAAAAAAAAAAATCTGAAAGCAAACGGGCGTGATCATTAAATATACAAAAGAACAAACGGGAAATCGTAGACATGATTAGAATCAAAGAAGCTGGAAAGAAAGTTCCTTGGATGCCAAGTTTCTTACGGTTGGAAGATAATGGCGCTGGATTTTAGAGCTTTTCCTGAGAAATATGGAATGGCAGGGGACGGAGAGAGGGAAGAGAAAACAAGGGGAAGAAGAAACAACCTGAGAGTAACAGGAGAGATAGGAGGCGAAACGTTGGAGGATGTCTTTCACTGTACGCTGCAAACGACTAACTGCTATAAATGTATGCAGAGACCAGAGAGAATGTTAGCAGGTGTGTGATTTGCGTGCGAAGGGTCATGGTCGGGACCACAACACGCTCGTGGCGACTCTTGCGCTTACCAAAAATGGGAGGAAAATATTTTGGGAAGAAGTGAGGCAGAAAATCGCTAAAATACAAAATTTAGATTTTGCAAACATGCACATTTTAAAAAATAATGGTATAAAAGATTTTTTTTTAATTTTAGAAAATTTTACCACTACCATTATATTATAACTATAACTTCATTAAATATAAGAACTTAGATTAAATTTAATCTATTATTAATATAAAATATTTTATATTATTAGTGAATAAAAATATATCATTAAAAAATAATATTATTTATGAATTTATAATATAATAAAAAAATTTACCAATTTTTTATTGACATGATATAACTACAGAAAATGATGGTATAAATAAAAATAAATCAATCTTCGCTTATTTCATACCATATTGTTGAGATAAAATATGATCCAATTTCATATATTATGATTAGGAACAAAAGTTACCTTATCCTTATATCTTACAAGATAACAAAAACTCACAAGGACTTGCAAAGAATGATAAAAATAGAAATTAAAAAAATATAAATTTTTAAAATTAAGAATTATAAATTTATACATAATTTTTTAAAAAATTTCAAACACTAATAAATAAAAAAATTAATTTAAATATTACAAATAAGGGTAGATCCACAAGCAATTGCCTTTATAAATAAATATGATTTTATACATATATATGTAATTATGATGTATATCACCCCCTATAAATTTAAGTTAAGTTATTCTACAACTTATTTTTATATTGGTTGAAAAAGAAAATTTTTACTTTAAATAAATATATAAATATTTAAAATCTATTAATTACATATAACACATAAAAATATATATTGACATAATTACATTTTATATTTATTTAAATTCTTAAATTTTTTATAATAATCTTATTTTTATTTTATATGTAAATATTACCTCACAACTTAATCTTTTTGAATTTGCCATTGATTGCAAATCACATATAACCAACATAATGCTATAATATAGGTTTAAGGTTATATATAATTGGTTTAAATGATTCAAAATTTACAAAAAGTCTTTGACTCAAATGGCACTTAGTGTCCTTTGAAGGTTTTTAACCTTTCACTATATCTATGATTTGATTTATGGTCTTTAATTTTTTAAATAATTAAATTATTAAAATGATTGAAAAATTATACGTATATATATTAATATACAAGGTAAAAACATGATAATTTTATAATAACGAAGCTCCATGAAGCAAGACAAAGTATTATTACTCTATTCCTATCATTTTATTTAAAGTGAAAACTTACCTGGTACTTTACCTTACAAAATGAAAAAAACCTTACCATTCTTAAATTACATCGAGACAATCCTCACAGAGGATTGTAAGTTTGAGGCATTTTATCATTCTCAGATATGAGTAGATAATAGTATAAAATTGATTTGTAAATCAAATCTAATTTCTTTATATAAGACTTAAACTTTTATAAAATAATAATAATAATAATTCTATACAATTTGTATAAAATTGTTAAAACTCTTTTACCTAAAAACTACATTAAAGATTTTTCTAAAACTTCTTTTGATAAAAATTAAAGTTTTTAATATTAATTATAAAAAGTGTGAAAATTTAGTATAATTCAAAAAGACTAGATGTTTCAAAATACAAACATAAAAAAAGGCAACTCATGAGAAGGAAACAGGGATTTGCATTACTAGTTTTTTATTTTTATAAATAAATTTTCTCCAATATATGGAGATGAAAAACACAATGTTTTAAGACTCACAAATTTTTTATTGAGTACTACTATTCTATTTTAATATAAAAAATTATATATTTATTTTTCTTATAAATTCATGTCCACAATTTCATTTTTGAAAATTTGAGGATTCATATTTAGAATACCTTACCCTAATTGGCAATGTGAATTGGGCACTCATCTAGTTTTGATCTTAATTGAGATAAGCCTAACCTAAGGAAAAAGGAAAAAAAGAAGGAAAAAAATTAGGCTGGTACTAGTTGCTGTAATTTATTGCAGCAAGGTACTCCAAATGTATTTTCTTTCATTTAAGTGCACTAGCAGACATCAATTTACCACAATGTCTATAAGATAAAACGACACACTTGAAGCACTTCTTGGAAAGAACAAAACATAGAAATAGAAACCGACGAATTTCATTCAATCACTGCGAAGTTTTAGTGAAGCAACTTAATAAATCGAATGAAAATACCATAGAAATTGCAAGAAAATTATAGTGGACAAACTCATCCAACACTATACCATCACAAATTAGCATTTCCAGCCTTTAGTAACTTTTAACCAATTTAAAATAATAACTTCCCACGAATCAACACATCAAAATAAGTTGTCAACTAGTAAACCCTACATCCTCTTAAATGTTTTATGTATATGGATTATTTTTGCATTAACTTGATAGAAAATATTACTATTTATGTGTGTGTGTGTGTGTGTGTATAGTATGTATGTTGATTTGAAACCACAGAAGTTAGAACGGTATCTCACTATTTTATTGCATGTTACTGTTCTATCACTATTTTTTCTGCTTGCACAACTAATCGAGACGTTACTATCGCTAATCTTCATGTCGTTGTTTATATAACAGATAGAAATATGGAAGCATATGTGTTCCTTTATTTTTTGGAATTTTGTTCACATGCAAGCAAATAGAAACATCTTATTCTTCCGACACTAAACAGAAACATGTAATTTGTATTACAAATAGAAACATGGTATCATTGCATGTTGAAAATATTTATGTTCTGTATTCTTTAGCGTCATATTATTATTTGTATACCAAACAGTAACACGTAGAAATTATACGATATTGGTGTTACATTGACTGATATGTTGTCTTTGGATGATGTTATTATTTATTCTGAAAATAGTAACATATTATTTTTTTATTAGTTTTGCTATTAATTATACTTGATTTGTCGATTTATTTTCAATTTTTGTTTAATATTACTATTTCATATAAAACAATAACATTTGTTTGATGTTACTGTTTCATGTACAAATAGTAACACATTCTTTTTATTGAAGTTTTATTGTTGATCGTACTTTATTTTATCTATTTGTTACATTTTTTGGTTGGTGTTGTTGTTTTAGATCAAACAAAAACATGTCACTAGAAGAAAATAATATTTTACTATTTATTCTAAAGATAGTAACATATTTTTTTTATCAATTTTATTATTAATCATGTTAGATTTGTCAATTTATTCTAAATTTTTGCTTGATGTTACTATTTCCAAATAAAGTAGTAACGTGTTATTTTTGTCAAAGTTTCATTATTAATTATATTTTATTTCATCTATTTGTTATTTTTTTATTAGTATTGTTATTTCATACTAAATAAAAATATGTCACTATAAGAAAATAATATGTTATTATTGTTAGGAATTCGAATTATCACATGCAGCAGAATTTTAAAATTTTGATCCGAATTCTACCTAGGATCCATGCAAAAAGCATAAGTCAATGATTAGAGTTTTACCTATTGGGCACTTGTGTTTCTACTGATCAAAACTTGAGAGCGGATGAATCAAATGCCAGCCGGAAGGTACAGCGTCTCTACGGTATCCACACGAAGTGAACAACGACTTCTCACCCTCCACGAATCTGCTAGGATGCGTTTTTCTCTTTAAGAATTAGGATTGGATGTTTTCTGAGTGATTTTGGGTTTATATGGAAGCTTTGAGCGTGATTATTAAAGTGCTGCCCTCTAATCCCTTTTATAGAACTTAGGCAAGCCATAATCCTAGTCCAACTAGGATAATGCTTCCAAAATCCTAATCACACTTAACAACTCATCTTATCCTTATCCTAGAGATAATGGGGAGAGATAGGACTTATCTATTAATTATCTAATATTAGATAATGATATTATCTCATAATATAAATATATTAATATTAGATAATTGCATATAGTTATCAAATATCAAAATAATATTATCTCATAATATATTTATCTAATATCTGATAAGATAATTATTTGATATTACTTTAATATCAAATAATATCACATAATATATATATATATAAAACGTGAATTTATTATTCTTAATAATATATATGCACGAAAATAAGTCCAATTAATTGGATATTAATATAATTAAAGTTCAATTAATTATTGTTTTATTCCTATTCCTTTTGTGTGACCCTGTAGGTTCTTACTACGTTGACAATGACTTATTATTTGAGTCATAGACAGTGAGCGGTATCTAGCAATATATCACTGCCACTCAAGTGGTAAGAATGTCTGTGATTTGACATCCACCTAATACATGATTAACGTTTTGTGTCATAACCCTTTTGCAATAATATCCAAATTGAACTAGAGGCATGGAATGTGTCATCCTCATCAATGTTCAATTTATATTTCTTGATGCTGAGTAGACTTAAAATAAATGATTAATATCACATATTAATTTAATTGAGTATGGCCATGCATTTCTAAGTCTCACTCAATCAAGGGGCCCAATGATATTTCTCTTTTATACAAGAGTAACAAAATCCAATCTACATCACTCACTTCCCTCTGCATGATTTATGACACACCCAATCAATGCCCTACTTGTCATCCTAATTAAAGGTGACATAGGACAATATTAAAGTAAGTAATTCCTCATGTAGGGAACCGTAGTGACTTCAGGTCAAAGGTTCGTGTGTATTTGTGATCATATGAGAATAACTTATGACACGTCTATCCATGCAATATTCTCATAGTGGGTCAGTCCAATACATTGTTCACTAGTAATGTACTTATGTATTGACTTGATATCATATATCCATGATTTGTAATCATCAGTCACTATACATGCTAGTCTCGATGTATTATTACTATCCTTTTTATAATAATACTTGACTAGGGGCATTTTAGGAATAGCGAAGCTATTCCAAGGATAATTATTATATTAAGTTATAAATTGCGCATAATAATGAAATTATAAAAATAAAATATAATAATTAAATTACCTAAAATAAAATATAATACATTGTGTATAACTTCAATCATCTATATGATTGGTTCTATGACATACACCAACAATTATTTATTCTAAAAATAATAATATGTGCTTTTTTATCAATTTTGCTGTTAATCATGTCTAATTTGTTAATTTATTCCTAGTTTTATCGATTTTGTTCTTAATCATGCTTAATTTGTTAATTCATTTGAACAAAAAGGCAGTAAAACATCCCAATAAATAGAAAAAACTGAATAAGTAACTACAAGATTCAACAATGCAAGTCCAATCTACTGGTATGTATAAGGCAAATTAATAATTTTCAATTCAATAAAGCCACAAGAGAGTGCTATAAAAAAATCCTTTCTAGATTTTTCTCAATGCAATAATGATAAAGGAGCTTGATTGCAATATGTGTTAAAAAAAGTGATTAAACAATATAGGCAGTAATTGTCACCTTCTTGTCCAAGCACGAATAATTCCTAATTAGGGGCAAACATTTAAGCATCATCACACCTATGTTAATGAAGCTTATTTTTAGAATAAAAGATGGAGACATTCCCATAGACTTTATACATCAAATTAATTTGTGGCCAAGGATGCCTTATAAAATCAACAATATTCAATGCACTCCAAAAGGCAGTGGAACAAACATTAGAAACTGATGTTCAGGATGTCTCATGCCTTGAAACACTAATACTACTGGTGACCCTATTTATGCCAAACAAGGTTCAAACACTAGCTTGGTCCTATCTCAAATACATAAAGGACATAGATAACATAGTAGAATATTGGTGGTCTAAACACATATATGAGCAACTAATGAGTTTTATTACAAAGGATAACCTACAAAATGTCACTGGTTATATCATGTTATTACTAGAAAGTTATAATTGTCAAATTTGTATTACTTTATGTCATTTTCTTCGATATTGTCTCCATTCATTTCTATTTATTTAATTGAATATTCTTGCCACTTTTCTTACATATTTTTCATAATTTTAGTTAATATTATTGTTTAGAGACTAAACAGTAATACGTAATTATTTAGTGTATAAATAGTAACCCTATGTTTTTTAGTAGTTTAGTTATTAGTGTGACTTTACTTGTCCATTTATTTTAAATTTTTAGATAGCATTATTGTTTGGATACTAAACAACAACGTGTCATTATTAATTCTATATATAATAACATTTTGTTCTTTAAAAATTTTGTTAATAATTAAATCACATTTGTCTCATTATTTTGGATTTTAGATTGTTAATGAGACTTAATTTAAATATTTATTTATTTTGAATTTTTTGGTCCATGCTACTCTTTGGAAACCAGACGACAACAACATGTTATTATTTGTTTATAAATAGTAACATGTTATTTGGTAGTTTTGTTGTTAATGACACTTCATTCGTTTATTTACTTTGAATTTTTGTTTCATATTACTATCTTGATACTAAATAATAACATGTTACTGTTTAACTTGCAAATAGTAACATATTATTATTTATAAATTTTTTAGTTAATGACACTTGATTTGTCTACTTATTTTAAGTTTTTGATTCATGTTACTATCTATAGAAAAATAGTAAAATGGTAGTAAAAGTTTTTGGTCCAGATAATAACAAATAATAATATGTTACTATTTTTCTATAGACAGTAATATGTTATATTTTTAATAGATTTTTTATTAATGACATTAAAAAGGTCCTTTTTTTTACTACATCCTTAGATGTAACTTCCATTAAAAATTGATATGATAATATGTACATTATATTATTAACAATATTAGTTGTGTGAGATAATGAATGTGCTTAATGGACATCAAATTCAAAAAGTGTTAAGACGCCTCAAATAGGACCCAAAGCTCCTCACACACCAATTAAAGGATAAAATGGCCGGCCAGCTTCAAGTAACATTTGAAAAATATTATTTCCTTTACCTTTGTTACTATTATGCTACAACTTAATTTTTCTCTTCATGTTACTATTTCTCACCAAAATATAAACATATTAACTAATTACACTAACAAGCAACCACTCTTACATTTCAGGTCATCAACAAAGAGCTTTAACTAACAATAGGTGAAATAAACCTCCTTTACAGCCCTGACATATAAACAACACAGGAATTACAATTAATCAAATACCACGAGCAAACAAAAATACAAATTACACCTTCTCAATTGGAGGAATCCACAACTAATGATGACATAAGAGTGGCCTAGTACATAATCCAACCTCACGTAACAAAACTGAATCAGTTTGTTATCCCATAATGAACATAAAAAAAGACAAAAATGAAGCACAATAGCTAATGGATTAGCTCCTCAGTGCAAACATTAGGATAAATGAACTGACTGATGAATTAAAGTCTTTAATAGAAAAACTTTAGAAGTTAGAGCAACAACTATAATAAAAGAAACAAATAATCACAAACCTCATACATGAAAACACAAGTTCGAACGTAACTATCAGACACAACAAAGCAAATAGAAAATCTCAAAATGATAATCAAAACCTTGGAAAATGTAAATACTGATTTTGAAAATCAAAATAACTAGTTGAATGCATAACTCACAAAAATGACTGTATAGGTGGTTGGATAGTAAAACATAGAAACCACAGAAGTTGAACAAAATAAGACTGACCATAATCAAATATTAATGATCAAATGAATTAAATCAAAAATAAGAAAAGCAAAACATGACACGGGCTACAGGTATTTAGGCTAATGCAAAAAACATATAAAATAACAATAAACAAGACAACAAACAACACCTGTTGATGAGGACATTGACAAGGGTAAATAGGCTCCTGTGTTAATCTTGAAGGAAACAATAGTGAAAATGGCAAAAAAGAAGCAGGCCAAAAAGTCAATCAAACGTATAAATTGGCCAACCATAAATACCTCCCCCAAGATCTTAGGAACAAAATAGTTCAAATAAGAAAAGTAAAAGACATAATCTAAATCAACTCCTATATTCTTATTAATTCTTTTGATCAAATCAATATTATTACTTGATGCCTCAACTCATTTCTATACCATATCATCATTTACAGGACTATTTTTTGAACATCTTCTCAGCAGGACATGTTTATAACGTTAGATGAGTAGTTAGTTTTGCTCGCAGAAAAGGCAATAACAAATAATATATGTATGCTCCTCTAAAATTTTACAATATTACTATTTTGTTTGTTCCTCTCAGAGTAATGTTACTATTTCAAGTTAAAATAGTAATATGCAACTACTTGTGCTGTTATTTATCATCATGTTATTGGTGTTTTTCTACTCTTTTTCTTCTTCTTTTATTTATCATCATGCAACTAATCGTGTTATTATTTATCTAATAAAAATTAATTCTTCAATTTTAGATCATAGATAGTTATGTGTCCCTATTCAGCATAATTAGTACATCTAGTAACAACAAGATATTTGTATTTGATAGCTTGTGTTAAATAAAATCTTAAATCCATTTTTTAAATTTGATATACAAAAAATACTTTGATACTAACTCAAATTCAAACTATATTAGCAGTCTTATATGTTAACCCGCTTTAACTATACAAGGAAGTAAGGAAGTACAAATTTAATCAAAAGAAAGAGAAAGCAATAATTGTAAATCTTGTTTTATTCCCAATAAACTCAATGGATGTCAATGACTATATCAACCCCAATCATTACACACTGCTCATGTTCAATAATATAGAGTACAGGTAGACTCATTATAACTAAATGAGGCTTGGAAGAGATAGGGTTGCAAATCCATACTTTTATGATGCTAAGATAGTAGTGAATGATATTAATACTATAATCAACTACCAACTATTATTCTTAGTTGATGTTAGTTAACCATACTTAATTTGTCTATCTATTTATCTTATTTTTTAATTGATGTTACTATTTTCAAAATAAATAATAACATCTTAGACTAACAAAAATTATATATTACTCTTTGGTATGAAGACAGTATCATATTTTTATCTGTGAGAAAACACATCAAGTGTGATATTACTATATGATATGTTATTTTCGCTTGATGTTACTATTTTGTATGAAAATAGTAGTACATTATTTTATCACAATTTCATTATTACTCATATTTCATTTGTTTACTTATTTTAATTTTTTATTTATCAAAATAATATGTTATTATCTATTCTAAAATAATAACATGTTATTTTTTTTCGATTTTCTACTTAATAATGCTTAATTTCTAGATTTATTTTTAGTTTTCATTTGATATTACTATTTGCATATCAAATCACACACTAATATATTCTTTTTTTCATTTGATATCTTACCTTACTTGTTTATTTAACAACAAAAAGACTACTACAAATAAAAGAAGAATGAAATCCTTTATAACAATGAGATGGATATAGGAGTAGAACCAACTAGTACAAAGTCATCTTTTAATCTTATATCATACAAAAGGTTGCCACAGTAGAAGCCTACATCGTAAGTAATAACTTTTTTCCTAATCTAAAAGTACCATAATTAAGAGATACCAAAATAACTCATTCTATAAATTTATAATTTCAAGCAAGAGTATGAATTTTTTATCTACAAATAAATAGAGGATATATACAAAAATAAAGAATTTGAAGAATAATTTCTACTAGAATCTGTAAGGAAATACAAGGCAAAATTAATAAATAAATTCCTCAGGGATTTCAATCCTTTCAGTTGAAGATGATTCTTATGTATATATGTAACATTTCCTTTGTAAATTGAATTAAATTGTATGTAACATTCAATTACGTGTAACATTTTAGATTCAATTCTATATAACATTCAATTATATGTAAAATTCAATTGTAAATGTTCATAAAAATTCAACATATTCTTCTTTCTAGAATCTTTTAACATTCAGAATTCATTTATCCTATATTTATAAACTTCTTACTTGATGTTACTATTTTAAATTAAAATAGTAACATGCAATTTTCTATTACTTTTCATTGATGTTACTACTAAAAATAATAAAAATTTAGTATATTCTTCTTTCCTAACTTTTAATTAATAATCACAATTTGTTTATCCTATATTTATGAACTTCTAACTTGATATTATTGTTTTCGATCAAAATAGTAACATGCAAGTAATTGGATAGATTTTTCATTGATCTTACTACTAAAACTAATAAAAATTCAGTATATTCTTCTTTCCAGCTTCTTTTAACAATAACAATTCATTTATCTTATATTTAAGAACTTCTACCTTAATGTTACTGTTTTCGATCAAAACAGTAACATGCAAGTGATTTTGTAGTTTTTAGTTTTTAAACAAATAGAAACATGTTAACTATTAATACTAACCAATAATCACTTATATTACTTATATTACCTTATATTTATGAACTTTTACCTTGATATTATTGATTTGAATCAAAACAGTAACATACAATTATCTATTACTTTTCGTTGATGTTATTACTAAACTAATAAAAATTCAACATATTCTTCTTTCCAATTTCTAATTAACAATCACAATTCATTTATCCTATGTTTATGAACTTCTACCTTAATATTATTATTTTTAATCAAAATAATAACATACAAGTAATTAGATAGTTTTTGGTTTATAACCAAATAAAAATATGTCAACTACTAATACTAACCAATAATCACTTATATTATTGTATTTGAATTATAATATTGCTTCTTTTTACATAAGAAAAGAATCATAAAGAATGTAATTATGCCATAAAAAAATTGCATTCAAGTTGACCCCTTGCAACTTTTCTTATTGTGATGTCTTAATTTATCACATCTTCCGCACCTAATTTTCTTTACACACTCACCCTTCGACCTAATCATCATCTTCTTAAGTCTGTTTATTTGTCTTTTTCAAATCAAAAGTAAGGTAATTATTTTATCACCTACATCAACCTCATAACTTGTTAACAAATTTTTCTATATGTGCTTACATGGAAATAATTCTCAACAACCTCATTTAAAGAAATCTCATATCTTTTATAGTGGCAATTGCATGAACACAAGGAAAGCCATCCAATTACCACTAGCGACAAATGCAATTACACTAGGAAATATCCACACATATGGTTAGATCTATTAACACTTCAAAAATAATTTTTGATAACGTCCTAACAACCTAATCTCTACACTTCCTTGAGGGTAATTCTAACCTCGATAACTAGACTGGACAAATAACATCATTCCAATATACTAATTCTAACTTTTATTTAGCAAACCACTCTATTAGCTTTGAATAAATATTATTAACTATATTTGTGATTAGCAACTTTCTCGTATCATAAATTCAAGAATTGTAAAATTTAATTGCATTTAATATCATTTCACTATAACAACAACTAGGATTGAAAGCGTTTAACTAACATTTAGGTTCAAGCCCCGTCAAAAAATTCTTAGTAATTTGACCTTTTTCGCATTTGAAAACTTTCAAGTTTTCAATAAATGCACCTATTGTTAGGAAATATGCACACATTACAAATAAGTGAATTATATGCTCCTTAAAGGAATTTGAAAATGCAGCACCATTGAATCTATCCCTCAAATTTTATTTTAAATGATGTAGATAAAAGAAATGAGATGCTATTGAAAAAACCTTTAACATTACGTCGAGCAATCCTAAATTATAATTGAAAATAAAAGTCATACGTTAATTTGTATCAAGTACAGTAGACAACTATGAAAAGAACCAAAACTAATTTTTTTTATTTTTAGAATCAATCATAATAGAAGTTAGAAGAAACAACCCTAAAATGGAACAATCACACCAAACAAAAACATAAGTCATTAAAATATAAATATGATCCGCATCATAACCTATGTTACTATTTGCATGAAAACGATAACATCAACAATAGAAAACATAATAAATATACAAATAAATTCTCATTAATAGCAAAAATGATGAAAAATAACAACATTACTTTTATGTTACTATTTCATCTCCTAATAGTAACATCAATCCAGTAGCTAAATGAATATATTTAATTATTAATCCAACTGACACAAACTACGAATAAATAGCCAAAATAAGTCTCATTAATAACAAAAACTATAAGAAAATAATAACAATGCTGATATATTACTATTTGCTTTTTAAACAATAACAAACAATAACATTGATAAAACTCAGAATAAAGCATATAAATAAAATGACATTCTAGATGAAAATACTAATAAAAGAAAAAGGGAAAACACAAGGCTTTCCATGTTATTATTTCTAAATCAAACAGTAACAAGGGATGTCATATTACTCTTTAGCATCCAAAAAGTAACACCAATCAAATGGGCTAACAACCCCATCCTTGTTACTACTTCATGTTATTATTTTGTTTTCTAATAGTAACATCAATCTAGTAGCTAAATAAGTACATTTAATTATCAATCCAACTAACAAAAACTCTTATTAATAATAAAAATACTAAAAAATAACATGAATTATTGCATGTTATTATTTACTCTTCAAACAGTAACTTTAATCAAAATCAGAAACATCCCAATAAAGGGACATTCTAAGTGAAAATGACAACAAAATGAATGAAAAAATCACAAGACCTTCTATGTTACTATTTTGAAACTAAACATTAACAAAGGATGCTATGTTACTGTTTGACCTCCAAATAGTAACGCCAATAAAAAAGGTCAAACAAAATTAGTCTTAATTGAAAAATAATTCACCTTGATTGCTATCTTTGCTAATAGTTGATAGGATAACCCCTTTAAGCCTGAACTTAAAAAAAGTCCTATTAATAAACAAAAGAGATTTGCAAAATATAAATCCTTCAATGCAAGCACGAAATGAAATAAACATCCTTTTGAATATCCTGTTACTATCATCCATGTCCACCACAATGCAATTACCATGATTCACTTCCTTCATAGTAGATACATACTAATTAATTTATTTAAAGGAGTTATCAAAGTCACCAAATACCATACTCCTTACTTTCTCTATTACACGTCATGCTTTGCAATAGGGAATTATCAATTTATAATTGTTTTGAAAATAATTTATAATTTCACTGACTGTTAATAATGGGGATTCCCTAACTAAATCCATAACTAATTTTGAAATCAATTTGGAACTTATCCTCCTGGAAGTTGAAGTGTTTAACATAAGACCATAAGTTTGATAATTTACTAACTTCTTAATATTAAAAAAAAATCATTCACTTTGGACAATGAAGTGGTAATAACCTACTTATAACCTTCCTTGTACTTCTTTGAGCATACAACTGCCATCTTCATTTTTGTATTCCTAACATAATCAAACAAAAAATCTCTCTCAATTAAATACTTGCACAATACATTCCTAAACTTAACAACACCAAATAACCTCTGACCAATATGGTTGATTGCATCTGACCATGAATCAGACAATAAAACCTTCTAACTGTTTAAATAATATAAACTTGGAACTAAAGTAACATCACACTTCATATCATCAGAAATAGTAACTACTCTCCATAAAATAGAAACACCATCACAGCATGAATGTGATGTAGAAATCAAACTAATATTAACACTCATATTCAATTATTTCAAGTCCAAAACTTTAACCAAGTCAATCATATTTTTCAATTTTGACCTATTCCTTAACAAACAAATAGGATGGTTGGGAAGAGGATATAGTAGGAAAAAATTACTAACAAACAAATCTTTAAAATTTAAACACATCATCCGAACTAAATCATCGTAATCTATACTAGTTTTAATCTTCAATGCTACAGTTTCAACCCTACACATGTATATGAGCAACACAAACTATTCCATTGATAGAAAAATCATAATTACTTGATAACATTATAGAAATCAGAGAAAAAATCACCATAAGGAATGATAATCAGAAAATGAAAGAGGTTAATGAAAGGTACACACAAAACAAGATTCGAGATCCAAAATACACATACAAGGTTTAAAATTGAATGCGAATATATAAATTCTCACATAAAAGGGATAAGAATGGCGCCTATTCAATAAAAAGGGTATTTTGGAAATAAAATAGTCATAATTCATAAAATTGATACTTGTTTGAAATAAAATCAGCGTTAACACTTCTTTAAAAAGAAGTCTGTGAAGTGACATCAGAATACAATTTACCAAAAAAAGAAAAATGTACCTCCTACCTCTTAACTTGGACCAAGCACAAAATTACAAACAATACCTCTTGATCTATGTTTTTGATGATTTGATTTGATTATATATTTAACTTATTCTTGTCTTATCTTTTGAAGTTTAATTATTAAGCTATTTGAAAATAATTAATGATGTGTCTAAAAGAATTCATATGTAAATTTGTAATTATCCTCAAGGTAATTAATTTAATATATCAAATTATTATTTCATTTTAAAAATCATAAATTTAATGAGGATTCTTGAAACTGTTAATGTTCTATAAAATTATGGTGATATAATCATCTTTTAAATAGTAATTATGATTTAAATTAAATATTATGCATAAAGAAATACACTTATAATAATGTTAGTGAACGTTGATTGTCTAAAAATCAAAAACTCGGATGGATAATGGGATATGATAATTAAGTGGGATAGTTTATTTTTCTTACACCGTAAAGGTTGAGTTCTAAATATAGGGTAGAAAAGCAATTTGAGATTTTGGTCCCATAATCTTAAAACTAAATATAATACCACTTAAATTTGATCATTTTCCTTGTCCTGTTAAGGTTGATTGAGAATGTTTAAGATATAAGTAATTTTATAGATTTTTATTATCAAATTATTTTTAATATATTAAATTTTATATTCTATATTTTAATTTATTTAATTTAAAATTTGGAAAAAAATCTACCAAAAAAAAAAAATACTCGGTCTTTCTAGAAGTCAATCTCCCGATTGAAATTATTTTGAGAAGAAAGGCTTTGTATATAAACAAACTAAACTAGGACTAGGATGTGTGAGGGTAATGTTTAAGTATATATTTAAAGTTTTTTATGATTTTATTAAATTCAAAACAATCAGTTATTTTAAACTATAATTATCAAATAAAAATCATTACTTTAAACTATTTCTTAATTATCAAATAAAAATCATTACTTTAAACTATTTCTAATAGGTTATACGTGAATAATATTAGGCTGCAATCAAGAAGCTGTCGCCTTCTCTTATTCTTCAACACGAATTTCTAAGGTGATATTTGATTCATAAACTAAAATTTTTTTAGAAATCTAAATATTTTTTAGAATATAATTTTCAAAATTTTGATTCTTTAAAAATATGATATTATCATATTTAATTCAATTAGAAATATTTTTAAGAATGTAATAATATTATGCTTTAATTATTATAAATATTTTAAAAAATATTATTTAATTAACAAAAATATTCTCATTAAAACATTGAGTATGTTGTGATGGTGGTGGTGGTGGTAATGGATAATAATTATCAATAATAAATGATAGCTAACAATGATCACCAGAAATGAATAATAGTTGATGTTCATTAATAATAAGTAGTGATAAATAATAATCATTAATAGTGAATAGTAATTTGTGGTAGTTACCAGTAATGGATAATGATTGGTGATAATTATTAGCGATAAGTAATAATAAATAGTAGTCACCGGTACTAAATAATGATGAACAGTAATCATCAACGATAGATAATGATAAATAATTATCATTATTGATGAATGACGATTGACAATGATCACAACAATATATACTGATTAATAATAACCAATAACAAAAAGTGGTGCTAATAGTATTCACCTATAGTGGGTGATGATAAATGGTAGTTACTTATGATTAGCGTTAATGAACAATAATCATCGATAATAAACGGTTGTTAATAATAGTCATTGATAATAAATAATAATTAATTATAGTTATTGATAATAAATAATAGTGAATAGAGATCACTAGCAATTGGTAGTAGTAGATAGTGGTCACTAATAATGAGTAATAGCCAACAATGATCATCAGAAATGAGTAGTAGCCCGTGATGGCTACTGGCAATAGGTCATAGTGGATGATGGATATGAGCAATAGGTAATGGTGAATGACAGTTAATTGTAGTAAATGATGACATAGGCAAAATAAATTATTTATGTTAATAAAATTTTCCTATATTATAGGAATATAAAATACTCACCTCCCTATGAAAATATTTCAGAGAAATATTAAGTTAAAAATATTTTCAAAAATATTCTAAAATTTAAACAAAAATTTCATATTCCCTTTAAAACATTTTTAAGAATGTAAAAAAGATTTGGCAAACCAAATACTACGTCAATTTTAATAATTCTGGTGATCGCTAATGCACGATGTTTCTTTGTTTTCACCCTTTTAATTTTTTATCTCTATTTTGCATTTAATTGATAAAATAAATTAATTCTTAATATTATTATTTATTGAGCTCTTTTTAAAAAAATAATATATGATAGTTAAAAAAGTAGGAAAAAATAAGATGCTTACACATTAAAAAAAGAATAAATTAATTTTTTTAATTTTAGGATGATTAAAATTTCTCCTCTTCGATTTTAATAATTTGAGAATTACACTCTTATAAATACATAAAATTAGAAATAACACTCGTTATTGATTTAATTAACTAATTTATTAATTTATATTCTTTATGAATTTTTTAAATAAAAATCACATAATAATAACTTTTCAATCTTTTTGATAAAAGAACATTTAATAATATATTTGGTGTATCCTCCTGCTTCCACCAAGGGAGATAATTTATCCACGGACCTTTTCTACTCTCTCAACGGAATTTGCAAAAATAAAAAGACAAAAGTGCCCTTAAATAACTTTTCAATCTCAATTCCCAAGCTCCTCCATTACAAAAATCTTACAAAAGACACTAAAAATTTAGTTATAATGACCAGTAAAGAAATAAGTGTATTAATAAAATTTAAAATTAAATGCATTTACTATTATTCTACCAGAATTTTAGGGTCTATTTGTTTACTGCTTTTAAAAAATAATTTTTTATTTTTTTATTTTTAAAAATAAAATAACTTGTTTACCAACATGTTTTCAAAATTTATTCTTAAAAATTATTCTTTAAATGTGTTACTTAAAAATAAGAAAACATAAATAATTTTTAGTTATTTTTTAAATTTATTTTCTTATTTTAAATGTCAATTTTGAAATTAAATAAAATATTTTCTTATTTAAAATATCAACAACTTTTTAATTTTAATTTTTCTTCAATCTAAAAATAATTTTTGAGAACAAGAAGATAGTTATCAAAAATAATTTTTAAAAATACAAAAACAAAAATGTATCTAAATACACTCTTAATTTTTCAATTTAATTACTTATTTGATATTTTATAAAAAAGTTCTTTTATTATTTATTTTTAATTATTTCTTAATTTAAATTAATTAATTTAAATTTTATTCAATCATGAAATAAAATTTATTAAAAATATTAAATCAAAATAGGTATATTTAATGATAAAAAATACTATTTAGATAAATGAATATGAAAATATTAACCTACATTTAAGTAGCATTTATTTATGCATGTTAAGTAGTTTTTCATTCTTACTATAAAAAAACATTAAATTAAAAAATATACATACTTTTTCTGGAAAAAATTTAAAATAAAAAAACATATACAATGATATATGATCTTTTTTTTTCAAAATAATAGGTAATTTTTCAAGTAATAATAATTAAAAATATATTATATAGTTAAATAATTTAATTAAATTAAAAATTTAAATTATTTCAAATATTTACGTGAAAATAAAATACTTCATATTGTATGTATAATTTTTAGTAATATTAGTAGCTTAATTATAAATAATATAAGAGAATTTGAAAAAGAAGAAAAAACAAATATATAATAAAGGAATTAAAATGAAGGGATAACATATGAATTATAAATAATAAAAAATATATATATGAGAGAAAAATGCAAATAATCCCATCAATTATGAGGTGGTTACATTTTATCCCATTGAAATATGGAAACTCAATTTTACTTCCTAAAACTATATAAAACTTCTATTTTATCCCCACTATTACTAAATTAATGGTGGTAACACTTAACGACAATTTATCATAAGTTTTTTAAAAAATTTAGCAAATATAGTGATAATTTTTAACAGTCAATAAGTGAAATATTCCAGTGGTGATTTTTCTAATAGATTTTATTAACTTGTAATGGTGGGAGTAAAATATAATCACCCTAAAATTAGAGGGTTATTTACATTTTTCTCTATATATGAAAAAAATTATGAATATCGACAAAATGAAGCTAATTTGAAGTCTAAAATCATTAAAGAGATATATTAATGGCTGATTTTGAAAAGTATTTAATTATGTTTTTTATTTTATATTTTTAAGATTTATTCTTAAAAATTGTTTTTAAAAATTATTTTTTATTCTTAAAAATTATTTTTAAATTAAAAAAAATCAAAATTAGAGGTTGCTGATATTGTAAATAAGGAAATATTTTATTTAATTATAAAATTGACATTTAGAATGAAAAATAAATTTATAAAATAACTAAAAAATATTTTTTTGTTTCTATATTATACATTAAGAGAATACTTTTTAAAAATAAATTTTGAAAATAAAATCTTCTATTTTTAAAAAACAAAAAAATATTTTTTAAAACAAAAAAATAAACAAACCTTAAATCCCTGCCATTAAAAATTTAATGACTCCAATGTTTCGAAACCCCACCTTTGGCACAAATTTTCAAGTGAAATAGAACTGCTATATATATTATATTTTATAATTTTCTTCTTTTAATTTACTTAATTCTCACACAAATTTTTATTTTATATATATATTAATGTGTGAGAATTAAGCAAATTAAAAGAAGAAAATTATAAAATATATATATATATATATATATATATATATATATATATGATTGTAATTTCTATTAATTTATAAATTTTTTTAGATTTTATGTATGAAATTTAAATTTTTATTATTTCTTTCGACCTTCCAATTATGGGAATTTGGAAATACAAAAAACGAAGAAGAAGATATCTTTGTCTATTCAACGTGAGTTCCGTGGAATCCGGAAAAAGGTTCCGTGGAAATATCATCTGCCTTATTTAACTATCAATTTATATTTGTTTCTTGCAATTAGGGATAAAAAATGCATTTTTTTATTCCTTTGTTTTTACTTCTCGTTCTGTTTAAAATTTCTTTTTTTGTACTCTTTATATCTTATATTAACTGATAAAATAAATATAACTTTTAACATTTTTTATTCGTTAAGTTCATTATTTTTTTAAAAAAATAAACGATAAACAATTGTTAAAAAATGAGTAGGATATATGAATTATATTTAAAGAAAAATATAAATTATTTTCTATAATTTGAGGTCATTAAATTTAGTTCCTTATAACTTTAAAAACTTAAAAATCATGTTCTTAAAGTGCAAAAATTTAAAAATCATACTCATAATCATTTTATTAAACTATGTGATCATTTTAAAATTATTTTTAATATGAATTATAATATTATTATACATTAATTTATTATGTTATTTTTTCAACATCCTTTGGCTAACTTCATAAGGGAATTTTTTCACTGGTTTAGGTAGCTTTTTACTGTACGTGTTCTTTTAGAAAATAGTATATGACATTTGTAAGCTATAAGTGATTTGAAAATATATAATGCTTAAATAAATGATATATTTCCCCTTTTTTGGCAAAAATACGGACTTCATTAATAAGGAAGAAAAGCAACATCGAAAAATACAATATCCCCAATAATAGTAGGAACTTACGACAAACTCCCAAAATCACTACTTATGACATGCTCACCCATTTGACTATCTCATGAGTTACCTTGTTACATAACCAAAGACACCAACTAAACTCAACAAAAGACACTGAATCAAATAAAGCTTTTACATACTCGATTTAATCGCTGCTTTACAATCACTTTCCTATCATGATCTACTTGATTGTGGATGACGTGAATATCATTTTTCAATTTTTACAAGCCTATTTAATCCTATTTTAATATATCACCCATCGATTGGCAAGCTAATTAGTTTAAATAATTGATTTTATAAATACTTTCAAAATATTTACAATTATAGTATGTACAATACTATGCTCAAAAATATCTACAAGACCTTAGTACATGTTCTAAATACTTGCTATCATTAATTACGATTGTACATAACAAAGTATTAAAATGGCTTTACTCTTGAATAGTTAGTGGCTAAGGATGTTTAACAAGTCTGAAACATGTAAGTTAAGTGGATTAGCTTGTGATTTTTTTGTAGTCTGGATAAAAAAAATTTAGACCCATTAAAAAAGAGTCTAAATGGGTTTGGTTTGACGAGTGATGGGTTAATGAATTGGGTTAGTCTGTGAGCCTAAATAGGTCAAAAATTTTTTAAAAAAATTATATTTAATAATTTAAATAATAATTATATTTTAAAAAAAGAAAATAACTTGTTAATTATTTTACATCATAATTTAATATAAGACACAATTCAAATGTCAAAAAATTAAATATAAATACTCAAAATAATTAGATATAATAAAAATAAAAATAAATAATAAAACTAATGAATATAAAAATACAAAAACAAAATTTATAAACATAAAAATAAAATGATAGATATAAATTATATAATAAATAATAAAAAATAAAAGATAAATTAAAATTAAAAAATGGATTAGTTAAAATGAGCTCCTTTAAAAATAAGTCTAAACAAATTAAGCCTAAATAAACTAAGCTTATACAGGTTTTGGCCCAGTCTAACCCAGCCTGTTTGTTAAGCACTCCTACTAGTGGTAGTTGCAAAGTTTCAACAAACATATCTGAAAAATATTTAAAAAACTAAAATAATGATACATTGCCTCAATAAGTGAATAATCTACTTCAGTAACAATTATCTAATTATACATTTCCCTAATCACATCTTAATATATTTCTGACATCATCCATATTCATAAAAAATATCAAAGAAAACATATTTTTATCATAAATAATAAAAATAAAGCAAGTAAACTACTTTGTGATTCTTGTGTCCTCTTTATCAATTCACAAACACATCCTTATTCCTCTAAGGACAATGTTATCTCTTTACAATCATTTTTATTAGATTTAATTTTATATTTTTCATCACATCACTCCTCCCGGTCACAATTTCATATCACATCACATTAGTATAAAGATTTTAATATCAATCATACTCATTATTCTCATGTTAGCTAAGTACCATCACATTATATATGAACTTATAATACCACTATAGAATGACATATATGCTTATTTAGGAAAATAATGTTGAGTATTTAAGTATGGTACTTAAATCTATTGTTCCAAAGGCCAAATCTAAAGAATATATTCAAGTAGTATATGTGACTTTTCTCATCCAAAGAGTTTTAGATTTGTAATACCCAAGTATAACTTATGAAACATAATTCTCAATGCCATATTCAAATGCTTGTATCTAAAGGCTAAGCCTCATAGAGATATTCAATTATGATAGTTAAATATGAATTTTTATAAAATAGTATTTAATTATCATGCTCAATTATAATTTGGAAATTTATAGAATTTCTATGTATTCTTTTGTACAACAAGCTATTTTCAAACAATCTCAACTCATTTAACTTACTTAACTAGAATTTAGTCCATTTCATTATTCTCATATGTTTCCTAACTAAACATTCCAAAAACACATACAATTAACTAACTTAAGTAGAATTATCAACCAAATATCTAAGACATTTATTTCCTGAATTTGATTTATAAATAGAAATCATGGAAAAATAAGGCTTAAGTAGATGGAAAAGACAAGGAGAAAGATGAAAATGCAAATGGTTTACCCCATCCAACATCAATTTTAAAAGTGTAAAAAGACATTCCCACAATCCCTAGTTCTATTCTTCAACATAATTTGAAAGATAACCGCTATTCAAAGTTTGAATCAAGCATGTTTACCTTGTTGATTGAAGTATCAGTGGCAATTGTCGGATAGATTGGCTTGGCTTTTGTTAAAATAGCTTGAATTGAAGGTGTTGAAGTTGAGAGGAGGTGGAGAAGAAGAGAGTCCGACTGCTTGTCGAAGGAAAAATGAAGTAGTATGGCGGCGCTTGGGGTTTTAAACACCTAAGGGCATTTTAGTAAATTTATAAAAAATTAGAAGGGTAAAATTAGAAAAAAAAATCTCTAAATAACCTTCGTACGGTCTTACTTAATTCTAATTTTATACTAATATTTATTTAACTTAATTCTACTTATTTTTATCATAAAATCTTATTCTCTTTGAATTAAATTCTATTTTAAATATATCCACAATAATTCTAATCATCAACATATATAAATAATTATTAATAAAATAATTAAAATAAAATTCTAATTTATTAAAAGCGTTACATTTCCTCATGAACTTTCCCATAATAAAAATTATTTGCTGCTAAAACGCCCTTATGGGATAGCTAAGAGATCGACATTCAAAACTAAAGAAGAGTTAAAAATTTTCATACCACCTGCTAATAATCGTTCTTTCACTATTCCATGCAGTTATTGCCATCGAAGATTTACCTCTTACCCATGTAGCATCCGCATTAATCTTGATTGTGTCATAATCAGGTGGTGGCTATTAGGAATGGGCCTCCAATGCCCCATTAGAAGACCCAGCTGACTGGCCCACCTCCTCACTCAATCTTTGAAGTCACAGCTCTTCCTTCTTATGTACCTTCGAATTAAATGAAATAGCCTTTCCAGATTAACAGCATCCTGCTCGTGGATGACTCTATTGTGCTCCTCCCATACTTGTCAAAAAGCAATTGCTCTAAATGCCAAGAGTTGACGCTGCTCATCACTGGTTGGGTTCGGATGCAGTCCCCCAGAAACTTCCATCAGTGCACTTAAAGCTACCGCCACTGTTGTTGAACGTAGGCAAGAGGTATCAATTCCGCAGAAGCAGAACCAAGCTATGCCAGTGATCTCAGAAGATTCCATAAGGTGAAGCTCATTTTTTTGATCCAACAGACACAGAGGGCATAACAAACTGCCTACATTCATGAGTTAACTAAGTCTCTCCCTTGTGGTCAGAACCCCATTGCCATATCTCAAACATGAGCTTTAGATTTTGCTGAATATTCAATCTCCACAGCAGAGTCCATATTGTTGGTTAGTTCTGTTACATTGAATAAGAGATGATAGCTTTATTTACAAAAAAAAAATGATCCTTTTGTAGTTAATGGCCAGATTAAGTGGTCTTGTTAATACTTCATAACAGAAATTTGTAAAATTAACTCTGCAATAGATGATGGGAATAATTGCTTGGTATTGTCAGAATTCCAGGAGTGTGAATTTGGTAATTGAAGCTGAGAAACTAGGGCCTGATCATCCAATTGACTGCCCGTATTTAACTCAAAAATAACTTCCCTTAACTCTGGAATCCAGTGGAATTTCAAAATTCAAATGGAATTACCAAGACCTACTAGAAAACATGAATTTTTAATAATGAGATCTCTGCTAGCCACCATTCCTCGCCATACAGCCCATGCCCGAGAACCTACTATATTCGGCCTATACATGACTAATTAATTTCAATAATATTTACCCTGTAGATATTGAACTCATAGGGCATCAGGATCAGTTAAAACCTTAGAATATAGTTTGGCTAATAAAGCTGCATTTATATTTTAAACTTCTTAAAATAAAGGTCACCCTGCTCTTTTGGTAGACAGGGAGTATCCCAAGATTTTGGGCTAAAATAAGACATCTTACCCATAGAAACCTTCCACCAAAATCTCCGACAAATCCCATCCATTATTGAGCAAATTTCCAAAGGTATATTTAACATTGATACTGCATATATTGGCACTTCTTGCAACACCGATGATATAAATGTCATTCTTCTTGACCATGATAATTCCTCTTTTCTCTAACCTGCCAACCTTGTGTCTTAGACTTGCTTAGGAATAGAGGAATGCCTAGATACTTAGCATCCCTTCTGAGCTAACCAACCCCCTAAATCGAGACAAATCATTCTCTGGCAGCTCTTCGAACATTCTTGGAATAGAAAACCCTTGTATTCGATAAATTGACCCTCTATCCTGACCAGGCCTCATAAGAATGAAGAATATCCCACAACTTTGTAGCCTCATGAATATTTGCTTTTATGAATATCATTAAATCATCCATGAACATGAGATGGTTCATTCTAGGACCATTAGAAGAGATTTTCACCCCATTGCTACTTCTGTCCTGTTCAGGTCTAAGTAGTAATCTTGACAGAACTTCTGTGCGCATGAAATAAAGAGATATGAAGAAATTGGATCGCCATGTCTTAACCTACTCTGAGGACTAAATTTAACAAGTTGGAGTGAACTTAAGTAACGCCTGGAAAGATACCGTTTCAGGACATTTTTTGATCTATTGAACAAAAATTAGATTAAACCCAAATAACTGTAGGATACTAATGAGAAAAACCCATTCCACCTTATCATAAACTTTCTTCATATCAAGTTTCAGTCCCATCAAACGGCCCCTCCCCCTTTTCTTTAAGAAACAGTAAGCTATTTCATATGCAATAAGACTACTCTCTGTTATCCATCGTTTTGGAGCAAAGGCTGGTTATGTGGGCGCAATGAGTTTGTTACTTGCATCCTATTTGCTGTAATCTTTAATATGATCTTATAAATAAGATTACAATGACTAATTAGTTCGAAATCTACAAAACTTTTTGTGCCACGAGTCTTCAGGATAAGACTATGTAAGTTTCATTTGCCTTCCTCAGCATATATGATCAGAGTTAAAAAAGTTCTGTACAGTTCGAATTACTTGAGGACCAAAAATATGCCACGCCATTTTATAAAATGCAGCATTCATCCCTATCCGGCTCGGCGCCTTTAAATTCGACATAGCCCACAAAGTATCTCTAATTTCTTCCTCATGCATGATTATACATTAATCGAACATTCTCCTCTTGCGTTATAATTGGATTAATCAAACCATATTATCATAATGAAACAATTCCTCAAAGTCATTCGCAAAATAATCCTCCATCTCCATTCTATCATTAATCCATTGTGTAGAACTCAATTGGATACTTGCATTGCTATATTCCTTCTCCTCCTAATCATTTTGGACAAATGGAAATACCTGGAATTGCAATCCCCCCATCATGCACCCACGCCTTCCTTGGTTTTTTTATGCTAAATTGTAATCTGTCCTACTAATTGCTCATTCAAATTTTTCCGCCAATGATACTCCCAATCCTTATTCTTTTCTACAGGAGGTAATTGAGCCAACCATTGCAAAGCCTGATGAATTTCATCAATTTTCGTGTGACAACACCCGAAATGAGTCCTATCCCATATGGAAAGAGTTTTCCCTGTCGCATCAATTTTATATGCTAGTTGATACACTGCTAAACTAACCATTTGTTCCTTCTATGCATTCCCTATAACCTTCAAACAAGACGGATCCCCCAACCAAGTGGAAATAAATCTAAATGGCTGAAAACCCCAACATAAATTAAGAACTAGCTTATCTGAGTATCAAATGAAAGTACTAACCAAAGATAGGATATGTATTGAGGGAATGTAAGTGATCAATGAAACGGGCAAGTTTTGATGCAGGAAGTAAGACTAGATATAATTAATGATATTACTTGATAAAAATATTATTTTAAATATTATATTAGATCATAGAAAACTTTCACTTAATATTAGAAACTAATTAATTTATAATATGACTTTATGAGACAATTAAGGATTATGGAATGCACGAGCTATATTCTAAAATTAGAAGTAAAAAATAACGAAAAGTATTATTATATGATAAAGTGAACGATAATTCACTTAAATAGAACATAATTTTTCCTCAGTAAGTGACAATTCAAAGTAGTCATTATTTTTTCACACTATGCACTTGTTATACACACATGTTTTTATATGCTATTTTTTCCTTTTTCATAATTCTATTAATGAATGAAATGAATTATTGAGTGCACAAGCTATTAATATTTTGCTTATAGATTAAGAAAAAAAATCAAAATATAATCATATTTGGATTTTTTAAATTATGTTAATTTTATTTTTCAAGGAAAATTATTAATATTTTTCTAGAACTATAATAATACTATACTATTCAAATTTAAAAAAGAAGGAGCAAGGGAAGAAAAATCATTCAAACTAACTAAGAATTCGATTCTTTGTAAAATTTTCTGAAAGTCAATCAAATGCAAATAGGACTAAAATGTAACATAGAATAATAATAAATAGAAAAATCATACTATTTATTAAAAATAAAATGAAACTTTTTATTCACCATAACAAGAACAAAGTAGAATAATAACGTTGTATTTTTTTAATAAAATTGTAAATTTATTTGCAATTGAAAAGATCATTTTTCATGGCAATTGTTATAGATAGAAAATGTTTCTAACAAATTTTATTATTGACTTTTTATGTTTAAAATTATGATAGTAGTTGATATAGGTTACTTCGGAAAATATAATTATTAAAGCTGCATATAATTTAAAAAATTAAAAAACACTTTGCAAATGATTTTTTTTAAAAAAAAATTCATATTTCCCCTAGAAGTACGTATTATCCGCATTGAAATTTTTTTACTTAATAAAAATACTATCATGAATTACACTATTCATGAAAACAATCATAAATTATGATTATGGAAATTGGAAGATAGAAAGAAATTTGAAATATTATATAGAATTAATTTTCAATGGAGATATTATTATCTTCAAATTATAAAAATTAGGTTTAATTAAAATTTTAATTTCTTAATATATAAGTTAATCATCTTTGATTTGCTAAAATAATACTGTATTTTTTATTTTTTAAATGTAAAGATTAAATCACACTTTATTTAAATCAATAAAACTTGATTAAATTAAAATTTTAAAATTCTAACTGATAAACAAATGTTGGATCGGACTTGAATCGATGATTGTTGGTTGAAAGATTAGTCAGTTAAGATATTGAAATATTCAAATCAAAATGTTTTTTTCCTCTTTGATAAATCAATAATTTGTAGGCCTTCTTTTTTTTTTTTGGGTGCACCTTTTAATTTTTTTAATGTATTATAGAAATTATAAAATTATAATTTAAATATAATTAAAATAATATTGTATCTTTAGTATCAGTTCGTAATATTTTTAGAAGTCTTTCCAACGTTAACTTAAGATCATGGAGAAGTTCACATTTACAAAGTTCTCTTTCAAGGATTACATTAACTAAAATATTTTAATCCAAGTATCTTCTCTTTTTCTAGAATTAATTATTATAATAATAGTAAAACACATAATAAAAATTAAAATTTAATCATTTAATACATACTTTGTAATTGACTTAGATAAAATAACGCAAATTCAATTGGTGGAATCCATTATGAAAATTCAATTTTAAATTATTTCAATGTGATTATTTGATAAATTAGGTATTCAAGTATCAATTTTTGAATTATTTATTATATAAGTTGGAATTAAGTGAGATAAAATTACAATTTTAGAAAACACAATATAATTTTTAATTTTGACATCTATAATTAATTTTAACTTAAAATGAATTTTTGAAAAAGTTAATAAATTCATTTTTAATTTTCTAAAGATAGATAGATATCAAAAAAATTATCTAAAAGGATAGATAAAATAGGATGGAGTAATATATAAGTTAGAATTGAATTTGATAAAATTCTAATTCTATAAATAAAAATATAAGTTTTAAATTTATAAAATTACAATTTAAAATGTAGATGCCACATGAATACTGGTATTCAAAGAAAGTGTTTTACAATTTATGATTTTATATAAAATTAATCTCAACTCTTCTTCGTAAATAATTCAATTAATATATTATGATAGGAATATTAGTGCTTTTTGTTATTAATATTATATTTAAAAAAGTCTTTTAAAATTTATGAAAAAATCTGTATCTTATCTCGACTTTCTTTTATCTTAATATTTCATGATATAATCATGTTGGTCAATATACTTCATATTCTCTTTTTTATTATATTTTTAACATATTTTTATTAATCAATATCAATATCTAACTATTAAAAGAGGGTTTTATTTCTCAAGAAAATAGACACATGTGAAGTTTTGCTTTCTTCCTAATTTCTATTTTCCCGCTTAAAACTTTCCTCCCTTGTTCTTCTTTTTCTTTTTTTTTTGCTCAGTTATACACTTATACACTTACTTGTTTTCTTATCAAAAAACTTTTCATTTACTTTATTACTCTATTACATTACATTACATTACATTATATATATATATATATATATATATATATATATATATATATATATATATATATATATATATATATATATATATATATATATTTCTTTTTCATTTACATATATTATTTCCTTTTCATTTATTTTATTGCATACTTTTTACCCTTGTTACTTACAATGCAGACTTCAACATTACTAATCTTTAATTTGTCAATATTATTTTTTATATAAATTTTTAAATATTATATTTCACATCAAATATACACTAATTAGGAATTTTTTCAAGATTTTATTATGTATTTTTTCACTTCATTTTATTTGTTTTATTGCATGTTTTTTATTTATAATATTCATATATCCAATGTTAGTATCATTGAATTATATAAATTATAATATGATATATTTTATTTTTATTATAATATTTTTAAAATATGATAAATATTTACTTTAATTTAATTATTTATTTAATATTCAATTTTTAACTATTATATTACTTAATATTAGAAATGCATCATCATCTTTTCATTTACTCCATTGTATATTTTTTTAAAATGTATGCTCTTATTTTTTATTGCTCAAATGCAAATATTACTACGAAGTATACATACAAATGTATTTGTTTTGTTATAAAAATATTCTAAATAAGTTAAAAAATTTAATTTAATTGAATTTTTTAAAAATATATTCTATTTTTAATTGTTATGTTGCTTTATAATTTACATATTATTTATCTTCTATTTATTTTCTTTATTGCATTTTTTTTAATTTTCACAATTATTGTTGACAACTTTAATGTTTATATTACAATGTAAAATAATATCATATGATATATGTAATTTTATCATAAAATATTTTAAATCCTTTAAATTTTTAATGTATAATTTATTAATTATCTATTTTATTATTTAAAAAGTATTTAAAATGAAAATATAATTTATTTATTTAAAATTTATCAATTTTTATATTGATTATAAGTGATTTATTTCTAATTAAATATATATCAATTCAAATTTTTTTTCTAAAATTTAACAACTCATGCATTTTTTCACTTTCTTTAAATTACTTTATTACATATTTATTTCATATTTACTACTAGTTCTTTTATTATAATATGATATATTTTATTTTTATTATAAATTAATTTAAATTAAATAAATATTTAATTTAATTAGATTATTTATGTACATATTTCATTTTTAACTTGTATTATAAAATATTAAAATCATATTCTCTTCTTTTTATTTGTTCTATAGCAAATTTTTCTCCTTTTATTTTTTTCAAGTCCACCCCTATTATTTACGATTCAAATACTAATATTAATAAGAAGTGTACATAGAACATAATATATTTTTATTTTTAAATAATTAAATATTTAATTTAATTAAATTAATTAAATATATATTTTATCTTTAACACATATATTAATTCATAACCAATATATTATTTTTCTTCTTTTTATCTGTTTTATTACTTTTTTCATTTTTTTATGTCCATTAGTATTGTTTATAACTTAAAATGCTAATAATACTAAGAAGTATTGGTGTAGGTATGTGTGTAATAACATTAATAATTTTAATTTTTATATAGAATATTTTAAATAAGTTAAATTTTAATATAAAAATATTAATGAAATTATATAATTATATATTTTATTTTTAATAAAATATTTAAAATATTAAAATAAAATTTATTTATTTTAATTTTGTAAACATTTTCTTCATATCTAAGTTCAAGTACTATACATTAATTTAAATATGCATCAATTGAGATTTTCTCAAATTTTTTCAGCTCACAAAATATTTCAAATTGATTAAACATCAATTGAGATTTCTTGATATCAATTTGTAAGTATTATGTTCTATTGTATGTTTTTTTTTTTTGTTCATTCATACTATTTATAACTCAAATATTGATGCCATTGAATAATATAAATTTAACATAAAACATTTTTCTTATAAAAATATCTTAAATAAATTAAAGTTTTAACTTAATTAGATATTTTATTTTTAATTTTGACTCTTATATTATATTTCAAAATTTTATTATTTGCGAATAAGAATATGTGATTGTACAATATATATATATATATATATATATATATATATATATATATATATATATATATAATTAAGTCGCAATACTTAAAGTAATTTTCCTTTATTTATATACATATTATTATTATTATTATGTTAATGGAAAAGGTATAGACACCGTGCGATCGAAATTCTAGTTATTAATTAATGAATAGTATTACAATCTAGTTGTATTGTAAATCAAAATTGTATGCAGCCTTTGAAAATAGCTATGGTGCATTGTCAATAGTCTTCCAAGCAGTCACCATAACTCGTTCAGAATGGAATGGACCCCACAAACCATACAAATGGCGCATGCTGTTAACGCCCCAATGGACCCCACAAGACATACACAGTCTCAAATTTCTTAATACAATTCGAGTGTGTTGCTAACGCGCATTCAAAACAGAGTAAAAATAAGAATAATATTTTGGTATTACGGAAATAGGGATGGGTAAGTTTGAAAATTCCAAAGGATGACTCTGCATTGTTGCGGAGATCCTTTTGTTGGAACCCTCGCTTATAAATCCGTTAAAGCTTGGTGTGTCTCAATTTCTATCCTAAAGTTCAACTTCGTCATCCCTCATGCCAGAAATGTAAGTGAAATTATAGTAAATTTGAAAAAAAAAAGCCGTAATTTATCCTATTTTAAACTGTGAATGGGGGGATTTGGCTGTAATTTAGAGGGGATAAGTGTGTAATTTTGGATGGTACGAGAAATGTAGGACCCTCGTGGCTGTCACTGGGGTTTACAAAGGATGCGTGTGTATTTTTGTTTGGTGTGGACAATTTCACAAAGAATCAGTGATTTTTAATTGTAGATATAATTATTCGTTTGTAATTACAAGTTCATCCGGGGAAGTCTGGTGGCGCCTGGTGGATAAAGGATACTTTTCAAGGATATCTGGGAGTCGCCCTGCTTTTTGTCATTTTGTCCCTTATAAAGTCCCGCCTTCCAAGGATGCTTTCGTAATTTAATAGGTGGAGGTGGTTTTGCATATTTGGCCTTTGGTGGGCAAGATTAAAGCTTTTAAGTTCCAAGGATACTTTTGTAATTTCATTAGAGGGAGATGTTTGTGGAATTTTGGCAGTAAATACATGTAATTTTATTAAGTTTCCAAGGATTCATTTGTAATTTCATTGCATGGACGCTTACACCACGTAGATGCACATAACTTAATTAAGACTCCAACATACGTTTGTAATTTCAAGTCACGTTTGTGGACTTCTGTCTTGCACACCACCTCCATAAGTAGCATCAAGCTAGTTTCCTAGCCTGCATATTAGCTTCTGATCGGTTTCTCTCTCCTCTTATGTCTTGTTTATCTTAATTTCATCATCCAAAGAAGATGCCGGAGATGTAAGTAAAATTTTTTACTTTCGCATCTCTATTTTCCAATTTTTGTCATCATGATTCCTTTCTTTCCTGATCGATTATCTTTCAATTCTGTCATGATATATAGGTCTGGAAATACAGGTTCTCTTCACAAGGTTTATGCTTATATCACTGGGTTGCTACTTACTTTGGTGGCCATAAAATATCAAAACTCAACCACCACTCCCTTCCACGATCACGAAGCAGCCATGCTGCTTTTCCTCATATTCGTTTTCGTTTATGCCATTTCAATTATCCATGTGTTATATTTGGACGACATCGACTCAACCAGATTCAATTTCTATGTCTGCCATGTTTCTGGGGCAGTTTCCTGTGAACTACTCCTGCTCATCCTCGTCACGCCAATATGGTGGATTGTCGTCAATGCGTCTTCAGTAATATTGATGCTAGTACTTTTCATCTGCTACCAAATTGCACCAGCTTTCGGTAGCACTGGCTCTAACACTAGGACCACGGTGCCAGAGGAACCTGCAGGAGCTGCGGAAGCTGCTGTTTGATTTTTCATGTAAGTTATGTATGTTCAACTTTCAACATTCTACATCGATTCTATCATATTTTAGGTTTTTCCTTTTTCAACTAATTAAATCGGTCATTGAGGCACAGCCAACTGGAATCGCCGTGCCGAAAAGCAGCATCGCAGGATCCCGCCCATTATGATTTGAGACAAATTATGCTTGTTGAAGTCGAAGGACGCACACTTCTGGTTTAAGTTATTAAGTAGCTTTTGTAGTGACTGGAAGGCTTTTACTGAAGGTCTCAGAATTTCCAACTTTGCTTTGATTGTGGTTTTCCATTCTGCTTGTTTATGTTCTTGATGGTTGCATGTATATGTGAAAAATGTTTGGAAATGATATTGCGAATTTATAAAAATGTGTGAATGATTAGTAACATATTCAACAATTACAAAAATGGCTGCTGCACGGCAATGATTTGGATGAAAATGGAGTGAGGGCTCCCTTCAAATTGTCTTATGAATTTGGTAAAGAATAGAAGCAAGTTCCTCATCTTCTTCTGCCGAGTTCCACGTCGAGTTCCTCATCATCTTTTTCCGTCGGGTTCCTTATCTTCTTCCGCCAAGTTCCCCGTCGAGTTCCTCATCATCTTCTTCAGCCGAGTTCTTCTTCCGTCGGATCCCTCATGTTTTTCCGCCGGGTCCGTCATCTTCTTCCGCCAAGTTCTCCGTCGAGCTCCTCATCATCTTCTTCCGCCGAGTTCTTCTTCCGTCGGGTCCCTCATCTTCTTCCGTCGAGTTCCTCATCGTCTTCTTCCGTTGGGTTCCTCATCTTCTTCCACCGAGTTCTTCTTCCTTCGGGTCCCTCATCTTCGTCCGCCGAGTTCCCAGTCAGTCTCCCTCATCTTCTTTCGCCCAGTGCTCGACTTACCACTAATTCTAATACTGAATCTTCTCTGGGGTTCGTTTGAACGGAAAGAAAGGAAATAGAAGGGAGAAAAAAAATTGTAATTTTATCTCTTTTTTCACTTCATTGAAAAGAAAGTAAAAAACTGTTAAAGTTAAAAACTTGTGGTTATAATCATTTTAACTTTTCAAATTTTAAAATATTCCTTCTTTTATTTTCTCTCTCATTTATATTTATAAAAATTTCCCTTAATTTGATGAAAATTCTCAGATTATTATTAAAATTTCATTTTGTGTTATCATATAATAAAATATTTTAATTTGATTTCAATACTTATATCATCACTCTCTTCATTTAGATTTTTGATATTGTAATAGAGTCACCGCTATAATTTTTGTTATCGCCATCAAAAGTACAATATCATAAATATTTTTATATTTAATAATGAAGCGAAAATTCAGAATTTGTTATAGCTTTCATAAATTTAAGAGGAATATAAGTCACCATATTAGAAAATTTTCTAAAAAATTTAAAGATTTTTTTTTAAAAAATAAACAATAAGATTGTTCTTCCATCTTTAATTTGTTGAACAGGAGAATTTTGAGGACAGAGCTATTTGCGGAGTATACTCTGCAGAAATTCTAATGTTTTGAACATAATTTTAGAAATGTCAAACATAAATTTTTAAAAAAGATTAAAATATTTTCATAAAAATCCTTAATAATTTAATACTTAAAAAAAATTCTGTGATTCACGCCCCTATTATTGTCCATAAGGAATAGTTTATATACTTTGCATTCTACCTCTAGTTTATAAAAAAAAATTTCCTCGAGTTTTAGTCACTTTTTTTTAGGTTGAATAGTCTTCTTTAAACTTAACAGAATATCTCTAATGGTTTCACTTAAAAAAAATTAGTTGGTAACGATAATTATTGAATATATGATGACAACTTAACAATACTTTATTATAATAAATTTAAGGTTAAATTATATTTATTTTTTTCTAAAATTTAATCTATTACAATTTCATTTTTCTATTTTGAAAATAGATATTTTCCTCTGTTAGTATAGTGTTTTAAACTTCTATTAATCTTTTTTAATTTAAAAATATGTTCAAAAAAACATTTAAAAATATAATAGAGATAAAATATATATTTTAGGACACTACAAAACTGCTGCGCTGCATTGCATGGTATCGCAAGACCGTCGAGCCTTATTGATCGATAAGTCACGTGGGTTTTACAATTTTGTAACAGATTTTTTTTCTTTGTTCTGTCTGGCATTCTACGCAAACTCTTTCTTGCATTTGTTATTTATTTTGTTTCTTTTTATTTTTGTGATATTATTACATTTTAGTGATGCAGTGCTATTCAATATTATTTTGAAAAAGTTAATCTTAATCATGTTTAATTTTTAAATTCAAGATCTTAAGTAAATCATTATTTTTATTATTATCCTAAAAAATATTATTGTTATTTATTTATTATACATAATAATTTTAATTATGCTCCACTTATACTTAACAAAATTATATATATGAGTAGTTTTTATAAATTTATGAAATATTTTTCAAATAATTTTATAAAATTTGTAATGCTATAAGGTATAAACATCAGCAATACTATACCAACTTTCTTATATCCACTCTCCGGTCGAGAACAGTGTTCCACGTAAACAAGATGTAATGAACAGTGGATATAAGAGAGTAATACTAATTTAGCGCATAAATGAATGAATCTAGACTTACAATTATATTTTAATATGTTTTATTTATTTGATTTGTTGAAATTCGATATTAAATTAAGTAAAAATTCATTTAGAGAATGTTTGAAAATAATGATTTAGAGCTTAATTAAATAATAGCTTCAGACTTAAAATTAAATTTTATTTATTTGATTTATTAAGATTAAATATTAAATTTGGTAAAAATTCATTTAATCTATTCATTAGTAATTATTTATTTAATTATATTTTGCAATTACTTTTATTTTGATGATATTTTATTAGGTAAAGATATCCAATATTATCTTTATTTTTTTATAATAATTATATATATCACATTATTTAAGTTTTTGGTGTATAATATTTTTAAAATCATAATTAAGATAATTTTGAAAATTATATAAAATTTGAATATTTTATGACAAAATTTTCAAACCATTAACTACTTTTGGTGGTTAAAATTTAAACACTATATATTTAATGCTTAAATTTAGTGCTTAATTTTAATATTTAGTAATAATATACATATATATAATTTTAGATTAGCATTAAAGATGTGATGCATAAAATTTTAAGAATTACAATTAATGATAATTTTGAAACTATATCAAATTTTAATAATTTGAGACTAAAATTTTAAATTATTAATTAAATTCAAAATGGATAATATGAAATTATTTAAATGGTATAAATTTAATGCTTAATGGGTTTAGTGCTTAAAATTTAATGAAATATTTCAGTGTTATTAAATACATCCTAAGATAAGAAATATTTTATAGAACTTGAAAAATTTAAAAATCTATGTGCTTTAAATTTTTGTTGATGGAGTTACAATTTTTATATATCTTTTAGGAAAAAAAATGTGAAAATCCATATAAAGCGAGTAGATTTTATACCTATCAATTTTGAAAATTTAGAAATGAAATTTTAAACTATTCAAAATAATAGAATTACACCATTTTTCACTTAATAAATAATTCTAAATATGTGATATTTTCACATTTTTTTTAAAAAAATATAATTATAATGTTATTCTTTGTTGGTTTAACATATTATTTTTTATCCCACATAATAACTAACTCATATATATATATATATTTAATTTAAATTTCATAATGAAAATAGAACAATATAATTGAATAAACTTTTAGATAGATATATAAGAGTGAACTGATTTAAGTTTAATTACCAAGAAATCATAATGAATATAAATTAAAAAAAAACTGAAATAGTGAAAACAATTCAGATGATCCCATGGCACTATATTTTATTGATACTAGAAGGTAAAGATAGTGCTTTTTACATTTATGCAAGAAAAAGAAAGATGAAAAGGTCGATGTAAAATATATAATATATAATAATAGACTATCCTATTCTTATCCATATTTGTTAGATATAGTCAAACTCGTTGAAGCCCATTTTTTATCTTTATGACTAAAATAAGGCGTAATATGTTTTGCACATGATAAATGTGGGTAATGAATTTGACCACTTGACAATGAAACATTGAAACTGCTGGCCACTAGATTTCTCGAAGAGCCCTAACCTATTATCAGCCACCTTGACTTGTAGGCAGCCTTCTTGTATTCACACCATGCGAAGGCTTTGTAAAAACCCTCTTCATTTGCTGCCATGAGTGAGGGTATAGGCGCTATCTTTTCACTCAGGGGAGGGCCTGGTCCTCCAAAGTATATCATTGAGAATCTTGACTTGCCTGGGTCAGCCAAAAGCCTGTGCTTCACACTCTATTTTTCTGCTAAACAAGGGCTGAGAATTTCTTCTCCCTCGGAAACGTGGTTTGATCCAATCTTCTTTTATTATTTTCTTTTTTTTTTATTTTCTACCTTCTAATCCTTTTCCAATTTATTTACTTATATATTTTAAGTTTCAGAATGAATAGAATTTGGCTACAGCCCCTCATATTCTTCATCTGTTTCAGTTTTATTTTCTCTTATATTTTTAGTTTCTATTCGGTCTAAAATTTTAATATTTCCTTTTTATTTTTTATTTCTTTTCTTAAATACCCTCCACAATTTCTTTATGTAATATAAAATTCTACATTTTCATAAACTTCTATTACACCATGGACTAACATCTTTTATTGTTATACACATGCAAAATTATACCAAGTTTTATATAGTTATACTTACGATTTTTAAATTGTAAAAAATAGACATTAAATTTCATTTTTATATATACTCAACTTCTTTCTGCTTTATCTTAGACAGAACCTAAGTAATGAATAATAATAAGAATGAATTAAAATTAAAATAAGTGAATGACACTACATATTTAAAAAATGGACCTTTGTTTTGCAGACCGCTTATGATATTTCATATACTTAACTGTGTTCCTTTCCCCAGCCCTTTTTTTCCCTTTCATAAGACAAAGAAAGGAACAAATTTTAACGGGTAGCTTCAAATTCTAATATATAAATCTATATATTTTGTACATTAAATTTCTTGACCTCATCTATTTTTTTATTTTCGTTCCGCCACTGCTGTTGCCTGTTGGGTAATTTTGTGGGCAGAGTTCATCAACACTATTGCTTATTTCTTGTTGTACTACAAAATCACAATCACAATATCTAGTATATCCAGGGAAAAAGGTAGATAATCAATAATAAAACCAATAAAATATGATATAAAATTTTTTACTAACCTACTTTAATTATAATCACACGCTTTAAAATAAATAACAATTTATTAAATACTTCGCAACATTGGAATGTAAGTCTCAGTTAAAAGTATTTAAATATTCAATCCATAGTTCTAAATGCCAGCTGTATTTGCATTGATGATTAGTAAAATTATATTTTCAATAATTAAATTTTTGAGTATGATTAAAATTCTAAAAATATTAAAATTTTTATGAATGTTTGATTTTGTGAATCAAATGCTACTTAAATTTTGTCTTTCAACATCTTCTTTTAACATTTTTTTAATAATATTAAGTGTAGAAATTTATTTAACATATACATACATAATTTTAAATTTGGAGTACGAATCCCAAATGTGTAGAATAAAACTCCTAGTATAATCAAGTGCCACTATATCATTAAAATATCGACATCTCTTTTTAATATTTAAAATAAAATAATAAATACATATAGTTACATAATTTAAGGTAATTTTTTTCATATTTTATCCAATATTTTAAAATTAACCAATTAGAGTCAATTAACCAATTAAATAAATTATTTGTTAAATATTTAAAATAATTATTTAACTTAATTAATTAGTTGGGGGCCTTTAAATGAACTAAAATTTGATGGATTGCAAGTAGATTAGTTTATATATATTTATCTTTCTCAAAATTACTCTCCCACTTTCTGTTTAAATGAACTTAATACAGCTCCGAATAATTAATTTTCAAATTTGCAGCACTTCTTCAAACCCGAAGAGGATAGGATAATGGAATACCACTAGAAATTTACACCCCATAGGAAAAATATTTCTGGTACAATAATGCTATATTTAATAAAAATAAATTTTAAAATTGAGTTTTAAATACAAATAAAGGATGGAAAATAAATATAAAAGAGTAAGATAAATTTGTAAAATTTAATTTAATAAATATAAAATATTTAAAATTTTATTTTGAATTCCATTTATATTACCAATCGCTTTTTTTCCTAATATTACTAATATTCTTTTATTTATATTTTAACAAATAGAATAAC
Organism: Sindora glabra; assembly: GCA_020226215.1. Lineage (NCBI taxonomy): Eukaryota > Viridiplantae > Streptophyta > Magnoliopsida > Fabales > Fabaceae > Sindora > Sindora glabra. The sequence continues at coordinate 106,066,171 of CM035227.1, read as the reverse complement.
TATCTCAAAAAATTTTGTTATTACTCAATCATATATCAAAAGATTCTATTTATTGAAACGTAAGTAGAGTTTCAGTATTACTGTAACACAGCTTTACATAAATAATAACCGAGATTAACTGATTTAAAATTTGAAACATATAATTTAATGATAAACTAATTTGTTACTAATTTTAGACCTTCGATAAATCTATCACTACACTAAAAAATTAATGGGGTTGTTTTCAAAATGTTGTCACTAATTTCATTGTTAATGTTATGCACTTTGTTAATGTGCAATTCTTTTTTATAGCAATTTGAATAGTAAACACCATGCCTAACTAAATTTTATAAAGTCTAAATCCTATCAATAGTCAAATACTCAAATTGAAATTCTTGAAACAAACTTGAATGTAAATATTTTATTTATATTAAATAAAAATTTAAAATTAATAAAATTCAATACATATCCTATAAAATTTTATGTTGAAGGCCTACACATATGAAAATGAAAATAAAAGGCCTGAACTGCTAGCTTTCGAAAAACATGTTGATTTTGCGTTCATGCTGATCAATTATTAATCACTGAAATATAAGTTACTACTCCTAGACTGTTATCATCTATCAATCATAACCTATATCGAATTATTATTTCAAAATAAATAAAAACAATCACATTTCTTTTTTGTATTACTAAATTACTAAAGTGAATTTGAAAGTACCAATAACAAAAACAAGTATGCCTTAAAGATAAAAATTATTGTCATCGAAATAAAAGTAAGGAACTATCTTAAGGATACCATAAGGATAATTTTCATTACTATTCATTTCCTCCATAGTATGGTTAAATCTAAATAATCAATTGTTTGCACCTTTTCTTTAATGTCATAAAACCTACATTAAGCTCTTTGGTTACTTGTATTATGTGCATATGGAAGTGTGTTCTCCTTTTATAATTTGGAAATTATTAAATAACTATAGTGAAGTAATTAAAAATATTGCCAAATTGATAATAAAAAAATGTCATCTATTATCATGACCTTTACCTAATTGTAACTGATGTGGAATTTGCTATCCAATTTACAATAGTCTAATCTAGTCTAATAAGCATCAACCTAGTCAAGGAAATGTAGTAAGAAGGAAAGCATCAATGAAGAAGAAAATGATTTCAATTATTAACAAAAACAAGTTTTCAAAAGAAATAAGAAAGTTAAGTTTGCTTATATTCCTCCTAAAGTGAACATAAGCTAATTTTGACTAATTCATAAGGGATTTAGTTCATAACTCCTATACTTGTAACTTATACATAGAATAAGGCACTAAAACAAGCTAACTATAGATATCTTATACTATTAAGGCCATACTAGAAAACATGTCAGTTATCCTATCTTTGAGAAGATAATGGAGGCTAAACTTGTATATCTGTAAAATAAGTTATGAAAAAATAAGTTTGAGGTTAAATGAGTAAATACTCTACATAAATAAACATAAAAATATAATATTCTTACCCACTAGATCATCCTCGTATGGGGCTTAACATATAAAGCATTTACATTTGTTAATTTATATTCAAATAGCCACCAGAAGTTTAGACATAACCATATTAATACCATAACATCACAGTAATATGGCTAATGACATCCAGATCACAATTTCATAATACAATATATGGCAATTAAATACAAGATAAATACATTCATCTTATAACTTTCAGATTAGTCTTATACCTTTCTCATCTATCATCATTGTTTTTTTTTTAGGCCAACCTTATACTCTTCCTATCGAGTATTAGAAACTAATCATCCGATGTTCATATTGTCCCTTTCATATTTTTTATGTCAAGCCATAAGCTATACTCATCACATTAATTCAACAATAATATATCTCACTGCATGGCCATACAATCTATTCCATTGCATAACAACAATACAAACTTGTCTATATCATGTATGATATGATTTAATAGTTCATCATATTACATTTATAAATAATATTACCATATATCCTGAGTGCTTTAACTAGAACTTCAATCATTGTGTTTCTTTAACAACATTCATATTTTCAAATTTTGAACACCCCATGCCTCTTTGCATAGTTACACAATTCAAGTTATTTTTCAATAATATATATATACACATATACACATACAACACTTCATTTTAGATTTGACTTTTAAATGATATTTTATAAGCAACTCAAGATTTATAAATTTATTATTCATAAAATTTATTTTATATAAAAGTAAACTTAATTAATTTTCTATAGATCGATATTTTGCATAAAATAATTAAGATTTGAAAGAGTTGTACCCTTTATAAATTAGACTAAAATTTTAAATTTTCAAAATTTTAAATTTCTAACATTTTTTATTATTTTAGTAATATCTCAAAATATAAATAAAATATTAGTTTGAAATTCATTTCATTTAAAAGTAGCCTTAATTATCTTTTCAATGGTAGGTAGTTTGGTAAAAACAATTATAAAATGAATGAATTATACCCTTTATAACCTTAAAGGCTTATAATCAACTATTACAGTTAAGTATAGTCTATTTTCATCAATTTTCTCATGATTTTTTATTGTTTTTTTTTAAATTCAACATTAGAAATGCATTTGTTACCTAACTAAACATCATGAAATCATAATTACATATTAGCCTCATGTTATTAATGCCATTTACATTATTAAATTAAGCTCAAACCATAAATCAACACATTAATTAAGCATTCATATTTCATATTTCCATAAAAAATATAACATTCAAATTGAAATTCTTAAAATTAAACAAGAAAAAGTAGAATATCTACTCACCTAGTACGGGAGAGGAAGCTAAAAGTTGGATTTGAAGCTTTTTAACTCTAATCATACCAAAATTAAAGATTTCTAGTGTTAAGGTTCCAAATTCTTGCTAGAACCAAAATAACCTAAATTTCTTATCAACCCACCAAAAGATGAAAAGGAAATCAAACAAGGATGAAGTTTTTGCCTTGATTAGATAAAGAAATTGAAGAAAAATGCACTTAGTCTTACCAAATTTAAAGAGAGGATGAAAGGATATTGAGAGAAATAGGAAATGAAGATTAGGAAAAATTGGAAAGAAATAAAAAAAAGGAAAGATAAGAGAGATCTTAGTGCTTTGGGATATCTTGGAAAATATATCCTAAATATTTTCATATACACATATTTATTTATGATAATTTAAAACCTTATAATTTAAATTTTTCATTAAACTTTCCTTATTTATTTTCCATAAAATCCTTATCCTAGACATATCTTAGGTTCTAACTCATTATTTTAGCTCTAATACTAGGTAACTCATCAAAAAATAAATATTTGATCTAATTTAGGCTCTGATACCTAAATATATGCTACTTAGTTACTTTTTTCTTGTATTTTACAAAAGTTATACTTGTATATGTATCATCATCAAAAAGGAAAAAATTGTAAATGTGAGACCCCTCATATATGCTTAAATTGTTAAATTAATGTATTTTAGTAATGATTGATTAAATGACTTAAGTTATTGACTATAAAGATATGTTCTAAATTGTTGAGTTATAATATACATTAGTTTGTCTTAGTTATATGTGTCCAATTGCTTTTTGAATTGATGTTTAAGATGTTAAATTCAATCCTAACTATGCTTCACATGTTATATTATAAAATAAGAATTGATTTGATGCCTTGCTGGATTGTAAAAGCAAGGTTACTAGTTTACTTGTTTATAAAAAGTCTAGTTATTCTTTGTGTTGACATAAATTCATCAAATTTAATTTCATATATGCTTCACATATCTTTTTATTTTAAAAATTGTATTTTTTGGGTAATATATTGCTTTTTTTTAGTATGGGAAACTTGTGTTTTGCACTATTATAAATTAAGAAACAAGTTGAAATGTCGAGATTGTTTAGGTTGTTCTTTTATTTAGCATATTATTATTTTTACACAACAACATACAAAAAAGCAAGCATTACATAATAAACAATATCAAAAGTTAATATGATTGAATAATGACAACTTAGAAAAAGCAAGCAATAAAAAAAAACTAAAAAGCAAAAAAAGGAACTTTCTAGGCCGAAGTTGCTTATTGGGAATTGTACCATTTCTAACGAGTACTTTTACTCTTTAGTTATAAATAAAGGATCACATTTCATAATTTAACATTAAGCATTTTCTTTTCTCTTTAGAATTCTTTTTATATTTTATAATCTTCTGTCTTAAGCTTAAACTTACAAATATACACTATTAGAGTATATAAGCATTTGTAATCTCTTCAAGAGATAGAACTTTACCTTATAAAGGTTCACTAGTTAGGATAGAATGTGAGAGGTACACTTTTAGGCATCTTGTAGTTAGGTTTTGAGAAGAAAATCCTTAAGCGTTAAAGTGAAATAACTTGAGTCCTTAAAAGATTAAGTAGAAAAATGCATTTAGGTTTTGTAAAAGAAAAAGTGCTAATAGATAATCACCAAGGATGATTTTGATTTGAAAGAGTGAACTAAACATAAAGAAATAGTTATTTCTTTAGATAATTGAACCACTATACACTATTGCTATCTTTTCTTTTCCTTCCTTTTTTTTTACTTACATTTTATTTAATTTTTTTCTATTATTTACTTAATCTTTTATATTTACTTTCTACTTGCTCTTTGGAGGTTATGAAAAGGTAAACTTAAAAAGCAAGTATTTTTAAAATCTTAATCGCTTAAATTTTTTAAAATGCCAATTCACCCTTTCTTAGTATATTTTTATCCTATTAAATTCATCTCTAGGATCCATTTTAATGGCTGAAATCATGAATGTTCAATGGGATTGCAAATCCTATGATACATAAACATCTAACATATACTAGTTTTGTAGTTTTGTATGGATTAAGCTATTTTTAAATAGTATGCTTCCAATCTTAAAGGCACTTTACAAATGATCTCACATCTAGCAAAAGATTATACTTAACAATTAGGCAATTAAAAAAGTTAAACTTGATTGAACCTAAATAGTTACTTTTCTTATAGCCTTCATTATATCCTAAGATCAGGTAACAAAGTCCTTTTTATGATATGGAATTTATAACATTACAATCAATGATTTGCCAATTATAACTACAAAATTATTAATGGAAGCAAGGAATTTGATATCGAAGTCTATCAAATGAAAGGAAAAGTTAATAAGTTGGAATGGATGCTCACGATGATTAATGCTTAGTTTCAATCTAGAATTGTCGAGATGCTTTAGGTTCTATTCACTATGTAATTGCCTTCTATAGCTTTCAAAAATCCTTAATTCATAGTTTGTTGCAATATAATTTCAAATGATTTGCTAAGAATCTTTAGATGATTGCATTGTTTGAATGCAACATGTTTCAACTTTAGAGAAAAAGCTCTAACGAAAGGGACTTTCCACCTTCCTCTAGTTTAGGGAAGATCAAATTTTCAATAAGTTGATCATAATTGTAGATTGTGAATGGTCAAAACTTTTCAATACCAATTTGCAATCATTTTAGTCACTTTTTTCAACTAAGTAAATTTTATTTTGCAATCCAAATGTCAAATGTAGTTTGCAACTTTTGTGTCATTATCTAAATGGGCTAACTCATATTGCATAACATGTAATAATTAGGCATTTCCATCATAAAAACCTCTTTTGTATACATACACACATATACATATTAGCATTAGAGTTTGTGCGGTACCTGATTTATTTATACTTCTAATTATTAAATTATTAAATAAATATATATTTATTGAATTTGCATATTTGTAAATGAATAAAAGATAGAATATTTTAAGCCACAATTGATATTTGGATAAATATTAATCTTTAATTTTTAGGTATGTTTAAAATATGATGGATTTTGTTTCCACAAGAAAGAACTCATTGTAAAGGCTTTTATCTCTAGACATTCATATGGGTAATAGCATTATAATCATCTATTTTTGAGAAATAATTTGCATATACTTATTTGATTTATGCAACTTAATGTTATTCATCTCAATATTAGGCAACTATTACTATGAGCAAATGACAAAATAATATAGAAAATAAATAACCACCAGATAAATAAATGGTTACGTTTATCGGATGGCTTCAATTAATTGTTGGCTAGTTGCGTTTTTCTATTTAATGAAACCACGTTAAACAAACTTACTTAACAACTAGACAAAACACCAAAGTTAGATCGTTACTGAATAATAATAATAATAATAATAATTCCAATGATTTGAAATTCAAATGACACAATTAAATTACAACATACCCCACATATAACTCATTTACTATAATAAAATTAAAAACACCTTAAAAATTGACTTTAGAAACCCAATCAACGAGGCTTTTGTCAAAGATACACTATACATACATGATCCATGCTTAAAAGGTTGTTTACAGAAATTTATACTCGTATATTATACCATATTTAAATTTCATTATTTAAAATAATAAAATCATAAGAAAATTTCAGAAAGTAACAATTTTACCAATAAAAAAATACATAAACTATTAAAAAATATATAATAAATAATTTATGAACCAGGAATTAAATATTAAAATAATAAAAATTTGTACTTCATGTTAATAATGTATTATGAAAATAAAAATAGAATGAAAGAAAATTTGACAAAGAGAATATAATAATATAAAGGGGAAAATATTTTTTTTCTTCATAAATGTATATAATTTTTTTATGATATTTGTATATATAAGTCAAAGAACATATTAATCAATATCATTAATTGATTAAAATAAGAAATTGAACAAATTTCAATTATAATAACTTATTAATAAATTGATAAATAAAAAAGAATATTCATATAAATAATATTTATAACAATTAGTAATATATAAAACTAAAAACAAGAAGGAAAATTACAGTAGATAATGAAAGAACATAAAATGGTTTGTTAGCACGCACCTCCTTCGAATGAGTCAAATCCTTACTCATGACTTTTTTTGCCCTACTGTTCATATATCGGTAAGAAGGAGTTTGCTTTCTTATTTTTCACTAATCATCAATATAAAATATTTTTCTATAATTTTAGATGTGGTATGAGGCAATGTACCATCGTCTTTCTATCATAGATCGATAAGATAAAAAAAATTTACATATTTTATATTGAAAAGGTATGTATACAATTTTTTTTGTCAAAAATTGAAGTAAATATATGTTTGAATTTCTGTTAGATAATGATGTACATTCATCTTTGTATAAGGGGTTGAATTTAAATTTTTTATTGTATTTAGCATATATATATTTGCATTATAACATGTAACTTTTGAAAAGACTAATATATTTAATTAATTAGATATTCTTTATTTAAAAAGTGTTTGAAAAGATTATTCAACAAATTAAATAATATTTACTTTTATTATCTATTATAATTTACATTTATATAGAATTAAAGATGAATATATGTGCATTCAATTTTATATAAATAAATGATATTTCCTTTCTTTTATATATATATATATATATATATATAATTTTATGTTATTTTTCTAAAATTGATTTGTTTTAATATTTAAACATGTATGCATTCTTCTAATTGTAGTAATGATAATTGTTAATATAATATTATAATAATATGACAACTTAATCAATTAGCAATGAGAAAAAATATAGTTTATCATCTTATTTTATTTTAATATAATTATATCAATTTTATAAATATTTAATTAATGTGATATGACAATGTATATTAAAAATTAAATATTTTATAATTTCAAATTTAAATTTATATTATAGACTATTATTAATTAAAATTAATTGAATTCATACAAGTTACAATCTAGCTAATTATAAAAAGTGTAAAAATTTGCATAATTCAAATGATTTTTTTTTTCGAACAGATGTTTCAAAATAGGGAGAAGTTATGATATATTACTAAATTAGTAATATATTAATGCACCACTAAATTTAACTATTGATCAAAATTTATTTTTTTAAAAAATTAAATTTTATATGCTTGATTAACGTTCAAAAACGTACCATGAAATTTCCGTTCAAAATCCAAAAAAATTAATGGCAACTCATGAGGAGGAAACAGGGATTTGCATTACTTGTTTTTTTCATAGAGATAAAAAAACACAATGTTTTAAGACTCACAAGTTTTTTATTGAGTCCCACCGTTTTATTTTAATATAAAAAATTATATATTTATCTTTTAAATTTCACATCTACAATTTCTTTCTTTCTTTCTTTTTTATTATTTTTGACATTGTCTGCATTTTTTTTTTTGAAAATTGATAATTCACATTTGGAGTGCCTCACCCTAATTGGCAGAGTACGTTGGGCTTTCATTTTGTTTTGATCTCGATTGACATGAGCCCAAGTCACGATGGTGCTTCAGCAGAACTGACCCACAAAAAATGAATTCATGTAGTGATAATTTGATTTGATTTGATTATATATTTGACCTATCCTTATCTTATTAAGTTGTCTGGAAATAATTAAAGTTGTGCCTAAAAGAATTCATATAGAAATTATTGGTCTTTCAAACGAACTCAAGTATGTGGAGTATGCAAATTTTGGTAGATCTGAATTATTCAAAATTAAGTTTTTTTTATATATATCGCGGATTGGATTATATAAAACGAAGTTTATATAAATTGAGTAGATATAAATAAGTTTACAGATCTATCACAAATCAAATCATAAATGTAAATTAAATTCATATCATTTAAAATTTAATTTATGTTTTATAAATGATACAAATTAATCTGTATCTAATTTGATCCGCCGTTTCCTAGGCCTTACAAATTAATTAGGCTTTGGACCGAGAAATGGTAATTAACTAGGTTAGTTTTTTTCTTACACCGTAAAGCTCAAGGTCTAAGCATAGGGGAGAAATGAAATTTGAGATATTGGTCCCACAATCTTAAACTTATCTTGAAAAATTATTATCTTGGACTATGAGTTTAAATTTAATTCATTATTATTTAAAAAATTTTTAAACTACCAAAAAATAAAAATATGATACATTATTAAAAAGTTAATAATTTTTAATTAACATAATAACTTATAAGTAAATAATAATGTAAAATTAATTTACATTTATGTTAAATTAAATTTAAATCAAGCTGTATATTTATGCAAGTCAATGCGGTGTCAGTTAGTGATCGCGAAAAATTACTGTACAACCAACAGAATTAAATAGCTCAGGCAAATTTAAAAGACTTAAAATGAGACTCCATCTTTTTTTTTAAAAAAAAAAGTGTGGGTAAAGAAGTGAGAAAAAAAAAAAGCAGTTGCATTGCTCTTTAAATGCGGGTAATCAATTCTCTACTAAGCCTTTTACCACCTCCCTATTTAGAGCTGTTTAATTCATATAGAAAGTTGAACCTTTAAAAAATTAAAATTATTCAGAATTATATGATTAACAATAAAATTAAAAGATTTTATATAAAAACTTCTCCGGACACGAGGAGAGGTGGAACTTCTTCTTGCTTAAAGGGTTCTTCTCAAATGGAGAGCTAACGTCAACAACTTAAATCTCACCTACTTAATACATGTTCGTGTAGAGTAGTTTGGATTTTTGTATGAATTTTTGTGTGCTATGCAACAAGGAGTAGTTTGTGGAGCAGAGCAGAAGCTATAGATTTTTCCATATATATAATTTGGATTTGGATTTAAAATTCTTTTGAAGCGTAATATATATTTTTACAAGTAAAATGAATCATTATAATTATTAAAAAATAAATAATTTTTATCATAAAATTTGAAGATCACATTTTTAATAACTTATTATTTATCTAAATTTTTACTTTTTATTTTATCCTCTTTTATATTTATATCATAAGATTAAATTCAGTAATGTATTAATATATTATTAAATTTAATTATACTTTAAATTTATTTTTTAATTTAAATTTAATATATTACATGATAATATATTTATAATCAAATCTGATAATATATAAATATAATACGAAATCCCAACTTTTAACTTTTGGGTAGGAGACTTCCCAATTTGTGTATCGAAAGGCCATATTTGTGTAACTAACTTGTCGGTACTAGGCTCAAGACTTACTTGAGTGAGCAGCAGAGGGAAAAAACTGTGAATACAATTTGGGAGGGAATTCTACATATTATTAATAAAATGATATATTAAAATATTATTAAATTTAATTATATATCAAATTTTAAGATTAAATCTCATACATCATATAATTAACAATTAACAATTAAATTTGACAGTAAACTGACGTGATTTCCTGTAGCATTATAATATATTTTTGGACAAAATTATCTAATTGCAACAGCTCCTTATTTTCTTTTTTTTTTTTAATTTATTTCCTCCCGCTATTTTCCTTCTTAAGGGAGGGCTTGATCTGAGGTGGAATGGCTAGAATTCACCTGTAACAATCCAGATCTTGCTTCCCAATATATGATTAGTATGGCAAACATTCCATAAATATGGATATATTTTACTTTAGCTTAAGAAAGTGCCATAAAAATTCCGTAAAAATAAACGTATTTTTAAATTTTAAAGGAGATAAGATTTTTTTTAAAAATAAAATATTTTAAATAGCATGTATAATTATACATAAAATTAAAAGAAAAAGTTAATGAAAGCCACATTTACGCTTAAATATAGGTAAGTCAAAGCTGACACCTTTCATGAGATATAAAGGAAAAATACTTTTTACACCCTTTAAAAAATAAGTAAATGATTAATCTTCTTTAGTAAATAATAGGATTTACAAAATAAAAATAAAAATGTTATATATATTAAAAGTGAATTTCAAATATTTTATATTCATTAAATTAAGTTTCACAAAATCATCCTATTATATCTAATATTTAATTAACAACTCTTGATTTATATTCAAAATTTAAATTTAAATTTCATTTTTAATGTATAGAATAGTAAATTTCACCATTTATAATTACTTAGTAAATTAAAATTATTCAAATATAAAATAACATGAAATATTACAGATAATGAAAATGATCCAATTGGAAGACAGGCAATATTGATTTTGAAAGAACATAAAATGGTTTATTAGCCCACACTTACTTCAAATGAATTAAACCCTTTTTTTTTTATTTTATTCGTAGACTTTTTTCTCAAGTTACATTGAATCTCGACTAATCTCAACCCCATAATTTATAATGAATCAAATCCTTACACCAGACATTTTGTGCCCTACCGTTCGTATATAGGTAGGAAACAGTTTGCTTTGTTATTTTTCGCTAATCAATAGAAAATGTGAAAATGACATGCCACCGCACATAATATACAAAGCTCGTGACCCTACACTTGCGAGGTTCACATGAGAAACTTCGAATTATAGGGCTTTTCTTTTCCCCTTTGCGAATAGGATAGTCACCTCTAATCTATGTATCCTACGGCATAGATTTTTATTAATTTTTTGAAAACGACAAACACTACTTTCATTAGTATTTTCTTTATAAGATGGAGTAAAAATTCTTAAAGCAATATTAAAAGTGTGGTTTGCACAATAATAAAGTAATTTTCAGAAGTATTTAGCATATTAATTTATTTTAAAAAATAATATTTAATTTAAACACGTAATAACTTATATATAACTCATGAGTGATAACTTTTAAATTTCTTTCAAATTTATCTCTTTTTTTTTATCAAAACCTAATTATGTAAATAAATATTTAATTTATTTTTAATAATTTAATATAAAAATATAAATAAGTCCGTAAATAAATATATAATATTATAAAATATAAAATTTTATTATTTTAAATAATGAATAATGAGTAAGCAAATAAACAAATATATAATATTATATATTTTGCTTTTATTTTTAAATAACATGATTATATAAATATAATTTAATCTCAAAATAAATATGAATTAATTTTATTAATATATTTATATATATATTAATATCTTAATATACTCTTCTATATTTTTTAGTTAGTACAATGATTAATTTTATGAAACATTTTAATACAATTAATTAGTTAACTTATTAATTTCTTACGTCATACAGAACTCAAGCACCACTGCATTACCAAGACCAACGATTTTATTGATATTAAATCCTTTGATAAGGTAGAATTAATCGTATTAAATTCTTAATTTTTAAATTTGGATCTAGTTTTAATCACAGTTAATTGCATATCGAGATCCTTCAGATATTATAAAATGCCATGCTAGCGTAAATCATGCATTGATAAGCAGGCATTAGAGATGATTAAGTTTGTTAAATTTCCAGATTCAAAATGCGTTAATACAAAAATGATTCTTCAGATTAACAAAAATAAAAATATTTGCCATATAGTTTTTGAATATTCAAACCTCAAACTATAGCTCAAAATTATTCTTACAGTAATGCTGGATACCATGAAAAAGATATTCGAAATCAAATTTCAAATATAAATTAAGATTTCAGTTATTTTGTCATAAATTATTTTTCATAGGAAAATATTATTTACATATATATTAGTAAAGGGATAAAATATTATTTATATCAATCACTAAAAAAATGATACTAAAAAATTTAAAAATCAAGAAAAGCGAATTCCTTTTTAAAAGAAAAAAATTACTTACTCTAAATTCTTCACATTTAATATTAAATAAGTAAAATATTTTTATTTTTAATATTTTATAATTATATTTTTACAAAAAATGCCTTCCAATAAATACAGAGTTACTAATAAATACAATAGGTGATGAAATAAATTTGTAAAGTTTAATTTAATTAATATAAAAAATTTAAAATTCAATTTTAAAGTTGATATTCATTTTATATAGTAATTTTATTATTGTTATATTATATTTTCTATATGGACGAAATTAGATTTTTAGAGGTTAAAAAATGGAAAGAAGGAAGCACAAGCTTCCCCATTGACAATCTTATTATCCAAAAATTGGCAAAACAACAATTCCACGGATAGTAAACCATGACATGAATTGCTTAACCACAATGATCAGTAATCTTGAAGCCAAATTTTGATCCTTGACTAGCTTAGATTCCTTACATACATTATATAAATACTGCTGAATTTATTTACCAAAAAAATTACTATTGAGTTTCTTTCTTTCATTTTTTTACTTAAAAGAACTAAATTAATTATCGAAATTGTTACGATAGCATATTTTATTCCTTCCTTTTACTTGATTGTATATATTAATCTTATGGATCAACTACTTCTAAATGCTGTGTTTGAATGTTTATCTCCCTTCTAAAATGATCAAAATAAATACAATTTAAATCAGTTAAAATATCACTAAGGTTCTATTTGATTTTTAAAAAAATATTTTCTAAAAAATATAATAATAAATTGTCATGATAATAATAAACAATTATGTATGTTCAATATGAAAAGTAGAGAGTTTAATGAAAAATAATTTTTTTTATTTAAGGAGTTGATTGTTTTCCTCAGTTATCTTACCTCTAATTTTTCATTCTTTTTAATCATAAAGTATAGAAATAATATATTGTTATTTCATTTATTTAAAAAAGGAATTTTCTTAAAAAAAATCCTACACGGGAGCATATTACTTGTGAAATGGAAAGATTTTGAAGATAATGAGGTTGATAAATCAAGCATTTGCCTTCTTTATTTAAAATGTAATGTAACATGACAACGGTTAATGAGAAAAATTAAATTAGTGAATAATCACAAATTAACTAGTTTTTAATTATTCATTAACAAATAATGATATCAGTCCAAGGGAAATATTTTCAGTGATGCATGGTAATAAAATTTTAATATTATTTTTAATTATATTTTAATAAATAAATTAATTTAATATTATGATCGGTAATTTTTAAAATTTTAGAAATAATTTTTTCTCTTAAAAAATACAGGTGGGATTAGAAGTGAAATTTTCATCACAATGGTGACGTGTGAGAATTCTATTGGGCTCAGTTTCGAACTGTAATAATACTACGAAGTCTAACCTGCCCGTGAGCTTGATAAATACAGACGGCGATCGCGCGGTCTTATTACAGTTACAGTTACTCTTTTTCTGTTTCTCTCTAAATTCTATTACATCACAACAACTTCTTACTTTTCAAGAACTCTGCTAATCCTAGTTCCTGAGATTATGCATCTGTATAAGATCACCGGAAATGTCCGTTAAGGATGTTTTTGCGGTGGTCGCGAAGGTAGTTTTAAGGATTTCACGATATTGTAGCTGAACTGCAGCTTTGCGCTGATATTATAATGATCATAAGAAGCTGATCTTTTCGCCGGAGATGGGGAAAAAAGGAGGTGGCTGGTTCTCATCGGTGAAGAAAGTTTTCAAGCCGGCATCTTCTAAGAACTCGCCGGAGGCGGCGGCACGGTTGCCAGAGAAGCAGGTGATGATCAGTTCCCCTTGTTCTTATCCTGCACTGTCACCCAAAATGATATATAATACTGTGAACTATAGGATGGTTGATTCAATCTGGATATTCTAATTCATTTCTGTTTTTCAATAGAAAAAATTATGTTCTTTTGGTAACCTAATTTATTGACTTGTCTTCAATTTTTACCTTCACCAGGAAATCAGGTAAATTCTATGGTGTAAAAGAGTTTTAAATCTGTGGCAATATTAGAAATTGTTGGAGTGAAATTATTTAACTATATTTATTAAAAAATAAACAATTTTAATTTTATAATTTTAAATTTTATCATGTGATTTTAAATCTTAAAATTTTAGAATATCATATCAAGCACACTGAAATATCAAATTTTCAAAAATATACACCAATTCATGTATTATTTCCAAAATTATTATATTCTAAATTTTCGGTAACAACTTATTTTTATGCTAGAGTAAAGCTAAATATTTTTTCAAATAATTAAAATTTTAAAAAATTGTATCCATAAAAAATAAAATCATCTAAATCATACTATATTGATTGATATTTTTTTATTTAATTTTGAATTTTATTTTTGATTTATGTAATATTACTGTTAATATTTTGTTTCAAATGCATTTAGTATTTAACCGTTCCTTCTATGAAAAATTTAAATGAGTTTTACTCCAACTAAATTCTGATCTTATATACTTAATATTTTATAACTAGCAGAGAATAAGTATGTAAGACTGATAATGCTAGTTTAAATTAGATTTTATGAAATAAACATAGAGTAATAATTTTTTTGAAAAATGTATATAATATTATTCATATATTTGTATGGTCCCCCCATCTTAAAATATATCAAATAATTCCGATAGGGTCTGTCCCATAGCTATCATCCATGCCACCAAACCAATCATATCATTCGATCTTAGTCGACATGTGCATATGCTCCCACTGTCGGATCCTAAACAAGTCCCATTTCAGATTTATTTTTTTTTAATTTTTCCAAATCATTGAAGAATCATGTGTCGTTGGTTTTCAGGGGGAAATTACAGAGAACTTGCAGCAGCAAGAAGCATTAGAGGTGTTGTCCTTTGAGCATTTTATCCCAGAGAGTTCTCCTGACGTCACCATCGAAGGAAGTACCACATCGACGCCTCTGACAGAAGACAGAAATCGTACCACGGCGGTTGCAGAGGCTACTGCCGTGGCGACGGAAGCAGCGGTTGCAGCCGCTCGGGCGGCGGCTAGAGTTGTCCGATTGGCGGGCTATGGAAGCCGCTTCAAGGAAGAGAGAGCAGCAATCCTTATTCAATCACACTACAGAGGATATCTTGTAAGATTAATTTTTTTCTTATGCAATCTTCACTAGTATGTTTAATTGAACCTTGAATTTTGGCCCAAAAGGAAATATAAAAAATGGATGGGGGTAGCTGGTGGATTCTATTGATATAAAACATTTTTTTTTTTTTTTGCTGAAATAACCACGTTTGCTTGTAATTATAGTAAGAAAAATATTAATACAATAAAAAATATTTTATTTATTCAATTTAAAACGTGATGAATGTGCTGCAAAACAATATTATTTTATTTTTTCTCCATCCATATTTTTTAAAAACAATTGTGCATAGGTCTTATATATTATTTATAAAATAAATAAGTGATGTATTTGGATATATTTATTTTTTATTTTAAAATTTTATTTTTAAAATTGGTTTTAAAAATTATTTTTTCATTCAATGAAAAGAGAGAATAGAGAGTATTTGATGAAGCAAATAAGAAAAAGATTCATTTAATTATAAAATTGTTATTCTAAATAAAAATAAGTTAAGAAAATATTAAGTTATATATTTGAAATTATAGTTTTCAAAAATGAATTATAAAAATGATTATCTAAACAAGAATTTCTTTTTTAAAAAAAATATAAAAATAAAAAAATTTACAAATAATAAATAAACGCACTCAAAATTTTGTAATATAAAACATTTTTTAAAATTAAAAAGATTCATGTGATTACTTTATATTTTCTTCACTTATATCAAGTTTTTTTTCCTTTCAAATAAACTATAAAATTTTATCAAGCGGGCGAGAAGATATGAGATGAGAATATATTTTGCAGAAAATGCTACTTTTCATATTTTTTAAAAAAGTGATCCTCCAATAAACGATGAGATTTATAAAATTATAGATTTCATAAAAAAAGAGTGAATACAGTAAAACCAAAATAGGATTATCCATATTTTACCTTTGTGCCACAATGCCATAAATACTACACCCACTCTCTAGGTTGTCATTTCCGTTGTCTCACCAATGCATCGGTGGTTCTGACTTCCATGCCAGCATGCCCACATTTATGGCAGCAACTTTCTTCTCTTCAGTTATTAAATTTGCTTATTATAGTACTTCGAGTATGTATACAAGAAAAAGGCCAGTTCCCCCTTCCTTCATTTAAAACTAAATTTTTAATTGTCATAAATACAATAAAGTTTAAATTGAACTTATTTCTTTAATTTAATTCAAATAGCATTTTATCTAAGAGTTTTAATTTGATTTATTATTAATATAAATTTTTTTATACTATTCATAAATTAAAACATAATACCTTATTAAAAATTAATATTAATAATAAATTTTTATTAACAGCAAAAATTTTTAATAATTTTTTAATAATATAATAATACATAAATAAATAATAATATAAAATTTATTTACACTTACAATGGATCAAATTTAGATCCTATTTATATGAAAAATTTTCAAACAAAAAAAAACATGAGTAGCATTGATTTTCCGAGACAATGTTTATTGCGTAGCATTACAATTTCTTTCACTATAATTTTACACTCGGCATAATCTCAGTCGAATCAAACTTAGTTGTTAACTTTGACTAATGATAGTATAGGTACAAACATTGTTCATACTTAATTATTTTTTGATCGACATTTAATAATATAATAATATTTGATATTATTTAAAAAAAGTTATTTTTCGTTATATTTAAATTCGAAGTTTAAAATATTATAACGTAGCTTAAATGGATTACCCTGCTAATAAATTGTGTAGGCTCGACGTGCACTTCGTGCATTGAAGGGATTGGTAAGACTGCAAGCACTGGTGAGAGGTCACAAGGTGAGGAAGCAAGCGCTAGTGACAATGCGTTGTATGCAAGCATTGGTGAGGGCGCAGGCAAAGGTCAGAGCACGCAGACTCCAACTCACTTGTCGCAGAATGGAGCAGCAAAGGGAAAGGCCTCTTGCTTACGCATTCAACCATCAGGTCCCTCAATTTTCTCTCTGCCAATTAAATATTCTTAATTATACACGTACATTGAGGATTTGTTTATATTTTTATAAAAGATTTTTTATGCAATAAAAAAATATATTATCTTTATATTTTATTATTAAAATAATAATATTTAAAATTATAATAATAAAAAAATAATTTTTAATAAAAAATTATCTTTTATCAAATTTTTTATATTTAACATTGAATGTATAAAATATTTATTATTATCTTAATATAAATAATTTGTAATTATATTTTTATAAAAAATATTGAATCTGGATATGTCTTGTATTTATGTATGTAATATAGTAAGATGTTACTCGCAGGTGTAACTTTCCTCCAGAATTCCTTATATTTACACGCATGACATTGGGTGAAATAAACTATTCCTTTTTTTTTTTTTCTAAATTATGGTTCATGAATAAGAGAATCTTGAATGAAATTAGCGTACCTAAACCATACAGATTAAGCCAAAATTATTAACTTTCAAATTATCATTATTGTCGAGAAAAAAACGCATAAATAAGAATAAGTATATTTCATGCATTGCTTATGTAATTATACTTATTTCATGAAAACAAAACAGGAGACATGTGACATTATTTAATGTCAAGCAGGTGAAAATATAATTATCCAATAAATGTTTGAAATATAAAACCTTTTATTAGTAATGATAAGTAGTCATTAATCATTCAAGTCAGATAAATATTTTTATGTAAGAATGAGAAAAATGAATTATAACTATCAGATCTAATATTGAAAGATTAAAATTAAAATATAAAATTATATTACTTTTATTAAGTGATTATATAATCATTTTAAATAACCTTCTATTACATTAATCTTAATTATTAATATAAAATTTGATAGTTATGATTTATTTCTCTTATTTTTCACATAAAAATATTTCTCTTAAATATTTCGTATCATTTGATAGTCCAAACCTGTGTACAAGTATAATGGATTGTGTCACTGTAACATTGCTTCACTCACAATAATAAGTAAACCATTTTGTTAGCAGCAGCAGCAACAGAAGCAATGTTCACAGATTGAGATTAAGCAGAATTGTGATCATGGTACTGAAACTAATTCTGACAAGGCAAAATGGGGCTTGAACTCCATGGAGCGTTTTAAGTCACAACAGCCCAACAGTGTTGGACCCTTTGGGCCTCATGGTGCCTATTATAAGGCTCTTCCTACCACAGCTGATGACATGTTTGTGAAGACTGTAGAAATGGACATTGTTGCATGTTCTGGACCAATCCGCTGCAACATGGGCCTAATGGGCCAAGAATATATTGACTCAAGCCCAATTTCCAATAGGCAACATCCAAGTATACCCAGCTATATGGCCCCAACCCAATCTGCAAATGCAAAAGTGCGGAATGAAAGCCCAATTAAATCCCGGGCTTCATCTGGGCTGCAATGGAACTCTTCTACAAAGACAAACTCTCCCACTAGATTGGGCTCTGATTCCTCTTGTTCATGTAGAAAGACGACAACTTATCAATTTCCGAGAAGCCCCAGCCCAAAAACTAACAGGATTGCTCGAAAGCTTAGACAGAGTGCCGATGGAGGCCCAGCTTACTTGGGTGTTGAGGATTGGGCTTTGCCCCTTGGAGCCCATGGCTGGGTATAATTTTATCAAATTTTAATAATATTATTTTTCTTAAAACCGAGTGTAATGCGTGGTTTCAGCTTGTCATGTGTGTTTTCGGAAGATTCTGTTGTCCTTTTTATTTATCGTTTTAAAAATAAATTTAATGAAATATTAATTTTTTAATTTTATTTTTAATAAATATTTCATTATTTTATATATTTATTTTAAAATGTCTTAATAAATTTAATAAAATATTATTTTCAATAAATAATTAATTAAATATTTATTTTATATATTTATCTTAAAATATCTTAATAAATTTAATGAAGTATTAATTATTTTTAATTTTATTTTTCTCTAATAAATATTTCATTCATCTTGAAATGTCTTAACAAATTTATTTGATCATACTTTTCTCTCCATCTTAAAGAGTTCAACATATGTGAGAATAAAAAGAAAAATAAAGAGTTGGAGTAAAATATAGAATAAGATAAAAATAAATATATCAAATTATTTTTTAATTGTTGTAAAAATATTTAAAAGTCGGGTTGAAAGAAGGGACAAAAGGAGTAGAGTATTGAATGGCATACAGAAAAGTATTTAGGGATGCCTTAATAATGTCATTTGAAAGGGTGGGATGAATTACATTTTTGAGGTGTACTAGGCTTCTCTAAAATACAACATATATAGGGTAAAATGCAATATAAAAGTCATTAAATAAAAAATCATGGTTGAGAATTTTGTAAATAACAATTAATAAAAAAATAAATTTAAATTTATAGTCATTCATACTTTTAATTTTTTCATTAATAATTGTAATGATGTATTTTGCCCTTAGAATTCAATTCTTTCAAGACTGTAATGTAATATGCACCCTATGGCTTAATAATGTCACTCCAGGGCAAGGGATGAATAATTTTTGGAATTGTGAGCACTTTGAAAAAATTATGATCATAGTCATAGATTCATTTTTTTGGGAAAAAAGTGCTCTTTTAATATTCATTTTATTTTTTATTATCTATCATAATTAATCAATTTTATAAATATTAAAAAATTAATTTTATTTATTTATTTTTAATAAAATTTTCTAGATTACTTTTTATACAAAAAACTTAAAATAATCAAAAATTAAAAAATATAATTAAATAAATGTAAATAAATTTTGGATGTAAAATAATAAAATATTTATTAATAAAAATAAATTTTAAAATACATATTTAATAATTTATTAGAATTTTAAAATAATAAATAATAAATAAATTTTTAAATATGATGAATAATAAGAAATTGGAAATAGAAGAATTAATACTCAGAAAGAATAACAGGCGCTTGATAGTTGATACCCAAGAACGAAGGAAATACTGCTTAATAAAGAGCAGTTTAGTTCACATATAAAATAATTTTTTTATGAGAAATTGAACTTTCAAAAAATAATTTTTTATATGAATTTTTTAAAAAATATTTAAAATTATTTAGTTGATATATAGAAAGTAATATTTTTAAGAAATAATTTTTTATGTTTTGTTTAGTTCAACTTTAAATATCCTAACAAATATTAATAAAAAGTTACTATATCTTTAATATTATTATAATATAAATTAATAAATTTTAATTATTATTAAATAAATTTAATAAAAATAATTTTATTATTATATCCATAAATAACATAAAAAATAGAACTTATCTAAAGAAAGATGAGTAAATTATTTTTAATAATTAGTGAGAAACAGGACTTTCTACGAAGTCTATTTTACTCTATTTTATTAGATAATAATCAATTAAATAATTTAATTTTTTTATTTTAAAAAAAATAAAATTTTTTATATAATATTTTTTTATTTTTCAAAAAATAAAACTTTTTATATGGTTAAGACAAATGAAACAACCTCTAATTTTCAGAAAAATCAGCCAACGTTGATACTAATAACCCCTTCACAAAAACAGAACATTACGTCTCTGGATTGAAAATCTTACGATATCTCATTTTTAACTTGTTTGCGGTGGATTTTATCAAAGCTTACCGTACTAATTAACAATAATAATGTATCAGTGACAAGGGGACCTAGGGTGAAGGATAAATATAAATTGCTTCTGGCTTACTCAAAACAAAAATAAATATAAAGAGGATACCATTAATATCAAATAGAGGATTAGTTCAAATTGATTTATTATATTTAAATGGCAAATACTATCGATGATCTCCGAACTGTTATTAATAAAGGTGTGCATTAATTCTTGAGTTCAATTTAAATTTTCACTATCCATTTTAAATTGAATTGCAATTCAAAGGATCCACTACCAACTGTTTTATATTGTTAAATCATATTAAACCAAATCGTTCAGTTTATAATGACTTACAATGGTTTATCTTGGTTGGATTATCATTTTTTCAATCTCTCTTTTCTTTTTATATTTTCATTTTTTTTATCATGCTCAGTTCAATTATATTTATAAAATTATTATCACGATCACTCATTCAAATTACATAACATTGAATATACTTATATAAATTTTAATTTTTTCATAATTTGTCCCTTTACATTAAAGATCATCAGAATATTAAAAAAATATTAAATATACTATGTATATTTAAAAATAAAAGAATACATAATATTTGATGCACTATGTATATAATATATTTCGATTCGATTGGTTTTAATTTAATATGGGTTATAAAGTGCAAAATTGTAACTAACTAATATCAATTAAAATCATTAAAAAAAAATTAAATTAACCTGTTTGTATTTTTAAATTAACTAAAATTGAGATAGTTTAGTCAATTTAAATAGTTGATGTAATTTTACACACCTTAATTGTTATGTATTAATTACTAATTTTCAACTAATCACATTTAATTTTTTATTGAATTTTTAGTAATATAATAAATGTGAGATACTAATTTTAATAATAATATATCATGAAAATAGAAGCTTAACATTAAATATTCTAATACCAATCTCGAACTAATCACATTTAATTTTTTTAATTCAATAATTAGTAATATAATAAATGTGAGACACTAATTTTAATAATAATATATTATTAAAATAATAATTTAACATTAAATATTATTCTAATATTAATTGTATTATTATTTATTATATTACTAAAAATAAAAATAAAAATAAAATATTAAATATATTTAAATAAGGATTAGTATTAACACTTAGCATTTGCCTATACAAATAATTAAAATTAATTTAAAAATAAAAAATATATTTTTATTTCGTTATTTTTATTAAAATTTTAATCTTATCTCCTAAATACGTATTTGAAGGATGTGATTGTATAAGATATGATATAATGAACAAATATAATAATATAATATAGGATAATAAAATGATAAGATATAATATTATTAATTGTTTGATGAATAACTATATATTTAATGTAATTGTATAAATTTATAATATCATATATTTGTTATTAAATATGTCTACAATATGATAGTATTAAAAATAAAAATTTTATTTGGACAAAATTATCCTTATTTTAAAAAAAAGTTTCGACCATAATTATTTTCTAGTATTTAATAATTATAAATTTTTAATATTTTATAATCACTTTAATTAATAATAATTGATATATTTATTATGTTGTATTTGTTTTATATGCAAATAATAAATATTAATATTTTTTAATATTAGAATATATTAATATTAAAGCAATGATAAATAAATTAAGGATAAATTATTAATAATTCTAAGCCTAAGTTATTGATATTTTTAAGATTAAATTAGATTAAATAATAATTAATATGAGTAAAGTGATATAAAAATAAGTCTTAAGATTAAATTAAAAATAATAAAATTTATTCTAATCTTATCTTATTATAATGGATCCAAAAGGATAAGATTGATTCATCTTATGTTAACCACATAAAATAAGTTGATCAAAATCCATTATATTATTTTGTATAAGGTCTAAATACTTGATAAAATATGTTAACATCTTTTTTACACTATCAAATATTGTTTATACAATGGGCTAAATGAACTTTTAGTTTTATTTGAAATAAATTTACTCTTTAACTTTTAAAAGCATACAATTACTCAATAGCCCAATACCATTAGATTTTTTAACATAAAAACTTACATATTATTCAACTTGACATCCTATATAACTCATATAAATAATATTTTCATATTCTTATAACAAAAAAATATTTTTAATGCTTAACTTTTACAATAGTTTTATCCTTGAAGCAAAGTTATCTTTTAACATTTTTTCTTCATAATTACATAACTATTTAATTTTCTCACTCTCACAACAATCAACTTGAAACTTCCATTCTTTTCTTCTTCATTATATCTAGATCTTTTATTAGATTCTGACTTAATTTATTTTGCACAGAATTTCTTTTTGTAGGCAACTTCTTTCTTATACCAATTTGTTGAAAAAACTTAGTTAGTACTCCTTTTGATTCTTATTATCTATCATATTTTGAAAGAAAAATATTTATTTTTATCTATTATTTTAAACTTTGTACTAAAAAATAATCTTAAAAAAATTATTAAAAATAAATAAATTAAATTATTTTCTTAATATATGTAAAATCGGTTAATTACAAATAATAATAAGGAATAAAAAGAGTAACAATGACAATGATAATTCAACCTTTTCAAAACTATCATTATTTAGCATTTCTCTTTCATTGTCATTTAAGTAAATTTCTTTATTGTTTTTGAAAAGCTAATGTATATATTTATTTTAAATAAAATTTAGGAGATAAAATTGAAACTTTAATAATAGTTAGGAGGTTAAAAGTGAATTTTTACTATAAGAATATAAAAATATGATTTGTATAAATCATGAAGGTATCAAATCAATATGTACAGTGGGGAATTATAACTTTTCATAAGATGTTATAATATGAACTTTCATATTTATAATACAAAAATATTTTAAAATTTTATGAAAATATTATAATTTTTATAAACAAATTATAAAATTCTGTAATAAAAAAAAAACTTTAAGAAAAACTTACTCGAGTAGTAAGCAAATTTCTCGTTTTTAATATTCAATGGGCACATCCGAGAGTTCATCTTAAAACTTGGTGTGATAATTCACCAAAAATATATATCGAATATATAATTAGGAGGATAGTTTAGTAATTTTGGTTCTACAGAGATTGTTGGTTAGTTTCGCAGGCAGACAATCATCAGCGTCCAATTTCTGTTCCCTTTTTCTTCTTCCCAACTAGTCCAACTCTGTTCTTCCATTTTTCCAAATTCCTCGCCATTTCAAAACCCTAAATCCATAGAGGATTATGGTTGAGAATTACAGGGAAATACTGGAATATGCAGAATCAGAGATTAAAGTTTCATCCTTGTTGGAATTGAGTTTCTGGGGAAGCTTTCAGTTTTGCAATGCGAGCTTGACCTGATTGAAGATTTATCTCTGGATCCCTGTTTCTCGTTCATTTCTAGCCCCTAATTTTTGTTTAAATTCATTGTTTTGCTGCTGTAATCATCAATGATTTCGAATCCAAACTTCATCTATTATGCATGCATTGCAAGAGGATCCACAATTCTCGCCCAGTACAACTCCGAGGAACCCAGAATCGATGAATTAGCTGCAGAGTGCATCGCCAAAGCTCCTCTTCACCATTCAATGTTCTCTCACACGGTCAAGGGAAGAACTTACACTTTCTTGATCGATGATCCGTTTGCCTATTTTGCAATCTTCGACGAAGAACTTGTGAAACTGGAGAGGATTTGGTTCCTGAATCACATGAAGTGTTCGCTTGATGAGATTATTGAAAGCAGGTCGATCCGGAAAGCGGATTCTGATTGCTTCACCGCGCTTTGCTTTCAAGCGCAATTCGATTCGATTTTTCGCCAAACAATGGCTTTGGATTTAGACTCGGCGGATTCATCCCCGGTTGAAGTGAACAAGGAGAGCAGACCCCGGAGCTTGGATTCAGAGAAAGGGAAAAGATCGGCCATGGTGCCTTTGCTTGGTAACGGGTTGAAGAAGAAGAAGAGGGTAGTGGTGGAAGCCAATGGAATTGATGGTAGAGATGTTGCAATCGAGAATAAGGTTGATTTATGTGATGATGCCAATGGCTTATTGTCAAAGAACAACATGGTCAATGATAGACAAAGAGCAAATAAAATTTGGAAGAAACATGTTTGGGTGGTGTTGTTGCTGGATGTATTTGTTTGTGCAGTTTTGTTTGTGATATGGCTATGGGTTTGCAGGGGGTTTCAGTGCATCCGGAGCTGAATCCAATTCAAGCCTGAGGGGGAAAAAGAAAAAAATGGCTTTTTTTGTCCCTTTGTCACAGGGATTCTTAAGTTCTTGTTTGAATACATAGGATTTGGATCTTCTTCAGTAATTGCAACCACAGGGAATTTTTGCATTAACTGTCTTTGATTAGTGGGGACTCTATGAAAATGTAAGGAGCCTGCTTATTTGGATGGGCAGTTGCAGTTATCGGAGAGAGGATCCATTCATGGGAGAATGGGTATGTATATGATGTTATGAGAATTTTGTGTGCTTCAGCTCCTTTTTTGATTTCCATTGGAAATTTCCATCTTTTGCTGAATGGAAATAACATATCAAATTATAATGTTCTTGTTGTGCATTTATGATAATCATGTTTTCTGGTTTCATATTTGTCATGTGATTTGTTGAGTTACTTCTCCAAAATTGGCAGCAGTAGATGATTTTTAAAGGACTCGTAAGATTTTCAACGTAATGATAAAAATCTATGAGGACTTATGAGGCCCAATCCTTGTATCAGGAATTGCAGAATGATCTGCTGCTGATTGATTGTTCATAAATTATGAACAGTGTTCTTCCTCTTCATCTGATTTCATATGCAATGGGGATAATCCTCGAAGATCAACACAGGGTAATTGAAGGTAATTGACAAAATGAAAGTCTTCTCTTTTTCCTTACATTTATTCTTCTTACCCAAAACTATAAAAAAAAATGAGAATAAATTTTAAGGAAATACTTCTAATCATGTTAGGAATTTCAGTATTATTAAGGAATAAATTCAATTATGATGTTAAAGTATATTACCTGTCAAAATACAAATAAATATAGTAGTGGATCATACTATTCTAACACCAAAAACATTTCCCAATTTTAGAACATACATTATATGTACTGCAAATATTTCCCCCGATTAAAATCTTTGAATGAAAATTTGAATCTTCATTGGTTGACCCTAAATTCCCTAACCTAAGAGTCGGTGAAGCGTAGCAATGTATTTTTTGCATTGTTGGCACTTGTCATGTGCTTTCAAGATCCATTGCACACGTTGCAGCAGTGACGTCTCTATACGCCCGAGTCCAGAGCTGATATAAAGTTTATATTTATTTATACAATCATTGAGATAACTCAAGACAGACTGGCTTGAGACTTGCAATTATTCTCTTAACAGCAATTTGATTTGAAATTATGTTTCAAATGTAAATAAAAATTATTATTAAATATAGAGTGATAAAATAAATTTATAAAAATTAATTTAATAGATATAAAATATTTTAAATTTTATTTTTGGTATTTATAATATTTTTTTTTCATTGAACTTGTTAGGTTAGCTTTCAACTTTTTCGGACTTCCTTTTTTTTTCTTGTTATTTTTTTTGGAGAAATTTCGTTTATAACAAACTTGATCGTAGAATTAAAAGAGAAATTAATACAATATTTATGATTTGACCAATACACAACTAACTCATATTTTACTATGTTGTTTACTTTTCTCCTTTTTTTTCTATTATGAAAATCATCTATGTAAGTATTTCTCAATAACTGATGTTCTGAACTTGTATAAGCTGAGCGAGCCTAGTAGTTGGATAGAGATTGAGAGAAAGTGAAAGAAAAAGGAGGGCCATCGTTTTAATTATAACTCCTCAACTAAATATGATGTAAGAAAAAGGCCGCGAGTTTAACTTAGCCGCAGAATGAGTTCCCGTATCTGCCAACTGAACGAAAACATAGCAATTAATGCCACCAATCCAAGTTATTTGCATTCTTGCTCATTACATGACTCTTGTTCCTCTCGACTGCAATTTAAGCTGTGTTTGTTTTGGTAGAAACTATTCATCATAGGAATATAATAGTTATAAACTATTAAGATAGTAAAATATCATAAATGTGTTCAATGATATATGTAATGAGTTTGGTGAAAAATAATTTATTTTTTAAAGTGAAATTTATTTTCCTTTATTACTATACTTTTAGAGATGATTTTTTTCAGGATAGTAAAAAATAATAAATGTGTTCAAGGATATATGTAATGAGTTTGATGAAAGATAATTTTTTTTTAAATAAAATATATTTTCTTCTGTTACTATACCTTTGGAAATGAATTTTTTTTAATTATAAGATATAGAAATATGTGAGACTCTTTGGTTTATATACAAGAAAATAAAATTTTTATACAAAACTTAAAAAAACAAACGAGCCATAGAAGGTGCAAAATGAATCAACATCACACTGACCTCTTTTTGGGTGTATCTAAACCAGTACGTGATGATGCATTAAGATCACAAAGTTCTTTTGTTGAGCACGGCCAGTAATCTAATAATTGCTTGGTCTCCATACTCACAATATCAAATTAAAAGGATTCTGCACTTGTCAACATTAAGATTCAAAATATGCTACGTAAATATGGTGTACGTATATTTATATTATAGCTTACAAAAGCCATGAGAGTATTCCCATTCAGAAGTTGATTTATTTATTTATATTAAACTTGTACTCCAGAGTTCATACATTTGATTTACAAAATTTTGGGATTGATAGGGTTGGCCATGTACTCATTTAAGGCTTATGTATGATGTCCAACACTGACTTTTTATGACATGAAACCCCAAAATTACAATTTTGCTTGGCTCTCTCTCTGAGAAATGTGGGTTCTGAAGCATGAAGTGAGAGAGAGGAGGTTTCATAAATGGAGTTTGGATTAAGACAACCCCTTTTTTCCCTCATTTTGGAGGCGGTTGTTAGAATTAATTCCGGATAAAATTTAAATAAAATCCCTTGTAGTATTTGCTGTAAAATTTTCCATTTAAATTATGTTATGTGTGCTAATTATTATAATTACGAAATTAATATTATTAATAATCAATAAAGTAGTTAATACACTTATATCGTAATCTGAATTGAAAGCTTTACAGTAAGTAAATAACAAACTTTACCTAAATTTTCACTTTAATTCTTTGCACAATTTGGTCATTCGATATTATTTCAGAATAATATTGTCCACCCATTTGCATTTACACCTCATTTCTTAATTACTTAGCATTGTCTGTTAGCAGCGCAGAAACAAACACAACAACACACTTGTAAATGATGTCATATAAAATTTGTATTGAAACTCACATCATTTATCAATAAGGTGCTTGCTATCCTTAAAATTTTAAAATTTAAAACAACATGACAAATTTAGAAAATATATATTAAAACTATTCAATCATAACTATTTATTTTTTAACAAATATAATTAATAATTTTAACAATTTTTAAAATTTCAAAACCCTAAAGTATCATAAAATTCACCTATATATGATGCATTCTAAACATACTTCCTTCTCGTTTATCTGAAAGTGACAAGGACTAGCTGCCTAAGAATCTCTCTTCTTTATTCGTGACGTCTTCACGACACCAGAGGAGCACTGCAGCCTGGAGATTCCAATTTTGGCGAATTTTGAGTTCCGTTATTGGTGCATAATACAAAACACTGTTACATGTACAAGTACAGCACGCAACATAACAGTAACACCAAAAACTAGGACAGATCATCAGGTTTCGTTCACTGATTAATCGATAAATATACATGTATTCAAATCAAGATCCACGTATAAACTATAGAGAGCAAACTAGCTTCAAAATCTGTGATTTCATTACAATCAAGGAATTGTCATAAGCTCACTATTTGCTAGCCATACAACAACACATGGCAGATAACCACTTCATTCTCACCCACAAGGTGTAAGTTTCTTGTTGCCAGCGCCTCGAGGATTGTCATCTTTCCAATCATCCCAAGCTCTTGCCTTCTCTGTAGCAGCATCATCATCTTCATCATCTTCTCCTGGCCTAAACTTCCTATCATTGTGCCAAGATGAATTGGCTTCTTCCATGAGTTTAATGTTTCTCTCTTGCCATTTATTCATAATCTCCATTTCTTTAAGCCCAGCCTCCTCGATGCTCATAGTTGGCAACCTTCCACAAAATATTTAATTTAGCAACTCAAAAATTGTTGAAAGTAGAAGGAATACAAAAGGGTTCATTCTTAAATCTAAAACAAATCAACTCGGTAAGATTTGTGTATAAGCACAACTCAGTTCAACAACTCCTCCATTACATAGGAAACAGATTTTGCAAATCATC
Source organism: Sindora glabra (assembly GCA_020226215.1). Lineage (NCBI taxonomy): Eukaryota > Viridiplantae > Streptophyta > Magnoliopsida > Fabales > Fabaceae > Sindora > Sindora glabra. The sequence goes on along the minus strand of CM035227.1, from coordinate 106,036,688 downwards.
TTCCCCCGATCCTGGTCAATAAAACAAAAAATGGTACATACAAATGAACAGCATTTTCTTTCAGGCATTATCTGTCACATAAACTTTTAATTGCGCTATTCCTAAATAATTTCATTCACCAGTCTAAACATTCAATTTATTTGTAGGAAGGGTTGAATAGGTACCTATAATTAGGTTGGAAGACCTGTGCTGCCATTCTTTCCCTCTCCGTAGTTAGGCTACCATTCACAAGGCTGGCTGGTCCAAATATTAGCGGCTGGTGTTTGTGTTCATGTGCCTGTGAAGCATTTGCTCTTCCTTCTAGAACATCTTGAGCAAAGGTTGCACATGTTATTGGCTGTGCTGGTTTAGAGTACCGTGCACGAGCTGCAGAATCACGATGCCAAGCTTCTGCTTTCTTGGCACGTCCATCAAGAACTTCCTTGGAGAATTCCTCGTCCCCATCCTAAACCATGGCAAATCACAAGAAACAACAAATATAAACTATGAAGACCAGTATGCTTGCGACATTTTGATAATTCTCCATTCTTCTTTCAAATGAAATTATTCAACAAACTTGAGTATTCATGGAAACATTAGAAAGCATACTCAGGCCATAAAGGCAAACAAAGAGAGAGCCCCAGAATCAACAGGTGAAATTACTCCAAATTTGTTTAAATATGATGGCTTCACTAGAGCACATGCAAAGATGTTAAAAGCAGTCTTTTCTAATACTTTATAACACCTTTTATCATTTTATGAGTTAAAAATATTCTTTTAAGGCATTGTAACAATGTTTTTTATTTCTTCCATTTCTATATGATGACAGTAGGGTATCTGACTATACTTTAACAGCACATAAAAAGCATTTCCTACTACCTTGGATTGTCTCTCCTTTACAGCTGAAAGCATCTCTTCCTCTTTCTTCAACATTTCCAAAAGATCTAATGCCTGAGAATAACATAAAACATTTCTTTTAAAAAAAAAAAAAAAACGAAAAGAAGTTTAAACAAGGGAAACGGTAGAACAAGTATAAAACCAACCTTACAGATTGCCAAAGATATAGTTGTAAGCCAAGCCTGCAGAAAGGAATCAATAGTACACTGAGAAGGTAAAGACTAAAACTATGCAGTTGGACAATATATACAGACATACCGAGAGGCTAGTGAAATAAATACACTTGACAAAAGGAATTGCTTTAGTGAATTCAAAACACAGATTATATGAGTCAAATAAACAATTTTAATAAGCCAATCCTGATGCATCATGAAATATCTGCACCAAGTTCTTATTACAAGTCTACAATTACTAAGGGACTAATAAGGTCGATTTAAGCACATCAAATGTAGATTGTGATCAACTTTCAACTGAAAACAAACATATCCTTGGAACGCAGCATATCTTCAAAATCTCTATATATTAACTATATAATTGGTATTTATGACATCCCTAAGAATCACCACACCATCACGCCAACAGGGTCACAGGCCTTTGTAATCTTCAAATACAAGTTCTTTATAACACCCAATGTAAACAATTATGAGTTGTGATTCACTCATTAATTCTCCATATAAAGAATGTCAACCCATATTCTCTTTTCTTCTTATTCAATTATTCTTTAGGGCAAATTACACTCATCTTTTCTGTGGTTTAACCTAATGCATTTGCACCCCTTCTATTTTCAAAAATATACATTTACCTCACTTATATGATTGGTATGCATGACATCCTTAAGAATCACCACACCATCTCACCAATAGTCACAAACCTTCATAATCTTCAAATACAAGTTCCTTATAACATCCAATGCAGACAATAATAAGGGTTGTGATTCACTCATTAATTCTCCATATAAAGAATGTCAACCCATATTCTTTTTTCTTCTCATTCAATTATTCTTTAGGGCAAATTACACTCATCTTCGCAGAAGTTTAATCTAACAACACTTGCACCTCTTTTATTTTTAAAAAATATACACTCACCTTCCTTATTTTTCTAGAGCAAGTGAGGTAACTGTATGTTCAAAACAAAGGAAAAGGGAGGTAAGTGTACATGGAAAAGGATAGCTGGTCGGCATATATTTCTCTAAAAATAGGAGTATGAGTGTAATTACATTAAATCTCAAAGGGTGAGTATAATTTGCCAATTGCCCTAATCTTTATTGTTAACTCCAAGCCCTTGGGTTGAAAGAAGGAGAGATAAGGGTGACTAAATCCTCAAGTTATGTTTCATAGTTCTAGTTCAACAAATTACAAAGTTGGTTCCGCAAAGATCCAACATTTCCTAAAAGGCCGGCAGTTCTTACCACAAGGAAATCATAAGCCATCGCATTATAGACATAAAAAAAAACTATTTAACAAGCTATATAGAAGGATGCTGTACATTTGTTTCATGTTTCAGTTGCCAGTTTTAGGAATATAGGCTTATGCTATGAACTAACAAAACCGAGGAGCAGCAGACGGATAGAAGCACTGCCCTATCATAGTTTAAGGATCAAGATGCAAACCTCTCTTTCTTCTTCTCCATCGTCATCTAATACTTCTTCCTCTCCTGCCTCAACAGGGGTGGACAAGGCAGCTGCTTTGGTAGAACGCCCACGCCGCTCCTTTCGCTCTTTTATCTCCAACAACTTTGACTCTGCAGCTCTGTGGCGTTTAAATCGAGCAATCTACACAACAAGACCCCAAAATAATCACTAAACTAAATCTAAGATTTTACTTTCTTATTAAGTTCAAAATGCTATTCAGTCACCAGGAAAGCAAATAAGTTTAACAATACAAACTTGTGAGTAGGCTTCATAGATAATATATAATCATGTCATCCACATCAGACGAAATATCAACTGACAAATAAGAGAGAGAGAGAATACCTTTCTGGCTCTCTGGTCAGCAACAGATTTTGGTGCCCCTTGCACATAAGATTCTAACTCTTCTTCTGGGACAAGCTCCATTGACTCACAAAATGAGATGAATTCCTGCACAAGATCATTTCTTGAACAGTGCAGTACATTTCTAATGAGAATTATGCTAGTTAATGTTAAAATACTGTAGTTCCATTTCCCCCATTTTTTGGCCATATTTGCAGGCCAGTACTAAGTACTAACCTTTAGTTTTGCCTGGGCAGCCTTAAGGATCTGTGTCCTGTCATCCTGTGATATTTTTTCAGTCAACTCGGCCAAATAAAATGGCACCTGAGGACATTATCAGGAGACATTAACTAAACAAAACCAATGGTCTTGCTAAAAGTAACAAATTCAGTAGTATCAAGCTTAATAACTCAGCTATGTTTCTCAAACAGGCCTCAAAACAGCTGAAATGAATATATTCAGGATGGCAAAGATTTACACATCTTACTCCCCGTGCTTATTTGAAAAAGGGATAGAAACATAATTTTGCATGAAAAGATAAAAGCAACAGAATTTATTCTAACTTCCCTGTAGTAAATTGTTCTCTATTACATAATTTACAACTATATCCACTAGGAAACTGCTAATACTGCCAGCACATCGCCAGTGACTGCTTTTACACGCACCATAGTTTCTTCTCCGGTCTGCCCATGGAAGAGACATCCTATATTCACCGCACCCAAATAAAACCTTAAATTTTGCCATACTATTATTCATTTTCCACCAATCTATGCTGCCTCTCCCCCTTCCTCCCAGTGAATATTGTTATTGTAGATCTAGATATATCAAAACAATACGAGGGGAAAAAAAGGAAGTACAAAGACCTATTAACTACAAATGTCATTAACTCGCCCATCAAAAATTAAAATTCAGTAGACAATCATTTCATAAACTTAGCATTCAGGAGTTCAGCAATAACATTCCAAGTTTAAACCAACTCAAGAACAAATAATTACCAGAATATATTTGAGATTTATTGTACTAATATCTTCCTTGGTCTCATTCGTCGAGAACAACCCCAGCTTACTTATCATGTCCTCGCACTTCTGCAAGGCCTCGCAGCCCTTCCTCACAAGTTCCTGAGTCACCAAATCCCCCGATAAAATAAACAGTTTACCAACAAAATGGAAAAGAAATGTTTCAACCACGACAAAAGGAACGAAACTATGGAACAAGCTAGTACCTGATCAGACCCGGACTCCGTCGCTGTCGTATGGATCTTACGGGCGTGCTCGAAGAGCGCCGGCAATGGCAAATCCTCCGTTTTACATTCACCCATCAGTGAATCAATCAGAAATCGGCTTGGAAAGAAGAACCGGATTTGAATATGTTGAAATCGGGAGTTCTGCAAGCGAAAAGTTGAGACTTTCGTGCAAATCGCAAAACTTTCGTGCAAATCGCAAAGTTTTGCGAGAAGGTGATGACAGAAAAGTTCGAGAAAGTGGTGGAGTATGCTAGATATAGCAGGCGGGATCGAAACCGAGGGCGTTCCAGATGTCTCTATAACATGTGGGCGGGTGCACGGTACACAAATGCGATCAACCATTCAACTCTTGCCACTTCATTGAATTTTATCCATATTTTGAATTTTCTTGGCCCTCTTAATCTTTTTTTTTTGGGCTGAAATTTTTCCTGAAGGGCCTAAAAAGAAGGGTCCAATTATCAGCAAATGTTTTTCATAAAAGGCCATTCATAATTAGAATTTGATCAAATTTTGAGTATAAATAAAATAATAAAAACTTTAAAAAGTATTAAATATCACTTAAATTAAAAATATTTTAATTTACTAAAATATTTTATTATAAATTATGATCAATTATTGTACTTGTGTTTAGAAGAGAAAGGATCAACGATATTAGATTATGAAGAAAGCATAGGGTTGGAATGTTATTACATCCTTTATTTATTTATTTATTTATTTTTGTTCACCAATCTCGGTGTTAGATTACCGCATAGTGCTTTGCTCTCTGATATTTAATTGAGGTATATTTTACTTATATTCATCTATTTTTAGTCTATAAACTTAGGATTGAATATCTATTTTAATTTTTGTAAAATAAATTTTTCATTAATTTTATTTTTTATTAAAATTGATATTAATTTAATCCCTAAAAATTAATTCCAATTTAAAATTTAGTTTTTTCATTATTTAGATTAGGTCGACATATAACAATCACTTAGAAGTTAACCATGCTAGTTAGTAATTAATAGTATGATACCTACAACAATAATCATTAGCATGGGATGCCACAATCAACCAACTCTTTTAAATAACTTGGAACGAAAATTAGCAGTTTGTTCTTCATTTGCTTTGGCCCTTAAGAGCGATAAGAAGATTTCGCACACTCTTAAGGACCAAAGAAAATGAAGAACAAGTTGAAGAGAACTTCGAAAGGCTCAGAACTCTTGAAGGAAAGCGTTCTTAAGGAGTTTGCAAGTGAGGTGAGGCAATTCTTTTATAGCGAAGAATGAGGAAATGGTTGTGAAAGACCTTTGATAATGATAAACTGGTCTCTTCAAAGAAGATAATTCATCATCTTAATTATTAGGTAGAATGTTATATCAAGTTTTCGAATTATTATTATTTTTTCCATCAAGCAGCTTGTTCCTTTCATTTGAATTAAATTTTACGAAGCACAATCTCTTTCAATGTAGGGAACTTTGATATTGATTAAATGAACAGAATTCTGATTTTAGGAAGATTTTGTTTATTAATAGATAGAAATTTAAATGTAAAGACAAAGGGGAAAATTTTTTTTAGTATTCTAATTTTTGAAATGATTGTCTTGTTTGATCACAAATTTTTTAAAAAAATGAAAAAAAAAATTATCTATCGATAAATTGTTTTATATACTAAATTTATTCATACATTGAGTATCTAATGATTTACATTGAATTTTATATTTTTTTTGAAACAATAAATATTTGATGCAATAGCTCACAACAACAATAAGATAAATTCATTTATATATTGAATTTTACTCGATGTATAACAGAATTGATTTGATCTTTAAGCACTTCTTTTAATTTTGTTTCAAATGAGTTTACCAGCTAAGTATGAAATAACATCAGAGCAAGGAGCAGCCTCCACATGGGCGTTAATCCAGAAGCATTTTATATAAACAAGGATGGTAGCATTAATATGGGAAAACAAAGAAATTGGAGTGCAGGACAAAGTCTATTCCACTAACATATAGGAGGCCTCGTCTACAGAATTTGAAAACACATGCTATAGAATCTGAAGACAGATCTTAGGTTTCTTGGGTAAAGAGCAACATGTTTAAAATATTACTTAATTGTGCCATAAAAAAAAATATCATTCAAGCTCCGTCTCTTTATCAAAAATAATTTTTGAAGAATACTTCATTTCATGATTTACAAAAGAGTATTATGTGTATTTATATTTTATGATTAAAGATAATAATTTTTAGAGTTATAATAGTGAATGAAAATAAATTTTTCTTTAAAAAAATATGAAATTATCTTTTATCAAATTCATTACATTTAATATTAAATATAACAACTATTTCTATCATTTTGATAATTTATAATTATAACATTTCTACAAAACATGTTTCTATCAAAACAAACATTCCCCAACCATTCATCACTAAATCAATTTTTTAAGAAAAAAATCATTGATTTTATATTCCTTAACATCAATTTCAATCCTCTTGATAAAAACCCTTACTGTCCCATAAAACTTCATTGTGTAACATGCTTTTTAGTAAGTTTTTCTTGTAATCAATTATGTTAATCTTAATTGCGAGTAATGATAAATATAAGATTATTAGGTTAATATAGACCTTAATTTATAAACTAACATAAACTATCAATTGGCTTGCTAATGGTCTGAATAAAGATTTGCAAAACAAGGAAAAGTCTAGGGATGAGTTGTTTGACAACAATCAGCCTTATAAGTTGCATGAAATGACTACACAGTCATTGGCATATGAAAATTTGCTTAATCAAATGGTTAGAGTTAGTAAAACATTAAATCAATAAAAATTGTATCCAAAAAAATCTTTCCTTAGAGAATGATTGATTTACCCTTTTTAAAGCTTTCCAAATAATATCTATATAATATCACAACCCTAACCTAATTATAATCAGCATGAAACCCGTTATCAATTTTCACTAGCTTAATTTGGTTTATTATCACAATCATTGTTAAATGACTAAGAAATGTAATAAGAAGGAAGACATCAATAGAGGAAAAGGAGAATTTTATTCATTGGCAAAACAAGTTTGTAGAGTATAAGAAGATTAAATTTGCTTATATTCCTCATAAGACTTAAATAAGGTATCCTAATATAAACAGGGTTTAGTTTAAGATTTCCTATGCCCGTTGTCCATATATAAACTAAGGTCTAAAATTTATTCTTATATCAAAATATCTAATGTTACCAAAATCATACCAAAAAACACGTTAGTAAGCCTAACTTTAAGGAGGTATCTCTAAGGAAGTGATAGTGAATGTTCAACCTATATATTTATAAAATAAAAGGTGGAGGAATGAGTATGGTACTTAGCAAGTAGATAATCTAACATAAGCAGACAAAATAATAAACTAATCTTATCAACTAGACTATCCTCCTGTAAAATACAAAATAGTAGATTAATCTAATATTCACAAATATCAACTTGCACATCAAGTAGTCAAGAAGGGTTCATTTACAGCTATAATATTATATTCATTCCTAAATAGTCTTAAAGGGATCAATCATAACCATTTTATCAATATTTTATTGCATAAAGATAAACAATAATAATTTAATCCCAAATTCATATCATAAGGCATAGCAATCAATAATAAAGATATATACATTTATCTTATGATTTTTGGATCAATCATGTACCCTCCACAAGTTTTTCATCCTTGTCCTTTAGATGTCTATCTTATACTTTCCACAAATATATTACCAAGGACATTCACATTGCCTTCAACGTGTTTCATATTTCACGGCATGAGTCATATTCATCATATTAATCAATCATCACCATGCCTCAATGCATAGTCATATAATATATTCTATCATTTAAACAACATCATAAGTCCATTCACATTATATTTCATATCGTATTTAACAATCCAACTCCTTTTTCATATCACACATCAAGTTATAGTCAACATCGTTTCATAATTAATGTAACAAGATGTTTACAACACATATCATATAACATAATATCTAAATTCTCATTTCGTAAACACCAATTTACATATTTATCGTATAAATACCATAAATTAATCCATCTTGATGCTTAGGACCTATAAATCCTAACATTGAACTATTATAGATCATAACAACATAATATAAATTAGATATTGTATACTATATGATCATTTTAATTTTGACCCATGAATGATATTTTATAAATAATTTAAAAATTACAAATTCATTGTTTATAAAACTTATTTCACAAAAAAGCATACTAGTGGTGAATCCATAAATTAAGTAACAAGAGTAATGTTTACATATAAAGTAAAAATAAAATTATTATTGAAAAAATTAAACATTTAAATAAAAATAATTTTTAATATATTTTTTCTATGTGTCCTTATGTGAAATTAATGAGTTTCAAATATTTTTATATTTGATTTAAATAATTTTTTTCAACTAATGTAGAAATAAGTTATAAGAGCAATTTTGCTCAAGTTTATAAGGTAATATATGTCATAAATATATATATATATAATCAAATTTGTTTGTGGGGGTAATTACCCCCACAATGTTATTAATAGATTTGCCCTAGAATTAAATTCAATTGGCTTTTTATAAATTAGTTTTTTTTACATAAAATGATTAAAATTTAAAAGAGTTATACCCTTTAAAAGTTATACCTAAAATTCAAAATTTCAAAATCTTGAATTCTAAAACTTTATTTATTATTTTACTAACATCACAAACATACATGAAATTTTGATATAAAACAAGTTCTATTAGAAAGAAGAGTCAATTACCTTTTTAATAATATGTAATTTGTTGAAAATGAATTTAAGATAAAGAAGTTATAGGCCCAAGAAACACTTCAAGGAGTGCTTCATGAAACATTTTGTGAATTACTTTGTGGCTTCCAAAAACATTATTCTATATTGAAGCATTATGCAAAGCATTTCATGAAGTGCTTTGTGGATGAGTGGAATGCATTCTCCGCAAAGTTTTTTACTATTCATTTACAAATTTAATCATCCATATGCAATTGTTACCTCACCTAAACCCTAAACATCATGAAATCACAAATACATATTATCCTCATCTTATTAATGCTATTTACATTATTAAATTAAACTAAAATCATCAATCAAATATACCAATCAAGCATTTACATTTATATCTCCATAAAGCTAAATTATGACATTTAAGCTTAAATTCTTAAAATTTAGCCAAAAAAAAAAAGGTGGAATATCTACTTACCTAATATGAAGAAGGACGCTTAAAGATTTGGTTTGATGTTTGTTATCCTAATCACATTAAAACTAAGGATTTATGGAATCAGGGTTTCAATTCCCCTTTAGAATCCAAGATAAATTCAATCCTTATCAAACCAATAGAAGATGAAGAAGGAATCTAATAAGGATGATATTTTTACCTTTATTAGTTGAAGAATTTGAGAAAAATTTATGCTCTCTTGCTTTAATTTGATGATAGGAAGATGAAGAAGGAAGAGGATGAAAGGTGAGGATCTGGGCGAGTTGGAAAAATAAAGAAAATATGAGAAGTGGCCATAAAAATGAAATATAGTGTTAGTGATATTATTAAAAATATTCCCTAAATTTCCTTCATAATTATATATTTACTCTTAACAACTCAAATCTTCGTATCTTTATTCTCACATAATTTCCATTCCATAAACTACTAAAATATCAATCTTTATTTTACTTCATAACACATTTGTAACTATTTCTCAAAATTTCCCTTTACACAAATAAATCCTATTTCAAACATAAGTTTTCAATTATTTTATTTATTCCTTTCATAATTTTGTTTATAATTATATTTAGAGATGATGTAACAATAAGGTAATTAGATATGCTGTTTTAAGAATTTTAAACTCTTTACATACGCCTACAATCTTATTTTCTGTCCTCAAAATTTTTATTAAGTCTTAAAGGGTCTAAGTGGCAATCACCACAATTTTTTTTTATGTAATCTTACACTAGGATTGGACTGCCTACCTTAGTGCTGCTTTCAACAGCGAGTAACCAGCCGCCCCTTGAAGGACCGCACTTTCAATAACCGATGACAAGTAACACAGAGTTACGAATACTATGCAATTGCCGGGCCCAAAGCAAAGGACATGGTGGTTTTGGATATTTATAACAGTGAAAAGACCATTCAACCCTTGCCTTGGTGATCATTTTGGTGGGCAATTTATGGGGCAATAAGTTACGTGGACACGTTCAAACTTGGTTACAGATCACCTACGGTCCTTATAAATATTTCATTTTTTTATATTGAGAAAAATAATACCTCATTTAATATGTATATGCAAAAACTTGATTTAAATTCCAAACACAACAAAAAAATAAAAATTTTAAAATAACATTAGGTGATAATGAACTACCACCATCATATGGGCTTACAAAATTTAAAGTAACATTAGGTGATAATGAACTATCACCATCATATGGGCTTATAAATACTCTATGATAGGCTTGAATTAATCTTTATCATTCACTTATTCTGTACATCTTTATTAAAGCGCCGTTTATCTTTATGAAAAATATTTTTGGTAAAATATAATTAAAAAATATTAAGATAAGAAAAATATTTTGCTTATTTAATATTAAATATAAAGAATTACAAAAAAATTTCCTTATTGTAATAATTTCAAGTATTATTTTTTAAATACAAATATAATTAACTATGCCACTTCTTTATTAGTACGCATATAAATAATATTTTTTTTTGTAAAAAATACTTTCTGATAAAATAAGCAAAGTCTAAGGATTTGTTTGTTTATTATTTTTAAAAATAAAAGCTTCTATTTGACCAACTATTTTTAAAAATTATAATTTTAAATGTGTAACTTAAAAATAAAAAAAATAAGTTGTAGATGTTTTCTTAACTAATTCTTTTATTTTTAAAATTAATTTTATAATTAAATGAAATATTTTCTTATTTACTTATCCAAATATCTTTTATTCTTATTTTCTTTAAATTTAATAATAATTTTTTAAAATAAAAAATTAGAAAATTTTTTTAGAATAGTTTCAAAAAATTAAAAAAAATGAAAAATTTTCCCAATGTACCTAAATCTACTTTAGTATTTAGAACTATAGAAACAAGTTAAATTTCAATTATACATAATACTATATAAATAAATATATAATAAAATTATAATCAAGCAATCTTGCAATGTAAACGAGTCAAGTTGAAATCTAATCTAATCGAAAAATTATCAAATTAAGTTGATCAAATAGTTAAAATGCTCAATTCAAACGTCACCCTTATTATTATTCAAAGGCAAACTTATCATTTCTATTCCGTTAATGCCCTAACGGTCTCAAAGACCTTCCGCCTTTTCATTAATTATAAATTGAAGTTTTCTGATGTCAAGCGGTGTATTTTAAGATGCAATAATGACTTAGGACAGTTTAGGACTGCCGGTGTAAAAGTTTCTTACAAGCATGTGTTAATTTTTGTAGTTAATCAAATTTGAAGCTTTTGTGCTTCGTCTCCGATGATTGAAAATAAATAACTGAGAATGTAAAAGGAAAAGGGATTCATATCAGTATTTTCTTCTTTGAACAAATTTTTTATTAAAAATATAAATTACATATCCAATTGGTATTTATAATCAAGCAAGTTAAATTTAGAAAAAAATTATTAATATATTTAAGTGGTATTTGATATTGACAATGATTAGTTTTTGAAAATTAAAATATTGATCAAGAATTTATAAAATAGAAAGAACATCAATTACATAAAGTGATAAAATACTATTAATAATATTCTAATATTTAAGCTAATAAAGAGTAAGAGAAAATGAAAATATACGAGTCTTAATTAATTAGAGTGATAAAGAATACCTATTTACAGAGGATGGATATAATATTAGGAGATGTGAATGCGGATACATTTGAAATACATTATATGGATTTTTTTATAAAGTTTTTATCTTTTTAATATTTTAAATTTAAATTTTTTGTAAAAAATGTGAAGAATTAGTCATTTTTATTATTAAAAGATTAATTCTTCCATATTATTTGGAAAATTATAGGATTGAAATTGTTGGCCAGGAAATTGTTAAAAAGGGTAAATAGTGGGATATGTGGTTGGCTAATCCTGTGAGTGTATGGCCCGTATGCCATGCTTGAGTGGCATCAATATTTAATGAACCATGGCTTCAGTAGAACATCGCATTGCCGCCGGCGAATCCCCATGGCCTAAAGAAAAAGTGATCATACCGGACATGATAATGAGGCACTAAATTTTACATGGAAAATTTTCAATGCTAATTAATATAGTATTAAAATTTTTTATTCTTTCTATTTTATTTTAAGTGTTTTTATAAAAAATTATTTTCATTTATTTATTATTTCAAGAAATTAAAATTATATTTATTATCTTCTTTGAAATATTATCTTTACAATTTAAATAAATATACTCAACAACTTTATTTATTAAATATTTTTAGTTAATAAATTATAATTTATTTTTTAAATTAAAATTACTTATTATCTTTTAACCTATTTAGGGGGGGGGGACAAAGGAGTATTAGAACGGCTTTGGTTGAAATAACCGCCTAAGCGTTCTTATTGTAAAACATCGCATTATTGCGAATCACCACGGCCTAAAGAAAAAGTGATCGTACCGGATGAGATATCCTTTGAAATTAGAGATTTATTAAAAAAAACTCTTTTTTTATTTTTTAATGTTACTGACCAAGATGAAAAAATGAGGCAGGATTTGTCACACAACAAGGAAAGGGTAAGTGACCACATTTTCATGTCATGTGATATGGACCATTTTGAAAATAAATTGATCCCAAGTTGATGATAATCTTCATTCTTCTCAACCAATAAACATCAATGATATCAACTAATCATGCAAGTTTTATTTTAGTTGCCCCATGCATAATGGATGCGCTAACAAATCAAAATTGGGAACCATTTTGCCAAAATCAAATGAAAATGTAGTTTGAACTACTCTCCAAATAATCATACTTCTTTAAGGCTTATATTTCTTTTTTAATTTCATGTCACGTGTATAATATATTTGACATTTGCTAATCTTGCATTAAGTTGCCAACTAATTATGTTATTGTATTATGTGCTTAGATAAGATAAGATAAGATGGGTGGGTGACATATTGCTAGCTATTCTATATGACAATGATTGAATATTTGTTAGAAATTATGGGTGTGTTTATTTCGATAAAAAATATCATAAAAATATAATTATAAATTGTTTAGTTGATAAAAAATGTTCTATATAATTTTTTTCAAATAGAGATGTTTGGTAATAGACTTTATTATTATAACTTTAAGTACCATACTTTTTAATAATAAAATATAAAAATAATATATTACTCATTCATTTATAAAGAATATATAAAATTTTCCAATAAAAAATATTTTCCGAAGAATAAAGGTACCCTAAAATGCTAAATTCAGTTCAAGAACCGGACGTAGCCAATCACACCCATTTAATTGTCTAAATCAATTCTAAACATGGGCTAATCTTTAGTAATACTAAAATGCAAGCGAAAATTAAAAATCAGTGTAGCGCTAGAGGCCTTTCATTTACAAAAGTAAATCTTGCTTAAAAATATAAACCCATTCTTTTAAAAGGAAGTGATTTTAGGATATTTTAAGAACTACATCTCTACACCAATAATTGATTAATTTAATAAAAACATTCTAAATTTTGAAGTGTTGTAAAGTTTAATCCTAAAATATGTTTTTATTGAAGTGAGTTTATCGTCTATCACACTCGCTTGAAAGAAAAAGTAATTTGACATCTAGTTAAAAAAATGTATGAGGGTACTCCCAAGGTATCCTTCTATCATTTTCTTATTAGTTATAAAAGAATTTATTTATATTGAATGTCAGATTCATACAGTGTTCGCTCAATGATTAAAGTTTGAGCATAAAATGTATAAAACATGATTTATATGTTTCTTCTCTGAAGTCTACACAAAACTAAGTATAAAATTTAACTTTGAGAAATTTCTTCATGTATGATTTCAATTAAATTAATATGAGTAGCTTACTTTTAACTAATTTCTTTAAAAAAAAATAGATAAATTAAAACACAAATAAGTTAGGTCAAATATATATGACTAGACATTTAGAGAGAGAGAGAGAGAGAGAAGAGAGAAGATGTTGCAATCATGTGACATGACAATAAGATGTGCAAGCAAAAGGGAAGCATGTTACCAATGCAAAGTCAATTTATATGTCATAAAAAATCAACGATCCATGGATGGTGGGAAGAGTGCCTACGACTTCGCGTGTCTGTGGCCACAATTTCTTGCATCTGATTGTGGTACCAAGTTAATACTAACGGTAATAGTAACATGTTGCCCCAAATCATGCATTGCCCTCTTGTTTTCCTTTCAAACATCCGATAGAAAATATATTGATTTTGAACCGATTTTATTTGAATAAAAAATTGAATTTCGAATATAATATTTATTAAACGGAGAAATACATTAATATTATAAGTTTTGGAATGTTTATTCATTCACATCTGATAATTCATTATAAAAAGGGGTAAATTGCAAGTTGATTGACCCTTGAAATGTCATATGAAAGCAGCGGCAGCATGAGTGAGCTCAAATCCCAAATTCATATCTTGGAAATGACATTATCGATGTGGTGGGCAGCAAATCCTTTTCAGTGCAAAACATAGTAAAAGATATATAGTAAGATATTGCCATACTTATATCCACATTCTTTAAGATATTGACATTCATTTTTCACTATGAACCATGAAAACTTGTCATTTTATTAGCTTTTAGTAGATTTCAAGATTCTCGGTGGTGAGGTGCATCTGTTCTTTCCCAGAAACACAAGTAACTTTTCAAATTATTCTCCTCAACAAAGATCGATACTCTGATACTATCATCCACATCAAGCCCCACCCCATTTATTTAAAGGATTGAACAAATTACAAGTAACCTATCATAATAATATTTTCCAATAAATCGAACAGCTTTTTTAAAAACAATTAGTAAAAGAAGGAAGTAATTTATATGATTATTTGTGAATATCATTACTCTAATGAAATATGATATACACAAACAATATTCAGAATTTTCTTAGATATTCCTTTGAAAAAGAACAATTTGTTGAAAAAAAATGTCATCTCACTATACACAATTATCAAATAATTAAATTAATTAGAATATCATAACAAATCAATTAATTTAACTTGAAAAACTTTAAACTCTAAGAAAAAATACGGATGAAAAAGGATTTGCTATATTATCAAATATTACAAGATAATATGTGTGAAAAATTTCAATTATAACCCCATAACTACCTAATCATCATCCTTATATTTTTTTACAAATTTTCACAAAAATTCTCACATAATCCTTATAAACATTAATCTCACATATTTTTTATATTTTAAATATTTGGTTGATATAAATATTTATATCAAAAAATACTTATTTGATTTAAAAACACATTCTTACTCTAATATAAAAACTTAATTTGAGTAAGAAGACAATTCATAATAAGAAATATTAATAATAATTTGAATTTAGATCAAATCTAATAAAACTAATGTAACAATTTAATTTCTTATAAATTTTTCATGAAACTCATAAACATTTTATATTTTAAATATGATTATTTATATTATAATTTTTTTAAGAAAAGTAGCAATGCCATAACCTAAATATTTGTGACTTAATTTTTATGAAAAAACCTAGAAATTTTATATAAAAAATTATAACTTTTTTAATAGTTTTTTAATAGAATTATGCTATTTCTTTCCTAGGGGTATGGAAATGAAACCCAAAGCATACATGCTAGTCTCATTTTCATTTTTCTTGTTGTTACCATTATAATTATAATTGTATATATAGCAAAATATAAGTCAAATTAACTAACGATTAATCTAGAAATTTTAATTTGTGATGATAAATGTAAATATAAATATTGAAAATTATTATGAAAAATAAATATTAATTTTAATATAATGTTATGCTTTTATCTTTCTTTTTACATATGCAAATGAATGAAATTAAAAAAAAATTGTGATCCGAATTTTAAAACAAAATTGTTATAAGTACAAAAAATAAAATTTGAAATTAAGTTTCAAATATTTATTAAATTGAACTTTATAAATTTATTTCATTATCATGTATTTAATGACAACTCTTGATTTATATTTAATACTCAATTTCAATTTTTTTAGTGCACATAGTATTACTAATTATAAATATAAGATATTTACAGTGAACTATGTCACTATAATGCAATAAGTCTAGCGAGTCCGTGTGTTTTTATGTATTATTGTAAGTATAATTTTATTTACTTATATTTATTAAGATAAAAAATATTTTATACATTTATTATTAAATGTGGGAAGTATATTATTGTGCTAACTTTTTTAATTAATTATAAGATATACAGCAACATAAAACTCCTTTATTTATATTGCCTCACAAAAAATTATTTCGACAAAACAAACCATGCATCCTTAATTCATATTCAAGATTAGATGTAGGAATAATATCACAGTTTTATAGGATGTGAAGTTGAAGTAACACATTTTTTTTTGGGTGAAAACATATGAAAGTGAGAGTTGAAAATATTGTAAATGAATTATATAACCTTCTTAAAAGGAATAAGGAAGTTTGAGAAAGAGTCTTAGCTATCTGAAAATTTGTAGAGAAAAGGAAAAAGTATGTCCTTAATAAAAATGGGTCTCATGCAAATAGGATCCCAAAATAGCATCCTTCTAATTGGTTGCCCTTTACAAATAAACCATGCACTTTGAAAGCATAATCTGCTATGCCATCATCCATTATGATTGTGAAGTATCACTGATATTATTCTCTTCTGCTTTATAGGTTGCTCAAAAATTATATACACACATTAGGTTGATGTCGCCTAAAATATAATAATGTTAGTTACAAAATTTATTGTGTAATTTTATATATAATATCACTTTCATATTTATATCCATCCTTGAATGGGATTTTAAGTAACATAATTATGCAATCATTCATTAAAAAATCAGTGAAGATGATCGCATGTAAATTTATCATACAATTAAAGGTAGTAATACCATTTTTGTTTCCAGGAAATATAGAAGTGCTTATATTTTGAACCATTTTATTTAAAGATATCTACAATTAAGAATTTGAATTATTGAACATATATATGTATATATATATCATAATGTTACAATATTACAATTACAAAGACGTTGAAATTGCAATTTGAACTAAATTTGAACGAATTTCTTTAATCATTTGTTAATTTATAAATTCATGTGATTATATTTTGAGATTTTCTTTAATACTCCTACCAATATGATTTCTAGCAATAGTTTTCAATGCTTCAGTTGTATTGTAAAATTTAAAAATAGAGTATTTTGAATGAAATATATAATTATATATGTAATTTCAAGAAAGTTAATAAGATCATACACTTATAGTAAAATATATGTAATTCTACCACCATAAAGTAAAACTTTTATACATATAAGTATAAGAATATATTAAGTAAGAGAAGTATTTTTATATAAGAGATAAGAAGAGTGAGTTATAACTATTAAATTTTATATTAATAGTTAAAATTAAAATATAATTAAAAATTAGATGACAGTCTAAAAATGTCATATAATTATTTTAAAAAATTACATAAATTTATATTTTAATTCTAGACATTTAATATTAGATTTGAAAGCCACAATTTACTCTTCTCACCTCTTAAATCCTAAACTTTAAATCTCTCTCTCTCTCTCTACGAAGGAAGATATTTTGTCCATTTTCTGGCCCTTGTGTGGTGCTCACAGTATCTTTTTTTTTTCCTCAAGAACGAGTTGGTTGACTGCTTTCTGGCTTTAATCATGTGATGAGAGCGCTTCATAAGATATTTAAATGGGGAGGATGTTATTTGCCATATTTCTTGAAACTTTTGGACTTACTCTAAAGATTCTGTTTCAATTTAATTGAAAACAGATTGGTAGGTGGGAATTAGTTCAGCCTAAGAAAGCTATGTTATTAGCATGTAAGAATGTACAATGTTAGTTACATGATATTTTATCAATTTATCCTTTAATACAATAATTGAGAACGAAATTTACATCATCGATAGTAAATAATTTATTGAACCAACTATTTTTTTAAATATAAAAGACAAAGTTCAGGGAACAGCATTTGCCATTCCAACGTTAGCTCTTTAGTATTTTTCCAATTGTAAAATGTTGTACTTAATCACGGCTAAGGGTGAGAAGATCACCGCAGCACTACTAAAATAGTACTATCAGATTAAAAAGATCTTCTAACTTGACCACAGCCTATAAACAAAAGGTTATTTGTAAATTTTAAAATTTAAAAGATTATGTAATATTAAATTATATTTTTAGGACGTATTAATATTTTCCTAGAATAAACAATGTTGCATACACTTTCACCCTTTTTTTTATCTGTTGGTAACTCTCAAACCTGTATACGTAACAAAATTAAAAGTAAAATTGCAAACTTGACTCAAATTATGAATCTTAAATATTATTATATGTATAGTTTCAAAAAAAGTTCTGTATAATTAATAAGATATTGGTTTAATGAAAAGTAACTCATACAAATTTTACTTATTAACGAATATAAATTCGAATTTAGAAGGATCTTCGTTAAGGGGGAAATCCAGAATAATTGCTCCACCTGACCACTATTTTTTTACCAAAGAAAATAAGAGAGCTGTGTATAGTAAAAACTAAAAAGCATGAAACGCAATTTTCACACAAACATATTGCGATGATATAAATGTTAAAAATTCAACGGTAGTCGTTGGAATAATTGAAAGGAAGGTAGATAGGATATTGCATTGTAATGTGGTCCAGCTGAATTTATTTATTTGATTTGCACATTTTCTCATTATTATTCATTTGTATGCTACCACCCAGGACAGGGACTAATTTGTCAACATGGGTAAACGACGATGCGAATGACGAATATTTCTACATTTGAGCATTAAAGAAGGAAGATATAAAATATAAACTAAGCGAATTTTACTCTGAGTCAAAAGTTTCAAAATCCGATTGGAATAATAATTCAAAAGATTAAAATTATTTAATTATATTTATTAAAAATTAAACACTAATTATTAAGTAATTTTTAATTTAATAATTTTAAAATTTATCACATCACTTCAAATTTTAAAATAGCAAAGAATGATAGAAAATACCAATAGACTATATTAAACTGTTATACACTTTTATACTTGTACTGTCTTTGATTATGATACATTCTTGCTTTTTCTTATTCTTCCTTTGGCAGAAAAAGTCAATTTCAATTTTTTAACAAAATATTTTATTTTCTCTGATCATAAACAGGTAAACAAGTAAGCAACTTGGACTACATGGAGTATTCTATGGCCTGCTCGATTGTAAGATGTCTATTGTTTTTTGGTTGAGCTTCTTTTTCTTGTCAGTAATGGTGACAAAGAAGCAGGAATCCAGTGCCTTTTGCTCCCTAAATTGGTCCAACCTGAACCATAGAGAGAGAAAGAGGGTTTGGTAGGGCTAATGGTGGTTGGAGAAGGAGTAAAGAGGAAAACAACTTAAGAAAGGGCAGTATTTATAAATTTAATTCTAGCAATGAATCAAATAAACTTGAGCACTTTGCGCGGAATTCACAAGAAAATCTTGCAGGAACATTTTTGACTCAATGGATAAATAAGCTTACTTCATGTAAAATTAATAGGAAATCCTTGATATACTTCTTTTTTGAAAGTAAATTATACACTCTTTTCTAGTAAATAGTTTTATAAGAAAAAAATATGCAGCGAATAAATTTAGGATAGTAAAAGTAATATGATAATATTATTCAAATTAATATAACTCAGGTTATATTATATGTAAATAAATCAATTGAATTTTATTAATTTAATTATATATGAGAATTTAGATAAGATCATTATAACTCTCTTTTGTTATAGGAAACATGCCATTAACACCTTACTTAGTAGGATTGGGAGAATTTCTTCTTCCAATCACAACTTAATTCAAATTATGTCACATATACATGTATGCAGGAGAGTGTACTCTTTTCCTACAAATGGAAGAGAGTTATGAGCAGAAAACAATTTGGAATTTTTCTTAAATAAAGAAAAGGAAGGGAGCATGTGGGGGCTGATACCTGATAGGCCAGTCTTTCACAGAAAACCAGGGAACAAAGTTCATAGCCATTTTTTCTTCTTCTTTCTGTTAAGAGAGTACACCTCTTTTCAACTGAATATGCAGTCCTACACGTGTAAAAACACATCCTTCCAGCATTCTCTTGTCATTCACAGACTGTATCTTTCACATCATATGCATGAACGAACCAATGAAGTTTGCTGTTTGGTGTGACTTGTGGATTTAAAATCTTCATTCATGTGTTTTTCTTCCGAGCTGTAATCCGCACCCAACCCCACTGGTTTTCTTCCCCTTAGGACATCTGTTTCAGCACAGTGTCTGTAAGTTCCTGAATGTTGAATTAATGAAGATTTTGTTGCTTCTAGTCAGTTTGTGAAAGCTTTGATTTTTACTTGGTATTTGTTGTTTCTTTCTCAATTATTGTTCTGTTGAAAGTGTTCCGTGATTTGTAGTTGTACTAAGTATATTGGTTTCCAATTATTGAATCAACTAGTCGTGAACCGTTTCATTAAAGTGGTCTGTTTTTTTCTTGATCCAATCTTCATGTCTGATTGGAATGTGGGACTCAATAAGCTTCGTAGCTGTTTTCTTACATCTGATTTCAATTGCAGAGCCAAGAAGCAAATATTTGGGTAATGGATGAGAAGGAATTTTCTGGTGTGGAGAAAACTGGGCCTGAAAAGGAAAGTGATAATATGTATCCCATGTATTTTGGTGTTTCTTGTGCATTTTTTGCTCTCCAAGTCCTCTCGAAGTCCTATGTTGAAATTGAAAGGTGGTCAGAAATCCGTCACAATATACTTCAAGGAAGTGCTCAGCTCTTGGGGCTGCTTGTGTGGAAAGTTCAGAAAGTAGGTGAAAATGGAAGAGAAAGCAAAATCCTCAACAAACTCAAAAATGCTGAGAAAGAAGTTCAAGAGTTGAAAAGAATAAGGCATGAGGATGCCAAAGCCAATGAGAAGGTTGTGAGCATTTTTGCTGCACAGGAGCAAAGCTGGTTGAATGAAAGGAGGAAACTCAGGCAGCAAATTGGGGACCTAATGAATGAACTTAGGGTGTTTGATAAAAAGAAGGTTGAAGCTATTTCTGAGTTAAATCAGAAATTGAGGGAAATGGAGTTTTTACTCGAGTCTAGGGATCAGAGTCTGAAAGAGGAGGAGCAAAAGAGGAAGGATCTAGAAGATAAGCTGAAGAAGGCTGAAAATGATGCAGAAGAGTTGAGAGAATCCACTAAGCGGGAAGCACAAGAACATTCTTCTGAGCTTAGGAAGCATAAAACTGCCTTTATTGAGCTTGTGTCGAGCCAGAGGCAGCACGAGGCAGAGATGGGCCGCATTGTTAAGCATTTGGAAGCTACCAGACAGGAGCTTGATTTGGTACTGGAGCAAAAGGAGGAAGCGGAGTTGATGGCTGAGAAGTTATCCATGGATGTTGCAAAACTGCATAAGGATTTGGAACAGAAAGATAAGATTTTGTCAGCAATGATGAGGAAATCTAAGCTGGATACAGCAGAAAAGCAAATGCTTCTGAAGGAAGTTAAGGTGTCAAAGGTTAGAAGGAAACAAGCTGAACAAGAAACAGAAAAATGGAGGGCAGTATCAGAAGGAAGACATGACAGACATTCACTAAGAAGCATGTTGACTAACATAGGTTCAAGAATGGATGCTTTCCCGGGTGCAAGAGGTATGCAGCCTATTCCAGCTGGCACATCACACGTTTCAAAAGAGCCTGAAGAATATTCCCCCTTTTCTGATCATTACTTGCCAGAAAGAAATGGGAACTTGGGTAAGAACAAATTCGTCACATTTATCTCAATGTATTTTTTATGTTACAATTTAAAACTCAACTATTATAGCCTCTATTATTCTAAGCGCTTCTTCCTATATCCCTAGCTATTTCTGCTAATGGTAAGCGTTTGGAAGATTGGGTACGAGCTGAGGCCGAAAAATATGCAACTGTGATTGAACAGAGGCATCACTTGGAGCTAGATGCTTTTGCAGAACAAATGAGAATCAAAGATGAGAAGGTAGAGGCGTTTCGTTGGCAGCTGTGGAGAATGGAATTAGAATCAAAGCAACTGCAGTCCCATATGGAGGGACTGATCAAGGATATCACACAGCTCAGACATGACAAGATGAAATTGGAAACCTTGCTACTGGAGAGAGAAGAAGAATTGACTTCCCTGAAAGATCAATTTGCCTCACAATTGAAGTCATTGAACTGTATGAAAAATAACCTACATGTCCCTTCTCAATCTTCAGAAGTAGCCAAAAATGCCATTTGTTCAAGAGCCATGGTTGTCAAGAGAAAACCAGGTGAAAAAGACAAAGAAATGAAGGAAACTTTGAAAGAGGAAGATTGTGAGAAGGAAAAACAGTTGGTGCCCTGTGATCATGTTAACAATTCTAACTTAACAGTTCAGTCTCCCGAAAATGACTTCAAAGAAGAAGAGGTTGTTCCAAGTGAGAATAGTCCTCTGCAAAAGCATAGCCCAAGCCAGATAGATGTTGATACAACTGAGAAGACAGCATCCACCAACCAGACTTCAAACAAGAAAAACCGTTCCCCATGGAAAATGGATCTTCATGCTCTTGGAGTTTCTTACAAGATCAAGAGGCTAAAGCAGCAACTTGTTTTGGTTGAAAGGTTGACAGGAAAGCAAGCTAATGATGAAGATGCAGAAATTAGTAGTGATAGCAAAGTTGGTATAAAGGCTTATCTTTCCATAACATCTTTGCTGAATAAACAAGTAGGGAGGTATCAATCACTTCAAGAGAAGACTGATGATCTTTGCAAAAGAATGGTAAGCATCATATCTAACTCAAGTTTTATTGGTTTAACAGTTCAATTAAGTTTTGACATTTGATTCCTTAAACTTGAAATATCTGTTTACCAATTCACAAAATTTTTTAAGGATGCAAATCATCTGCATCTTTTGATGCTCGGAATTGATCTTCATCTTAAATTTTAAAATTTAAATCATTCATGTTCTGAGAGCATTGATCTGTTGAAGTGCAAACTACGGTAGCATTAGCAAACTTTCCCGCTTTTAAATACTCATAATTGAATTTAAAAATGAGGAAAAATTATTCATTTACTTATTATCTACATTCCAATCAGTCTTCCTGCATTATGAAGTTCAGCCATTACTAATCTAATCATGTCACATTATTCCAGCATGGTGATGATCTATATGCAAATCACGGGGATATGAATACTGCAAGAAAGAAGGAGAAAACACAAACACTGGAGCACTTTCTAGAAGAAACATTTCAGTTACAGAGATACATAGTTGCAACAGGGCAGAAATTGATCGAAATTCAATCCAAGATTGTTTCTGGGTTTGTTGGGGTGGCAGAGGAGATGGAGAAAAGTGCAGGCATTGACATGAAGCGCTTTGCTGATAGCATTAGGACTCTTTTCCAAGAAGTTCAAAGAGGTTTAGAAGTTAGGACAGCTAGAATTATAGGTGACCTTGAGGGAACTCTTGCTTGTGAAGGAATGATACAGTTGAAGAGGTAAAAATTGGAACTTGAGCAGGGCCTTATGTCCTTCATTATGTTCATCTGTCTATAACTATTTCTGTAATCAACAACTTCAATCTGTATAGTAATCACAGAAAAGTTTCTAATAGAATTGAAATTTACAGGATTTTTACCTCATTTGAATCTTTTAATTTCTGTGGTATAAATTTATAAAGGAGAAATATAAGAGATTTATTTAGGTCTCTGTATAGAAGTTGTGTCTTTCTATATGAACATATCATGTTTTCCTTGCCAATGGTGCTGTAACATTCAATATTGTGTTCGAGGTTTTTCCCCCTCATGTCCTGAATTCCAACCCAAAATTTTCAATCTAAAACCTTACATGTCCTAGCTTACAATTTATGCTATCACTATTAAAATTAAAAAAATTCTTGAATTCCTGTGGAAATATTATACCTTGAATTAAATATTTTACAATGAAAAAGTATTCTTATAATAACATTTAAAGAGTTAGTTAATGTTAGTTATTTTTATTCTCTTTTTTTAAAAAAAAAAATTAGTAGAAGTTGACATTATAGGAAATTACTGGTATATTGAATAATGTTTTTCGTTGAATTGATTCAACTCATAGATCAATAAAAATATGTCAAGTGAGAATAAACATCCCACCACCAAGAAGAAAAAGGGAAGAACATGAATTAATAATTGCCCATAGCAACTCTTTCTAACCACTATTGCTTCCCACAACTTTCATAAAACGACAAATAAATCAAATTAATCAAGAAGATGAGTTCAGTTGTGTCTAAAAATGATTTTGAGTGTTTTGTATATCAACTTTTAAACCCCACTTTTGATTATATATTTGGAAAGTTGAAATCCTTATAATTTTTTGTGGACAGTGATACTTGCAAAGAGGAAGAAAAGCAATAACAACTTTTTCTTTTGATCCAACATTTTATGGGGTTGTAACTTAATGTTATTTGATGGTGCAGCAAGCTCTCTTTCGTCTCTCATGGGTTTGTCTGTCCTTGAGGGGGCCATACCATGTTAGTGAACCAGCTTTCTTTTTCGCCATTTGACCCCGCAAATCATAAGGATATAAGGCTTTGTTTGAATGCTGAAGAAATAAGCAAAGATAGAAAATAAGTAGAAAATAACAAGGGAAGAAAGAAAATAGAGAAAAATATATTTTCTTTTATTGTGTTTGGTCGAGAAGAAAATAGAAAAGAAAGAAAATAAAAGAGAAATAATTTATTATTAGTTGGTTGAATAGAAAAATGAGTAAAAAGAAAAGTTAATGTGTTCAAATTACAATAATATCATTCAATCATAACAGTATAAAACTCTTCCATTAGTATTAATTTCTTCCTTATATTTTGAAGATTGTGACATCTTCATTTACAAAAATAAAAATGCCTTTACTATTATGTGTAAATAATAATTGTTTTACAATTAATAAATATTTACAGAACAAATTTATTTATTAAGTAGTATTTATTATTGAAAATAATAATTGCCAGTGAAATTAATTAAATAAATTAGATAAAATAATAAGATTTAAATTTGATTCATTATTAGTATAAAATATTTTATCTTAGAAGATAATATATCATTAAAAAATTAAAGTAATTAAAAAATTGTATTGATAAAAAAATTTTAGCATTTTTTAAACAATGTGATAATACAACGTGATAATGATTTTTAAATAATGTGGCAATACATAAATAGATATAGTGCAAAATTTGTATACATTAACAGTGGATTAAATTTAAATCCAAAGTAGTAACATTGCTAAATTAAAAGATGCTGCACTTCACCCTTTTTTAGTATTGTTTTAAAAAAAATATCTATTTATATATCATTTTAGAAAATTAATATGACATTTATTATTTTCTTGCAAGTACTACTCATACTAACTTAATTAATGCTTAACAATTTTATATATTAGCTATTTTTAAAGGGTATACTAGCAAATCACAATTTTTTTTAAATTGAAGTTATTTTTATATATTTACCTTAAATAATATTTTAAACATTGTAAAAAATAAAGGGAATAAATATTACAATTTAAATTTAACTCACCAATAATATAAATTATTTTTATACAATCATCCACCTATATATTACCATGTTAATAAAAAATTGTTAAAAACATTTTTACTATGATCCAAATCTTTTAATAACATTTTCTTTTGATTTATTGATAGTTAAAATATTTTATATTTATGATGGATCAAATTTAAACTTCAAATATTATTGAGAATATATATTAGTTATTATTCAAATCAATAAAATAAGTTACTTTAAATTAATATAATTACTAGAAGAAAAGGTAACAGTTAGGATAGAGTAGATTTTATTGAACTTAATAAAAGAAGTGATAATAATAATCATTAAAACATAATAAAATTCTCTCGAGTTCTAACCACATGGTATATAACAAATATTTCTAAAAATAGGGGTAAAATTGGAAGAATATTTTATTATCTCCTATCAATACATTTTATCTTCCATATTCTCTCCGGAGAGAATAGAAATTATGTGAGACCCACTTTAAATTTTTACTCAAATTTCTACCTCCCCTATTTTCATCCCATCATCCAAGCAAGTGTAATCTTATTTTCTCCGTTTTTTTTTTCCTTTCTCCAATTTCTCTCTTTCTTAATTTCTACCATCCAAACAATGGGTAAAGAAAGCATAATAGCCGGAGAAGAACATCAAAACTTTAAGGATGAGACTCTGTGACCTAACTGCAAATCAAATTTACCGTTTCATAAACTGACAACTCAGTGTAACTTGCTTTTACCTTTATTGGGCCGCCACAATCGCTGTTGCATCTTAAAATTATCATAGTGGGCTCCAAAAGCGCACAACTTTCTTAAAAACGAAGAATCCAATCTTCATCACATGGGAAGTAATCACAAAAAACATATAGTTTTTTAAGTCCAATCCATGAAATTTTTGTTGTATGTAATAGTTCTAAACAAAAATAGGCCCTATATATCGGGCCATGTCCTCTTTTCTAACGCCCATGGATGTTGCAAAAAAAAATATGTTTGACACATCACCACATCACTATATTTCTGACGTCTGAAGGTTAGAAATGAGGTGAATTCTAAGGTGTTATGAGAGTTTGGTACTCGGAGTAATGTGATAAAATATAAGTTATTAGATGAGATTATTAAATCATTTCCAAAATTTTTGTAATTTTATCTAGTAGCCTGTATTTTGCCATACCATCCCAGGTAGAGGTGACAATTTTTGATACAACACAAGTTAAGCTCATTTAACATGTTATATAATATATAAATTTATTAATTATTAATTTATATAAAATAAAAAATTAATAAAAATGAGTTGATAAACAGGTTCGGATTGGATTAAATGGATTGTGTTATTATTTTATAAACATATTATGTATATTCGGATTAGATGGGTCGTGTTAGGTCAACCCGTTTATTAAATAGGTCGTGTTCGGATTGAACATAAACAGATTTGGGTTATGCTCCAACCTGATTCGACCTCGACCCATGAATCCGCATTGCCACCCCTAACCCAGGTATTAAACTTCTAGAGATAACTTAGCAAGCATATGCCGGAAACTTTTTACGTCATTTCAGAAATTGAAAAAAATTTGCAACAAGCCAAGTACCGACGTCAGCTAGGCGTTGGAAATCTGTCGGAAACACAGTTGATTTCTGATGGATTTTTTATGTTTTTGGATGTTGGAAATCCGCGTTTTTGTTGTAGGCTCATACTACTATATTTTGTTCGAGTATAGGAATGAATATAATCATAGTTTTTGTCAGTAATGTAATTTACATCTGTGCATCAAACATATACATTTAACTCAGATGTCATATTGGTTTATTTGAGTGCAATAAAATAAAGTGTTATGGCAAAAAATAAATAAATAAATAAAGTGTTAACTTTGTAACAACTTGTTAAATATATAGAAAGATTAAAATAAATCAGTCGGTTTCCTGTTACTAGATTATGTTACACATCTATGTTTCGAACAGACTATGAATTTTCATCATCTTGGACTTTATGTCCGACCCTGTGATCTTAAAGGTTGTGCCATCTTAAGTCAATGTAGCGATAGAAATAATTAACTTTTTAAACGGTTAAGCTTTTTATAATATTACACCCTTTATTTCATATAAAAATTTTGCTATATCGCTATTTTAATATTCTGTTATTGTCCAAAAGTTGACTTATTGATCAAGTTAAATACGTGCTATCTTCTAGCTAAGCTGAGAATAATCTTATCCAACATTGTTGACCGTTTCCAAGAAAAGTTATGAGAAACAATGTGAAAAATTGATGGGTGAATAGCACAGAAGAACGAGTTTATTACACAAAGAAGACTGAATACAGGAAGGTTCCTTATTTTTGCAAGCCAACAAAATCTAAAGTCTACTAACACAAATAGAAAACTTTTACCCTTCGTTTTCAATAAAAAAAGAAAAGAACTCATTTCATTCTAAAATTGAATTCATGCATAAAGTTATCCTTGAATTCAATGTTAAATGTGATAAATTCTAATTCTTTCTATAATTTCAAACTTAGGGTTACATAAAGGAAATATATCATACATATATATACTAAAAGAGCGTATAAGAATATCTCATTAGACATTATGCTCCCCGACATTAGATTCATTTTCTTCATCCACAGCATCAGTCTCACCAGAAGTAGGAAACTAAGTTGTTATGATCTCTCTGGCTTGAAGGATGACCTGATGGAGCCATTGTAGATTTTCTTGAACTGACTTGATCAATGCTCCCACCATAAGAAGACCCCATATGATTAATGCAAAAAGCCCCAGCAATGGTAGCAACATCATCAGATGCAGCACAACAACAAGAATTCCAGCTAATAGGGTGAATCTCCGGATGATTTTGATCAATCTGGAGTAATTCAGAGTTCCAAGCTTGTATTCAGCCATCAAACCCACTCCATACATGACCACAGAAACATAAATGGCTACCTTGATATTGGCTACCATGATATTTCCATGCCCAACAAATGATAGCGTAGTTTTAGATTGATCTTGAGAAAGCACGTAAGGGCCGAATGTAGCGATAAGAAATATTATGACCCCATGCAATTGTGACCGCGAATTCATTTCTTCCCTGTTGGATCTGCAGTAGAAAGAGAAAGAAAAATTAGCATTTAATAAGGAAAAAAGGTATAAATGTAAAACTGTAATTTTTTTAAAGTCTAAATAATTGAGCATGGCTAGTAATTAGCACTTATAGCTTATTTAGTTGGATGAAATGAAGTGATACTATAGGGATAAAAGTAATAGAATATGAATGAGATGAAACTACTATTCCATATTTTTGTTTGTTACTACTATGAAGAATAGGACGGTCATTTTAAAAGGATTTATGTTTGATAATATCTTTATGACAAAAGCAATAAATATCTATTATTTAATAATATAAATTGATATTTTATTAAATAAATTAATATCAAAAAAATATTTATGAGATAAATAATAAAAAGCTATTATATTTTAAATGTTATCATCAAAATTTTAATTACAAAAAAATTTTATACTCAAACCATAAAAATTATAATTCATTAGATTTTTTTCATATTAAATCATTTTATAATAATTAACACAAAAACATCTTATTTTAAATTTTATTATTAAAACTACAATTAGGAAAAATTACTACAGTAAAAGTTTTTATTATAATACGCTTCAACCTTCCCTTTTCAAACTTAGACACCGTACATGCAAATTAATTAACATGACTCTATTTATTTTGATAGAAAATAATTTATATATTCAAAATTAAATATAAGCAGCTCAGTAGAGTAAGATAACTTTTTTTAAAAAAAAAATTATTTTTCTTTGCTATTATAATTTTATATATCATTTTTTTAATCATAAGATATATATACATATAGTATGCTCATTCATTTATATACAAGAACACATTTTCCTGTAGAAAATATCTTATGAAATGTAAAGGGAGCCTTTTCTGACATTTCAACTTATATATATATATATATATATATAAGAAAAGCCATATTAATCAAACGAAAAGATGATAAGGAGGCTAAAGTGGACTCTCAAATAATGCATGTAACGAAAGGAAAAGAGAGCATCCATTTTCTATATTAAAATGAGAATTAACAATGATATAGGTTTAGTTGTGTTAAATTGTACTTAAGATGGGAAATAATGTAAAATCAATGATGACTTTGATTAATGAATCCGAAAATGATGTAAAGTATTTGATTAGGTCTAAAATGATGATTATATTGAAATTAGTATTTTTTTTTAGATATTTAGCGTATGCGAATGTTTTGTTCTTAAGAGCTTTGCTTTCAGTGAGAAGCCAGAAAAGTTGTTTAGCGGAGTCAATTTATAAATGGTTATTTATGAAAAGAAAATACCACAAAAAAAATTTATAGAATACAAACATAAAGAGTTTAATTGTATTATAATGTCATCGATAAATTTTATATTTAAAAGTACTTAATGATAGTATCATTAATAATATAAATAAGTTTGATTCTCAATGCGTTATAACTAAACAATTATTCATTTATTTATAATCCATCAAATTACTTGAATGACTTTTTATGAGATTAATGGCATAAAAACCTCTTTCTGCCACTGCAAATCTGATAACCATAAAGAAATATTAATTAATTAATAATGGGTTCATCCATAATTGTTAACTTTTTCCTTTTTTTTTTTTGTAAAACTACTAATTCTTTTCAACGAATAAAATCACTCATATGTATGTATATCAATAATTAATGTAATCTTCAAATTGATTATGAAAAAATAAAAGCTTTGCAACTTATAGTTGAAGTAGATAAAATTAAAGCAAAAAAAATTAAGAAGCTTTTACTTATTAAAAACATAAAATGAATTACCATATAAAATATTGAATTCAAGCAAGTAATAAAAAAAAGTAATTTATTGATCTTCATATTAAAATGATTGTTAACTTTCCGAAGTAATATATTAATTATCATACAAAATATTTCACTACATCTTCCTCTATATATATATATATAGGTTCTCTACATTAAACTTTTGAAGTAATCATAATTAAAGTTTTCCCTCTCTTAAATAAATCTTATTCTAGAAGGGTCAAAAGAAATTTTCCTGCCATCAGCTATGTATTATATATGGTGTTTGTTTTTATTTAGCAAAGATC
Source organism: Sindora glabra (assembly GCA_020226215.1). NCBI lineage: Eukaryota > Viridiplantae > Streptophyta > Magnoliopsida > Fabales > Fabaceae > Sindora > Sindora glabra. Next base: position 106,005,797 of record CM035227.1, on the reverse strand, counting down.
CCTTCCAATTAAATTGTCTCCATATATAAGATGTGCAATAAGATGTGTTAATTCATCTATACTCCGAAGAAGAAATGGATCTGCCACTGAGGGCCAGCTCAGCTTGGCCATCCAAGGTAGCGCGGCATCTAGGAGGAAGTTCTATCCCCCCTCCAGCAACACTCCCTCCCCAATTTAAAATTTACTTGCACTAAAAAAAAATAAAGAAATGGATCCATTGGTTGGCATGAAAAATGAGAACGCATCAATTAAAAGTAACAAGTATGAATGAATCATTGGGTAAATCACAATATAAATTCCAACAGTACAATTTGGGATTGTTACTGACGTTAATAATCCCAAATGAAGATCCCCTCCTTTTGCTATAGAAAATGATTCATTTTTCTATCTCAACCATGTATTCTTGTAAAACTCATAATAGAAGTGTGGTCTTCAACTTTTCTTCCTACAGGTGCGCGACCGTGGACAGTACAATTTTCGACCAAGGCCTGGTAGGACGGTGGTGGCAGTGGTGAAACAAGGACACTGGTGACGGCGGCCGGAGAGGATTGAGGATTCGACCACAAGAATTTCTCATTTTCTTTCTCCTTCACAGTTTTGTCAAAAGAAAAAAGAAAAAAAAAGGCTGACAAACTTATTTGAGGTTGAAGCTGAGAAATGGGGGGGGGGGGAGAGGTAAAATGGAAAAAGAAAGACCGAGGTGACGGCAGATTGCTGGCGTGGCAAAATATAGGACGTAGATCACAAGAATGCATGGTTGAGATCTCATAAAACGACTTCCATCTTCTGCAAGAAAAGCAGATGATGATCGTCATCCCTTTTCTTCCTTTGTTCACCAAAAAGATGTACTTTTTTTGACATTCCCAAAGACGGTAGGATGTAAAATATATGCTACACCTTTCTGCGAGCCCGATTGGAGACGGAGGCATAGGATTCCTTTGTTTACTGATGAGTGAGAGAGAGAGAGAGAGCCTAAGCACGGAAGCTTGAGCCCAAGTGTTGCTGATGTGAATGGAATGAGGAGAGAGAACAAGTGTTTAGGGTTTACAGATTTGAGAGAAAGAGAGAGAGGGAGAGAGCCTAGGCCAAGAAGCTTGGGCCCAACCGCGAATTGCGAGGGGGGGGCGGGGGAGTTGGGCTCTATTTATAGGAGCTGCGCTCCCACTGTTCCCATTTTTTTCTATTTGAATTTCCACTGAAGATCGATGCTGCTCATATATTTTTCTTTTCATTAAAAAAAATGGATTGGATTCTTTTTAAATGTAAGATTCTAATTTAGATAGTAAGGTGTAATATTGCAATAAAATTAAGAGTTCATAATTTGGTAATAAATAATAGTAAATTAAAAAATATTTATAAAATTTATGACTAGTTACGTTTTTATTAATTTCTTCATTAAAAGTTGTGATGCTTATTTTGTTGTTTAAATTGCATCTATGACATCGATTGGTGGCGGTTCCTTCTAACTAGATTTATAATATTTTTATATTTATTATTTACTAATAAGAGTAAATAAATAAATAAAATAAAAAAATTAAGGCCCGATAGACGTTTTAGCAGGAAAAACCAAAAAACCAAATTTGGCCAAGAAAACCTTCTATGGAAGACTTGAATGTGAGCTGAAGAGGGAGATGGAAACCCGCCGAACAGGCGAACAGACGGAGATAATACTTTGTGAAGGAGGGTGTCTGAAGCAATCAGAACGATTTGAAGGGTCCAAGTTGCAAGGGGCAAAAAGTTGTCAGAAATCCGGCTATTGGTTATTAAAATATTATTAATACGATATTTTTTTAATTTAGTTATTATTTTATTAAAATAAAAATTGTTTTGTATAATTAAATTTATGATAGGTAAATTTACAATTATATAAAATTTAATATTATGACATAAGTCTAAATAATTTCTAAACTTATTTTCTTATGCACATATGTACATAAAAAAAATAATTAATAGCTAAATAGTATCTAAAAATTTAACAAAAAAAAAATTATATACAAGTCCAAAACTATAGTAAAAACTTCAGCCCAAAACAAAATTAATTAGTTATTTAAATTAAATAAGTAATAAATAATCAAAATATATTTAATTCTAAAAAAATACTTAAAAAATCTAATTTGAAGTAGAGCGTAGAAACACAATTATCATCTTCATGTAATCAAGCTTGCAACTCGAGTCAGCGCGACTCGATCATAGACTTGGATGTCCTAAGGCCCAAATTATGCAATTTTTTACATTTTTCAAAACATTTTTCACATATATTCCTCCCTTAATACATTTGTATTTAACAAAAATATTTTCAGAAAAATACATTTAAAAACTAGTTCATTAAATGCCAATTTTTCAAAAAAAATCATTGATAGCTTTGGCAAATTTGAATCGAAAAATTTGACAAAAATTAACCATTTTGTTTTTAGATGTATCATATTTTAATGAAAAACAATTTCTCATTAAAGTTCTAGCCAAAAATTTTTCCTTTTGAAAAATAGCAATATTTCAATTTTGACATGGTCCTGAGTGCCCTTTTTTTTTGTTAAGTATAGATTTCTAGAAAATTTTTTAGGAAATCAATTGTTAAAACAATTAACAAATTTTATAAAAAAATTCTAAAAAATTTTTGGAAAATTTTCTAACATTCATGATCAAACAGTGATGATACTAATGGATCTAAAAATTTCAAACCATATCTTTAACCAAATAATATATATGTGTATATGTGTACGTGGGTGCACATCTATGATTGCATCATAATTTGCAAAAAAAAATTATATTTGAGTATAAATTATAATATTTCACGCTAAAAAAAATCATCTAGAAGACACATATAGAAAGCAAATATGGATGAATCATATATATAAAATTTTCCTCATATACAATTTGTATAACATTTATAAGGAATAAAAAATGATACATATATAAGTACAAAATAAATAGTATGAGTATTATGAAATTATTTTTTAGATTCATAATAATTTTCATTGAGGATAATTCATCACAAAGTATAATATTATTTAAAAAATAAAATTTGATTTCTAAATTTGTATAATAATATATTCAATTCACATAATTCATTGGCTTTGATATCAATTGTTGAAATAAAAAATTTTATAAGAATAATAATTCTAATTGAATCATGTGAAAGGATAATATTAAAACATAGATAGAATAAATTGGTAATTACTTGATGAATCCATTTTGTGATGAATATTGTGTATGAATCTCTTGTAGATCATAAGCTACTCATGATTGATCTTGATTACAGACTCTGATAAAGATTTATTTCTCTTATCAGCCCTAAATGAGTATTTGATTTAGAGAGATATTTTGACACCAATAGAAAGTTATTAAAATCAATCTTAGGATTTAGAAGTAAGTCGACCCATTGCTAATAACAATCTGTTACCATGCAATTGGGTTAGATTGTCATTGAGTTTAAACTACACATCATTTTAATATTGGATTAAACTTTTTATATCTTATTTTATTATTGAATTAATAAGTTTATAATAGAAAACCTAACAATACAAATATTTAATTAGGAACAAAATTAATAAAAATTCAAATTTATATGGATCAAAATAAATTTTTTAATCTTTATAATTGTGTTTAAACCATATTAATTAAAGATCTTAAAACATCACCACTAACCATGCATAACCCATGTTCGAGAAAAAAAAATCAATGTGCACATGCTTTTTTACCAACAAATAAACCTATATATAAATATTTTTAATTTTAAAATATAATATTTTAATAAATATTTTGAAAAGATAAAATTTATTACTAGTTTTTAATATTTTATTAATACTAACAAAAGGCAATGGAATGCTAGGAAAATGATTTTTGTAGTAAACGTTTTCTCAACGTTTTTAATTTTTAGTTTGCATCAGGAACGTTTTGCCCAAAAACATTTCAGAAAAAAAAAAGGGCAACATTAGATAGCAAAATAGTTTAAAATAGAACAATCCATCATATTCCTACACTTTCGTTAAAAGAAGTGTATTCATGTTCACGTCAGAGGCGAAGTCTCAGGTAATGCCCAAAAAAAATCTGCAAAAAAAAAAACTAAAAAAATTCTTAAGTCTTTTAAAAGTTTCCAAAAAATTTTATATAGACGTAGGCTCTCAAAAAAGTTTAATGAAATTGTATTTTAGCTTTGCGACATTTTATATTAAACTCGGCTTCTAGATCCCGGTTCCTTCTATTCTATAGTACCATAACTGAAAGGATATTAAAGTACTAAGTAATGTGACTTGGTTTAGAAGGAGGGAAATTATGGGTGTATTTAGATATACTTTATTTTTATTGTTTTTTTTTTAAATTTTAATTAAAAAATTATAATTAGAATGTGATTTATATTATAAATAAGAAAATATTTTATTTAATTATAAATTTAACATTTAGAATAAAAATAAATTTAAAAAATTCTCACATTTTAATTTAGGAGACCTCTAAGATTCACTGATATCAGAGTATAGGAGGAAATAGGAATAGTAATGTGAATTTGTTATATTTACAGTAAGAATTTTATATTAATCTTTGGGTATGAACTTGTTTCTAAAAAATTGATAGTGCAACTTAGTAGTGCAAGTTTGTAAAGAGACATAAATCCTGATTAGGACATTATATGAAGGCGTTTAGGTAGTCCCAGTCACCCTTGCTCTCATATGAATAATAAATTAGGGTTAGATAATAAAAAATGAAAAGTTTATATTGAGAATTTAATATTTAGTTCATGTTGTAAGTATAATAAATTCAAATAATTATCTTTATGAAACCTTATGGTTAGATATCAATCCCCTGGAACATTACATATTTATTTTCTCTTGCATATTATTTATTTGCATTAGTATGGCTAATCACTTCTTCTGCTCCTTTTCAAATTAATTTTTACCAAATTCTTCCAAATCGCTTATTAAATCTAGATTAGAATCCAACTCAAATACTATTTTTATAGAAGAAATCAAATTTAAAAATATAAACCAAAGACTTGATGACTGGGAAATTCTAAATATCCCAAATCATGAACTTTATTTAATTGAAAATGAAAAGTTTTTCGCATGACTGATTATGTAATCAAGACTGTTGAACAAACTATTAGGGTAAAACTTAATAATGAGAATTTTATTCTCACATTTGGCCAAGAAGCAAAAAAACTTCAAAAGAAGTATAAATTTATGTATATTAACAATATTCAAATAGTTGTTATTTCTACTCTTTGAAGAGGTTTGGATAATGTTATTCTCCTCTGTTTTCATGATAGAAGGGATATTGATTTAAAAAATTCTCTCTTAGGAGTATTTGAAATTAATTTGTCACAAGGACCAATATATTTTAACTGCTTTCCTAAAATATAATGAATCTTTTCAACAAACCAATTCTCCGAAGTTCTTCTTAGATTTCATGTCAAATTGCATAATTATACTATAAAACTAAGCCAAATACCTATTGTGATTATTTATTGAAGCTATTACAAATTGTACAATTCATTATGATTATTATGCGTAAAATCACTAATAAGGAAAGGAAAAATGATTTTCTTTCAAATTGATGATATAAAAATCAACTTATCTATCTCTAAAGAAACAATCTAAGAAAAATTAAGTTAGCTTGGGGCTTTAAAAAGGTTATAAAACCTTAATAGCTTGTTTGGTTGTGAAGAAAAAAAAGGAGAAGAGAAAAAACAAGTAGAAAATAAGGTAGAAAACACTGTTTAACTCCGTTTGGCTGTAATGGAAAGGAGGGGAGAAGAAAAAAAAATTGAAAATTCCTGTGGGTCCCATTGTCAGATTTTTACCCTAGAAATGAGAAGAAATAAGGAGAAAAAGTGATTAACCTGAGTGTAACACTGTGCAGCAAAGGGGAGGCCATTTTTCATCCACAACAACTCCACGCTTTGCCTTGTGAGGCTGCCGGCATCACTTCGGTAAGCATGCTCTGTCTATTTCTATTGTTCTCCATCTTTCCCAGTTGTGCTTCTTGCTGCTTTGAACTGAAACAACCATGCGATGGTGTTTGGGCGCTAGTCAGCTGATGGAGGCCACTCTACTTTCATTTATGGCCACAGCCTTGCCCAGGCGTTGGAAACAGCTGCAGCTTCATTGTGCCGAGCCTTTGCACCCTACTGCTAAATCGATCTGCAATAAGGAAGGAGGCTTAGAGTAGTTGCTGCTTTAGTTGGTTCTCGGGTCTGGGTGAGGCACTACCAGGTTCGGGCATGGAACCCACCCGGGATCCTGCCTGACCTAGTTTGGCCGGGTCACATAGACCTGGTTCTAAACATTTTTTTTAAAAAAAATTGAAAAAAATTTACATATAAATATATATTTACATATTTTCATGGATTATTTGTATATATATACATGATCAAATAATTAACTAGTAATGGGTTACTTAATTTTAGGTACTTATATGTGTAATTTGATATTTTAGAATTGAAACATATTTCAACAAAAATTCTATTTGTTACAATAAATTTGGGAAAATTTTTTTTCTAAGTTTTGACCATTATTTGTACAAAATATTTGTGACTTGTTTTGAAAGAGGATAAATTTGTCCAATATGGAAATTGCTTTAATTTTTAACATTTATCCTAATTCCTTATTCTTTATAGTAATGATATACAATGTTGAGTATTTATAAGCATAGCAAACCTTGCCTGTCATTCTCATTTACTTAGATTTCGATGTTGTTAATTTATATACGTATAGGTAAGTTTAAAAAATTCAATAAAATAGTAATAATAAGCTATTTAGTTCTAGATTTAATGGTAACTGCATATTTTTTGTTATGGATGGCTTATGTTTGTCATTTTCTTTTATTGTTGCAAATTATCTTACAACCATCCATATCATATTTATTATTAGAAGTGAAAATTTACCTACAGGTACCTGATTAGTATATTTTACTCTAATGCAGTATGCATCATGTTGTGTTACCCATGATTATGTCTATATCAATATATATCCTGTCAGATTAGTAGGGCTGTCAAATAAGCCGCGGTTCGCGAACCGACCCGCGACCCATTTTTTACGGATATGAACCTCTAAATTTTGACCTATTTTTAATGTGGGTAATACGGACCGGCCCGTCACGGACCCGATTCACAATGGACCAACCCGTATCCACGGAGTCCGTGGGTTTTTAGTTAAAACTCGCGGATCGGCTCGTACCCATCATGAGTTTTTGTGGATTTGGACCCTTAAAATTGAATCTATTTTTTAACGCGAGTAATACAGATCGACCCGTCACGGACCCGGTCTATCGTGGACCAGCCCATATCCGTACGGGCTGACCTATTTGACAACCCTACAAATTAGTGCATTAATGTAGTTAAACTGTGTGGTGTTGATATTTAGGAGAGTGTTGCAACTAACATTTGGATTATTGTTTAGGAAAGAGTGAAACTTACTTTGCTTTGGAGTTGTTAACCTATGAAATTTTGTTAAAAATGGCACCTCTTCTATACTTTGATATCTATCCTAAAAATATTTGATTGGTTAGTATGAATTGACTATTTTATGTGCACATCAGGATTAGTAATGGAAGGTGAAAATGACAATGTATTTGATGAGCTGATGGAATTAAAACAATTGATGAACTTTGATGCAATAGAAGAATAGCAAATGCAGTGGTGAATGTGTACTATACAACTTGCATATATCATTATGCATGCCATGCATCTATTAACTATGCAAGTAACACTACTTCGTGCACCTAATCATGTGTTAAATAGTGAGAGAGATCAAATGCGAGAACAATTAATGCGTAATTTGTTGACAACTGATAAATATCATGATGTGATACGAATGAGTCCTCATGCTTTCCTTTCATTGTGTGAGAAATTGAAAGGTACTGGTAGGGTAAGGGATTCTGTACATGCTACAGTAGAAGAGCAAGTGGTGAGATTTTTGCACATTTTGTCACATAATGTCAAGAATAGAATTGTATCATTCTTCTTCCATCAATCGAGGGAGACAATCAGTAGGCATTTTCACAATATTTTATGAGCAGTTATATTATTGGAGAATGAGTACCTGGTGCAACCTTCAGGTTCAAAAGTTCTACCACAGATACTTAACAGCTTAAGATTTTTTCCTTACTTCAGGGTAAGATAACAATTCATATAGATCTGGTTTCTATAGGTATATTAATTGTTCAAGCTTGTTAGTCACTTTTGCATGATAATTGTATAATATGTAAAATACAGGATTGTGTTGGAGCTATAGACGGAACATATGTGTGCATGGAAGTTTCAAATAGAGATGTCCCTCATTTTCAAGGAAGGAAAAACTTCCCGACCACAAATGTGTTAACTGCTTGTACATTTGATATGAAGTTCACTTATATATTAGCTAGTTGGGAAGGAACGACATCAGACTCTAGGATTTTAAAGCATGCCTTAACTAAGAGGGGTGACAAACTTAAGATTCCTAGAGGTAAGTAAACATTTTAATTCAACCAAGCATCATATTCAGTGGTAAAGATCTGCAATTTGTAAATTACATAGTAAGAATGGTATATAGCATGTATTCATAAAAATTCTTTTATTTGTTAGGTAAATATTACTTAGGAAACGCAGGATATCCATTGAAAAGTGATTTACTAACACCGTATAGAGGTGTGCATTACCACTTAAAGGAGTACTCCATGCGTGGTCCGCAAAATGCAAAGGAAATTTTCAATCACCGACACACTTCATTGAGAACGGTCATTAAAAGAGCATTTGGGGTAGTGAAAAAAAGGTTTCCTATCATAAGTAGCAACACAGAACTGCATTATTCATTCGAGACCATGTTCGACATCGTGGTTGTATGTTGTATATTACATAACTTTCTATTAGATATTGATCCCGATGAGGGTTTGATAGAAGAAGTGGATTGTGAGATACTCCAAAGGTTAGCAGATGATCCTACGAACCTCAAAGGAGGATTACAGACAAAGCTTAGTTTTAAGGGATAGTATAGCTACTCAAATGTGGAATGATTACTAAGAGAGTTTATCATAAATATGTTTTGTATGCCATGTAATTTATGTATTTCCTAAAAATTATGAGGATTTTGATGAATTCATGACTTTTAATGTACTGGATTGTTATTTGAATAGTATATAGAATGGTATGACTTTTATACGTGTTTTGTAGAAATGAATATTGCATACTTTTATTGCAAGCCGAGAGTGATGCAATGACGTTGGTGTGTACCATGTTATTATCATGTCACATGTGGCATACATGGCTAAATTTATTTGAATGTAATTAATATACTTGCTTGTGCTAAAGTTATCTACTGATGTTAAAGTATCTTCCAAAATGTGTACGTGCATTCATGTCTAAGAGCCGGAGATTAGAAAAAGGACAAAGTTCCTCCAAAGATAACTTGCGATGGACCCATGAGATGGACACCAGACTTCTAGACACCTTGCTAGAAGAAGTCCATAAAAGGAATAGGTCGGATGGGACCTTCACGTCTTTTGCATACGCCACCATGGTGAAGAAAATGCAGGCAATGGTAGGACCATCATTCCAGAAGCAACATATTAAAAATAGGTTAAAGACACTAAAGTCAGTTTTTCATGAATGTTATGATTTATTCTACATGTGGAGTGGAGTTAGGTGGAATCCTGTAACCCAAATGTTTGAAGCGGAGTCAGAGGTCTAGGAAGAAATTATAAAGGTAATTACATATGTAAATGAAATGGCAATTTACAATGAATTAATTCATTCATTATGTTTTCATTTAATAGGGACTTATTAACCTTTAATTTTTTTTTGATATTACTAACCATTGTTAAATACAAAGGAGAAACTAGAAGCATAGAAGTGGAAAAGAACCCCTATCTAAAACTACGATAAATTAACGAATTTATTTGGAAAGGACAGGGCAACAAGTGTAAGAGCTGAGAGTGCAAGGGACAAAGTGCTTTGATGGGAGAGAGAGAAAATTGACCTTAATGACTGTTTTGATGCTGTTTCAGATTCTGATATCTATTGGGGAAATGAAGGTCAAAACTTTGCAGGTGTACAGGAAACCTATAGTCCTGTATATGGTGGTTCAACTCCATCCCAGGGAAATCATTCACAGGAAACTACATCTTCTAAAGGAACCGAAAGGAAAGCTGCTATGATTGATTTGGTGGAGAGCGGGTATGAGAAAATGCAACTAGGAATAGTGAACTTAACTAATGTGATGTGGGAAGGGGTTGCATTAGGCAAAACACATATCTAGATAGCCAGAAAAGGTTTTGCAATGTTTCAAAGAAAGGGACCTTAACATTATAGCCCTACGGAGGTGTGGAGTGAGCTAGAAAACATAGGAGTGATGCAAGAGCTTCGACTCTAGTGCTAGAATTTCTTGTGTGATGATGAGAATGCCAAGCAAAAATTTTTTGGCATCCTACAGGAAATGTGATAGAGTCTTCTCTACTAACTAATGAAAGAGGCAAGAATCTTCTAAGAACTCCTCAAATGTGTTATGGGCTTATCCAAGTTTGTATGTCACCAATAGAAAGCATTTTTATTTTTATTTTTTTGCTATTCGTAATTGTTACAATACTTGTGAATTTCCATGATTGTGTGTTGTGGAAGTTATATTAGTTGAGGTTAATGAATCACAACTTGACCAGCATTAGTAGCTATAGATAATGGTTCTGGATTCGAGTAGTTCAACATGTCTATAACTATTATCATACTTACATATATAATTACTGTTTAAACTATAATTTTGTTAATTTGTTGAGATGTAGGTCACTAACAGAACTCAATTGCTTCAAGTGTTGTGGAGGACTACTTTGGTTGACCTGTTGTGGCTTGAAACAAATGTTATGTTAGAAAAATGTGTATTATATAATATGAAACCATTTGCAGTTTGGATTATTGTAGTATTTGTCCCCAAGTCTGTATGGATCGTATAAGATTTCTTCGACTAATCTCATGGACACGCACAGCTTTCTTGGATCATCTATGTTCTATATTGGTGGATCCTCCGCATTTTCTATTATATTACGTGCAAAAATTATTTAAGTAATCACATTTTATCTTGAGAGTTGATATGTAGTTGATTAGTTAGTTGCTTTTGTCTACATATTCAACGTTGATAATGCAAGATTTTAATACAATGGATGATGATTATTATATTTACACATTTTATAAGAGAGATATTTTGAGTTAATAACATTCGAGAAATGGAGGACAAAGTTTATAGCTCTTTATTTCACGTGACAGTAAGTTAATTAAATTAACATTGTGCATGATTTTTTATTTTTTTAGTAATTAAATTTGTATATATTAACCAAAAGTTGAATGCTTGGAATTATAATTAAATATTTATTTTAATTGTTATTAATTTAATATTTAAAATTTGAAAGTTAATTTGGTATAATAAATCTTTTTCTATCAATTTCATATCCATTCTAATAAAATTAAACCATTTTATCCATTTTCTTTCTCTCCTATTTTCTCATTTATCCAAACACACCTATTTTCTCATCCATTTTCTTTTCTCCTCTATTTTCTCTTACAACCAAACAATCTAAAAAAAATAACTTCTCTCCTAATTTCCTTCTCTCCTATTTTCTTTCTCTCTTATTTTTTTCCTAACTAAATAAAGCCTAAGAAATTCCTATAAAAAATATCTCGAGAATTGAAATCAAGTCAGATGATTCTACCTTTATTTTTTTTTCAAATCACTAGAAATCTAAGATAGAAGGGATCGACGAGTCATCTTTACAAGTAAATTCCAAACAAATTATTTTTATTTTATTATTATTTTTTAAAAAATCATTTTTAAAAATAAATTATCAAACTATTTTCCTTATTTTTAGAAAATAAAAAAATATTTTTAAAATCGGAATACAAATAAAACTATATCGCCCGTTGATCGGAGACAACATTCTTTTCCTTTGCTAGGTATTGCCGATACTGGATGACAGCTTTTTATATTTTCACTTTTGGTCCAGTACGTTGGCTTCGGTTCCTGCAAAACGGGTCCACCTTCATTCATATTAGTAATTAGTAATTATTATTATTGATTATACAAGTTGAATATAATATGAATCATTGTTGTTATAAAATTTTAGTAGTCATTAATCTGTTTATAATTTAATGCAATTTCAATTATTATCGTGATTAGAAATGTTTTTTTTCCTAATTTGTTGTGAATTAATTAATTAATTGAAAAATATGTTATTAATGTAAATAATTTATTTATTACTTGTAAATGATCAATAGCCAATTTGGGATATAATATGCCGTTATAAACATACCTACCTGAAAAATCTCTATTAGTGTATATTCTTTTCATTGGTATGAAATTTTTGATTTTATAGCTTTTTTATTAAAAGATAAATTATATATAAAGATGCAAATTAATGAGATAATATTACATCATTGGTGAAATCAGAACTTCTTTCTGTTGTAAAATATAATCTTCTATGAAAATTATTAGATTTATTACTAAACAACCATAAAAGTGAAAAGTTGTAACAAAATTTTAGTTACCATGTTTGTAAACATTGTTTTTAGAAAGACAATATTGAAAGGGAGAAATTAAAATATATTATTAATATAGTAATATATTAATATACTTTCAAATTTAATTATATATTAAATTTATTTTTAAATAAAATTTTTAATATGAAATTAATTATTAAATTTAATAATATATTAATATAATATTATATCAATAATATATGACAAAAAATTTTCATACCGAAAAGTTCCTTGTAAGACCATTGAGAATAATAAATCCTTTACTTCCTTATAGCCCGTAATTCCAATACGTGTCGCACTGTCATGCTTTTCCATTACTTTATTTGTTTCTTTGCCTGTCCCTTGCGTGTTTCATTCTGTTTCAATTTTATATTTATTTCTTTGTCTGTCTATTTTTCATTGCGCACTGACATATTATTCCATTTTTTTATTCGTTTTTATGCATGCTCTTTGTTTGGCTACGCACTGAGATTTTTTCTATCGTTTCTATTTGTTTCCGTCCGTGTTATAATGTCAAAATTAATAACTTCAATTTATTTATAAATAAATTTTTTATTTGAATTATATTGAAAAATACATATAATTCAGTAAAAGATAAATTTTGTTAGTACATATCATGATAAATAAAATATTAGAATAGGGTGAAATTTTTAATATAATATGAATTTTAAATCAAATAAAGTGAATTTTAGGAAAACTTTTAATAGAAAAGTTATAATTAAAATTAGAAAGTTAAACAAATAGAAATAAAATGAAACATTCTTTAATTTAAATTTAAATGGAAAATTATTTTCAAAATGAAATCTTATTTCATACAAAGATTAATGGGGATCCACAATTCACATGATCGGAGCACAATTGATGAGCATCTTGACAAGATCCTATACCATTTTATTTTTTAGGTTGAAAACCCAAGTTATAACCTTTAATTGGTGATCCAGTGGCTAAAGATCTTGATTCAATTGATAATGAATGGCAATTTGTATCAGCATTTAAACAAACTTAAAAGTTAACAGGTCCATCTTAATATTTTAAGAATTTAAATTTGATATATTATCAATATAAAATGTTTTATACAATCACTAAACATAAAAATAATACATCATTAAAAAAGTGAAAATAATTAAAGATTTTTACTGATATTAGGAGTGTTATTATAGTTTTTAAATGACATAATAATATAAAAATAAATAATAGTCTAAAATTAATTTATAATATTAGAGTTAAAATTTAAATATACATATATATAAGCACTTTTCACTCCAATAAAACACCCCATATATAATAAGATTCGCGAGTAAAAAACAATCAAAGTTTTCTCATCTTAATGCATAAGTATTAATAACTTGGATAACGTTACCGCAATCAATCAAGAAATAAAAATCTCAACACAAATAGCAATATAATTGCAGCAGGCATAGCACAGTTGTAAGAAGTATTGACATATTATTCTATTTTTGTCTGGCTGTTTCCTACGGAGTTACTATTTGCTTCTTACAACTGTGCTATGCCTGCTGCAACTATATTGCTAAGCTTCTTTTCAAAGCTTTTCCCTACTTCTGATTTCTACTATTCTTCTTCTTCTTCTTCTCTTTCTTCAACGTTGCTTCTTTCTTCTCCTCTTCCTCATTTTTGTCCTCATTTTTGTCGTTCTTCTTTCTTCCATTGTCTCTGCCTCTTCCTCCTTCTCATCTTCATTTCAGCTATTCTTCCTCCTTCCATCGTCTCTCTCAATCTTCCTTTCCATTGAAATGTCAATTTACATCTTCTTTTCTCCTTCCTCCTCGGTCTTCGATTGCTTCTCTCGACCAAATGCTTAATTCACTTACTTCTACCAGTATCATTCAGCTTTTGTCTCCATGCCTTTCTGACGTCCCTCTCCCCTTATTCTCGCCGAGAAATAGGTATATTTTTTAAAATTTAATTTTATAATTTATCATTTTTACATGTTATATTATATTTATATTATATATATATATATATATATATATATATATATATATATATATATATATATATATATATATATATATTGTTGATGTTAGTTGTTAGTGTTAATATTTTTAATTTTTTTAAATGAGTAAATTTGATTGTGCCTATTGTTACAGTATCTTTATTTGTTACTAAACCGTAAAAAGAACAGTTGCGGCCTTCGAAATTTACTTTTATGTACTGTATATTCCTGCAATTGAAAGGATGTTTGTATAGTTGTTCACAATATTTTCTTTCTTTTAATTACTTATTGCATCCAGAGTTTTTCCTGAACTTTATATTTTATTTACCTTTTATCTTTACTCTGTGTGCTTGGATTTCCGGCTGTGGAGGAATTGAAGGGAAGCTTTTTGTGGCTGCTTGCTACATTTCTACTTTCAAATTATTCTTTATGTGTTTTGATAAAAATGGTGCTAAAGTAAGTATGATTTTCACTCTTTCTTTTCATTTAGTTTTAATTGCAGCAATTTTCATGATTTTTTACTCTTTCATCCCTGATTTTTAGTTTCTTCATGATTTTCTATCATTTGCCTTTTGTTTCATGGATTGTATTTTAAATTTTGTCAAGTTCTTATTCATTTGTTGCTTCTTTTCATTTTCGCCATTCTTAATTGTTTTGCATCATTCAAAATGTGTTATGTTATTTTGGCTATTTAGGAATTTTGTGTACTATACTATTTTGCTCTACTATTTTGTATTGATTGGTACTATTTTTGGTGTGTTGGATTCAATAAAAAATTCAAGTTATGGTTAAAGCAGCAAAAAATTAATATTAAGATATAATAAAATTTATATTTATATTACTTAATATATTTATATTACTTAATTAATATATATTTAGTTAAAAATATAGTACTTAAAAATTAATATTAAGATATGAATAAAAATTATATTTATGTTACTTAATATTATTAATGATATTATTATTATTTTAAATAAATTACATTTCATTTAATTAAATTATTTAATATATCATTGTTATATTTTATTCTTGTATTATTTTACACTTTAGTCATTCTTTTTCTTCTATTTAATCAAAGATTAATACAAAAAAGACACAAAAGAAATTTAATAATTAAAACTATACTATGTTATATTTATACTATTTAGTGATAAAGTACATAAGATGCAAATAATATTCCTTATATTTATTTTTATATGTTACATTTTGAAGAAATTTCCTATTTATTTTATTTTTATCACTTTAGAATTCTAATGAAATATTAATATTTTTTTTCCAATTTTATCTTTTTTTATTAATAAATTCTTCATTTTTTTACACTCTCAATCCACTTTGAATTTTATGTATAAAGAATAATTCTGAAAAATTTATTAAAAATAAATAAATAAAATTATTTTTTAATATATGTAAAATTAATTAATTATGACAAATAAAAAGAAATCGAAAGAGCAGAAGAGAGTAAGAAAATAAAGAAAACATAAAATAGAATAGATAATAAATATAATTTTATTAAATAGTAACTAGAATGAGCACAAAAATAAGAAAGATAGTATGTAAATTATTAAATAATATTAGAGTTAAAAATATAATATATAATTTACTAATTTAATTAAATTAATTATATTAATAACTTATATATAATAATTTATAATAAGATAAAATACATAATTATTATTTTTTAAATAATAACATGAATGAGCATAAAAAAGAAGAAAAATAGTAAATGAGTTATAAAATAATATAAGAGTATAAAATATAAATGAGTTGTAAAAAGGTTTAATAGTACTTGTGTTACAAACCTTGAACAAAATCTTATTTGATGTATTTTTAATTTAAATTGGATTTTTTACTTGAAAATTGATAAAAAAAATGAAAAATTAAATAATTTTAAATTTAATTCTTAAATAATTTTATTAATAACTAAAATATTAATTAGCTAATTCAATCAATATATTTTATATTAAACTTTTAAGTTATTTAAATTATTTTGATAATAAAAAATATATATTCTTATTGTAAGAATAATTTCATATAAAAATAATAATATCATACTTATTATAACATTATAAATTTTTGCATGTTTATATTATTAGAAAATATCAAATAGCCGTGCGTAGCACGGGTCATAAGCTAGTTAAATTAGAGTTGCATGCAATGCAACAGGCTAACAGCCCAGCTGGGAGGGGTCATACAGGGACGCCATTGAGCCCACCGCTAGCCCGTAATCACACGTAAGCACACATCTTTTTACCTGGCCTTTGTCTGCTCCAGAAGGCGACGTCCAATGACAAACTCTTTCCTCCAATTACAGTTACACCAACTTTAGGGCATCGCCACGTGCCAGCATGTCTAGGTGTCAATATTTTATTGGGCCACTTGCTCGCACCTGAAAATTTTAAAGATACCGTAACAGTCAACATCTGTAATGATTAACAAGGTCAGAGTCATAAAGTCAATGAATTTGCATTTTTGGTTTGGATGAAAAAAAAATAAGAAAGAACGGAAATTTTAAAATTTTATTTTTTATTTGGATGGAAAAAATAAAAAATATAAAAATAGAATAAATGATTAAAATTTTATAATAATTTTAAATTTTAAATATTTTTAATTTTTCAATTTAAATTTAAATTTTTTTTCTCTCCCTCCTTCCATTTTGCTCCTTTTCTAGACAAAGGGTCAAGTTAAATTCGTTGGCGTAAAGTCCATTACTTGTGCGACTTTGTTGACCTACTCCATCTATAGAAAATACAGCACACTAATTCGCTGTCAATCCACCTTTCCATTAGGCAAGCTTCTTTGAAAATTAAATTAAGGAAGACACCGCAGAATATTATTAATATAGTGATAAATTAATGTATTATTAAACTTTATTATATATTAATTTTATTTTTTAAAATTAAATTTAACATATTATATAATAAATTAATAATTAAATTTCATTACATATTGATACATTATTATATCAATAATATATAATAAAATTTTTCTTAAATTAAAATTGGCAAGCAGTATTTAACAAATTTGATTCCTTCACCCCAAAAAGCAACAACGATGGCCAACCATTAAGCCGCTTGCTTCTATTTATTCATGCTTAAAATTTATATATCACAAAAAAAAAAGAAATAACTAGTGATTTTGCGTCGTTATTCTCTGAATTTTTTTTATTTGACAAGTAAACGTTCACCTATTTTAAAATGGTAGTGGTGCAATTTTATGATTTTTAGGTTATTCTACCACAAAATCATTTTAGATAAAAGTAAAATTGCAAATGCATGGGCCCATGATATGGTTTCCTCGCACTTGCCTTTGAATTGAAACGAGAACAATAATTCCGAGAAAAGAAGAAGCCCCGAAGGCTGACAACCATACCCAGGGGGTAGTTTTAAGCAGCGGCCAGCTCATTCTCCCGATGTTCGACTTTACATTGACTCATTCTTGGTGTCTCTTTTACTCCATCAATTATTTCCTCAAATTTAGAAAAAGAAAAAAATCTCAACCCATTCCGTTCAATTTTGTTTATATCTGATAAAGTCTAATTAAAAATTTTTAAGTAATTATTATTATATTAAAAAAGAAATAACTAATGATTTTGTGTTGTTATTCTCTGAATTTTTTTTATTTGACAAATGAATGTTCACATATTTTAAAATGGTAGAGTTTAAAAAGTATGCAGTTTTATGATTTTTAGGTTATTCTGCGGCAAAATCATTTTAGATAAAAGTAAAATTGCAACTGCATGGGCCGGTCATATGATTTCCCCGCACTTGCTTTTGAATTGAAACAAGAACGATAATTCAGAGAAATGGAAAGTAGAAGCCCCCAAGGTTGACAGTCATACCCAGTGGGTAGTTTCAAGCAGCGGCCAGCTCATTCTCCCGATGTTTACGTTGACTCATACTTAGCGTCTCTTTTACTCCATCAATTATTTCCTCAAATTTTAGAAAAAAAAAATCACTCTCAACAGCCACCATCTACTTACCCAATTATCTATATAAAAAAAAAAAAAAAACTTAAATATTTTGTCTTTTTCTGCTTAATATTATGCTTGCCACATGGCATTCCTCATCCCTCATTTTCCTGCCCAAACCACGCATCAGTTCATTTTTTTCTTAAACTTCTTTTACTTATTATATATGCTAGCTACTAGCGGCTAAATTACCAAATTAATATTTTTTGCGAAATTTATTATCGTTTTATTATTTTTTTGAAATATATTACCGAAATACGTATGGAGGCGAGAGGCGCCATTCGGGATGGCGCCTCATGGGCGGAGGCGCCATCCAAGATAGCGCCTTTGAGGTCTCCGAGGGCGCCATTCAAGGTGGCGCCCTCGGTCCATTTTTTCCTTTTAAAATTAATTAATGTTGATATCATTTGAAAATAAAAATAAATAATATATAATTATAACTGAAAATAAATTTTTGAAAATAAATTATTTATTTTATAATTATATTTGATGTCATATAAAAATATGTTAACTCCACTTTGATATCTAATACATAAATTTATTATAGGAATTAAATAAGAAAGTAGTTAATGATAATAATATAATGAATAAAAATAATAAATATTTAGTAAATAATTAAATATTATTTAAAAAATATAGGATCAATAAAGAATAATTACTTAATTTACATAATGTCTCTCAAGATTTTATGTAATGACAGTTAATTTTTATCAATTTTTGAAATTATAAACTTCTAACGCTTGGAATTATATTATTACAAGTAATTATTTAATATGTTATTACACATAAGTAAATTTATTGAGTATACTAAAATATTCTTTATATACAAAGTTGAAGATTGCTAAAAATGAAAAGAAATATAATGTAATAAATATATTTTTCTTATTTTATATTTATTCCAATAATATGCTTGTCACTTTGTATTTATTTGAATAAGAATTTTTTTATTTTGTGACAGAATGAATGCAAACTGGCGAGGTTGAAGATAGCTAAAAATTTTAAAAATTTTGATTATTTCATTTCAATAATCTTTTAATTTTGTAATGAAATCAGAATTATAACATGAATTAGCTATTTTTTATTTCATTAGAATGATAAAATATTTTGGCAATGGGAGTGAAAAGTACCGATAAATTATTTTTTAAGAAACTATTATTCGTTTCATCGTTCGCTGGAAACACTTTATCGAAATAAGCACAGAAGATACGAGCAGCGATGGAGAGACGCCAAATGACGTGTAAAGGTGCGCTAGACGAAATGGCATCGTTCGCGCTGAAGGGAAGGAACGGCAGGCGATATGGCACTTTTGGCCTATGGCACCCTCGCTCCTCATTTCTAAATTAATTAGCCGGTGACTGTGTTGACTGTGCACCCCAGAGACATGAATTTTTGTGAAAGTATGATAATTAATATTATTTATTTACTTTCACACGATAAATAAAAAAAGAGTAGATAGGTTAAAATAGGCTAATACGTTTATTTTATAAACTATTTTGCGCTTCACCGCAGTTTCGAAACTATTTACCAAATTACGCAGGGCGCCGTTGAAGGCGGCTTTCAACATGGTGCGTTCGCTACAGCGAATTTCGCTGCGCGGGCTGGGAGGTGCTATTTCACCTGACGCCTACCCGACAAACTTAAGTTTATAACTAATGGGGCTGGGAGGCGCCAAGTGACATGGCGCCTCCACAGCCACATTTTATAAATTAATTAAGTTTTATAAATTTATATATTTATTTATATAATTTTAAGGTTATTATTATTTGTAATGAAATTATAATTTTTAAAATTTAATTAATTATATTTTATGATATTATTTATCTATATTAGTCGTAAAAATTAAGATATAATTATAATAAAATTAAAGTTATATAAATAAATATATAAATTTATTAAACTTAATTAATTTATAAAATGGGACTGTGGAGGCGCCATTTCACTTGGCGCCTCCCAGCCCCATAAGTTCTAAACCTAAGTTTGCTGGGTAGGCGCCAGGTGAAATGGCGCCTCCCCAGTGAAATTTGCTACAACGAAGGCGTCATGTTAGAAGGCGCCTTCAGCGCGGCCGATGATGCCAAACAGTCTAGCGCCTTGTGTATTTTAGTAAATAGTTTCAAACTTACGGTAAAATGAAAAATAGTTTATGAAGTAAATGTATCTTGGTATTTTAACCGAGTAGATATTTATAATAGTTGTGAAAGTATGATAATTAGTAATATTAGTTATTATATGTGGAAGATGTCATTATCATCATTTTTTAAATAAAATTAAATATTACAATGATCATCGTGATTTATTGTTATTTGTAATTATTCCTGCGCAAGCAATTAAAAAAGTCGTAGTAATTAGAAGCATCCTAAATGTTGATGTTTGGCAATAAAATAGTAAAGTCATCCTAAATGTTGATGTCTGGCAATAAAGTAGTAAGATAAATGTATACAAATATACAAATATATAAAAAACATAGAAAAGCAAGCTAATGTCTACGCAAGTGATGTCCAGTCCCACATCCAGGATCGGTAATGTGGCGGCCATATCTGCTAACCCTCTGCGCAGGTCCGGGAGTCATATCCCCGGTGTCTGTGTCTGCTCTACCTCGAGCTCCTGCTCTGCCTCTACCCCTGGCTCCCGCTCTGCCTCCACCTCTACCTCTATCTACAAGCTCTGAGTCATCTGTCACCATGCCACCATGCGCTAATCCCTGATCCTGAGTATGCCAATCAAATACAGGACGATATGGCTGTGATGCACCAGCATCATCGGAAGGAAAGGCATGGAATGCAGATGAAACTCCTGGTACATGCGAAAATACCTGGAATGAGGATGGAACACCAGGAGGGGGCTGGTACATCTGGGATGACGATGGCCCAAATAGTGCGGCCGGGAACATGGTGGAGGATAAAGGATCATCAGGTGTAGTAGGATACACATGAGATGGGGCAGTAAGATCAGGTATCATCGTCATGGTCTCCTGGGCAGTCGAAGGTGGAATCTGCTGCACTGTCGGAGCGGACGGAACATCAGCCTACGACGTATGCCGTGGAGCAGTACGACGTCGTCGGCGAGATCGAGGCTGGTCGTGGTCACCCTCCGCAGGATCTGGGATGTGATGGGCCTGGGGAGCTGGCTCCGCATGTGAGTCAATAATGACATGATCAACTTGCTGAATCGCATGAAGGATGGACTCCGTCGCTGACCTAAGCGCATCGAAGGTGAACATAGCCTGCCCCTCGGGGGTAGTGAAGTCCTGTAGTGAGGAAACCTCATCTACCTGTGCAAATTTTTGACATTAAAGTTAGTTATAATACTAATGCATTTAAAGAAAATTAAATACAAAACACTAGCACGCAATCTTACCACAAGGTCTAGCGCTCCCCCGACTAGTGTAATACATCGCTTGGTAACCCGTCTGTACCATGTCATGTAATTGGAACGTGGTCCCAGAACTAGGCGTGTCGTCGGCTCGGCGGTAACGCACAAGTCTCGCCGAATATCCCAGAGTGCAATATACGGCTGATGGCGGATGTGCCACTCCTCATCATGCCGACCGGACAAGTGAAGGCAGTGGACCTCCGCCACCTGCTTCGGTGGCTCTGAAATAGCCTGGCGTAGTCCAAACTGCCACAAAACCCTATCAAGCTGGTGCTACTCGACAATCTGGAAGTGAATGAGCGGCACCACTGCTGTCCAGGTGTCGCTCCCGTCAAAGCAGTACTGAGGCAGTGATGCGGTGACCTCCTCAGTGTATGGGATCCAGACGATCTGGAGTTACAAATGTATCACGTGATTTAAATACGATTGTGGATTGGATAAAGCCTTGAAATTAGTGATTGTAAAAACCCCCTGCGTACCTGGTCAAGTCGAAACTGGTCCAGCACGTATCTGTAATGGGGTAGGCTGTGTGCCGGACTATCCTGGAACGTCTTCTGATAGTGCCACCTGCCAGGTTCAATAACAAAGTTAGGCAACTTCGTAGCAAACTTAATTATAAATGAAAGTTGAAATATTTTCTAACCTGCGCGCTAAGGGGCCAATCCCTGCATCCCCCTCTGGTATGTCTAAAATAGCTATCGCGGGGGCGATAGTGGGAAATCTATCCCAAGCCCAGAGCTGCAGTAGTAGGCAACAACCTCCTATCTCTCTGTAATCCGGTGCGGTGGCCTTGCAGAGCTCTCTGTACAGGTATGCCAGGCAAGCAGACCCCCAACTGTACGTCCCAGCCTCGTGTAGGTGTGCGATCAAGGGTAAGTGCATGAGGTGGACGTATGTGCCGAAATGGTCCGGAAATAACGTCCCACCTATGAGTCGTAAAATGTAAGCTCGGGTGAATCTCTGCACTGTCACCTCATCCGCATCATCTGGAAGATGAGTGAAATGCCTCTCCAACCAACTCATCCTCAGTCGCCCCCCTCGGATGACATTCTCATCCACCGGTAACTGGAGTCCCAAGTACTCCTCTATCAGGCCTCCCCACCCCCACACAGTGGGCCCCGTCACTACTCGACCGTCAATGGGTAGGCCGAGCTGAAAAGCAACATCCTGCAGGGTAATAGTCGTCTCTCCCTGCGGCATGTGAAAGGTGTGCGTCTCCGACCTCCACCTCTCCACAAGAGCACTGATCAACTGGTGGTCGATCGACACAAACTCACACATCGCCAAGCCGTAGAAGCCTGCCTCTCGTAGAAAGGGGACAATCAACTCCGGCGGCGGCTGGTGATGGTAGTGATGAGCTCGTCGAATCCTAAGCATACGATCAGGCTGCAAAAAGAAAAAACAACACCAACTATAATGTATGACAATTCAAAAACAGTTAATACTCGGATTAATTAAGGTGTAGCTATTTCCATACATGGCCTGCCCAAATCGACTGGGATATGTGTGAGGCCTGAGCGGTCAGCAGATAAGGATCGCGTGGTCCAAGATCAACGCGTCGGGACGTGGATGCCATCTGCCACGACAAGCATTGCATAGGAATGAAATTTAAACACTCACAAACTTAAAGATGTTGTCCAATTTAAGCACAGCCTTAAGATATAACTAATATCATAAATAATATCATAAACTGTCTTAAATTTAAGGTGCAATATATATAAATAATATCATAAAATGTCAGATAATAAAAAATTGCACATTACTAGTAATGGGGTAACCCTTATATACATAATGATGTGCAAATTTACAACCGTAAAGAATAAAATATAGTGTGCAAACGCTACACTTATGATATTGGTTAACATACTTTGAAGCATACATGCGAAAGTAAATAGTAAAAATCACGGTGTAGAAGGGCCTTCGTCTTCGTGAAGCAGTGGGCAACGACTACGATTATGTCCTTCCATCTTACAATGACTACATTTTTGCTTCACACCGCCCTCCTGAGGCCAATCCATCTCATTTCTGATTCTGGTCGACTTTGGTCGTCCCCTTGCACGTAATCTTCCATAATTTGGAACTAGGACAGGGAATGATGGTAGGTTATTCCATTGTGACTAATCCCCAATAGGCCACCACTCAGATTTGTAGCAATTGAGCAACGTGTCAAGCCTGTATACAGCATCGACATATGGTTCCCACGATATGTTGATTGAGGTACAAGCAGCAATAATATGAGCGCAGGGATACCTATATTCTTGGAATTGTCCACATTCACATTGCCCTTTGTCTAATAACACCTGGACGACCTTTCCACATGACCCCCTGGCCATATCAGGGCCCTCCACCACCTCAAACCTAGTCCCTTCTCTATTGTAAGCACGAACGTGGTAAGAAGAAGCACGTGACTGGATAGTCGCAAGCTCCTGTCTGAATCTGCTTGCGTACCTGTGTCCTTGTTGTAGGTCAGCGTGCGCTTCTCTTGCCCTTTCCACAAAGTACTTGACACATCTATAGTATGTTTGTTGGACAAGGTCTGTGATTGGCAGCTTCCTTAGTCCTTTGAAGAGGCCATTGATGCACTCTACAATGTTAGTCGTCATATGACCATATCTTCTGCCTTCGTCATAAGCAAGCATCCACTTCTCGTTCGGAATATCGGTCAACTTCTTATGGATCTCCTCATTGACTTTGCTAAGATTGTCCAATCTCTCCATAGCCTTTCCCCAACTGGGCTCGTACGCTGAATAGAAGGAGACAAATAGGTTAACTAAAATGAACTACCAGGTGCACAAATTTATAAATGAAAGGTCCAATAAAGAAATGTCTGTATAACACATACCAATCTTAAGGACAGCTTTCCTCACATTGTCATCCCTGCACTTCTTGCGAACGTTGCTGGCAATGTGTCTGAGACAATACCGGTGATAAGCATAAGGAGGCTGCCATCCCAAGCCTTCGGTGGCTACAGCATCTTTTATCGCTCGGTGCCGATCTGATATCAAGCATATTCCTTGCTTGTTCGTGACATTTACCCGCAATAATGCCAAAAACCAACTCCAATTTTCATAGTTCTCCCTGTCAACAATGACAAAAGCAAGAGGAACGGGGCATTTGTTACCGTCCTGGGTCGCAGCAATCAGTAGCACGCCCCTGAACTTGCCATATAGATGTGTGCCATCAACTTATATGAATTGCTTGCAGTAAGGAAATGCGGCAATGCATGGCTTGAATGCCCAGAAAACTCGGTTGAAAACATGTTTCTGCGGATCAACACGATTATCAGCTGTGACAAATTCTTGGGACTCCAACTTGAACAGCGCCTGGTCACAGCAGCCTAAAATGTCCAACCATTTGGGGAGCACTTCATACGATTTGTCCCAATCACCGTGCACCTTCACAATTGCCTTTTGTTTTGCCTTCCATGCTTTCCTGTACGAAATCTTGTATCCGTACATGCCTTCCACCCTTTCTTGTATAAGCGAGATTGGAACATCTTGCTTCATTTTAATCATCTCCAAGATCAGGGAACTGATATACTCGGAATCTAGAGACCGGTGGTCCTGTGTCAAACTAGCATTAACACATGTGTGGGGCCCTGAAAATCTAGTTATGGTCCAAGTGTTAAAATTCTTCAGTTTCACCACTCTGAGGTGGAAATTGCATTGGTCCCCAAATTTATCACACTTCAATGATAATCTTCTGGTATCTGACTCCTCCACGTAATAACTATGGTGCCTTTTGATGTGGTAATCCTTGGTTGCAGCAATTAAAGCCTCCTTGCAATCGAACTCTTGCCTAACCTGCAAGTCCTCCATGTCGTAATCATAGGTTGGCTTCATTATTTCCGAAAATTCATTTAGCTTCCGTATCGCATCCCAATCAATGTCAGAGAAGACAGCAGCTTGGGAGACACCATATGATGTTTGTGCAGCATTACCACCCCTCACACACCGCGTTGGTACACTGTCTGCATGTGTAGCCGCACGTTCTTCGTCATCTGTGTCATGATCGTCGCTGCTACTGCAGGACACCTCATCGTCTTCAAAACCAGACTCTAGGTGGGCATCCATTAATACGGGATCGACAGATTCTTCTTGTACGACCGGCAAGGCACTTGATGAACCTACCAAGGTTTGGGGTGCATTTACCGGGAAAACACCTGCAACAGATGAGTCCAGCGCAGGAGTATGACTATCAGAAATGTGGAACTCAAATCCACCTGTGTAAGGACGGCCTTCCCCCACCATTAAACAACCAGTGTTAACATAAACCGGTGGATCCACGAGTGGTGCAGTTCTTGGAACTCTTTCATCAAAACCAAGGGTGGCAGCGCGCAATTCGGATGTGATCACGTCCACGTACAATTCCATGACTGTCATCGTCGGATGTTGTTCGTAGCTTGCTATCGCGCATGCCAAGTGTTCATCGTCAGCCAATTCGTATGCCATGTACTGAGCCTCTGTTTGATGCTGTGGAAACCTGTAAACAATCTTCCCCATAGCTTGATCTTCGTGAAGCTTCAGTCGGGCATGAATTCTCTCCCGTAAAACATACATACTGCTGCATCCTCTTAATTTCAATGCCTTTGGGGGAGGTCCATCGTACATTATCCCCTCTGATTCCTTAACAATTGTACCATTTGAATATATAAACGCAATTAAACTTTTCTTCATCTTCTTACTTTTAGCTGCACAATACTCGCTGCACCCCCAAATGGAGAAGTAGTCTCATATACAAATTTTGTTCTCATAAATAAGTATACTAGTATTTAATACTATAATTAAAAATGAACGCGATGTATTACTATTTTGCAAGGTATTCTGTTAATTCAACGAAATAACAGGATTATTTTCTTCGACCAATCTAAGGTTATTTCTTTCCCAAAACTAATATAAAATTTGACTATATAATTTTACCTATGGTTTTGTTTATCTCTTTCAATCATCATTTTTCTTAGTGATTTTCCACAAATTATATTAATTAAATTAGTTAGCCAATCAACTACACTATTTGTCCAATTTTACGACTTTTTTTCTCCGTTCACACCTACTACGAAATAGCAACCAAAAGTATGTACACATTATTATTGCCAATACCTCCATATATATATATATTAATTCTTCCTAAATAAATCAAGGATACCTATATTTTTTTCAGGTACGTTTACTACTTTTCCATTTACAATATGTACTATTTAAATGTAAAAAAGTCCAAATTTGTAATAACAGTATCCTACTTTTTCAAGGCTTTTAGTTACATTCACATTTCCCAGGATCTTTTTTAGTACCTCTCTTATGATACATTAAGATCTCACATGATCCAGTTCTCTAAATATGGCTTTCACTTAGGTCGTAAGACTTATATTAGGACATCCTTCTTTATCTCGTTTGTTATTATTTTAATAGCACAACCTATTACATTACATATAAAGTCCTACGACATTTTCATAAATCATAACTTCACATCTTAAATCATAATTTCACATAATAAATCATAACAATCAATATAAAATAAATAATTCTATATTATTAATATCATAATATTCTAAATAAATTTCTCTACCGATATAAAAAATATTTTCACTGTGACTATATAAAAATTATAGTATAAGCATAAAATTCCTAAAAATACTAACCGGTAAGTATTCGGAGAAGCAAACAGAAAAAAGCCTCTGCATGAAAGAAAATTTTGTTAGATCATTTAATAATTTCAATCTCTAAGTAAAATTTATTAGATGTTATTATATCAATTATAAAATTATGCAACAATCACGCTAAATTAAATTTATTTTGTAGGATAATATATTAAAGGAATAAAAATAACAATATATATAAAATTTTATTGATGTATATTCAATTTAAAATATATTGTTCGAATTTTTATATCAATAAAATATTAATAAATTTTAAAAAATAATTAATTTTTATTCCTAACTTATCTCATTAAAACTAAAATATATAGTTAGTTATTTCAATCAGCGTTTTTCATAACATGAATTTCTAAAAAAAAATATATTTCATCATTAAAAATAACTTGACGCATAAAAAATATGATATTATATAAAATTAATATTATTCAATATTTTCTATTTTAACTTTTAATACAATGATTGAAGAAATAAAAAAGAAAATCATCTGCAAGATACATGAAATGAAAAACAAATTATGTACGGACTGTAAACCCTCCGAGAACTTTCAGTTGATGTATTTTAAATTTAAAATATACTATTCAAAAAATATCATTAACAAAAACTTAAAATATTGTCATAAATTATAAAATATAATTAATAATTGTAAAAAAAATATTGTCAAAAATATGTTAGTTTTCTAACAAATATAATATGTTAAAGTTTCAATTTTTTCTAAATTCTGGATCATCACTTCACATTATAAGCCATAATAATCAAAATAAATTAAAAATTATAATATAAATGTAAAAAATCTACAAACACTAACCAATAAAAATCACAAACTATCACAAATCACATATATTTATAAATTTTTTTTCTAAATCCTAGATCATCATTTCCCATCATAAATCATAATAATCAACATGAAATATAAATTATAATATACATACAGAAATTATAAAAATACTATCCAGTGAAAAACATAAACTATCACATATCATACAAATTTATATAAATTTTTTCTAAATCCTAGATCACCACTTCACATCATATATCATAATAATTAACATAAAATAAATATTATAATATAAATACAAAAATTATCAAAATTTAAGCAAATAAAATTTATAAATTATGACAAAAATTATCACCGATCACATATATTTATATAAAAATCATAAATTATCACAGATCACATATATTTATATAATTTTTTTCTAAATCGTAGATCATTATTTCCCATCGTAAATCATAATAACCAACATGAAATATAAATTATAATATACATACAGAAATTATATAAAAATACCAATCAGTAAAAAATATAAACTATCACATATCATATAAATTTGTATAAATCTTTTCTAAATCCAAGATCACCGTTTCATATCATAAATCATAATATTAACATAAAATAAATATTATAATATAAATACAAAAAATATTAAAACTTAAATAAATAAAATTTATAAATTATAACAGAAATTTCTTCCTAACTCTTTAATCATCACTTCAGATCATAAATCATAATAACTAATTTAAAAAAATATAACATAATAATAAAAATTACAAATACACTAACCAAATAAGAGTTGACTGGGATCAGATTTGCTCCAAAGCAAAAAATGCTTCTGAATGCAATGTACAAAAATAAGAATGGATGATGATTGATGAACGAACTGTGGCTACCAGTTTTACGAACAAAGAAGAGAAGTAGAACTGGGAAATGGCTTCTGAGTAAGAGGGTTTGAGAGAGGAGACGGCTGCACACTTGAGGGTTTGGGGGAGGAGGGCTGCGCACTTGAGGGTTTGGGGGAGGAGGGACGCAGAGGAGGGGTATAAATAGGGGGGAGGCGCCTGATGAAATGGCGCCTCCCGTTTGAAATTCAAATTTGAAATTTGAAAGGGCCCAGGGGCGCCTTTTGGGAAGGCGCCTTCCATACGGAGGGCGCCAGTCAAAATGGCGCCTCCCACATGGAGGGCGCCACCTGAAATGGCGCCTCCAAGGGGGAGGGCGCCACTTTGAATGGCGCCTCCAACCCCCAGGGGCACCAATTTGAATGGCGCCCTGCGTATTCTGGTAATATGTTTCCAACCTGCCGTAAAACGATAAATTGTTTTGAAAATTTGCGTAATTTGGTATTTTAGCCACGTCTGAGCCTAAATCTTTTATTGATTATTCAGTTAGAAGTGTCCAAGCCATGTAATAAATAAGCTTTTATATTGATTTGAAGCCAAAATCTTTCAGTTAAATATATAAATGAACCAAACCTTTGATAAACTCGGTCTTAAGACACTAAATTTTATCATGGATATCTATCAAAAATAAATTACTAAAACCAATAAATTTGCAATATCTCTATTAACTAGGTTATTCAATTTCAGTTTGATAAGTTGTTTTTAATTGATACAACTAACCCATTACAATATTAACCACAATATTGCCCGACTTAGGATTAAGATATCACATC
Organism: Sindora glabra; assembly: GCA_020226215.1. NCBI lineage: Eukaryota > Viridiplantae > Streptophyta > Magnoliopsida > Fabales > Fabaceae > Sindora > Sindora glabra. Next base: position 105,975,917 of record CM035227.1, on the reverse strand, counting down.
ATAAGTCACATTTTTTTTAAGATAAAAAGTAATCTAAGATGCCATTAAAAATGATAAAATAATGGATAGTTTTACTAGGAATTCAACTTCTTTAGAAACTATGATTCGATTAGTTGCGGGAAAATAAAATAATACAAGTTATGATTATTATCATTATCATATATTAAAATTTAAAATTTTTTATTTTAACTAAATTTTAAATTTTTCTGTCTCTTTATTTTTCTTCTTTACCAAACATAAGGCAAAAAATCTAAGCTATTTGTCCAAATTTTACCTTCTTACTTGGTATCATAGATAGAACGGTGAAAATTTGAGTTAATACAACTATTTGTTCATTGTTAATTTCTATTATAGTGAGATTCTTTGGTGCTACAGGCAACCAAAATCTAAAGAGAATGCATGTTAAAATCATATTTAACCTAAATTTAAAGATATAATCTGAATCATTTAAGTATTTTAATTTATAACATATTAATTAAAATTTAAAAATTCTTTTTATTTAATATCTTAAATTTGTTAGACCATAAATATTGTTTTTGTAAAGGAAGTTAAGAAAGAGAACTCAAAGTCAAAAACTTAAATTTTTGTATGAAATTGGTGAGGGGGGGAGAGAGAGAGAGAGAGAGAGAGGAAGCAAGAGAGTAGGGGTGTAAATGGGCGGGCGGCTTATCAAGGGCCTATGGCTTGACTTAATTAAGGCCTAACTCGGCTCGGCCTATTTAACTAAATGAGTCAGGTTAAGACCAGTATAAAAGCTTTTTTAATTAAACAGGCCAGACTTTTTTATTTTAAGCCTAACCTACAGGCCTATCAGGCCAGCCTATTTAATATTTTTAATTTAAATTTATTTACTATAAAGGTAATAACATATGAAATTTTTTTTCAAGTCCATTATATAGATTAAATATTTTGAATATTTGTTGTATAATTTATGGTGAACTAATTTACCTTTATAGTTAACCTTTGATGTTATGACAACTTAATATTATTTTACTTTCAATTAAATATTGAATATTTAAATTAGTAATTTTATATTATGAGTATATAGATTTACTTCTTTGTTAATTAGTTCTTATATAAAATTTTATATTAATTTTAGTATTATTAAGAGTATTTTAAGAATATATTGATATAAGTTTATATAAGTTATTAGTTTATTTAAGGCTTTTTTATAATAGACTTTTTAAATCTTAAGTTGTTAACCTATTTAAAAACTTGTATTTAAAACAGACTTTAAAATAGGCTAACAGCCTAGGCCAGGCTTTTAAAATAGGCCAGGCTCGGGCCTGAAATAAAGCCTTATATAGGCTAATAAGTTAGGCTCGGGCCAATATTTTACAATGCAGGCCCGGCCTATTTAAGGTAAAGCCTAGTTCGACTCAAACCATTTGCACCCCTACAAGAGAGTAACAAAATATCAAATCACGACTATCCACATCTTTGAATATAAACAATTAAACAGACGTTCTTTCATAAAAATTAAGTTCTTCATTTTATATGATTGTACTACTGTTTTCAAATCAACAAATATATGCTTCCCCAGTTCCATCAAAATATTTACAAATTAATCTTTAAAGATTAAAATTCCATGCACTGAATGCATTTTGTTTCATTATCGTAGAAATTTGCTTTTGTTTTTTACATTGGGATGATTTGGATATTTTTTTGAATCAAGGATTACAGTTTTTTCTTCTTCACAGATCCAAATTGACAGCTACAAACTATATATACATACATACACACACACACACACACATACATAATTTTCAATTTTTTTATTTTTCAAAGTTCTAAAATTTAGAATTACAAATGTATGACCCTCAGACTCTATTTGTTTTTGGTAAAAAATATTTTATTGGAATATAATTATAAAATATTAAAATAGTAAAAACTATCTTAAATGTCTAATGTTAAATGTAAGAAGTTTGACAGAAGACAACTTCTATTAAAGAAGTTATTTTCCTTAACTACTATTTTTTTAAGTATCATATCTTTTTTAATCACAAACTATATATTCTTTCATTTATATATAAGGAAATGAGATTTTCCTATGAAAAACATCTCCTAGAAAATAAGCAAATTTTTAATATTGTTAGGTTTGATCAAAATTCAAATTATAATTATTTCCTGTTATGAGTTTTCTTCTTACTTAAGTTAGGTTTATGTGCTAAAGTTAGATTAGAATTCCTTACCAAATAAGTAATTTTGATTATAAATATTTGTATTGGTTAAGAGTTTAGATATAAGAAAAAATGTGAGGTAAGTACCTATGAGAGTTATGTGGAACCTTTATAGAGATTTATAAGAGATGTTAAGATAGTGGCTAAGAAGTTGTGGGATTATGATTGAAAATTTTTATGCATATTATCTTGTAATCTTTAATAATACAATAGATCTTTTCTTATTCATGATTTTTCTCCTAGAATTTAGAATTTTTTATGTTAAATTATTAGTATGATTTATTGTGATACTTTGACATTGATTGCCTAATGCTTGTGTATTTGGAGAAATGATATTTTTCTCAATAACTAGTATCAGAGCGGATTCAATCTCATGAGAGTAGTAATCTAAGATAATAAAGTTTGGTTAATGTTGCATGATGGATGGTGATGGTTTAAAGATGATTTAATTGTGTATAGTTGATGATGAAGATAATGATACAAAAAGTTTATGCTGTTCAAGAAGATGTTTACAAATTTAGTGTTTTTGATGAAATTTGTGACACTTTATTTAAAGGGAGCTATTTGATGGGAAGTTAGTTGCTACAGTTTAAAGAAATTACAATAATAGAAGACTCTTATGGTTAATGCCCCATAATTAGTCTCATTTGACAATAGGTGAAATATGAAAATTGATGAAGATGGTGAAATTTATGTTAAGATAGAGATTATTTAGTTTGACCCCTAATTCAAATTGTTATCAATTAGATTGTTTCTTATTGTGAAATTTTCCCTACTCAAGTTAGGTTTATATGTTAAAGTTGGATTAGGATTTCTAGCTAAATAGGTAATTTTAAATATAAATATATTGGCTAAGGGTTTAAGATATGACAAAAATGCAAGATAAATGCCTATGGGGGTTATGTGGTAGCCTTTATAAAGATTTGTGAGAGATGTAAAAATGGTAGTTAGGAAGTTGTAAGGTTATGATTGAGAACTTTTATATATATTATCCTTTAATCTTTTAATAACATAGTGAATTTATTCTCATCTATAATATTTTTTCCTAAAATATTTAAGATTTTTTATGTTAAATTATTGATATGATTTATTGTAATAATCTAATTGATTTAATTACCTAATACTTGTATATTTAGAGAAGGAATATTTTTTCCATGTTAAATTGTTATTATGATTTATTATGATACTCTGATTGATTTAATTGCTTAATGCTTATTTGTTTAGAGAAAGAATATTTTTCTAACAAGTATTGCATGCTTCAAGAATTGATTAAAGCGCAATAGAAAATTCCTATAATTTAATTATTAAAAGATGCTCAATCACTGAAAACTAGCCTAACTTGAAGAGCATAGGTTGTAAACAAGCTGAATGAACTTCTATTTATTGAAGTTGAAACTTAATAGAATTAAATATATTTGAACTTAAGCTTGAACTCATTAAACTTTTAGAATTCCAGTTCCAGCTCTAGCTTAAAAAAGAATAAGTGTAATCAAGTTCAAACAAGCTTAATCAAACTATGTTGTATTGCATCTTTTTTTTTTTTTGTAAATAGATATAACAAATATGCAAGATAGTTTTTTGGTATTAATAAATGACATTATAAATAGGGGTGATCAAATATTTTTAAACTGCTTTAACCGATCGATCGAATCCCAAGTTGGTCGGTTAAGAGCAGTTAATATATTATTATTGATTAAAAATTGAGAAAAAGATTTATGAATTTTGGGTGGTCGATTAATTACAAGTAAAAATTCTTAACCTTGCTTGCAATTAATCGCAATTAACCTTTCACTTGCAATTAATCAAACTTAATCGACATTAAACGAGATTTATATTAATTTTTTGTTTAAAAATTCATATTTAAAAATTTATTAATTATTTTTGTAATTTAATATTTGGTTGCTTCTTATTATAGTTATATTAATGGAATTATGGTATTAACATATGTTTATAAACTAATTTTAACCTTTAAATTAATTTGTTTAGGTATTTTTAATTTTTTTTAAATTTTAAATCAATCTAAACCAAACTTAACCAACCAAAATCGAATTTATCAGTTAAATTTGATTAACGTTATGCAATGGGGTTCGGTTGGTTGAAAAAAATTACATTTCAATTAAGAATAGTCAGTTTAAAAATCAGTTTTAATCACCATTAACTGACCGATGATCACCCTAATTATAAATATAAATTTTATTCTAATTTAACTAATATATATATATATATATATATATATATAGAAAATAGTTAAATTATAATATTTGAACATTACATAATAACTATACAAACAATGATATAAGCATAAAATTTGTCATCAATTTTTTTTTTACTTTTTCAAGCAACTCAAATATAAATTAATTATTTAGGTTTAAGTATTAAAGGTACATTTTTTTAGTTTTTTAAAATAAAAAGAGCAAGAATTTTTGATAATATCAAAATATTAAATAATTAAATGAATTGATAATTTGATAAAATCGTAAATAACATAATAAGAAATTTTTTTTATAAAAACCCGTTTAGGCTTATTTGAACTTAAGAACATCACAAATTTTGTATTTTGATACTCAAACTTGGTTCATTTAAGTTTGTGGTCATTTAACTCAAATAAAAATTGAATCTATTATAAGTTAAATTCAAATTGTTCTCAAATAATTTGATTTATTTATAACCCTATAAAAGCATAACAAGTAGAACCTTCCTCGGAACTTGCCACGTTTGTTTAATAATCTTATTTGTTTCCAACAACATATTTTTTTATATGTTTTAACAGCTTCATTTTATCATGTTTATTTTTTACATTTTAAAATTCACAACGATCTATTAAATGGATTCTCTATATCCAATAAAATATAATAGCAACTTGGACATGATGTTTGCTCTTTAGTTATATAGACATCAAACTTTTATTCATATCCCTTACCATCATATCAACACTATGTAAATAAGTATCCATCCTCACTTTAACTAGTTAATTCTTTCATATTTAGCTTCTCTCACTACTCCTTATTCACTTAGGTATTGAGTTATATTTAGTAGTATCTTCATTACCCTTTGTGATTAGTGCTCTTGATATTTAGCATATCTCTTAATAAATACCTAGATCTATGGAATCTTATCAAAAATAGCACAAGATATTTCATTTTATTAATTTTAAATGTATTAAGGAAAGATTTTGTTCACATAAAAAATAAATTCTCATAGAAAATTGAATTTATGAATTTACTAAGTGCACATAATTGTTTGTAGACAATGGCATGGGAATTAAAAGTTTTCTACTAGTTCAATGGAGGTAGGTAAACAATTTCTTCCTTTTTATGAAATATTTTATTTTATTAGTTAACAAAAGAAATGATTGACCTGTTTTCCATTATAGAAAAGGATATTTTTTCCATACCTAAACTATAATTATGAGCACCAATAGATTGACTGAAAAAATGATACATTGTTTATAGGAAAACGGTTTTTAGGTCAATTAATCTTTTTTAAAAACTTTTTAAATTAGACTCAAAACTTGTTCTAATTTATTAAGAAGGCTTAGTTTGGTTCGGTTGATCATAATATGAGAATTAAAAGTTCTTGTATGAAATTCTTTTTTATTTCACATTTTATGAAAAGTTCTATTTATTTCATGTCGCTATGGATGCTTAAATAAATGGTTTGCCTAATCTCTATTTCAAACAAAGTTATGCTCTCCATATATATAACTTTTTATCAATTCAAAGATGAAGTTGTAGCTAATATTCTCCATATAATCTCTATGTATATTTATTTAGGATTCAAATTTTGTAAAGTCTTTAGTACACTTTAAACAATAAAGTCGTCACAATTTTTAATAAGAAAAGTTTAAAAATTAAGTAATTATAGATTTTAAAAATATTTTTTAATTTATTATTATTTATTAGATTTTGAACTTTTAATTTTATTCCAATATTATAGTTTACTGTCTAAAGTATAATCTCATACTTTAAAAAAATTCAATCCATTTTTGCAATCAAAAGAAAAATATACGAGCAGCATCAAAATAAACTGAATTTTTCTGTTCAAAGAAAATTCGAATGGCAATCTGGCTCCTACGTGGTCTATATAAAGGGCCGTTTACCCTTCTCCTTCGATTCACAACAGCACAATTTGCTTGAAAAATGTACAATGCTTTGTTTGAAAGGAGAGAGAGTGAGAAATTTGTATTTTTTTTCTCTTCTCTTATTTGGTTGAAGAAAAAAGAGAGAGAAAAAAATAAAATATATAGTTATAATTTTTGTAAATTTTTAATTTTTTAATTTTTTCTTCTATTCAAATTTAAAAATTTTCCCATCTCTCCCCTCTATTTTCTTCCTCACCAAATAAGGAGTAAGTGAATTTTGGCCAAAAAATATAAATTTTTGTATATTTTTTACTTCTTAAGAAAAATAAAAAATAACAGGAAAAGAAAAGAGGAAAAAAAGGAAACTCACCTGTGAATGGAATCAAAGAATTAGAAAGCAGAAGGCCCCAAATCTCAATGCTGACATACCAAATCCAGTAAGTAATCATCTGGCTCTACTTTTCCAAATTTTCATTTGTCCCCTAATAGCGTTAGCCAGTTCACCAGCGGTTCCCACCCAGCAATTCTATATTTTCTAGAGTGGGATATACTCTACTCCCAGAGGTCAATACTAGCAATGATTTCATTTGAACCTTTCAATCCTATATAATTTATTCATTTTCTTGCCATCTCTTTTGGACCTTTCGAAGAATCTCACGCAGTCTCTTCAGTTCCCACACCTTTAAACAGCTTACGGCCAAAAAAAAAAAAACACCTTCAAACAGCTCATTTTTTACCACCTTTCATCAACCACTGACATGTAACTTCGAAATGGAACGCAGAACGACAACATATGTGTGAGATGGTCATCTTAATGGACACTAATTGAAAGATGGTTGTAGCACACTTGAAGTGGTAAAATATACTAAATTTATAATATTTCATTGGAATTGTTTCAATAAAATTTGATGGTGGTATGATCTTTCATTTTACAAATTTTTATTTCAAATAAAATAATGAAAAATAGATAATGATATCTTATCTTATTTTGTGAAATATAAAATTATTATATTTTTATCTTATATATTAATACACGGTGCTGTTTACGGTGTATTTTTATTTTCAGGGGTTTTGAAACTTAGGACAAGTGGCCGAATGAGGTATGGACATATAGATAAGTTGGCTGGTGATAAATTTGCTGATTTTGTCGGGTTAACCCAAATTTTTTTGTAATTTCAAGTAGAGCCCCATTTTCAAAACATTCCCCAGTATGATGAGCATATGCTCAACCATGTCTGTCCATGGTAACTCCTTCACCGTCCTTTCCGATGGAGTTGCCGATTTGTTCTATCCCAGGCAGCTATGGCTGGCCCTTGTTGGAGTCCATCTCGAACCACCTCCGTCAAAGAGGATGGACCAACATTTTGGGTTTATACATGTATCTACCTTATTTCTTGACTTTCATTTGTTTCTGCCCCTTATTTCTGTGGTGTTATCAGTTCTTCTTCAATCATATCAATAACATCATGACTATTCTTGAAGGCCTTCGCAACTCTAATTCTTTCTTCTTCTCCCTCGTCAGATCCTTCTTCCTCCTCGCCAAGCTTCCCGTCTCCCCCCTCATAAGCCCTGCCACATGTACAAATCAAAGGTCCATCATCCCTCAACTTTCAATCCCACCTAGGATGATAAATTCCTAGTCCCAGTAGATTCTACCTTCTTCTTCGACAGATATTCCTACTTTAGCCTTCAGCTCTACATGAAACGTCAAATACTTGGCTTGGCTCTACTCAGATGGTGTCTTATTCCGACAATTGACATTGGCCTTCTTCCTTCGGGTTCAGTTCGTTTTCTGAGTTACCAACTTTACTTGAAATTACAAAAAGTTCTAGGTTAACTCTATAAAATCAACAAATTTATAACTTATCCAAGTGTCCATTTCTCATTGGACCATTTATCTTGGGTTTCAAAATCCCTGAAAATATAAATACACCGTAGAAAGCACCTTAATACACATATATACTTTTTTAGCTATTTTAATAATTTTATTATTTAAAAAATTAAAAATATATTAAAATTTTACCTAATTTTTTTGGCTTTTCATCAACTCTTTTTTTAATTTTCAAATTGGTTAAATCAAATATATATATATATATATATATATAAGACTTTACACATATATTACATATATATATTGACATATATAATAAAAATATAATAATTTAATAATAACTAAAAGTTACAAAATAATATAAGGTATTATTATTCTATTTTATTATTATATTTAGAGTAAAAACTTACTCTATACCTTATCTTATCAGATAAAAAATATACAATTTTCAAATTTCATTAAAGCAATCCCAACAAAACATTATAAATTCATGGTATTTTACTACACCAAACTCTTGCTCCATCCTATAACTAGACTTAGAATTAAAATATCACCTCATAAGCCACATCTTTTAACCTTTTCTTATTTTTAACATAAAAACTAATCCAAGATGTCATTAAAAAAATGCTAAAATAATGAATAATTTTACGACGAATTTATCCTCTTTAGAAACTATGATTCCATTTGTCACATAGAAATAAAATCATGTAAGTTGTGATTATTATTATTGTCACATATTAAAATTTAAAAATTTTTCTTTTTCTATTTTTTCCTTCCAACTAAACTTTAAAATTTTCGTTTCCTTCTTTATTTTCTTCTTTGTCATGCAAAAGGCGAACTGTCTTAGCCATTTATCAAAGTTTTACTTTCTTATTCGGCATGATAGAACAGTAAAGATTTATGTTAATGCAACTATTTGTTCAATGTTCGTTTCTGTTAGTGAGATTCTTCGGTGCTGCCTGAAAATTTCGCAAATTAACAATGCTATGGGGTACATGTTAAAATCTTATTTAACCTAAATTTAAAGATATAATATAAATCACTCAAGTATGCTAATTTATAAAATATTAATTAAAATTTAAAAAATCTTTTTTACTTAATATCTTAAATTTATTATACTATAAATATTGTTTTTTAATGGAATCTGAGAGAAAGAAAACCAAGCCAAAAACTTATATTTTTGTATGGAATTGGGGAGAGAGAGAGAGAAGCCATATGACAAACGATCGAATCAAAACATCCATTACAACAAAGCAACGCGACAAATCAAATCTTTTGGACATAAACAAACAGACGAGTAAAGAGACATTCTTGGACATAAACAACTAAATCAATCAATGTACGTTTCCCCATTTTTATCATAATATGGTGATTTCTGTGACACCCCAAAGTTCTAAAATTTAGGTAATATAATAGAATTAAAAATTATTAAATTAAAATTATTTATTTTTTAATGAATATAATCAAATAATTTAATTTAATAATTTTTAAAATTATTATATCATTCCAAATTTTAAAACACAGATTCACCTCATAACATGTACTAATTAATCTTTGAAGAATAGAACTTTGTACACTGAACACTTTTTGCTCCATTATACTAGAAGATTGCATTTTTTTTAATATTGGAATTATTTGAGTGATTTTTTTATTCAAGTCACTATAACAAAATAGATCAATGCCAACGATATTTTTAGTGATGACAAACATTCGGTCATAGTTGTAGCTTTTACCGACAACATTGTCGTCAATAATAAAACAATAATTGAATAGGTGGGAAGCAAAATACTTTAGTGATGACAATTTTGTCATTGAAGGGCATAGACTTTTAGCGACGACATTATTGTTAATGAAGGTCTGGCACAATCGTCGCTAAAAGTTTGTGACTTTTAGCGACGACTTTTCGTCAACAACCAAGTAATTAGTCGTCGCTAAAAAGTTTGTCTATATATACCCTCACCATGCTCGCAACCTTATTTGTGCGTGACGAATAGGGAAGTTGAAGTTAGAGATTTCAAGTATTCTTTTTATGTTTTAGTATTTTTTCATCTATATTTTTTAATAATATAATTTTTTTATTTATATAAATTATTTATTATTTTATTTTATTAGATATTGTTGCTGTTTATTGTTGTTTGTGTTCAGTTCGAGGATATTCGATCAGTAGATTTATTTTAGTGTGGTATGTGTATTAAATTTTATAAAATTTTATTTCATTATGTAATTTAGGAGATGAACAATTTGATATGAATTTTTTTGCTGTAATAATATGTAATGAATTAATTTATTTTGATGGTATAATATCTTTACTATGAAATTGATATTAGTTTGATTTATATGTTAAATATATTTTTATAATTTTTCTTTCATGTGTAATTTATAAATATAAATTTTATTATTATGTTACTGAGTACAAATGTAGTTTTGAAAAATTCAATATATGTGTAGATTATTCAGTTAGGTAGATTGTTCTGTAGATAAAATTTAGGATGTAGTTTTGGAATATAAAATTTTTAATTTTGTTGAAACATAATAATGAATAGAATTAGAATAATTATATAAACATTTTTAGAAAAATATATCAACATGAAAATAAACTTTAAAGTATGTTAATAAATTTTTTCAATATAACTTTGTAAACATACTTTAAAGAATAAGTATAATAAAGAAAGTTTGCTAATAAAATATTTGATGAAAACATTATATTTAATGAAAAAAAATTATATTTAACAATAAGATTAAAAAATTAAAGACATATTTTTAGAATTTATCATGATGTAATACAATTTTATATGATTATACAATTTAACAGGGAGCATAATTCATAAAAAATTATAATAATGTAAATTGAGTAAAAATAAATAAATTATCATTCAATAATGATTGTTATGTAATTTTTAACAAATAGTTCATATAATAATTTATGCAAAAAATTTTATATTAAAAAAAAGAATGAAGATAAATTGTTACATGAAATATTTTTAACATAAAATTAGATGAAAATAAATTGTTATATGAAATTTGTCATATGATAGAATATGAATTGAAATGTTTATTATTTTTTAATTCTTTAATGTAAATGATTCAAATGGAGAAAATTTCCATTTGTTATTGCCATAAATACTTCATAACATTATATATTGATTAAAATAAACAACATTTATCAATATAGAAAAGAAATTTCATATTACAATTTATGTACTAATATAAGAATTTTATATGAATATATACTTTAATAGGGATTAGAAGTTATACAAATTTCATAACAATATATAATATTTATTTAATAATGATTAATATGTATTCAAATTCTCATATTTTCAATATTTTAATTGGAAATGTATTAAAAATAATAACCAATCAGCAATAATTCAAATAGGTTTATTGTAATTTTTAGTGAATTTTTCATTTTATTTATGAATTTATACAATATTTAATATTTTTATTTTGTATAAAAATAATATCTCTTCACTATTGATCATTTGTATTCATTCAATGCAAATATTTTCAAATAGGATATGAATTTTTTATAAGATAAAATCTATTTGAAAATGTGAATTAAAAATATTAAATATTTAAAAATTAAAAACATAAAAATGTTTCATTTGAATACATTACTATTGGATATTAAATATTTAATGTTAGATTTTTTATATATTCAATAATAATATATTGGATATTTTATGCACGATCAAAATAAGAAAATTACAATAATAGGATCACATATGAGTACAAATTTTAAAAAGATTATGAAGATTTAAATTTCTACATCAACGAGAATTCTCATACAAAATACAATCAAAATGAATTTGATGATTGTACACTAATAGAAACTTGAAAACTTTAAGCCTTTGAAAATATATCTATACTTATAAAATATATGATTGGTCAAAAGAGTTGAATACTTATAAAATACACATCAGGATAAATGAGTTGAGCCATACATCTTATGAATGTGGTAGAATAGGTTACAAATATGAATTCCTAATCTCAAATTATTAAATAATAAAAATTTATGTGGATATTTAAAATAATTAACTATACAAATGATAATACACCAAAATAAGGGCATCCATAAAATTTTGCGTTATAAGTTTAGGATTATTGTAAACAAATTTTTATAATAATTTTAAATAGAATTGCACTTGTATTATAAGCTTAGACCCGTTTAAGGGTTAGTTAATTTTTATATGTCAACTAACCTTTGAATTATCCTATAAAGTCGGATAGTTTGGAATATATTTTGTAGTTATTATTGAGAATTTATTTAGTTTTTATTTCACACTGTAGAAATTTTTTAGCATCCTAACTGTTTTCTGAGTTTGAACTATACTGGTATATAATTTACACACTTGGCAAATTATGAGAGGATGCTGTCAAAATTTCTACATGGAAGAAATGATAAGTATGGATGAATTGATAATTACAGAAATATCTCGAATGGGATAGGATCCTACCTTTTAGAATTGAAGTGATACAGTGGATTTAAGGCATATAACAAATATTGATCCTAACCTTTAATTTCATATGAATTCATTTTTTTCTTATTCAATTACACGATGTTAATAGATAAAAGTTAAATCCATCTATGAAATCGCTTGTCGGATGAGTATTGAAATGGTACGATGATATTTATTGATAGAGTTAAAAACTTAGTAGATGAAAGGGATTTGGTGAAATGTCCATGTAAGAAGTGTGTGAATCTATTGTTCCAAAATTTAGGAATGTTAGAGGCACATATCATAGATAATGAATTTTACCTCTTATACACGAATTGGGTATACCATGATAAAATATATGTTTCCACTTTAAGGGGAATGAAGGGGTATCTCCTAATGATAGGGATAAGATAGTGGATATTATACACGATTTTATCGACCTTCGTGAAATTGAAGAAATAGTTAGTGATGAAGGAGAAGGGAAAAACTGCATATCTGAGGGGGACATTGGATCGAATCGTAGCGGTTATGATAATTTATTTGCATAAATAAAAAAAAAATATTCAGGATGCACATCATTCTCAACTTTAAACTTTCTAGTGAAACTTATGCACTTGAAGGCATTACACAAGTAGACTAATAAGTCATTTGATGCTCTCTTAAAGTTGTTGAAAGAGGCACTTCTGATGGATAATAAATTACCTAAGTCATATTATGATACAAAGAAATGACTTAACAATTTAGAGTTAGGGTATGAGTCAATCTATGTATGTTAGCATGACTGTACACTTTTCTGGAAAGAAGATGTTTCAAAAAAAATTATTCGATATGTGAGAAGAGTTGGTGGGTTGACAAAAATATGAAAGAGAAAAATGTGTCTCAAAAAGTGTTTCGGCATTTTCCACCGACTCCTTAGCTGAAGTGATTATACAGGTTGAGGCATACTGCAAAGGATATGACATGGCATTATAGTAGTAGGTCAACAGAGGATGGGGTAATACGACATCCTATTGATGGGAAAACTTGGCAAGAATTCAATAGGAAGCATCCCGATTTTTTTGCTGACCCACGAAATGTTAGGCTGGGCTTAAGTGTAAATGAATTTAATCCTTTTGGTAAAAGAAATTTGTTATATAGCATATAGCTAGTAGTCGTGACTACCTATAACTTGCCACCATGGATTTGTATGTCTCAATCCTTTTTTATGTTGACTCTATTAATACCGAGGCCTTAGTCGCCAAGCAAGGATACAGATGTCTTCCTAAGACTAGTTGTAGAGGAGTTAAGGCATCTTTAGGAGAGGGGGGTTGAGACTCGAGATATCAATACAAATACTATGTTTAACATGTGGGTTGCTTTGTTGTGAACTATAAATGATTTTTTTGTTCGAAGCAATCTCTCAAGGTGGAGTAGATAGGGTTATAAAACATGTCTTACGTGTAATGATGATACTCCATCAGTTCAAGTTATGGAAAAAATTACTTATCTTGATTATCGTCGTTAGCTTTTAAGGAGTCACATATGGAGAAATCAGAAGGAATTCAATGTGAAGACAGAGAAGAGAGCCCTTCCTCATCCTTTTATTAATGAAATTATCATGGACCAATTCAGTAAGGTGGCACAGAGACTTCCTAGTAAATATGTTTAGTTTGGCGGTCTAAAATGGAAGAGGGGTTGGCTGACAATGATCTTGAGGCACAATATTGATGTGATGTATGTTGAGAAAAATATCTGTAACAATTTTCTAAGTACATTATTGTATATTAAGTAGAAGATAAAGGATACAAATAATGCAAGGCAGGATCTAGCGGATATGAAGATAAGGTTGGTCTTGTATTTGTATGAAGAAAGGGGCCTGCTCTTCAAATCACATGCTGCATACACCCTCAACCAGGAAAAACGACGATGATTTTGCTAGTTTATAAAAAATGTGAAATTTTCTGATGGATTTGCTAGGAGTCTTAAGAAAAATGTGATTGATCATAATATGAGGTTAAAAGGATTGAAATCATATGACTGCATGTTATTATGCAGAGGTTGTTAGGACTTTCGATTCGAGCATTTTTGGTGAAGGATTTGTCATCTCTAATTGTTGAGTTATGTAATTTTTTCAACTAAATATGTGCTAGAACTTTTAGTAGGAGGGATGTCTTGCAAGCTTAGCATGATATTGTCATCATTTTATGCAAGCTTGAAAAGATAGATCTTCTGGAATTTTTTGATATAATGGTTCACCTGTTAATGCATTCACCCGATGAAGCATTGCTAAGTGGTCCCGTTCATTTTTTATGGATGTACCCATACGAGAGATATATAAAAAAGTTAAAGGATTATGCTAGGAATCGTGCTCAACTAAAGGGTTCAATTGCTAAAGGATATATTGTTAATGAGGCATTAACATTTTATTCCATGTATTTAGAAGGGGAGGAAACTAGATTTAATCGACCTAATCGAAACCAAGACGTAGAATTTAAACATGCAGAAAGGGCATTGTCAATGTTTCGATCTCAATATCGACCTTTGGGAAAAAAGATTATATCCCACTTTGATAGGAAGGATCAAGATGTTGCCATATCGTACATCTTGAACAATTGCGTGGAGATCCAAAAGTATTTTTAGTAAGTTTTTATATTTATTCGTACCTTTCTCCTAAATAATTACAACATACCAAAATACATTTGTTCTATAGTTAGCATCGATAAAAGCTCGAACAAAGCGGTGCTGATAATATAGATAAGTTATAAAGAAGAAAAATTCTCGCATGGTTTTACTCTAAAATAAAAGTTTGTTCTTTCCAAGCATGTTATATCAATTATGTAGATGTTGTTCCCTACTTGTAATTTTTTCCACTTTATCTATTTATAGAAATGTTATTCTCGTAAATGTACTATTTACATAGAAATGGTTCCCTCAAAGCCACTAAAGAGCTAATATCCTTAGTTTCCACCCTCAATTTTACTGTTATTGTATACTCAGTACCATTTACATAGAAATGGTTCTCCCAAAGCCATTAAAGAGCTAATATCATTAGTTTCCAGCTCTAGTTTTACTGTTATGATATACTTAGCATGCATTGTTAATAGAGTGTGCTTCGTAATTGAAATTCAGGATGCGAAGCATAAATATAAAATAGTGACATTTTTGCTCTGGGGGTTGATAGCAACATGTTTTATAGTGTATTAGAGGACATTATAGAGCTGACTTATCTAAACAACTACACTGTAAGTTTATTTAAATACAAATGGTATGATCCTGATTTAAGGAGAAAGAAGATTTACATTGATAAAAATATCACAAGCATTTTTATCAATGGGTAAGGGTATAACCTAACATTCTTGCAACTCAAGCACAATAAGTCTTCTATATCGATAATCTTTTTAATGGGCCAAATTGGAGGGTCATCCATACTATTGTGCATCGTAACATATGGGATCTACCTGACGATGATATCAATGTACAAGACTCATCATTCCTGCAGGAAAGTAACTTTTCCAATTTTAACCTCACAGTTGATCTTGAAGATTTCCATTTAGTCAACTTGAGGGATCAAAGAAATGGTCTTTCAATTGTTTCACTTTCCATGAATACTGGGTTTGCAAAAGAGGGAGTGGACGTCTTCATTAATGATGACGATAACTTCAAAGATGAAACAATTAAAGATTATATGAAGGATATGCTTGTACAATCTGAGGATAGTGAAGAAATAGACAACCGTGGGGATGAGCCTATTAGGTCTTCCAACACTAAATCAGATTAGGAAATAGAATTATTTTTTTGCATCATAATTCATAATTATGTAAGAGTTATTGTGTGCTTTTATTATATGAATATAATAATTTGTATCTTCTCATCTAATTCAATTGTGGGCTTTTCTCTTAAATGCTTACACAATGTGTATTATTTCAGTCATGGCAGACACCGAGGCATGACATTATAAAGGTGATGCTGGAGGGGACCCTCCACGTCGGCTTACTTACATTCCCTCACAGTGTAAGGCATCAAGTATCTTGTATAACTATCTACACTTTTGTTAATTATTTGTTAAATATGATTTTATAGTATTGATACTTCTTATTATCCATTAAAGCTGCAGCTCCGAGAAAGAGGGATTTGAATAAGTCCCTCAGGCTGCATGAAAAAGATGGAGAGGAGTGGGGGAGATTGGTGCCTATACAGTTCAATATGACTGGTACATGGCATCCGATTGAAGAGAATACCAGCCATCTTGCCCATGACATAAGCATCATCATTCGAGTGCACGTGCTGCTTTATTATAAATCATGGCAGTCGATGCCCCAACAACTGCGAGATAGGGTTATGCAGGAGGTTTGCGTAAGTATCCATCTCCACCTTATCTTAATATAATTATATTTGGCATTGAAATTTTTGGACATAGTTCTCACTAATTTATTACATGTTTTTTATTATAGTCCCACTTTGACTTCTAGGGCATCACTGAGGCTGAGCAGGATAGAGCGCTCAGTGGCCTAATGTGGAAGGACCTGTACAGAGACTGGAAGTACAAGTTGAACATGCACTTTTTAGAGCACGAGAGCAATCAGGACCAAGATTTTGACTTAGACTGTGCTAGGCACTTTATGCCATGATCTATCTCGCCTCAGATGTGGCCAGATCATGGCATAGGTGTGTGGATTTCTTCAAAAGCGATGATTACAGGATAAACATGATTTTTAATAAAATTATATTAGTATTTCATATATTTAAATTATAAATGTAACTATATTATATGATTAATTCTTAATTTGCAGAAGTTATTTACGAGAAATGCAAGTAATTAAGTAAAGAAGGTGGTGAACGATCAGCATGGATCGAAGTTCATTACTGCACATTATTGTATTAAGGTAATTTAATTTATTATTCATTATTTAAACATATAATTTATTACTAATTCAATAATTATATTTATCCTTTCTTTTTCTTGTAAAATATAAATAGAGAAATAGGGAGACCGGTGGGCTGCAGTCAGTGCTAGAAAATTTCAAGGATCGACACACGTATAGGAGAGGGGAATGGGTACATCCGACCCCTACGGAACAGTATGCAAATACCCTAAACTTTATAAGTTTAACAATAAAAAATTTCTTGTAATTTGTATAATTAATTCTTATTTTAAAAATTCAAGATATGGATGATTGAGTTGATGACCTAACACGCGCAGTCTAGTGTATCATTCATTAGCTCACCTAGCACTCTTGTGCGAATCGATGAAATTGCCATTGCCAATGAGGTACTTGGTACCCGTCAAGGATACAAGAAGGCAGTTGGTCGTGTACTAGCTAGCTGGCCAGATGTATCGCTTGCCAGGCACTTCTCACTCTAGGGGGAGCTCGCACTGCGTGTCCTAGGAAGGTGAGTTGTAATAGTAGAGTCGAGAAGAGATTTAATAAAGTCAAGAGGAGTTTTAGCAGAGTTAGTTATTGATTCAAAAGCAGCAATAGCACCAGCTTACTTAGCAGCAACAGTAGTTTGGGACATACTTGATAGAGCTGACATCCATACTCAAATAGTAGGGTTTCATGTTGCTTTTGCCACCATTTGTTGCTACACCACCAGGGCCGAGTAGATTTGCGATTGTAATTGCTACCCAGCCTATTAGTCCATCTTAGCCACCACCCTCTATGTATCGTCCACTTCGCCAAGATGATAATGATGACAGTCCTAGCACAGATGATGATACATCGAGTTATCTACATTTTTCTTTTCCTTAGATTTTATATTTAGGATCTTTTTATGTACAGATATTTGTATGAATCATGCACATAAATTTTTTTGTGTATAAATAATTTTATAATTGTCTTATAAGTATTCAATTTTTTATATTGATTATGTGATTTTGTTATATTCATATTGTTAGCATGTTTGAAATAAAAGGTATTGTTATATAAAATTATAGAATTTAAGTTATAAAATTTAAATTATATAAAATTAAATTGAAATTTGTCAAATTAACTTAATTGATTCAAAATACAAAGTATTATTTATATTATTAAATATAATATACTAATTGCTGCTCATTTAAAAGAAATATTATAAACTTTTAGTAATGACATTCTAAAGGTTTAAAGAGAAAAATAATAAAGATAGAATTACTTTTGATGATAACAAAGTCATCGCTAAAGAGTAATTCTATTTTTTTCTTTGAAAATTTTTAGCGACAACATAGTTGTTACTAAAAGTCAAGCCATATCGACGACAATTGTCATTGGTAAAAGTTATACTTTTAGTGACGACAAAATTATTACTAAATTTTCTCGCTAAAATTCTATTTTGATTTATGATAAAAATATTATCGGTATAAGTTGTTTTAGCAATGAATCTATACGGACGATATTTTCAACGATGACTTTTATCTTTTGTAGCGATCAAAATATTGTTGCTAATAGTTCCTTTTCTTGTAGTGAGTATTACAACTTTCCTTTTTCATAAATCTAAATTGACAAGACAAACTATAATTTTAAAAATTGGATTGATGAATTGGATTTATAAATCGGCAAATCGATTAACAAGCTGGTCTAATTAAAATATTTGAATAGAAAATATATGTGAATTAGTAGAGAATTGGTCAAAATTAAAGTGAATTAATCAAAATTAATGAAATGAACCGGTTTTTTAATTTTTTAAATAATAAAATTTTGTAATTTTATAATAATTGAGGTATAATACCATTATAATTTTATATTAATTAAATTTATATTTTTTAATTATTTCTAATATAAATTATTATTATATTACTTTGTATTTTATTACTTTAAATTTATATTATTAATGTATATATAACTTATATTTTTAAAATTAAAATTGATTCAACTAATAAATTAATAAGTGAACTAATGAACCAGTAAATTAGTACTCCATTTGGTTTAATAATTAATCTGATTTTAAAAGTTATAATATAAGCTATATAAAAAGAATTATATACTTTTCAATTTTTTATTTTTCTAAATTTTAAAACTTAGAATTATAGGTACCTGAACCCTTTGTATTGTATGGCTCAAAAATTGCTTAAAGCACAGTGGAAAACTCCTATAATTTAACCTCCGAGAGATAAAAACCTCGTCAATAGCATAACAGGCAATAGCGTTTTCCTCGAATCTTCCTACCTACGGTGCAAGATCATTTTTGTTTCCCAAAATACAGTTTTTAATAACTTCAATTTATAGTATTTATTATTTATATTTATAAAATATTAAAATAATACAAAATATTTCTTTTTATTAATGTTAAATGCAATAAGGGGTGGATTCTTTTACATAAAAGGTAAATTCGTGTTAAAAGTCCAACATCTAAACTTAAGAAGTATTGAGATTTATATAGTCGAAATTAAAAATTATTGCATGAAGTTCTTCTCGTATAGTGACAGTAGGCAAATAATTCTTTTCATTTTATTAAAAAATTTTATATCGTGTACTCGCAGGAATTTTAATAAATTTGATGGAGTAATTTTGTCATCTTAATGCTCTATGTTGATGACATCTTATTGGTTAGCAACTCAATCAATTTTCTAGATGAGTTAAAATGCATGTTGTGATACCATTTTAATATGAAAGATCTTAGCGAAGTATTTTTTGTTCTTAGAATTCAAATTCATTGTGACAAAACTCATAGTATTTTGGCTTTGTCCTAAGCTAATTACATTGAACGAGTGCTTAAAAGGTTTAAAATGAATACTTGTACATCTAGTCTAGAGCTTATTTAGAAATGGTGATACGTTGTCTCGATCACAGTACTCTCAAATTGATATTAAAAGAGTTGAAATGGATAAGATTCCTCACGCTTCCGCTATTAGTAGTCTTATGTATGCACAAGTTTGTATTTGTCTAGATATAACTTTTACTATTAGTATGTTTGGAAGATACTTGAGTGACCTTAGGATGGATCATTGGAAAGCAGTTAAGAAGGTAATGAGGTATTTTTAAGGTACCAAGAATCACATGTTAACTTATAGACAATCTGATTCACTTGAGGATAATAGTTATTCAAATTTTGATTATGCCTTATGTATAGATAATCGTAAATCAACACCTGAATACATATTTGTGATATTTGGAGGAGCTGTCTCATGAAAAAGTGTTAAACAAACACTCTCAGCTACCTCAACTATGGATGCAGAGTATATCACATGTTATAAGGCCATTTGTCAGGCTATGTAGTTGAGGAAGTTGATATCGAGCATTCATTTAGTTGATTCTATATCACAATCTTACTTGTCAGGCTATACAGTTGAGGAAGTTGATATCTAGCATGCTTTTAGTTAATTCTATATCACAACCTCTGTTAATTTCTATGATAATTCTTCTGCTGCGTACTTCTCTCAAAACCACAGGAATTCTAGGCATGCTAAACATTTTGATGTTAAATTCTTGTTTGTTAGAGAGAAGATTGCTAAATCTTAGACTCGCATTGAACACATTTCTAGTGCAGACATGCTAACGAATTCGTTGACTAAAGGCTTACTTATAGGAGTATTTAAGAATCAAGTAACTCATATGAGTCTTGTTAAATCTTTTAAAGAAACTTTAGTTTAATAAGAGTTTGAGATATGCTTGTTTTACTTGGTTCATATCTAAGACCACTTATATAATAATTGCTTAGTTCGGATGTTGAAACATTCGTAATATGTTTGATATATCATTTATTTCTCTATCGGATTCAATGATTTGAGTTGTTTCTCTTTTAAACTGTGGTCGTAACACTAACTTTATTTTATTGATGTTTGATACCACTTATGTAATAATCGCTTAGTTTAGATATTGAAATATTGGTGATATGTTTCATACATACATAAATCATTTGGTTCCTTATTGGATTCAATAATTTTGAGTTATTTCTTTTCTGAACTGTGGATGAAGCACTAACTTTATTTTGTTATTTTCAGATTATGAGACAATTATATTTAAACATCACTTGTTTCTCTATCAGATTTAGTGATTCTATATGGTCTCATTCTTTGAATTAAGTTGAAAGTTTAATGTATACTAATTGCTTAATAATTATTATTTTAAATATTTTATATAATTAATTAATTCTATCCAAGTGGGAGATTGTTATATTAAAAATAAAATAGATAATTTAATTAAATATATTTATATGATTAGCATTAATTAATTTATTGAAATATTTATTTAAGTAATAAATTTTTAGATTTTAACATTAAGTATCAAACATATTGGGCCCTGATTTAATGTGTATGATTTATGATAAGTTGGATCATGCATAATCTCATATGGGTAGATGTCCCAACCTACAGCCCTTCAGTGGTTAATAGTTTCTTATTACAAGTTTAACCTTAAACAGAGATATTAAGATTATCATTCAGTTAATACACAACAACAATTAACACTCCAAATTTATTTTCTCTTCTCTCTCTATCTGAATAACCTAAGGGGTAAAGTAAGTTACAACTTTACTCATCACTATTATCCAAACTGATTATGACTTCATCAAATTATGCACCAAATACGCTCATAAATTATTAAGAATAATTTTATTATTTTGTAATTTTATTAATCATATTGTTAATAAAAAATTATATAATTTTTAACTTTTTTATTTTTAAAATTTTTAAATTTTAGAATTACAAATGTATGACCCTTACACTCTGTTTAGTTTTGGCAAAAAAAATCTTCTATCGGAATAGAATTATAAAATATCAAAATAATGAAAACTAAATGTTTAATATTAAATGTAAGGAGTTTGACAGAAGATAATTTCTCCTTTTTTAGAAAGGAAGTTATTTTCCTCTACTACTATTTCTTTAAGTATCATGTTTTTTTAAATCACAAACTATATACTCTTCCATTTATATATAAGAAAATGAGATTTTTCCTATGAAAAACATCTCCCAAAAATAAAAAGAGCCTTAATATTATTAGATTTGATTAAAATTTAAATTGTTATAAACTATACTTGCCTCCTATTGTGAGTTTTTTTTACTTAAGTTACATTTATGTGCTAAGTTAGATCAAAATTTCTTGCTAAATAGGTAATTTTGATTATAAATATTTGTATTATTCAAGAGTTTAAGATATGAGAAAAATATAAGATAATATTTATGAGAATTATGTGAAACCCTTATAGAGATTTGTGAAAGATGTAGTAATAGTGACTAAAAAGTTGTGAGATTATAATTGAGAATATTTATACATATTATCCTATAATCTCTAACAATATAATGGATTTTTTTATTAGTGATTTTTCTCATAGAATTTGAGATTTTCTATGTTAAATTGTTAGCATGATTTATTGTGATACTTTGATTGATTAATTGCCTAATGCTTGTTTATTTGGAGATGGGATATTTTTCTCTACAACTACTATCAAAGCAGGTTCAATCTCATAAGAGTAGTAATCTAATATAGAAAAGTTTGGTTAATATTGCATGATGGACGATGGATGTTGCTATTGATGATGGTGATGGTGTTAAAGATGATTTGATTACATACAATTGATGATGAAGATAATTATGCAACTAATCTGTGCCATTCAAGAATATATTTATAAATTTGGTGTTTCTACAAATATAAAGAATTTCTATAGATGAAGAGGTCATAAATAGATTCTAGTGAAACTTGTGACACTTGATTTAGTGGAGTTATTAATGGAAAGATAGTTACTATAGTCTAAATAAATTGCAAGAATAGAATACTCTTATAGTTGATGCCTCATAATTAGTTTCGTTTGACAATAGGTGAAGTGTAAAAATTGATGAAAATGATGAAATTTATATTAAGGTGGAGATTATTGGCTTTGACCCTAGTTCAATTTGTTATCAATTAGATTGTTCTCTATTGTGAGTATTTTTTTTAATAAAAAAACTCAAGTTAGGTTTAAGTTAGATTGAGATTTCTAGAAAAATAGGTAATTTTAAGTATAAATATTTGTATTAGTTAAGGGTTTAAAGTATGAAAAAGATGTGAGGTGAGTAGTCATAGAGGGTTATATGGTAATCCTTATAGAAATCTATGAGATTTAAGAATAATGATTAATAATATAGTGGATTTGGTCTCATCTATAGTTTTTTTCCCTTGAAACTTGGGATTTTTCACGTTAAATTATTGATATGATTTATTATGATAATTTAATTGATTTAGTTATCTAATACTTGTGTATTTGGAGAAGGAATATTTTTTCATGTTAAATTGTTAATATGATTTATTACGATACTCTAATTGATTTAATTGCCTAATGTTTGTGTGTTTAGAGAAAGAATATTTTTTCTAACAAGTATTATATGCTTCAAAAATTGATTGAAGCACAATAGAAAATTCCTATAATTTAATCACCAAAAGATGCTCAATCATTAAAAACCAGCGTAACTTGAAAAGTATAGGCCGTAAATGAGTCGAATCAAACTTTAATTTATTTAAGTTGGAACTCAACAAAATTAAAGATATTTGAACTCAAGCTGCTTGAGCTCGTTAAGCTTGTAGAATTCCAACTCGAATTGAAGCTTAACTACTAAATGAGTGTAATCAAGTCTTAAACAAGCTTAATCAAGCTTTGTCATATTACATTTTTTTTGGTAAATAGATATAACAAATATGCAAGATAGTTTTTCGGTATAAGTAAATGACATTATAAATATAAATCTCATTTTAATTTAATTAATATATACATATGGAAAATAATCAAATCATAATATTTGAATATTACATAATAACTACACAGGCAATGATATAAACATAAAATTTGTCGTTAGAATTTTTTTAATTTTTACTTTTTCAAGCAACTCAAATATAAATTATTTGGATTTAAATATTAAAGGTGCAATTTTTTTGATTTTTTTGGCTTTTGTAAAATAAAAATAGAAATTTTTTTGATAATATTAAAATATTAAATAATTAAATAAATTTATAATTTGATAAAATTGTAAATAACATCATAAGAAATTTTTTTTATAAGAGCCTCTTTAGGCTCATTTAAACTTATAAATATCATGAGTTTTATATTTTGATAATCCAGCTTGACTTATTTAGATTTGGGTTCATTTAACTTGAATACAAATTGAATATTATATAAGCTAAGTTCAAATTATTTGCGAATAATTTGATTAATTTATAACTCTACAAGAGCGTAATAGGTGGCAGTGGCACCTTCCTCGGACGTCTGTTTAAGAATCTTATTTTGTTTCCAACGATATATTCTTATTAATAGCTTCATTTCATTGTGTTTATTTTTTATATTTTAAAATTCAGGACAATATATTAAATGTTTTCTGTATATCCAGTAAAATATAATGGCAGCTTGGACATGATCTCTGCTCTTTAGCTGCATAGATATCAAACTCTTATTCGTATCCCTTGCCGTCATATCAACACCATGTAAATAAGTGCTCATCATCACTTTAACCAGTTAGTTCTTTTATATTTAGCTTGTCATACTACTCTGTGTTAACTTAGGTATCGAGTAATATTTAGTGGTATTTTTACTACCTTGTATCACTGATGCTCTTGATGTTTAGCGCATCTTTTAATCAATACCTAGATCTTTGGAATCTTTTCAAAAATAACACAAAATATTTCATTTTAGTAAATTTAAATTTATTAAGGAAAGCTTTTGTTTACATAAAAAATTATATTCTTATAAAAAAATTGAATTTATAAACTTCCTAAGTGCCCATATTTATTTGGTTTGACAATGGCACGGAAATTAAAAGTTTTTGCTAATTCAACGAAGGTAGGTAAACAATTTCTTTTATTTTATGAGATATTTTATCTTGTCAGTTAAAAAAAGCAACGATTCACCTATTTTTTATTTTAGAAAATGATACTCCTTTTCTACTTAGACTATAATTATGAGTATCCATAGATTAACTAAAACTTTTTAAATTAGACTCAAGTGCTTAGTTTTCGTTTGGTTGATCATAATATAAGAATTAAAATTTCTTGTATGAAATTCTTATTTCATATTTTATGAAAAGTTCTATTTATTTTATTTCACTATCTTAATGGCCAAATAAATGGCTTGCCTAACCCCTCAATGACGAAGTTGTAGCTAATACTCTTATAATACCATGTATATTTATTTAGGATTCAAATTTTCTAAAGTCTTTAATACACTTTAAACAATAAAGTGACTGTCACAATTTTTAATAAGAAAATTTAAAAAAATGAATAATTACAAATTTTAAAAATATTTTTAATTTATTATTATTTATTAGATTTTGAACTTTTAATTTTTATTACAATATTATAGTTTACAGTCTAAAGTATAATCTTATACTTTAAAAAAATCCAATCAATTTTTGTAATCAAAAGAAAAATATATGAGCAGCATCAAAATAAACTGAAAATTTCTGTTCAAAGGAAATTCGAATGGCAATCTGGCTCCGAAGCAGTCTATATAAAGGGCCGTTTACCCTTGGATTCGCGACACCGCAATTTGCTTGAGAAAAGTACTAAATGAATATTGGAAAAAAAATAAATATAAATTTTTGTGTATCTTAACTTCTTAAGAAAAATGAAAAATAACAGGAAAAAAGAAAAGAAAAGGAACCTCACGTGTGAAAGGAATCAGGGAAAGGAATCAAAGAATAAGAGAGTAGAAGGCCCCAAATCCCAATGTTGACGTACCAAATCCAGATCCAGATCCAGATCCGAATCCAGTAAGTGATCATCTGGTTGTATTCATTTGTCCCCTCGTTGTGCTGACCAGTTTACCAGTGGTTCCCACTTCCCACCCGGCAATTGTATATAATTTATTCATTTTCTCACCAGCTCATTTTGAACCTCTGGATGAATCTCACTCCCTTCACACCAACCACCGTTATACCTAAATTAATTAATAAATTATCTATTGCAAGCGGATCGAAGAGAATCATGTATATTAAATCCTCCTACGTACGTTGTCATCTGTTCATGTAGTGGGAGCAATCGATTGCCTCGTTGAACCTAATGCCATCAAACAGCTCATTCTCACTAACTAAAATGCCAAAAATGGTTGTAGCACATTTGAAGTGGTAAAATATACTAAATTTACAATATTTCATTGGAATTGTTTCAATAAAATTTGAGGGTGGTATGATTTTTTATTTTACAAATTTTTATTTCAAATAAAATAATGGAAAAGAGATAATAATATCTTATCTTGTGAAATATAAAATTATTATAAATCTTACCTTATATATTAATACACATATATAATTTTTAGTTATTTTAATAATTTTAATTTTTAAAAAATTAAAAATATATTAACATTTTACTTAAGATGATAAAAATAAAAAATAAAAATAATTTTTTTGGCTTTTTATCAACTTTTTTTTAATTTTCAAATTGGTTAAATCAAATACATATATAAGACTTTACACCTATATTATATATTATATATGTATATGTATTAATATATCTGATAAAATTATAATAATTTTATAATAACTAAACGTTGAAGAATAATGTAAAATATTATTATTCTATTTTATTATTCTATTCAGAATAAAAATATATTCTATACATTATTTTATAGGATAAAAAATATACAATTTTCAAATTTCATTGAAACGATCCCAATAAAATATTATAAGTTCACGGTATTTTGCTACCCAAGCTCTTGCCGCATCCTATCGATATCTCTAACTAAACTTAGGATCAAAATATCACCTCATGAGCCACATCTTTTTGCCTTTTCTTATTTTTAAGATAAAAAGTAATCCAATATGCCATTAAAAAAATGCTAAAATAATGAATAATTTTACGAGGAATTTATCCTCTTTAGAAACTATGATTCCATTTGTCACATAGAAATAAAATCATATAAGTTGTAATTATTACCATTGTAACGTATTAAAATTTGAAAAATTTTCTTTTTCTGCTTTTTTTTTCCAACTAAACTTTAAAATTTTCGTTTCTCTCTTTATTTTCTTCTTTGTCATGCATAAGGCAAAGTATCTTAGCCATTTATGAAAGTTTTATTTTCTTATTCGGCATGATAGAACAGGAAAGATTTGTGTTAATGCAACTATCTGTTCAATGTTCATTTCTTTTAGTGAGATTCGTCGGTCCTGCCGGAAAAATTTTAGAGCAAATTAACAATGTTATAGGGTACATGTTAAAATCTTATTTAACATAAATTTAAAGATATAATATAAATCACCCAAGTATGCTAATTTATAACATATTAATTAAAATTTGAAAATTGTTTTTTACTTAATATCTTAAATTTATTATACTATGAATATTATTTTTTAATGGAATGTGAGAGAAAGAAAATAAAGCCAAAAACTTATGTTTTTGTATGGAATTGGAGAGACAGAGAAGCCATACGACAAACGATTGAACCAAAACATCCATTAAAACAAAGCAATACAACAATTCAAATCTTTTGGACATAAACAAACAAACAAGTAAATAGACATTCTTGGACATAAACAACTAAATCAATCAATATACGTTTCCCCATTTTTATCATAATATGGTGATTCCTATGACACCCCAAAGTTTTAAAATTTAGCTAATATAATAAAATTTAAAATTATTAAATTAAAATTATTTAATAATAATTATTTATTTTTTAATGAATTTAATCAAATAATTTTTAAAATTATTATATCATCCCAAATTTTAAAACACATAGGAAATCATAGAATTCACCTCATAACATTTGCAAATTAATCTTTGAAGAATAGAACTTTGTACACTGAACACTTTTCGCTCCATTATAGTAAAAGATTGCATTTGTTTTCTCATATTGGAATGATTTGAATGATTTTATCGACTCAAGTATTACAGCTTTCCTTTTTCATAAATCCCAATTCACATGACAAACTATAATTTTAAAAATTGGATTCTTGGTTGGATTGATAAACCTGACAAATCGGTCCAAATAAAATATTTGAATAAAAATGTATGTAAATTAGTAGAGAATTGGTTAAAATTGGAGTTAATTGATTAAAATTAATGGAATGAACTAGTTTTTTAATTTTTTTAAATAATAAAATTTTATAATTTTATTATAATTGAGATATAACACCTTTATAATTTTATATTAATTAAATTTATATTTTTAATTATTTTTAATATAAATTATTATTATATTACTTTATATTTTATTACTTTAAATATATATTATTAGTGTATATATAATTTATATTTTTTAAAATTAAAATCGATTTCATCAATGAATCAATAAATGAACTAATGAACTCATAAATTAGTAGTCTATTCAATTTAATAATTGGTTCGATTTTAAAATTTATAACAGGAGTTATATAAAAACAATTATATAATTTTCATTTTTTTCAAATTTAGAATTATAAGTACATGAACCCTTAGTATTGTATCGTTGAAAAATAATTTATATTTTTTAATTATTTTCTTGTATTGTATCCCAAAATACAATTTTTAATAACTTCAATTTATATTATTTATTATTTATATTTACAAAATATTTCTTTTTATTAATGTTAAATGCAATAAGGGGTGGTTTCCTTCACGTAAAAGGTAAATTCATGTGAAAGTCCAACATGTAAACTTGAGAAGTATTGACATTTATATGGTCGAAATTAAAAATTATTGTGTAAAGTTCTTCTCGTATAGTGACAGTTGGTAAATAATTTTATTTTCATTTTATTAAAAATTTTAGTTATTTTATTTTGTTAGTCAATAACCAAATAAATAATTCACCTAACTCCTATTTCAAAAAAAGTTATACTGCCTGTATAATTTCTTGTTAATTCAAAGATGAGGTTTTATTTAATGCTCTTATAATTTTATTTATATATTTTAAGATTTAAATTTTCTAAAGTGTTACATGCACTTTAAATGATCGGGTGAGCATTATAATTATTAATAAAAAATTGAAAAATAAGTAATTATAAATTTAAAAATATTTTTATTTTATTATTTTCCAAAATTTAAACTTTTAATTTTATTGTAATATCACATTTTATTATCTAAACAGCAATCTTACATCTCCAAGAATCCAATCCACCTTTGAGACAAAAGAAAAATACAGCGTCAAAATAATAAACTGAAATTTTCTGCTCAAAGGAAATTTTAATGGCAAACTGGCCCCACCTGTGAACAGTGCGACCCTCGCTATATCAGGGGCTCAGCGCTCGCCATTTTTTTCACTTCATCGCAACTCGTTTGAGCTCAAGCGTGCCTGCCTAGGCTCTTTCTCTCTCTCACCAGTAAACCCTAAACACTGTCATTTTCTCTCTCTCTCTCATCCGGCAGTAAACCCTAAACACTATCATTCTCTCTCCTTGTTTTTTGCCTTGAAACATTGAGGAAACAGAAAGCCCTGCGAGGCCGCTGATTTCCTCTCAAGGCTTCGAGAAAACAAAGAGATCCTACGCTTCCATCTCCTGCGGCGGCCAAAAGGTGTTGCATATTTGCATATCTACATTTTCTGGGCATGATTGTCATTTCTCCGCATTTTTTTTTTTTGTTGAACAATGGGAAAAGAGGGATATCTCAAACATGTCACTCTGGTGTTTATTTTTCTTTATCTTGGCCGCTTCGGTTTCGGCTTCTATTTTGTCGGGATTTGGAGGTCTAGATTCGGATCTAGGACGTTGAGGATGTTGAATTCAAGATGTCGAGGATAGTGAAGTTTTAGAATCGGATCCATGATATGGAGGCTTTAGAATCCAATTCAGGATGTGGGAAACTTGAATTCAGATGGGAAAGCTCTAGAATCGAATTCAGGATGTCGATGCTGTTGAAGTCTTAACATTAAACCCATGATCTGGAAATTTTCGAGTTGAATTCAAGGTATGGAGGTCTTAGAAACGAATCCAAGATGTTAATTAAAGGAGGGATCGTCCTCTGAAAAAGTAACAATCCCACGTATCGTACGGTTGCTGGACTGCAGTGTATTATACTGTTGGAATATTGTGATTGCTTGAATGATGCATTCCTAGTTGTTATTGATAATTGATGTACTCTCATTTATAATCGTTATTGATGTATCTTCCGACTGAATTATTTAATATAAGTATAAATTTAATTAGTTTTTTTTATGATATTTAATAAACATTTTTTTCATCCTTTTTTGATTGGTTGAAGTCATTTTAATTGACTGGTTAAATTAATTATTTTAAGTGTTTAATAAATAATTAATTTTAATATTATTGACATTTAATCAACTGATGATTTCACTGTTTTACTTTTAAAAATATATACTAATTTCTTTTTCTTATAGTATATATTCATCTCTCCCCCCTCTCTTCAAATCTTCGCTCATCTTTTATGTCATTAAAAAATATGGAAATCAACGGATCCATTTCCTTTGCAGCCTGTTTGGTTCTAAAGAAAAGAGGAGAGAAGAGAAAAAATGGGGTGAAAATGGGGTTGAAAATACTGTGTTTCACCGTTTGGTTGCAGGTAAAAAGCGGAAAGAAGGGAAAAAAAAATTGGGAGCCGTACGTGAATCCCACCAAATGAATTTCTCCTCAGTTTTGAAGAGAAATGAGGAGAAATTAGATCCCAAAACCGGAAGGCAACTCCATAGTGAAGAAGAAAGCACTCCAGTGGCGACAAACTGACGGAGAGAAGGACGGTGATTTCCGCCGTCGATGGAGCTCCGGCAAGCATCATTTCTGTTCCATTTTCCGTTTTCGTTCTTCTTCTCTGTTTGCTGCACGGAGACAAGGTGTCCGAAAGCTACTCCTCGTGGCGCCAGTCGAAGGCTGCTGTGCCACTGTTTGTGGTGGGCGCAACCTCCAGCCGGCGACTGAAACGACTCCAGACGGCGTCCGCGTGCAGCCGATTCCCTGCTGCTGGTCGGATCTGGTGCTCCGTAGCCGGATGGGACGCAGGTTTCACTGGCCTGCCGGGTTTGGACTGTGATAGAAATTGCAATCGGAAAAGCATAGTAATTAATTTTAAATTTTTTATTATTTTGTGGTGTGGGTTAGAATTTAGAAAGCTTGTGGTTTTGTTTTATTTTATTGCTTCCTCTGTGGGAAAATGTGGAAAATTCAAGTGGGGTCGGCTGTTTTTAGCCTCTTTGGTTCTTTAACAAGTTGTATCTCACAAGTATCGATCGATTACCGTAAATGCTCTTTCCTTTTTCCTTTTTGATTGTTTTTTATATTTCAGACATATTTATATTTTAAATTATATAAAAAGATAATTAACTTCAAATACAAAAATTATGAAATTTTATTAGTTAAAATTTTTTGGCTCGAGTGTCACTAAATTTTCCTTTTATCTATATTTTGAATTTAATTTTCGTTATCTCTGCATGCAAGTTTAATGGGATTGTAACTCCTATTGCTATTTAAGGAGAAAAATAGATTTCATTCTCAATTGAGAAAAAATATTTGTAAAATTTTGAAGGCTTGCAATTATAATTAATTAATTATTTTAATTATAACTAATTTAATATTTTAAATTTAAATATCATTTTAATATAATAAAATTTTAAGTTTTATTAATTTCATATGCATTTAAATAAAATTAAATTATTTTTTTAATTCCTTTCTCCTCTATTTTTTTTATACAAACATAATTAATTTCTCTTTTATTTTCTTTCTTTACTATTTTCTTCTACAATCAAGTAATTTTAAAGAAAATAACTTCTCTCCTATTTTTTTTCTCTCATTTTCCTTCTCCTCTATTTTTTTCTCTAACCAAACAAAGCCGTGGGGACCGATTCATCCTTCAGCTGATCATGTTGAAGTTACTCCAACAAGAAGAAAAAAATGTGTGAAGGAGTAAAAAGATGAGGCCCTCCTAATCCGATCTTAAACATTTCTTCCTTTGTTTTCTGAAACTTCTTTAGAAAATTTCATTTATTGGGTATAACAATAGAAAAAAAATAATTATTTTTTACCAACTCCTTTATATTAAGACTAAATATACATACTTTTTTTATTATTTTAATATTTTATAATTATATTTTTATAAAATATATTTTTATTAAAACAGACGAATTCTAAAGTTCTTTTCTAAATTTGTTCAAATTTAGAGTTAGAAGATAGATAAATAGATACATATCTTATTGCACCAATAATGGCGATGTTAACATAGAGTATTAGGAATTTAAATAATAAAATATTTTCAAAGGATCGAGTGACTTAGGTGAAATTTCTGTCATAAAATTTTCATATAATTATATCATATTAATATGTAATTCTAAAAATTTTGTAACAGTGTAACGCATTTAGTGCTTCTCAGATCCGCAACTGCTGATCGGCATGTGGTAGTTACTAAGGAATCCTTGTCACGTAGTCGTTTTACTTCTGTGTACAATACATATTTTGAAATATTGAGTTGTGATTACTTATTTGAAGAAATAATTATCTATTATCTCTTAAACAAAGCACTATCTGCAACTGATTTACGATTTAAATTTGTTGATATAATTTTGAATTTGAAATATTTGTAGACGTAGGAACTATAATTGAATATATAATTTTCCTTTTATATTTACAATCTGAATTTGTTGATATTGTTTTCAATTTGAATTATTCGTATTTGTGAGCTGTATAATTGAAACTATATTGGATATATTATTTCTTTTTATAATATATGTTGGACAAAAAAATTTATTATTACATTAGTTGAAATTTTTTGGTAATATCACATGAGTCTTTTTTTTTTTTAATATGAATTAATTTGACATTTTTTAAGTAGTTACTTTATCTTAATAATTTGCTGATTATTAAAAAAAAAATTCTCATAGACTTGTTTAAGGCTGATCAAGAATTTCTTATTAAGTAAACTTTATTCACATCCTAAAATTTAAATTTGATTTTCACTTGTAATCCTCGTATTGGCAGGAAACCATTTAAGATAGCAAACATTTTATCAACTAATACATATATATACAAACACACAAATGCGTATGTGGATATAATATATATATTATAGGATCGGATTTTTTGAGAAAATTTGTCAAGGAGTATGCTCAAAGTAAGTTATATTGTTCTCTTTAATGAATCTTTAATTGTTTATTTTGTTTTTATATTATATTTTAAAAAAGTTTATTTGTAATTATTTTTCACATTTTAATTAGGCGAGCCGGGTTTTGGAAGCTTTGAGCTTTGGCTTCCCACTTACACGTCAGGTTTCCGGAGTTTTAAATATTGACATTCCATTTAGATCGGGTGAAAAAAGTACTATTATTTTTTACTTTAACATTCTTTGCAAGCGTAAAAAATAAAAAAATAAAAAAAAGACTACAAAGTTTACTTTGAAATATTTTTTTTGTTTTTTTATAACTTGTTCTAAATGGTATACCCAAAAATGTTTTAACAATAGCTGCCAAGGGCTCCATTTGTCAAAGAATATTTTTCTGTTTTTGAAAACTTTCTTTCATGGACTTTATTCCAGATCTCATTTCCTATTTTTTGACCTCTTCCAGAGGCTTTATCCAAGAATGTTTTAATTAAATATATATATTTTTTGGCTTTTGAAAACTTCTTTACAGGCTTTATATTGAAATATATATTTTTGGGCAAATGGCTTCATCTTGAAATATTTTATTTTGAATGAAAAATTTATTTGAAAAACTTTTTCTTGGGAACTTTATGCGGAAATATTTTATTTTAAAAAATTTAATCCTAGAATATTCCATTTTAAACTTAAATGTAATTGTAATTTTCTAAAATACAAATTATTTAAATTTATACTTTTCATTTAAAACAATTTTTTTTAATCCTCTTAAAAATTTAATACAACCAATTTTGATTACCTTCCTTTTTATAGGGTTGAGGTTTTTTTTTTCCCCCTCCCTCTCCGTCAGCTCCCCTTTCTTGCCAATGTCCATCTTTGCCGCAACCCAGAATCACTATGAAAGGGCAAGTGGCATCATTCATTATTGGGTCAAAATGAGGAAAAATCAAAGCAAAGAATATTTTTTTGGATTAGGGACGGGATATAATGAGGCGTGGGAAAAGGGAAGGGTTGGGCAGGGCTTGAACCGGTGCCCCATTATGGCACATTTGATAATGCCAAAGGGTTAATCAGCTGAGCTGGGCATTTGGTAGTAAAACCAAAGCAAAGAATGAATTTGACAATAGATGGACCACATCAAATCTAAAGACAACTTAACTACAAAATTTTAGCATAATCTAAAATTTCATTGGTGTTGTTTCTTGTCAAAGTTATTACATTTAACCTTTTTTTTTTTTTTTTTTGCCTTTTGTGTTCATTGTAACTTGAAAAATTAATTTTGAACCTTTTCTAAAGTGGTTTTCGGGTTGCCAGTTTTTATAACTGCAACAATGGCAAAACGAGAACACTTAAGAATTCTTGGTAGAACTCTGAAAAATCCATTTTTCTCCCACTATTGTCAGTAGCTATGGTGTTTAGTGTTTACGGTGACAATTAAAAAACTCCCTTAGTACTTCTTGTTTTTTTCCTAATCCAGCTACATTAATTTTTTTATTTTTTTTTTGAGAAGTAGATCTTCTTGCCTTCACTCACCATTGGACGACTTGTTTAAGTCGATTAGGGATCTTGGTTTCGTTTTACATTTTTGGAAATAAAAAAACTTTAGATCAGTTAACTCTTTAACTGAGGAATAAAAGAAGGATAAAAAACAACAATCAAAATAAATTATTTAAAATAAAAGAGATTAAATTTAAATCATTTATATTATAAGACATTAATATTATATTTAAATTTTTAGTTTATATTATTTAAAGCCTTTTTCTGGAACTTTATCTTTGAATTTGGCTTTATACGGAAATATTTTGTTTTCAATATTTTTTTTATCCTATAATATTCTCAATTTAAAAAACTCTACCTCAAGAAACTTTATTTTAAAGAATTTTGTTTAGAAAACAAATTCTCAGAATTTTATCATGAAATATTTTATTTCATTTATTTTTTCTAAGTTTTTTTAGCATTTTATCCTGTAGACTTTTTCTTTCGACTTTATTATTTTGTTTTTATTTTATTTTTATTATTCTTATTGTCATTGACATTTTTATTCCACTTTTTATGAGGATGGCTTCCGTACTTAAAAAACATTAAGAGGAAAATTCGACCTAATTGGTGACCAATTCAATTGATTGATTAAATTGATTGACATATTTTTTATATATAATAAATTATATATTACATATATTTATATAAAAAATGAATTTGTTTAATTAGTACTAGTATATTATTATATTTCTAAAATAAAATCAATAAATATTGATTTTATTATTACTACAATAATTATCCAATATAATTCAGTGTATTTACTTAATTAAGGTCTGTTTTGTACTGTTGTGTCTATTGAAGTCATATTTTAGTCTCTTTATGTTTTAATTTTTTTTTTGTTATTTGGAAAATTGAAACATTGGGTTGTGAGTGTGGAATTTAGTTTTGGATTGGATTGGTCTTTAATTTCAAGCCCAACAATTCAAATTTTCATTTTTTTGTTTAAAAAAAAAGGTTATCACATCAAGTTAGTCATTGATTCAATCGGGTTTGGAAAGATCCTTCTGGATTTAGGTTTAAGGATCTTCCAATCTGTTTTTACTCTAAGATGCTAGTTTGGATTTAATTACATTACTTTTATTGAAGAGTTTTCACCCTTTAATGGGTGGATTATTGAATTTGAAGGCCCTTCCCTAAAAGAAAAATATTTATGTTTTTTCAGGCGTAATTGTCCAAACCCATGCTTATTCCCAAGCTTTATCTAAGACGTTGAAACTTTCTGTTCATACTTCGATGATGGGTTCTCAAAGTCCACAATCCACGGAGCGCATGAAAGACCTAAACATGTCCTTAATTTCCATAAACGATTCAGAATTGGAAGAAGGTGAAATAAAGCCGGATAGTGTGGATACTCGGACTTGTCCGAAACCAGCAGTTGCATTAAAAATCAAGGAGAAGGAATTGAAATGGGGAAAAAATTTGAAACCTCGAGGGGAACTTCAATATCTTGAAGGTTGGAGTGAATGGTCTAGATATAGTTATAACATTACAAATAAGAGGAAGGATATTTATAAAGACTTGCCACTTGCAATTGAAGCTGCATGCTATGACTACTCACGTCCAAATGGTTTATACAAGGCTCTTTGTGAACTCTGGTGTCCAGAAAGTAACACTTTCATGACTGCTGGTGGAGAGTTAGGAATTTCTTTATGGGAGATGCGTGAGGTGACTGGACTCTCAATTATAGGAGAATATTATGGGGAAGTGGTGCCGAGTCAGTCTGAGATGGATGAAGAGCTTCCGAAGACCTGTTCTTATCTTTTTAGGGCATTTTCTTGTATTTGTCAAGATAAATCTCAAGATCGAATTCGACACTCCGATTGGCTAAACTTTTGGTATAGACGAAGCCGCATTTCAAATCCTCGCAAATCTCCTGAATATAAAAACATAGCAGAGAGGTACGATGAGAGACCTGAAATTGTCCGTCCACTGCAATTGTCTCTCACCACTATTCCAGGCCCAATTCAAGGCATTGATCCATTTGCTCGCCTGAGTCTCAACTTGGATCGAGACCTGGAAAAACAACTATCATTGGCAGCATATTTAGTATTATGGCTATGTCGTTATGTCCTTCCTTCCAAAGATGACTACATTCGTGTTGGAACGTTTAAAGTCGCTTCTCTAATGGCAACTGGTATCACTTATAGCTTAGTTCCACCTGTTTTAGCTAGCATTTATAATGGTTTGTCTCAAACATCCCTTTCTTGTGGCCCAAAAAAGGAACTTGGCTTAGTTACATATCCTTTTCCAGGGCATTTTTTGTATGCTTGGGCTGGATTGTTTTTCAAACGTGGAGTTTTTGGCATTGTGAATAATGGATGTGAACGTCCGCTAATTAGGAGGTTCCGGGGAACTTTAAATGCTTTTGTGTATTATGAAGCCGAATTCCAGGACATGAGAAGCGTTATCCGGGGAAATTTAGATTCTCAGAATTTTTGCTGGCAACCAATTCCTAGTCCTTTAAAGCCTGATCCTCGAACTGATAAGAGATACACATTAGAAGAAATTGAAGAGTTTATAATAAGCTTGACAGATGGGCATTTACCGCTTCGGCGCGAAAATTCTAATATTATAGAAGCGTATAACCCAAGTCGATTCGCTAGACAGCATGGCTTCATTCAAAGGCTTCCGAAAAGTTTGAGCGCCCCGGAATCCAATGCTTCTGCATCACGTCTTGAAGGAGCTTGGTTTTCACTTATCACGAGTAATATTGGTAAGCGTGCTGTTCCAAAATCATATGAGGATGATGTTCCAAAACCACATGATGATATCCAAAACCGAGTAGATAAGAGCTACTTGGATTGGTGGCAAGAGTACAGCAAGCCAATGTTGTGGGGCGGAGACCCAGTGAATAGAAACTTTTCTACATCCCAGCAAATTAAGGTTTCTCCACAAGCAAGGAAAAGGAAACCAGTGACAGGACAAGAACGCCCACGTCCAAAGAAGTGCCGGAGCTTTGATGTTCATGTTGCCAAGAGGGTTAATCCAACTTCTCTTTCTCCCAAGAAAACATATCCAGCACCTCATCTTACCAAACTTCTTCCAGAATCTTCAGCCTCTCAATCAATGAACCCTCTACGTCGCTTCAAGGGAGAGGAGCCCCCAAATTTACCA
This sequence comes from Sindora glabra, assembly GCA_020226215.1. Lineage (NCBI taxonomy): Eukaryota > Viridiplantae > Streptophyta > Magnoliopsida > Fabales > Fabaceae > Sindora > Sindora glabra. The sequence goes on along the minus strand of CM035227.1, from coordinate 105,937,872 downwards.
TCAGAGGTTGAACAAAATATGCAGAGACCAGGGAAATCTTTTCTTCCGTCATCTTCCAACACTCATACCCATGATGAACCACAACCTATGGAGGTGGAAGACACCACTGAAAAATGCAACGGAGAATCTTCCCACCAGGAAATGTGTTTAAACAATATCGAGCGCATGCTGGACACGGATGATTGCGTGGTCATTGAAGGAAGGGGTAAAATACGTACGCATGCACGCTCTTTTTTTTTTTTTTAGTATAAAGAAAAAAAAAACTTAACATTTTCCCCCTTTTACCCTTTTTTTTTCTCTTTTGTATTTTTTAGATCTTAAACAGGAATTTTCTTGGATAATCAATGATCAAGTTCAAGCTCATGACCCCCAGCCTTCCTCCCCATTCAAGTTGGCCCTGGAAGCTTGTGTCGCCTTCGAAGAAAGAGGTAAAATATATACGCATACGCATTCTTTTCTTTTTCTTCTTCTTTATTTATTTATTTTTAAATAACATTTGTCCTCTTTTTTCTTCTTGTTTTGTATTTTTTAGATTTTGAACGTTTGTACACGGAGTATTCTTCTTATGTTGACCCCCTATACCCTGGAATAATTGATGATGAAATTCAAATTGGTGAATTATGGCCATAGCTTTTCTTGGAGAGTGACATTGCCAAGGGGTCCCAGCGTTTCGGGATATCAAGTTACTTGAAGAATGTGTTTGTATGTGTTTCGATAGAAGGATATCTGGAAGATGAGAGAGCTAGTTGAATCAGCCTGGAAGGAGCAATTAAAGGCCCGTGAGATGTTTAGCAGACTGGAAAGCGAGTATACCCAGCTAGAAAATCGCCCGATCAAGGATGCTTCAACAGTTGAAGCAGTAAATCAAACTAAAAGTCAACTTGATGGAAGATTTTTAGAGATGACTAATGGCAGTTGGATCGTTTTTAGGGTTTAGGCATTTCACAGTTGAGGTTAGTTTGGAACATTTATCATTCTTCTTCTTGTCTATTGTTTCTAGCATTTTCTTTATCAGTATTGAAATGCTCTGTTTGTCGTTAACTTTACCATCTAAAAATGCAGCTTCATAAGTCACTCATGGTATCTATTACTGTGCAGGATGCTGATTCTGATACGAATATTGTGATTGCAACATGGAAACTAAGGTTCTTAACTTTATTCTTGACCTATGTTGATTTAATTCAATAGAAGTTACTTATTCCAAAAACTCACTGGAATAGGGATTTCAGGATTTCTATTTGGTTTTTCTTTGATATGCCTATGCATATTAGTTTCCAGTTTGCCACATTGTTCAAGGAAAGGAGGAGTAAATATTTCTGGATTTGACAGTATTACTGTTGTATAAATCATGCAATAAGGTTTCTGAGTATGCATAAATTTCCATCAGTAGCCTTTCTTTCCTGTAACACAAACAATTAGTTTGGCACTAAAAGAAACCCACCCCCTCTAAAAAAAATAAAAAGTTTGCTGCATATTGTATTTACAAGCCTTTAAAAATATCTTTATAGTTACATATTTTCATTCATGCTCCCCATCATAGTCACTAATAAGCTACTTGTTAACTTCTCTTTTTGTCTGAATTGCTGCACCAACTTGATAATGTGATAATGTGACCACTGCCTTTTGGATTCTGAATTGAACTTCCATGTCTTTACCAAAAAGTTCTCTTTATGAACAACATATGAAAAGATAGAAAAACTTTAGCCATTTGACATGTTGCAGGATATGCTTAAGAACTAGTTTTTAATAAAGCAAAGGAACCAGAAATTTTGGAAAAGGAAATTGTAAGAATGGTTTCTTTTTAAGGGTATCAAGTTTATCATAAACTCTCTGTGCAATGTATGGACTTATATTTTGTTGGTATCAAGTTTATAATAAACTCTTTGTGCAATGTATGGCCTTATATTTTGTTGACCATATATTATTTTTAGCTGTATCAGAAAGCAATATGAGTGAAAAATGAAAAATATGAGCATCATTTAAGTTGTTCCTTTTTTTTTTTAGGCGGACACTTAATGTTTTATGTAGGTTTAGATTATGTCAGGAGGAATTCCTATTCTTTATATCAAAGTGGGCAAAACAAAGCCATGGTTTGAGTTGCAAACTATTATGCATCCTATGCTTAGTGTCTAGATGCAGGGGACACAGAACAGGGACTGGAATTGCAATTTTAGCTTCCAAGATTAAGTTAATTGTGTGGTTAAATCCTTCTTTGATTTTATATTTGTGTAATGGTTGAACATTAGGTGGTGCCTAAAGGAGGAATACATTGGTGTAGGGGCTTGTAAGCAAACTGATATGAATTTGCATCAATTTGGAATTAAAAGATCACAGATCTTTTGATTCCAATTTGAGCATGATTTTATATAGTGATTTTACTATATTTTTGGTATTCATGGGTTCATTATTAGACACTGTTATGCTAAGCCTAATTTCTTCTTTCAACCTTGACGTTGGTTTTAGCTGCAAACAGCTGATTCTGTGTTCTTCTTTGTTCCAGGACAAAGAGTTGTGCTATCACTTTATCTATAATCATTTTCCAAGTTTGCCTGAGGAGGTAATAAATTGATATTGAATATATCCTTGCAAGGTTTTGTAAAATTTTTTTGCATTTTTCAATTAAAATCACCTGAAACCTCAGAGCCAATTTCTTCTTTAAAAATATCGTTCTTTCCTCTTCATAATTCCTTGCATTTCCTTGTCATAGGGGTCTCTGCATTAAAGTATACTGAAATATTTTAGCTTTTAAATTCCCTCACCTTTTCCAGGACATTATAGGGAGAACAGATGTCAAAATTTTTACAGGCTCTAGTGGTAAGGAATCTCAGGATTTTAAGAGAGAAATTCTGGAAAGAGGATTACCTTCAAAAAGGGAAATGACTTTTGAGACAGAGCTATTTGGGTCCAAGACTTTCTTAATTTATGTGAAGCCTGTCTTCAGCAGGGTAGGAGAGACAATTGGTACAAATTATATGGAAATTGATGTAACAGATCACGTAATGTTAACTTTCTTCTAGTTGTATTTTCACTCCTCTTTCTTGCCTTTAAAGAAGATATTTATATTTCCTACAAAACACGGGAGAGAAAAAGAGAAAGGATGGCAAAGCTTGGGGAATAGATTGCAGTACAGAAAGACAAGCAAACAGAACTGAATAAAACCATTCACATTACAGGTTTAATCACATAGTCAAATCATAGTTGTAAATTTTACATCAGTTTCCTTTGGCAGCAAGAAAGCTTATTCTTATTTTGAACTTTGAATAGAGGAGACTATGAGAGCAAAACAAATGCTGGCAATCATGACTCATGAGATAAGATCTCCAGTTTCTGGGGTTGTTAGCATGGCTGAAATTCTTTCTACCTTGAAACTTGATCGTGAGCAAAGACAACTCTTGGATGTCATGCTGTCTTCAGGAGATTTGGTTCTTCAACTTTTAAATGACATACTTGATCTTTCCAAGGTTGAATCAGGTTGAAAACTGTCCTTGCTTCATTTCTTATTTGTGATATTTAACCTGACAGTCACAGAGATACTAAAATTTGAGCAATTTGGAAGCTGCGAATAACAATAAAGAAGTGCGTTTGATTTCTGACATTAGTTGCTGAAGTTTTCAATTTCTTCCCACTCCAAACCAAAATCTTCCATATCATTGTAGGAGTTATGAAGATGGAAGCTACTAAATTCCAGCCAAGAGAGGTGGTGAAATATGTACTTCAGACAGCTGCAGCATCATTGCAGAAAATACTAACCTTAGAAGGACTTGTTGCAGATGATGTACCAATTGAGGTGAGAACCAATGGCTGATGATTTTACCAATTAACCTTAGAAAGATTTCAATGCAATATTAATGCTGGATTTCTTCCAAGACATTGCTGTTGCGGCTAACAACCCCCTGTACCACATTGCATCATCTTTAGGGTCGTGGCTTTCAGATACAAACTTTGTTTTCACCTTATAATTGCTAACTTGCTTACAACAATTCATGTGCTTCATGCATAATTGCAGGTCGTTGGTGATGTTTTGAGGATTTGACAGATTCTCACAAATTTCATCAGGTACTCATCTTATGATTTTGTTTAGTGAATAGCTTCATTTTCTATTACACAAACTGAGTTAAGTTGGGATGTTAAACACCCTGGGGAGTTTGGAGAAATTTATTTATCCTTCTATATTTTGCAGCAATGCAATCAAATTTTTACTCATGAAGGCAAAGCGGGTATAAACCTTTATGTAGTAGCAGAGCCATCTTTTGACAAAAGAGAAGGAAACCACCAAAAGACACCTGCGATCCAGTCAAATGTTTCAGTTGATGGACTGAAAGAAGAGAAATATCTCTCAGCATCTGAAAATGGCTGTGATCAAAATCATGTTGATGGGAGCCACTGGAAGAAGGCCTTTCTACCGTATGTGACAGCTCATCCTTTCATGGTGTGCTCTGAAAAATAATTTGTGTCTATGGATGTGACTGTTCTGTTGCTTCTTCCCTGCAGTTTGGAGACTCCTTGCCATGTTTCAATGATCACCATTACTTAGTCAAAGAAACAGCTGGATACATCCTCCATAAGGTAAGAAGTTATATAATATAATGTCACATGAATTATCAATTATTTCATTTGCACTTTACACACAATTTTTCTCTAGAGTTGTTTCCCACCAGTCCACCACTGGGTAATAATTAAAAATATCCTGCAAAATTTCATGACTTCTAACTTTGTCTTCTGCTGTATGCAAATTTTGGAAGTTGTTAATAAGATTCATCTATACCCACAACAATTATATCTATATCAGCTCACTTGAGTTGACCACCAAAAAGGATTTTTGTGTGTTGGAAGTTATTCAGTGATATTCTTTCGCCTTGCTGGTGGCTATCTTGGTTCTTCAATTAGTTGCATTTAATGTATTAATATAGAAATAAATGATAACAGTAATCTCCAGGAGGTCTTTGCCATTTATTACTTGAGTGTTTTGTGTTAAATTTGTGATTTGCCAAGATTTTAAGCATTTTCTTTTATGCAGACACCAACCTCTGCTCCCTGCTGATCAAGTGAAGCCTTTAAATGAAAATGAAGAAGAAGGAGGTGAATGAATATTTTTATGTTTCCATTTCAGAAGGCTCACTGATGATGCAGGGAAGGGGACATGATTGCAGAAGGGGCAGGGGTGGAGGTATTGCCTATTGGTTGTAATTTAGTTAAAATGAAATGCCTTGTCATGCTTCTCTTATTCTATGGTGGATTTTTTTTTTTAATTAAATGAGTTTCATATGGTTGTTTTACTGAAATTTTTTTACCAAGATAAGCATATTTACATTCTCAGGAAATTACAATGGGGCTAGTGAATACAATGGAGATGGTTGGAATGGTGGATGCAGCTATGGCTGTTGGGGATGGGGATAGGGAAGGGGTCATTTTTTACGTGGCCAAGGACAAGGCTACAGTGGTCTGTCTTTCAGTTAACAATGATTACTGGTGAATATCATGCACTGCCTGCCTCACGTGGTAAACTTGCTTCCCAAACTTATGTACAAAAATTACATTTAAAAAAAAAAATTCAATTGGTTACTATATTTTTATTTGTTTTTGTTGTCAAATATATTGTGTCCTCAGTAGTCTTGGTTTTTTTATACAAATAGTACTTTTTTTTTAAAAAAAATATTCAATTGGTTACCATATTTTTATTGTGTACCTAATTTGGCAAATCTGTTTTTGTTGTCAAATAAACTAGATGTTTTAGATGGGAGTCATGTGACTAGGTTTGACCTTGACCAAATAGGGAAAAGCAATCACTGTCATAGCCTTATAGGTCAATGTGGTATATACTTTAGAAGTTGTTTTATATTTCATACTTTTGCAGACCAACTAATTAGTTCAGGTTGCACAGAAGTGCCAGAGACCAATTAATGAAATTGGATCTGATGGGATTTCTTAGCAGGACTTGCAGGCAAACAACAACATGTGAGTTTGTGTAAACTTCTGAACCTCTTTATCATGCTTTAAGTTGGGTTTTTCTGTGCAGCTTGTAGTTCAGCCTTTTCTATGCATAAATTAAGATGTGTCAAAGTTGGGATGGAGGATGGCAATTAGGGCTAAATAGTATCTTAATTTAAGCTGAAGTTGTTAGTCTCTTGCTTCAGGGTAGTGACAGCTGGCCATCAGCTTGCAAAGACATTGGAATTATAGTCCCTAAATGACTTAGGCTTCTCAAGACGATATCTGAGATGTTTGCAGGTACATTCTAAATAATGTAGATTCACACTCTACAGTTTTGTCATTTGTGATAAAATTGATCATTCTTATTTTAATGAAGTCCTCTGAGGTAGCCTGCTTAAATGTTTGACAGATCTTTGAGGTTGTTAATAGCATGGAAGATCTCATAGATTTCTGCCGTGAGCACAAAGCTGGGCCAATTGGTAATCTCATTGTGATGTTGCTATACTTTATTCTTATACTATATTGAACTTTCTGTGAAGTAAAACACTGTATTGTATTGGACTGTAGCAGTTTTTAGGTGTCCAACGTAACCTGGCAAGTCTTCCTTGCCCGTCAACTTATAGTTATATTTCTCTTCCATTGGATTTTGTAGTTGATGTTAGGGTCACTTGAGGGATTAGAAAAAGAGGATTGACGAAAATATCAGCAGTTTTATGTAGCTGGATGAAATGTCTTTGCTCTTCAAAATGAGGCTGTAGATTAAATGGAACATGGCAGTGAAACTGATGGAGCCTCTAGTAATATATTCATAATTACAATTACTACGTATAAGTGATTGTGTAAAGCTGCATCAGCTTATATTTCTAAAACTACATCTATGAGGGTTAAAAGCAATTACAATGTTAGGTTGGGGTTTTTGCAGTGTCTTTGGACTGACTTGTGTCAAGTACATATTTTGTTTGAGTGCTATATAGCGGATTATGTTAAGTTCAATTGCACATTCATTCACTGAATCCTAAATTGATGATGATGGGGGATTCTGTTGGATAGAGGGAGGAGAGGAAACAATATCCTTCCAAGGGTTCTATTAGTCTAACAATGTGTGGTTTACTTCAACAAATAAGGCTGTGGTGTGGAAAGGCCATTGATCATAGATGCTTCTAAGATAATATCTATGAAAGCAGGGTACCTGATTCATTAATTACTTGCTTAAATATCTACAAGTTCATTGTCATAACAGCTAGGTAAGAAAATGCAGATATTGAAATGTCAAAATCCTTCTTGTGTTTTGAAAATCAGATTGATCGAGCACAATTTGATATGACATTGGAGTAGGTTAGATCTGGGATTGAGAGTGGAGCAACCCTTGAACCTGGAGAAGAGAGATTTGGAAACGGAATTTTATATAAAGCCTACAGTGTTCTCAAATGTGCAGGTATATATCTTTCTTTGGTATGATATCCATAAAAGATCTTAGAATTTCAAGTGTAACTAATTGTAACAATCATCAGGATGACATGGCAATTGCACGGGAAGAAATATTTGGCTCAATACAGTCTTATGAAATTCAAGTTAGAGTGGAACTTAAAAGTTCAATTATGATGCATTATCAAATGTAAAACTAAAACTTTTTATGCCATCAGCAAACAGAGATGCTATGTACAACATCAAAATAACTATATCTGATTGACTTTTACGAAGAATTTGTTGTCTAAATGCTTTGCTTCTGGTACTAAGCCTTGTGTTGATTTCAGGGATCTTGACGAGGTGACTTAGAGAGCGAATGACACACAATTTGGTCTTGGAGCAGGGAATTTTACAAGGAACTTCGGCACTGCCAGCACTCTGATTTGAGCACCGAATGCAGGAACGGTGTGGGTGAATAGCCATGCAACATTTGATGCTACAATTCCGTTTGGTGGTTTCAAGATGAGTGGCCATGGTAGCAACAAAGGAATGGACAATCTCAAAAGTTACTTGCAAGCGAAGGCAGTTGTTGCTGCTCTGAAGAACCCAGCATGACTTTGAACGTCAGAAGCTTCCTTTGCAAAGATCAAGAAATTATAAGAGTTCAACTCTCGTTGAGGTCTAGCATTAGCATGCAGTGATAATGATGATAAAATCGTGTATTGTTAAACTATGTTCTGTTTCTTTTCTTCTCCTGAGTCGCAGACAAAAATTATCCTCCTCTGCATTCAAGTGATGTTTTAATGTTTGAATGTGATTTGGTCTATCTGTTGATAGGTACAGGCCATATGACTTGTCCCTAAATTAGCACGTACCGTCTCACTGGGGCTTCTTTATCTCTGTTGTTCGTCTTGAATGTTTTTACTTTTAGTGAATTGTGAATATTCTAAATATAAAAAAAATTCACATTCAGATGGTTATTTTTTTTCCTTGACAATCTACCAATTCCAACTAGCATAATCGGCCCATTTGCTGGGAACGTCTAAATTATGAGTTTTGATGTACAAAGTTCCGAAATTATACTCCTGCACATAAACACAAAAGTTTTAAGGATCAAGTGGTTATGGTTAGACACTAAATTGTAAGAGAAACTCAATGTTACTTGAAGAGCAACCTTAGCAGTAGGAATCGAACTTGGGATGCTATGTCCTGAAATCCCTGAATGATAAAAGTTCGGAGATGAGCATTGATAAATATGAATGCACCCAATTGCTAAAAAATTGTAGGCATAGTATGAGTACAGGACTATCTATTGAAATTGGCCATTTACTGTATTATTGGTATCATTGGAAGTGTTCTTTTAACAGAAAAATTACAATATCATTCCACCCTCAAGGTAAGAAAAAAAATTATAATGGCAAAAAAGAGGCTAGAAGTGGAAGCCTAAAAGCATGAAGAAGTTCGTGCTGGGGGATTGGAAATGCAGCCCATCAGTTCGATCTCGGCAAACGAAGCAACAAATGGGGCACAGATTCAAAATCTTTGTTTGGATGGCCCAAACCTGACTCTTTCTCCTTTATGACCAAGTTGTTCAATATGTACCTGCACAGTTAACATCAGCCACTTTATTATTTAAAATTTAACAAATTATACTGGACAAAACTAAATTATAAATTAAGTAATAAGAATTAGCATGTACACAGCCGGTGTCATCTTTATACAATTTGTACTTATATTTAAATAGTTACATAATACTGAAGCAAATAATTTTACTCCTACATTTTTTATCAAAAATATAATTTATATAATTAAAAGAATATAAATATTAAATCATTACAAAAAAAGATGACAAAAAATTAGTATTTATAAATATAATAGATATTACAAATTTTGCGTTTACATGGTTGCAACCCATGCGATGCATGGTAGGTAGGGGTAGGCAAATGTAGTCTAGCCTGATTTTTACCTCAAATTTAGTTTGGAATAAATAGGATTTGGATTGAAAAGTTAGACTCAAGGATTAAATTCAAGCAAAATTTTAAGTCTTATTTTATAAATGGATTGATTTAGGTTTTCATATTCAAAATCAACTTAGTTTGGATTCAGCTTGATTTCATATTTATATATTAAATATTTTATTATATTTATTATATTATATATTTAATATATATTATATGATACAAATTTTAATTAAATGGATTTAGTATATGTATATAATCTTTTTCAATGATATTTTATCTTTATTATATATATATTAAATATAATATATGTATAAATATAAATATACTTTATATGTTTATAAGATTTAATTATAATATATACATATAGATTAAAATTTTAAAATTGAGCCTAAACTATACTAGATTTGAGTATCCTTATATGAAAAAAAGGTTGGATTTAAGCATAAAAAGTACACACAAAAAAAATCAATTGGATTGGATTTGAATTAAACAAAAATATGTTAATATTTATATAAATTTGGCCTGGTTTTGGCCACTCGGCTATGTTCTAGTTTTAGATATGATTTTATAATCTAATTAAAGTAACATTTTCTCCTATCTGAGGCTCCTTTCTATCACCATTCGAGTAGAGTAATTAAAAGTTGGAATCTCTGACGGATTCTAGTTTTGTTGTGCTGACAAATTGCGCTGCTTCCTACAATACACCTCTAAGCACTTCCAGATGTCTAATGTAATGCCTATGATAACATTTGCAAATTTTTACACATGAATGTGTACAAAAAACACTGCTTTTAATGGTTATTCGTTGAGAAGTCATACGGTGAGTCCTAACTCCTAAGTTTTTACCCACTTACATTTAACTTCCTGAGTATGAACTTACAACACAAACCTTAACTCATGCGCTGCAAACATCACAAGAAGAATAGACTACCCACGCCACAAGCTGAGGCTTTGATCGATACCAAATATTAATCTGCACAGTTCTAAGCTTTAAAATTTAGCCAGCTAGATCAAGAGGCTTCAGCTTACAGGTTGAGTAATTAATTCAATTGTTTTAGTCAAATAAGACATCAATTTGAATTTAGATGGTATTCTCTCAATCATTCTCATTAATGATCTGTATGGATGGCAAAGAATGAAAACAAAACAAAAGGGAAGAAAAAGGTTATCTTTAAAAAAAACATAATTCTTGGTAACTACATTGTTAGTTGGAAAAAATATACTTATGATTTAAGATGCAATTTTTGCTATATTGAGAATGAAAAGTTGAGAAAGTGTACCATCAAACTCAAGAAAATTCCTTATGTAGCTAATAATGGTCCACGCTAAAGTACATGTGTCGATGATAGCCTAAATAAAATGATTTATGGATCTAATTTAGGAAATTCGATGATAAAGCATAGTAATAAAGAGTACTTTTATTGTCATAAGAAAGGGTATTTCAAATGGATTTTTGAAAAGTTAGATGATAATCTAGAGGAGTTTAAGAGGATTAAAGAGAAAAAGGAAGTTAAATATAATATTGTTGTTATTGTACCTATGTAAGATGATGAAGATTTTATTATTTTAATGAATGATGAATATCAAAATAATTTCAATGATTGTTGGCTATTTGATTTTGCTTGCTCTGGTCACATTTGTATTGATGAGAAGATATTTGATATATATAATGATTGTTAATAAATAATTATGAACATGACTAATAGTGATTATGTGAATGTGAAAGGCATTGATAATATAGAACTTAAGTTACATGATAGTAATAGAAAGACTTGGAAAGGCATGAGATATGTGCTAGAATTGAAAAAGAATTTATTTATTTATTTTGGGTAAATTGGATGCTTTAGTATATGAATATTTTGCTAGAGATACCCTCTTGAAAATTATTAAAGGTGCGTTGAGGATTATGAAGGGGAAGTCCAATGGAAATTGTATAAGTTAATAAAAAATATAATTGTAAGAAATTTAAATGGTGAAACATATAAGGAAACAAAGAAGGTGGAGCATATAAGAGTTCCTACGAAGAAGACGACATTTGCTAAGGTGTTGAGAAGACCAATTCTTGCTAGAATTTTCAAGTGAAGAGACATAATTGTTGTTAAGGTAAAGATTATTAAGTTTGACTAAAATTAAGATTATTATTAATTTGTAATTGTTTCCTATTATGAGTTTTCTTCCTATTCAAATTAAATTGTTTCATTAGAGTTGGATTAGAATTTTTTACCAAATAAGTGTTACTGAGTTATAAATATTTGTATTAATTAAGAGTTTGAGATATAAGAGAAACTTGATGTTAGGATTGTTTGAGAGAGAATTGGATGTAATTGAATTTTAGATTTGTAAAAAATTTAGAATTTGTAATTTTTTTACAATTTGATAGTGAAAATTATGTTAATTCTCCCATAATTTTTTCCTTTGAATTTAAGGCATTTTTCACACATTATGTGTTAATTTTTTACTATTTTTATTTGTAAATGTTTTTCCATAGCATATAATGCCATAGGTATGTCTTAATCCCTAATGACTCAGTTATACAACTAGATACTGTAAAGAAAAGAACAATAAGTTAGATGAATTGACCAAGATTTAAGGGAAAAATCTATGATATATTATCATTATAGAGATACATTAGTATACAATTTGATTTAATTATTAATCTATTATCATATAATATATTCTAAAATATAATTAATTTGATGTATGATCAAATTTAATAATATATGAATTTGCTATTATATCAATGGCATCCTGTATACCCCCTTAAACTCTCATGTATTTGAATTAATGAGTAGGGTTTTAAAATGGGTTGACCTATGTTAATACAAGTCAAATTCATGACGAGTTAGTCCATATTCTCACATCCAAAATGAATTTAATTTTAGAAGATTCAAACCTGTCAAAACTCATGATGGATATAGGACAGTCTGTAAGTTTTAACTAAAAATTCGTAGGTGCTGCAAATATAAGTCAATTTGTCACAAACTAGATCTGTGACCGGTCAATCTATATTACTTGCATTAAAAAAATGGACTTACTTTTAAAAGTACATATCCGTAAAAATGGGTCATGTTTGCAACCCGTTTTATAGTCCTATTGATGAAATACTTTAGTAAGTGGCAGAGTAAAGTTCTATCATCAGCAATCCCAGCTTTTCTCTTTATGCGCTGTCATACCAGATCTCCAAGCATGTCCATGATACCTGTGACAAGGGCAAAAAATGTAGGATAAAAGTGTGAAACTGATGTATCCATCAAAAGCTCAAGAACCTGCAGATGAAGAATCAGTCTCAGACTCATATAACCAATCAATATCAAGAGAAAAAAAAAAAAAAAAGCAGCATTTCCACTTGCCCCTAGAATTATAAATCTGCAACATACAAAGTATGAAACATTCATGATGGGAGAAATGGAGAAATAGATAAAGATTTTGTAATCATAATTGCGAGAAACATCCAATTTTCTAGAATTTGATAAATTCAAGTTTGTTTGGATGTATTTTTATTTTTTTTTAAATTACTTTCAAATCTAAGAAAGATAAAAAAATAAAGAGTATTTATAGATCAATAGACTGAATAAAAGAATTCTAAATTGAATAAGAGAATAATTTAAAATTAAAAAAAATTACAAATCGATAACAATCTTAAAATAAAATAATTCACTGAAGATAGTAATCACAGATTGGTATAATTAGAATTTAGATCAAATTCTAACAGAGTCGAGGCGATGCTTGAACTCAAGGCAAGATTGGCGTTTTCGGGAGGAGATGCTTTAGGAGAAGGGCACTTGGAATAACAAAACAAAATGAATGGAACAAACTGATAAGTAGACAATTAAGGCAAAGATAAAGACATGTTACCTTCCTTTTTTAAATTAAGAAGGATCTAGTTTTAGCATTTATTACTATTGGAAAGCTGAGGAGAAATTTGGACTGATGGAGAAAGAGCAGTGAAACTTGGCACACTGGTGGTGAAATAGGGACAGGGAAATGGAAAATAGAAGAACCGAACATGCAGAAAAATATGACTACAATTATAAATTTAAAAATGCCAACAATTGCTTACTGCTTAAATCTCCCCGAAGGAATGGCTAAAATGTCCATCAGGCAGGTATGTCGACTGTAAAACTAAGAAAATCGAGTGAAGAAGAGGGGGAAAAAAACTGCAGAATATGCTCTCCTAAAGAGAGCTGGTTCTGCAATGCTTAATATAATACAAGACCGAAGTAAATTTCGGCCATTACTTTTACCTATGACATTGACTAGGATCCACATATTTAGCATAACTTGAAGCTAAACCATGCAGCAATGTTACATCGGAGAAAGAATCCTACGAAATTAGCTGCATACAAGCTTTTAAACCAAATATTAACAATTGTTAGATTTTCAGCAAAATTGTCATTGACTTCCTTCAATGCTCTCCTTAGCATTTTCGCTGGAAATACCAAGCATTTTTCTTGGTGTTTCAAACCTGGAGGTTTTGGTTAGAATTTCAACCTTTTATTCTTCACTGCTGTAATGGACAAGCTTCGCCTCATTCTCCATTTCTACTTCTCCGATAAAGTGATATTTGATCTTGAAATGCATTGTTCTTCCATGAAAAACACGGTTCTTAGCCACAGCAACAGTTGATTGGTTGTCACAGAAAATAGTTGCGGTATCATCTTGCATCTGATGCAAGCTAATGACGAAGATGCAAAAATTAGTGGTGATAGCAAAGGTGGTGTAAAGGCTTATCTTTCTATAACATCTTTACTGAATAAACAAGTAGGAAGGTACCAGTCACTTCAAGGGAAGACTGATGATCTTTGCGAAAGAATGGTAAGCACCAAATGTAACTCTCTAGTTTTTTAAGTTTTAACAGTTCAATTGAGTTTTGATCATTTGATTCCTTAAACTTGAAATATCTGTTTACCGATTCGCAAAAATTTTTTGAAGCATGCAAATCATTTTCACCTTTTGATACTCAGAATCAGAATTGATCTACGTCTTAAATTTTAGAATTTAAATCAGTCATGATCCGAGAGCATTGATATCTTGAAGTTGAAAAATACTTTCAGTACTGCAGTAGCATTAGCAAACTTTCCCACTTTTAAATACTCATAGTTGAATTAAAAAACGAGGAAAAATTATTCATTTACCTATTATCTACATTCCCGTCAATCTTCCTGCATTATGAAGTTCAGCCATTACTAATCTAATCATGTTGCATTAATCCAGCATGATGATGATCTATATGCGAATCGTGGGGATTTGAATACTGCAAGAAAGAAAGAGAAAACACAAACACTGGAGCATTTTCTAGAAGTAACATTTCAGCTACAGAGATACATAGTTGCAACAGGACAGAAATCGATGGAAATTCAATCCAAGTTTGTTTCTGGACTTGTTGGGGGTGGCAGAGGAGATGGAGAAAAGCGTAGGCATTGACATGAAGCGCTTGGCTGATAGCATTAGGACTCTCTTCCAAGAAGTTCAAAGGGGTCTAGAAGTTAGGGCAGCTAGAATTATGGGCCACCTTAAGGGAACTCTTGCTTGTGAAGGAATGATACAGTTGAAGAGGTAAAATTGGAACTTGAGCAAGGGCCTTACGTCCTTCATTATGTTTGTTTGTCTATACCTATTTTCTGTAATCGATGACTTCAATCTGTATAGGAAACACAGAAAAGTTTCCAATTGAATTGAAATTTACAGGATTTTTACCTCATTTGAATCTTTCAATTTCTGTGGTATGAATTTATCAGAGAGAGAGATAAAAGATTTATTCCAGGTTTATGTATAAAAGCCATGTCTTCTTATATTAATAAATTGGAATTTCCTTACAAGAACTTCAGAGATTCAGTAGTATTTAATATTGCATTTGAGGTTCTTCCCTTCATGTCCTAAGTTCACACCCAAAATCTCAAATCTAAAATCTTGTACATGTTAGGTGGCTTACAACTTATGCTATCACATTAAAAAGGAAAAAAAATGTTGAATCCCTTGCAAGAATTGTTGGAAATTGACATTATAGGAATCTGCAGGTATTTTGAATAATATTCTTCATTGAATTGATGCAACTCATTAATCAACAAAAATATGTCAAATGAGAACATGCCACCACCAAGAAGAAAAAGGGAAGACCAAAAATTAAGAACTGCCCCATAACAACTCTTTCCCGCCGCTATTGCTTCCCACAACTTTCATAAAACAGTAAGTAAATCAAGTTAATCAACATGATGACCACTCTAATTTCTAAAAATGATTTTGAGTGTTTTGTGGGTTAACTTTTAAACCCCACTTTGATTATGTATTTGGAAACCTGAAATCCTTACAATTTTTTGTGGATAGTGATGCATGCAAAAAGGAAGAAAAGCAATGACTTTGTTTTTTTTTTGGTGATCCATAGGGCCGTAGCTCATTGTCATATCATGGCACAGCAAGCTCTCTTTCCTCTCTCGTGGGTTTGTCTGTCCTTGAGGGACCGTAGCATGTTAGGGAACCAGCTTTCTTTTTCGCCATTTGACCCCGCAAATTATAAGGATATAAAGAAAACATAATAGTAGCCGAAAAAGAACATCAAAATTCAAAACTTAAAGCACGGTATATTATCTCATGTAATCACACATTAATTTTTTTTTCAAAATTAAATTTTAAATATCACATGATAATATATCAGTATTTGAATTTAATAATATATTATTGTATTATTAGAGCACCGTAAATTTTTCTAAACTTGGAAATGGTGCAAGAACCAATTCTTCTTGTTTATAAACCAACAAGTCAGTGCGACTTGCATTTTTCCTTCATTGGGCCGCCATTATGGTTGTTGCATCTTATAATTATGATAGTGGGCTTTAAAACCGTACAACTTTCTCGAAACTAAGAACCAAATCTTCGTCACAAAATAAATAAATAAATAAATAATCCAATATTTATATATTTTTAAATCCAATCCATTAAATTTTCGTTGTATGTAATAGTTTTTTTAACAATCTAAACAAAGATTGGCCTATATATTTGTCTCACAATTTTGTAGAGAAATGTAAGAAAATCCTATGAAATGGATGCAAATGGAATTATTAAGAATTTTTAACTCAGTTGAGATATGATGTTGATTAAAAAATCTATCTTTCATCCCATCCTAAATTTGATTCTAAAATTATGTGTATACGTCTAATAATTTAATCATTTTTCTCTATATCAAAATAAATAATATTTAGCATCCTTTTTAATTTTTTTAATTTTTCCCTTCTTCGAATAGTCTTAAACTACTAGTAATTTTTTATTCATTTAAAGAAAGTTTTATGGCCAAGAAGGGAAACGAAGCAATGAATTTTCCTCAGTCACAATAAAACAATAATTTTTTGAAATTCCTAAATCCATGATGGGTTTCGCAAATGAAGAGAGAAGGGGAATAAGCAGCTATTCGAGCCTTCCAGAATTTTAAAGAAGTCCCATACTTTATATATCCTCAAATTTACGTTACCCCATTTAGAAGTTGCTATTATGTGACTCTGAAAACTGAAAATTGAGGAATAAAATTGATCTTAAAAAAATTTATAAGATAAAAGTAAAATGAAGGTTATATCCAAAAAAAATTGAAAATTAAGGAATAAATTTGATTTGAAGAAAAGGTATGAGATAAAATAAAAATGAATGTGAAAATTAAGATATTAGAATTACATTTGAGCCAAAAAAAGTAGTAAAATATTGATGAAATCACTCCTTAGAAAATATTCTTAGAACATACTCTATGAAATGAGTTCTGCATTTTCTTAAAACACATCTCATGTAAAAAGTGCTTTCGAAAATATCTCTTAAATGCTGTCATTAGCACTACTAAAACAAGTGCATGTCTTTTAAAATTTGGAGAAAAAAAAAGCATTAATATTCCTTGAATCTCTTGAGTTTTAGTAAGATTATAAAAACTTTTTACAGTGTTTTAAAATCTAAACAAACCTCTTTTAAAATATAAAATAATAGTACGTTTAAATTCATATTTGAACTTTGTTTTAATAAGATGATGAGAAAAAGATTATTTAAGATTTAAGTCATATAATATATATATATATATATATATATATATATATATATATATATATATATATATGAGATATTTTAAATATTTTATGATAAAAAAATACTTTGGTTATATGTTTAAACATTTAAAATAATGATGAAAAAGCAAAATATTGATGTAAATGTGATGGATTTTTAGTCATTTGAGTTTAATCAAAACAAAATTTTAATGATAAAATATTTAAATTATCATATATTATTTTATTTAAATTTATAGTCATGTTTAATCATTATTTCATTGAAGAAATATTTAAATTTAGATTATCTATAATATTATTTTATATTTTAAAATATATGTATATATTTTAAAATAAAAATATTGATGTAATTTCACTAAAATTTAGAATTGTGGACACATTTTTCTTTTAAAATTTTAATTATACGTGTCCTCCTTACTTTAGAGATTGAATACGAAAAACAAGTATTTATTCAAAGTGCTTGTGAAATTAGAATTCCCTGCGGTACGAGGAAACGGCAAGTTGGTTGAATGTCTATTTCTGCTGTAAAAGCAGCTTTGTTGAGTCATTTTAATGCCTTTATTGGTATCGTTTATATGAATAGAATAGATGTATATATTTTGGCGGGGAGTAGAAAACTGGAGAGGGGCAAGGGAGAGGAATGTTTGGTGCATAGATAGTATCTTGATATATCATTAAATTTAATTATAAATTATTTTTTAACTTAAATATTATATATTATATAATAATATATTAATAATTAAATTTGATATTATATTAATATATTACTAATACAATAATGCACTATATGTTCTTCCCTCCGTATATTCCAACAAACACCAAAGCAAAAAGGGACCAAGCGCATTATCATGTGCCATTTATTTGAATGGCAACTTGCCTTAAAGGCGAAAGCCACTTCCAACATAACCACATCTCCCACAACCTTATTTTATCCATTGATGGAATTCGAAAGACTACTCCTTTTATGTTACATATTTCTGTCATGGTTGCATAATGCAGAAGCTGAGAGCATTGAGTTCATTGATGGAAGACTATTCCTTAAATAACGGGGAAAATACTACGTATTCCTTAATAATAATGTGTGTTCTTTTTACTCTCAATTAATATAACAAGTAATTATTTATCGGTATATCTATCTATATCTCAGTTTTATAGAAATCACATATATTAATAATTGTAATTTTCTATTTTTAATTTTGTAAGTTCCACAAAAATATACATGCAAGAACATCTATGATTGGCTACCGTTCATTGTATCTTTTGGATTTCTAAGTAGAAGTTAAAAGTTACTATTAATAGTTCATGAGTTAAGAATTCTAAAAGTCTTTTTGGAAGTTGTCTCTTCATATGAATCATTAATTGAAAATAGTCTAAAAATGAAATTTGACTTCTCTATAGTATGAGACATACTATAGAGAATAAGGTGGATAATTACAATTATTAATAAAAAAATTAAGGACTGAAGATTTAATAAATAATAAAAAATAAAAAAAGTAATTTTTTAATTAAAATTATTTTCTTTCTTGATTTTCTCACTAATTATTTTCTTTATCTTTTAAAGTGTATTTTACCCTTTAAAGAAGCTAGATCCCTAAAAATGTCTATAAAATTATCTTTTTGTACCTATAAATACCACATTGTAATTTGAATATTCTATTAAGCAAGTGTTTAAGCTTTCTCTTATATATTCCTTTTCTTCTAGTAAAATAACATCATAGTCTAGATCCTAAGAGTCAAGAGATGGATGATGATGAATTATATTTTGTCCAAATTTCTTTTTTAGTGAGAAAGAATAATAATCCTTGGTGCATTCACATGAACATATTGTTTAGAGCCTAAAATATTTAGGAGAATGTGGAAAGGAGCCATTCCCTAACATATGTTTAAGCTAATATGTTTTTGAAGGAGAATGATACTTTAGCAAAGGAATAACGGGAAGATCAACTAGCTCTTTCCATTATCTATCAAGGCTTGGATGATTTAATATTTGAGATTATAGCAAATATAATCATTGCAAAAAGTTATAATTGTTTAAAAAGAAACTTGGAGTTATGAAATTAAAATAAAAAAAGGATGATTGCTTATGATTTTGAAAAGCAAGAAGAAGATATTGCATCACCTGGAAAAAAAAAAAGACAATAGCTCATGATTTTGAAAAAAAAGATTGCATCACCTATAAAAGGATATAACAAGGTTAAAAAAATTATCGTAGGCTTCTGGATCCAAGAAGAGATAGATTACAATTTGTTTATTCTCTTTGCCAAAAAAAATTAAAATTTATGAGGAACAAAAGAACACAAAATTTATAGAAGGGATGACTCACCTTGTCTTACTTATGAAATATTAATTGTTAATCTTGGAAAGACATTCAAATGAATGGCTTAGATAAATATTAATTTATGATGTATTATATAAAATTGATATTATTGATGTTAATAAACTTATATTTTTGAAGATGAAGAGATCATGGTTATGACTAAGGAAGAAGACAAACATAATCCATGGAGATTAGTAATGGATGAAAAGAACAAACCTATAAAAAGGAAAAAGATTTGGAATTATCCCAAAAATCATGATGTTAATGAAGTAAAATGAGTGTACAAAATAAAAAAAAGGATAAAAAAAATGTGAAAAGGCATAAAACAAATGATAATAAAAGGATATAGCAAGAGCACAAGGTTAATTATGAGAAAATTTTTGAAGTCATTACTATTGTGTACAGTGGAAATTTTTTTAAAACATCCATAAAGTTTAAAGATTATGAATGAGATGAATTTTAAATTGAAAATTTTTCAAATTTAAGGGGAGTGTTGAAAATGGTAGATTCAAAATTTTAAATTGTATTTCTTGAATTTCTAAGTGAAGTCTAAAAGTCATTATTAATAATTCATAAGTTAAGAAATTCAAAAGTCATTTTAGAAAATGTCCTTTCTTATGAATCATTAATCGAGAATACTCTAAAAATGTCTCTTGAATTATCTTATTGTACATATATATACCCTTTTATACTTTGCATTTTCAATGAAACAAGTTTTGTTGGAAAAAAATAGCTTCTCCAAACACACAAGCATTAAATAATTAAATTAGTTAGAGAAACACAATAACACGCAAATATATTTAATATGAGAAAACGCTTAATTCCAGGGAAAAAATACAAATGAAAAGATATATTATATAATAAAAAGATTATAAGATAACATATGTGAAACTTTTTAACTTTCTAACCACTATCCTTACCCTTTTTCACAAATTTTTATGATAACATTTAGTTAGCGGAATTTTTCTCAAATTTTCAAGAATGTTTTAAGAGGATGTAAAATTCATATGCATAGTTCAAATTTTTAAAAAATATTTCTAAAAATATAAATATTTTTAAAAATATTTTTAACTCAATATTTCCCTAAAATATTCCTATGGAAAAGGTGGATATCCTATATTTTTCATGATTTGAGAATGTTTAGTTAATATAAAAGACTGTTTTGCCTATCTTACCACTCATCGCAATCAATCACCACTTACCATTACTAACTATTACATATCATCAATGACCACTATCAATCATCATTTAACCATTGGTTACCACCGTTCACCACCTATCATTAATAACTACCATTGATCACTATTTATTGTCAATGACTACTATTAACCATCATGCATTATTGATAACCACCATCGACCACCAATTATCCCTAATAAACACCATCAAACACTAGCTAATTACCCATCAATAGTAATTGCTCAATTTTTAATAAGATATTTTAAGTAATTAAATAATATTTTTAAAAATATTTAAAATAATTAAAATTAATATTATAACATTTCTAAGAATATTTTTAGTCATTCCAAATATGGGAATGTCATATTCCTATAGATTAAATCTTGAAAATCACATCCCCGATAATATTAGGATTTCTAATAATGTTTGATTCTATGAACAAAATGTTATCTATGGAGGTTTTCACATAACTCCTATAGATACAAATCTTTAGTCAAAATAAATATTTATAAACCAGAAATACATGCTTGATAAAGAATTTCAATTATATTTTAAACTAAAAACCTAATTTGAATATGAAAATAACTTATAATAAAAAAATATTAACTAATAATAATTTGAATTTAAGTAAAACTCAATAATTTTCACCTTGACATTAACTCTATCATCTTTATCAATCTTTATACTCTACCTATTATTAAATGAAACCAATCATGGGGTGCTAACCATGAAAGTCCTCCATCATCATAATTTCTTCAAACTATAGGTATCATTTTTCTATCAAACAACTCCATCTTAATCAAATGTCACAAGTTTTACTAAAGTTTATCCATCATCTCTTTATTTATAGAAATCTCCACCATCTATATGAACACCAAACCTTTCTTACACGTTTATGAATTGGCATAATTTTTTCATATTTTTATTTTTTCCATCAACTATTACTCTCCTAAATCTTTATATAAATTACCTTATAATTTTTTATTATTATATATATCTTTTCATTTATATTTTTTTTAAAGTTTAGTTTTTTTCACATTAAATTTATTTGTGTATTATTGCGCTACTCTAATTGATTTAATAATGTTTGAATATATTAAGAAATTATATTAGATTGAAAATTATGTTAGAAAATATCTTAGATTGATTATGATTGATACTAGATTCTAAATTATATCATAGGCTTACTTTTATTGCACCAAAATCTAAAGGTATTAGAAGTTTTATATTTCTTAATAGATTTATATAAATAAACCATTAAGGTTAAATCTTATATAATAATTCAATCTTTTACTCATTTAATAATATATTAATTCTCCCCTTATTTACCTAGCTTTTTAGTACTTTTTCTCCCTCTAAATCCTAACTATATTTTTCAACATAATATTAGAGTGGAATCATCACCATGAGCTTATGAGTTATACCACTATTAATAACCTAAAAAAAAAGTTATTTTACCACTATAATTTGTATTATTGAGTGTTAAAGGAAATATATATAGTTTAGAATTGTCATTATTAGATTTATTTATTTATTTTAAGTTTTTTTTCAAGTTTCAAGTGGAAGAAAAAAGGGAAAAATAGTGAATAGGAAAAAAAATGAGTTTTATCTCTTTAGAGAAATAAGTACCCTTTAATAGCACCAAATTTGAGACATGCATATATTCATGGTTAATGCTCAAATATAACATGTGAAGAAAGGAAAAAAAGCTAAGATCAGAATTAATGTTAGAGATAGGAAAGATAATGGCAAGGATGAGATTGCTTATCATAGTCTATGTGAAGCATTAGTATGTCTGTTCTTTCTTTCTACGATTTCTATTACAAGTCATTGTGCTAGGTTTTACCAATTAGAGTTCTCTACAAATTGGAATCCGTACAATGTATGAAGTTATAAAGATTACTATTTGGAATTCGATCCAAAGTTTATAATAATTATAAGCTAATTAAGTTATTGATAGTGAAATAAAGACTTAAAAATGCTTATTAATCAAGTAATATTTAAGTTTTCTTTGGCATTAATAATTACTGTGTTCGTGTTAAATTTTTTGTAATTATCATCTTTGTGACAACTTTCTCTCACCAAACTGAAAGATTTTGATACGAGGGAAATATACATGATTACCAAGATTTTAAATTATAGTTCAGTACCTTAAATTTCTTCAATTTTGTCATATAATAGTTGTAAAGTTTCACATTTATCTCCAAATTTTCTAACAAGTATATAACTATAGATGTAATTACAATTTAAAAACATTAAATGTGATAATCTTAAGTAGTAAGAAATTCTTTATGATTATTACATGATTTTTTTTCTTTGCAAAAAAAGTGAGAAGAATGAAAGGTTCCCCTAATCTTGTTGAATAGAACATTAGTAGAATATTGGAGTAGACAATTAAGACTTACTCAAAGGTTATTGCTAAACTTAATTAAGTCCAAAAAATAATAACTCAACTAACTTGCGCTAAAGGATTATTTTAAAAAAGATTATCTATCAAACAAAATAATTAATGTTAAGAAGGATTTGAACCAAGAGCAAGGGAGGTCATAGGCTTCTTATTTGAATCCTCACAACTAAGAGAATATTTTCAAATCATATTATAAATAACCTAATATATAATAAATAAAAATTTAATATTAAGAATCATTTAGTAGTCATAAAATTAACAAAAAGTGCAAAACTTTCTAGAAACAAGAAATAAGTAAGGTATTTAATTAGTTAATTTTTGGCAAAAAGAAGTTGCTTATTCACCTTACATGATAAGATGAATTTTTTTCTCTTTTATGATAAATTCTTAGGTATTACATGAAGTTATTTTAAAATAATTTTTAAATATTAAATTATTTATATGTTTTGATCTAACGTAGTAATTGCAATTATTTATTACATTTGATAGCCTAAATTAAGAGCTCCTTACATTTTTATAAGTCTTCTATTAATCTCAATTTATCATGAATTATTCATTTGATGTTTAATTAGTGCGAGACCCATGAAAATGTAAAGACTTAATCATTTGGATAATCAAATGTAATAATTATAATTGCAGTTACTCTACTAGATCGAAATTCATATATAATTTGATATTAAAAATTATTTAAAATGACTTTTTGTAGTACATAATGTGTACATAAGATTTTTTCTCTTCAATCAATAAAATTACAAATTACAAAATCACCTTTCCTAAATTTAACTAATATGACAACCTTTTCCTTTTATCTAATTATCATGAAGTAATTGGCGTAAATCAAAGAAAGTTATATCCTTTATAAGTGATCTTTCATTAAATTTATTTATTATTATAAATTAAAAAATAATTATACTTAATTATAACTATATGTATTTTATGTAATCATTGTGAATTTTAGAAGAACTATATAATATAAGAGTTATTTTAATTTTTTATATATAATTTATTAATTTAATTTAATTTTTATGATAAATTAAAATAAGAAATTGTAATTATTATATATATCTTACATGATCACAAAAAAAATAATTATTCTATTAGTCATTTTATTTTCTTATTTACAATTCATTAAGTTAACTAGAATTTTTTATGGAAAAATTAAAAAAGATAAAAAATTACAAGTTTGGTAAAAAAATTACAATACAAAAAGACTATAAAAATAACTTCAAAGAAAATGGAGATAATTGTGTTATAAAAACATTCAATACTAAATAAAATAAACAAAAAAAATGAAGGAAATGAAAAGAATTATAAGAGGAGTATTATATTTTATTCAACTATATAAAAATGATTCATACAATCTATATTTATAAGAGTAAATAGGTTAAATGTTATAATTGCATAATAATAGCATAAAAGGAATATTAAAATCTAATATCTGACTATAATGAGAATATAATGTTTAATTGATAGATATCTATATTTAATTATCATTATTCATGACACCCTTCTTTGGATATTTATCTTTTAAAGAATATGCTTCATTAAAACCTTCATTAAAAAAATTCAATAAAAAATTTTCAATAAAAAAGTACATTATTATCTTAGCAAGTATTCTATGTCATTAAAAAATTTGTTAGAAAAACCCAATGGAAAAATTCATAATTAAAGAAAAAAGAGTACAACATAAACTTAATTTCTTCTATTAAAAGTATCACTGAAAATCTTTGAATCAATGTCTTTGCTAATAATTTTAATAAAATACCATTTAAATAAATTTGCTATCATGATCAAATATGAACATAATCCTTTTGTGAGTATGAAAAAAAGTTATGATAAGATACAATTTATTCAAACTCCTTTGGATGTATCATCTTTTAATTAAGTTTTTGCATGTAGCATTATCCTTGATATAGATTTATTGAAATTTCTCTCTTAAAATTCAAAGAAATTGATTCTTCACTTGTTATATACATGTTAAAGAAACTGTAATTGTAATTTATCTTATCAAGAAATATAATATAGATGTACGGTCAAAAGTAGTAATATAAGATCAAATATCTCGTATATATATAACTAAATAGCTATAACTTAAAATTTACACAAATAAAATAATCTTATATCATTTTTAATAAACATACCAAATTATACGTATAGTTTTATTGTAATATCTTTTAGTTGAAAAGAACTATATCTTACTAAAAGTTATATTAAGATATATGTAATTAATAAGATATATTAATGCATCAATTGTACTAAGATATAATACTTCAAAATCTAAGAAATTTTTCATTACTATTTAGAGTTTGAAGTGGGTACTTATTAATACCAAGTGATTAATTGGACAGATGAACACTATATTGCTATTGGACAGATGGCATTATACAACTAAAATTAAGCCTAACATCTAGATATTTCTAAAGTTAGTGGTGACTTCCAATACTTCCCCTCGCACCAACTTCCTAATCATTTAGATACTTTGGGTTTAATTTTCGTTGTCTACTTGACCTTCTCAATTTTAGTTCTTCTTTTTTCCCTTATTCCTCATTTTCATGTATTGACTGATAATACACTTTAGTTTTCCATGGATTCATTAAAGATCTCAGTAACTTTGAACTCTTGCTATCTTCAAATTATCTTTATTGATTTTCTCAAAACATTTAGTTATAATTGCTCCTTTTACTTTTTCTTACATTTCATTTTCAAATCTTTTCTCATTTGGTAGAGGCATAAATCCACACCCTCACTAGGATAATAACTTATCAAACATAATATTTCTTGACATACTAGTATATTTTGTACTCAGGTCGCAACACCTTCTTCCTTTTTGTTACTTAGCATATCCTATAAGAATACAATGGAATGCCTTTTTATTAAACTTACTTCTAAAATGATTGGGCATGAACACGTAACAAACACTACAAAAGATTTACAATTAATTGATTGTTAATTTATAAGCCACAACTTCTAAATTGATGAAATAAATCTTAATTTTCCCTATAAGAGCTTGTTGATTATATACGCAACTATCTTCATGTGCCTAGTTTAGGACCTTATAGGAACATTTTTCATATGTAATAAACTTCTATAAATATTTGCCAAATGCCAATTCTTTCATTATGTTATTCCATTCTATTATGGAGTGTTTACACATATTTATTAATTGTCTTTAAATTCTGTAACTCTATAGATTCTTGTTGAAATTATTTGATATGTACTTTCTACCATTATCAATTTGCAGATACCATATCTTTTTACCTAATTTGTTCTTAATCTTCTTTTTGAACTTTTTAAATTTTGTTAGCCTCAAATTTATTTTTCATAAAGTCTATGTATATATACCTTAAATAGTCATCTATAAAGGTGATCATGTACTTTTTGTCATTTATTGATGCTTACTTTATTAGCCTAAAAACATCTAAATGAATTAGCTCCAATGGCTCCTTGACTCTATATTTTGACTTTGTATATAGTTGTTAATGTACTTTCCTCTATTGATAACCAAAATAGATTACTCCATCTCAAACCTTAAGTTGCAGTAGTTTTTTAAACATTGCCTTTTTTATCATTACTTTTAGCTTTTAACAACTCACATGCCCTAAATATGCATGCTATGGATCTACTATCTCATGTTTTTTTAGTCTTAGTCTCCATATGCCATCTTAACAAAACATCACATAGATAGACTACATCTTTTTTCTCACCCATAACTAGCATATTTTCTACTTTGGCACTCTTATAATCCTTCATATTATCTAACTTGAACATAATGCAAGTTTCCTTACTGTGACATATAGAAGGAAATTCTTCTTCATACCTTGCACAAAAATCACATTTTCCAGTTGAATCTCCCTTACATGTGGTAAAAATGTCATTGTTGTTTTTCCAATATAGGCGATTGGTGATCCAAAATTGTTTATTATTGCCACCACTCCATTTCCTAAGTATTTTAACAAATCCTATAACTTATCTTTATTTCCAGTCATATGGTTTGAGCATCTAAAATCAAATATCTAATCCTTGTTGTAGTCAATGCATCAAGATTTAGACACTACAATTGTTGATTTTTCATTTTCTTCTAGTATATAACTTGATGCATTAATTTCCTAATCTTTTTCACTAATTATCTTCTTGTGATTAGCTTAAAGTTGTTGCATTGCTTTCAACTACTTTCCTCTTGGAATGACTAAACTAAGCTACATGACCTCTTCTTCAAAATTGTAATATTCTCCATTTAATCTTTTGAAACTCATGAATGACTACTCGTATTTTTTTTTAGCTTTACGATGTTCCCCTCAATTTCAAGTTGTATTCTTTTCTCCTCCTTTCATAATTTTCTTTTAGGTTGAATCTACATCTAGTATAACCTCTTCCTCTACTACTATAAAAGGCTTCCTTATCATTTTTCATTGAGACTCTAGTAAACTTTTTCACTAGCACTTCTTGATTTCCCAGTAGGCTTTCTAAATCATTAACAGAAGGTTGTGTAGCTAAGTCTTGGATTGCAACTATAAATAGGCTATATTTTAGCCTTAAGCCATTTAATATAATTATCTTCATCCTTTCATCATCTATTTTCTCCCTCTCATCTAATTAGGCAATTTCTCAATCTAAATTCTTAACTTTTGAAAAATATTCACTAATTGTCATGCTTTTTTATTCTATATTCGTTAATTCTTTTTCTAACAATTGAAATCTTGCAATATTCTTTTTCAAAAATGATTTTGAAAATATTAATCATGCATCATGCAATATCTCTACATCATCTATATGATAAATAAATTATTATGTTACTTTAATTTTGATGGCATAGAAAGCCTTATCCAATTTTTTTCACGAAAAAAAGGGCCAAAGGCCTAAAAAATGGAAAAAATTAAGAAACTACATTAGGACGACTCCCAAAGACTCTCATAATATCAGTAAGATAAAGATATGACATCTGATAAGGAGCTATAATGAAATCATGTATACCTAACTCAAGAAAGAGATTATAGTTAGCTAATTAATTTGCACAAGAGTTGCCTTCTTCATAAGTATATATAACTTTCACTTCCTATTCTCTCTTTGATAATCTTTAAATAGAGTCAACTAGTCTAGTTCTCTTAGTTTGAGGAAAGGGGGAAAAAAGGAGGAAGAAAAGAATTAAAACTCCCCTTTTAAGGAAATAGCTTTTGTCTTTTTAGGAAAGGAATCTTTCATCTAATTTAATCTCCATTTCTTGTGAGCTTCTACATCTGTCGTGATAGGTGGAGTAACTTCATTATCATCCACAATCTCTCGTAAGTCTTGCCTTTTAAAATATGACTTCATACAAGTGCGTTATATATGATAATTGTATTTATTAAGTTTTACCATGCTGCCTAACATTGCTTAGAAATTCTATCATTGTATAAGTTCCAAATTGTTATGTTCTAATACCAAATTGTTGGAAATGATGGGTAATTACTCAAATAAAACTCATTTATATTAAATATCAAATATAATACATACACTATTATTTTCTCTCAACTACTCTTTCGTACTTTCTCTTACACTATATTACTTAGACACATAAGCTTTTAACTATCTTTTATAACTTAACACACTAGAGAACTTTACTATGCACACACTCATTAACACTTTACTTTATACTTTATTAGAACATAAGTACGACAAAACTTTATGTAGGCCTTTAAGTTCATGCATGATGCCTTTTCATAAGATTTTTCATATCTTTCAACCATGAAGTAGTAAAATAAAGGCTTTTACCTCTTTCTATCATTACTCACTTAGATCTAATATCCTTTTACTTGCTTAATTAGATAGATGATCATTATATGGCTAAAATGGAGCCTAACACCTAAATATTTGGTAGTAACTTCTAATAGGTTTGTCCATTCTAACAAAAGCTTCAAAGGATTCAATATGCATAACAAATTTACCTCTATAATGAAAGCTTGACTTAATAAAAGCAAGTTTGGTTTTTTTGATTTTGGAGTGCCTTTATACTTAAAAAAATATGCTTGGAGGATTGCTTAAAATCTTTCATATAAATCTTCAAATGCTTCCAAAAAATTATTTTTAATGCTATTTCATGTTTGAAATTTCATTGACTAGCATAAATAATTTCATATGTAAAGACAATAAGTAATATATATTTTGCATATTCATTTTTTAGGATTTTAACATAGTTTACGTTGGAAAAAAATTCTCATCTCATAACACAAAAGTAATTTTAATATGAAAAAATTTCAAATTCTAAGAGAAAAATCAAGGATAAAAAGAGGTCCATTATATCATCAATGTTATAGAATAATATATGTGAAGGTTCTTAATTTTATAATCCACAAATTTTTAACCATTATCTCTGCATTTTTCCTAAATCTCTATGAGGGTTTTCTTAGAACTTCTATAAGCATTCATATCATATCTCTTTTGTTAGGGGTGGATATGAGTCGAGTGTAAACCATCTCGACTCAACTTGAATAAATTTAACTCTGCTTGAAACTTGACTTCTATTCAAATGTTCAAATTCGACTTGAATTAAGTATATGAACCATTAGGCTTAACTTGATAACTTATTTGATTTAATTAAATGAACCAAAATTCAAGTAATAAATTTAAATCAAAATAAATCAAGGCAACTTCTATAATTAGTTTATAAGTGTGACTTGCTTAATTCATTTAGTCTAAAATCTTATAAACATGTTATTCAAATTCATTTAATACATCATATAACATATAATATTTTATCTAATATTATAATTTGTTTCTTAAATAAATTACTATTAAAATACATTTATAAATATCATTAGCTTATCAAGTTAGTTCATGAACCAAATAAGGTTGCTCATGAGGCAACACACTTAGGTATCTCATGTAATTAAAAATGGGTTAGTAGTTTTTTCTCAAGTTCTACCTATTTTGAAAAATGTTGTACTTTTTGATATTGCCTATATTACGGTTTAATAAATTTCATTTTGGTAGGAAAAAATAAAAAGTCATTCTTTTAGGTTCAAGTTTAACTCATTTAGTTCTTGTGAACCTAATTCATTGAGCTAATTTTTTAGTTAAATCATGAGTGGTTCATAAGTTACTTGAATTGAAACAATCTACCTTTAACTCTTTACTATATCACCATTTATCATCCTCACAAAAATTCTCACACAAAATCAATTAGCTACCTTCATATCATGTGTCACCATTCATCCTCAATTCCCACATACAAATGAACAAGTTAGTTCCATATCATCATTATCATCATCATCACCATCATCATCATTATAACTACTATCACCACTATTATTCTTTTATGAGACCAAATCTATCTTGATATTAGTTGTTAGGGGAAAAAATCCCCATCTCTAAACACACAAGTAAATTTAACATGGAAAATCCCCAAGTTATAAGGAACAAATTATGAATGAAAAGAGATTTAATATATCATCAAAGAATGCAATATAATACATATGAAGGTTTTCAACTATAATCTAACAACCTCTTAATCACTATACCCACATCTCTCTTAAATTTTTATGAGAATTTTATATAATCCTCAAAAGTCCTTGCATTACATTTCTTTCATATATTAAGCCTTTGAAAATTTATAATTCAAAATATTTATTTGACAAAAAATCCAATTATATGCTAATATATAAATACTTAACTGAGTAAAATAATTCATAACATAAAGCTATCATTGGTTAACAATAATTTAAATTTCAATCAAATTCAGCATTTAATACAAGTCATAATAGCAAATTACCATTATTAGGTTTAAAGTTATCAAATTTTAGTGTAGTCAATCAAACTACAGGCAATCGGTTTAGCTTGAAAGAGGTAATTTTAAAAAATCCATGATATTATCTAAAGTATTTGATCATGTGATCATTATGTGTAAACCTAACTTAGGTATCACATCTCTACAAAAACAGGTAGTTGCCTTGCAAAGGAATTATCATTTCCACTCTCATACTATATTTTCGCTCACGAAGTTATTGACTTAATTGCTAGGGTGCAGTTTACTAAAAGATTTGACTCTAATTACCTACTTCCTTTTTATATTTCGCAAATTTGGAAAATTGGAACCAAATTCAGGACTTGCGGGAGATCATTGCTTGAACTCTGATAGATCCTTTTATATTCTCTTTTATGAAATTATTAATTGAGCATTGGAATATTTTTTTTAAGAATTAATCTCTTATTTTTTGTTTTGTTGATCTGAAACACTGAGATCGATTTGACAAATCAGGATCGGTGATGGGTCATTTCTTTGAAAGTTGGTTAATTTACTCCGAAGACAGAGACAAGAGAACACCAAATATTAATATAACAAATGGATTTAAGCAAAATGAAAAAGGATCATATCAGATTGCCCGTCGTTGTCGGCAGCGGTCACTTCGGTGTACGTCTAAGTTGTTGTTTGCGTACTACAATTCTGTTACGTTGTTGGATTCTGTAGCATTTAAGTTACATAAAATTATTAATTTTATTGTTAAAATCATAAAATATCGTTAAAATAATTTTTAAATTATATAAAATTATATTTTATTTTTTAATATGATTTTGCTTCTCTTTATAATTATTCAAAAACTCAGAAATGAAATGATTTATATTAATAAATGAATTATTATTTAGAAATAAAATTATAATTTTATCTAATTTAAAAATTACTTTATTAATATCTTATAATTTCAAAAATAAAATTGATAATTTTTCATTTAAATTTGATTAAAAATCTATTTTAATTTTTGTAAATTAAATTTGTATTGATTTTATTTTCATTAAAAATTTATATTAATTTAGATCCCATAAAATTAAATTTTTTTAAATTTTAATTCATCCGTACATAAGATAAAATACTGTATTACTATTCTGAAGAATTAAAATTTAAAAATTTTAATCATACAAAAATTAAGTTAATATAAATTTATAATAAAAACAAAGTTTATACAAATTTAATCTTAGACGATGAAAATTGATTTAAGCCTTTTAATTAAGTTCTTATAAGCTCGAAATATGTTGTGGTTTCTTTCTGCATTACTTTGTTTAGAAGCCATCAATCTGGTAAGCTACCCGATTCATAAACTCCATAGATATAGGATCGGATTAGGTTAAGCCTCATCATTTGTGTCGGTAGTGACATCTAATTAAAGCCGCAGTCTTAGCTAATGAAAAACAGAGAAGGTTGTTGTAACGGGAAATTCTTAATTACATTGATTTAGACTGTTTATTTAAATGAAAAATATTTTTAACATGAATATAATTATGAAATATCAAAATAATAAAAAAATATTTTATATATTTAACATTAAATATAAAAAATTAAAAAAAAATAATTTTTAAGAGAAAATTACTTTCTTTAATCACAATAATTTTAAATGTTTTCTTAATCATAAAGTATAAAAGTAATATATTACTTTCTTCCTTGTATGAGGCTATCGTATGAGAAATATTATTTAATAAAATAAATAAATAAATTTATAATTATGATAATAAAAAAATAACCATTAATTTAACAATTTATAATTACAAATTTTTTTTATCAAAATAAAACTTATATAGATAGAATAAAGTAATTTGCACTTTTTTCTTGTTTTTCGTATTAAGAAAATTAAGTTAATTTAATTTATTTATTCACAATTTAAAAGATTTTTTATAAGAAAAGGAGAGTGAAAAAGTAGTGAGCAAAAGAGAGTGGCATTAGCTTTGCTGACAATGATCTATGACTTTAAGAAATGATTTGTAGAAATGAACAAAACATATTATTAGCCTGCAAACCCCCTATGAATCATGAGACTGAAAGGCAAAGATTATATGTGATCAATCAAGGAATCTCTGTAATGCTTTTTGTATTTTAAATACCATCCACCTTCTAAAAAGAAGAAAAATAACTAAACAACAAATAGAAGAAAAAGGAAAATGGACCATTGTGCTTTGGCCATTAAAAGCTCTCCCCCCACCCCCCCCCCCTCCTCCTTTTCTTTGTTTTCCTTTGAAAATTTTGTGAGCTGGAGTTGCGTTTAGGCTTTCATTATATTAGGATAGACACGTCCCTTCCATGCAAACTTTATCATGTTTGTCTCTTTGGTGTTTGCGATCGCATTGATTTCGAATGTGAATAATTGAGAAGGTGACCTAGCTTAAATCGAAAATCCAAACACAACCATAGGAATTAAAAATGAAAATTTTTCTTTACAACCAGATGAGCAACATAATTTTTGCATACTAATATAATTTTTTAAAATTTCTTTTAATTTTTTACACATTAAATAAAAAAATTTAAATGTGCAGGTAACATTAATTTAATGACAACAAAAGATTTAAATCTAAGGCCTATGCTTATATAGACAACTATTGGCGATTATTCTTAAAAAAAAATATTAACAATCATAATATTAATACATTAATATAAAATTAATGTAAATATTATGATAAGAATTATAATATAGTCATTCAATGAATTACAATATAATATTATAATATAGGTTAATTAAAAATCTGAAAAAATACAAGTATATTAAAGTTATATATATACTATTTAAAATATAAATAACTTTTTTAAGAATATAATAATTACCATCGAGATTAAAATTTCAGTCAAGAAAAAATCTAAAAATAATATTGCTTGAAAACATTAGAAAAAACAAATAATTAATCATGTCTTTACTCAAAATTACCAGGTAAAGCATCAACAGATAAAAAATAAGGTAAGGAAAGGGTCTAGATCAAGCCTAGATATTTTCTCTGATATAAAGGGATTTTAGACGAAAACAAATCCAAAACCTATTTAATATTTAAGTCTAATCTGTGTCTAGTTGGATAAATATCCATCACACTGATAAGATCAGTTGGATTTCAATACAATTGCAATAACTTATTTATTTTGGCAAAATTACCCTAATACTTCCTGTCATCTTACTCAATTTTTAATTAAATTTTTATGATTTAAGATTTGAATTGCATATTTATATATTGTTTAATTTTTTATTGTATATTTCCTGTTTATATATTTTTTTGTTGGATTTTGTTAACAATCATCATCATGATAATACTCTTTTGATGTGGTTTAACATTGTTAATAGATGACTTAAATAACTTTTTTATTTGAAAATGTTTTTCTAATGTGCTTTAACATTGTTAATATATGCGGGACTTTAATAACATTTTTATTTGCATTTAAATGAAAAATAACTTAGAAAAATAAGAACATCTTATGAAATATTTTTTTAAGGAGAAATGTTATTTGCCTTTTACTCCATTTGCTATTACTAGACTGTTCTTTATGTGGGAAAATTGCTAATAAAATCTAATAGTAAAATGATATGAAGTTTATCTTATTAGAAATAAAAAAATAATAATTATAAAGATTTTATTTAAAAGTTTTAAATTGTAAGAATTTAATTATAATTTGAGTGAAATTAAGTGAGTTTCACATATTTTTGTATAGTCAAAAGGGGATCGATTTCATAAAAGATAAGATCAACAACTAGAGGTAGGAGGATAATTTAGCTTTTATTTTATTTAATATATTACTTGTTGGAATCTAATTTGTATTTGAAAGTTGGTTCTTCAATATTGATTTTACCAAAGTATAATGTATATTCATCATTTTCATATATATTTGCAAGTATCAATTGTACTAATGTTAGGTAGTTTGAGTAATTAAAAGTTTAGTCCTTTTAAATAAAGTCTTTGGATTTAAGCCTTGTAAATACAAAAAATTATCATTAGGAGAATTTTGCTTTCCAAAAAAGGTCTAACTTAATTTGGTTTCAGATTAATCAAGAGTCCAAGCATATATACTGATGCTTGCTAGATGCTAGAAATTAAGGATGCTTAACGGATTTGGTGTACCGAATTAAATTGAAATGTATATAGGTCCATTTTACCTATTGAAAAGGGTTCAACTAAATTCAATTTTAAATTAATCGAGAGTCCAAGCATATATATTGGTGCCTCTCGAATACCAAAAATTAAGGACCATTAACTGGTTTGGTGGACCAAATCGAATTGAATTGTATATAGGTCCACTTTACCTTCTAAAAGTGGTTTAACTCAATTTGATTTCATATTAATCAAGAGTCCAAACTTATATATTAGTGCCTGTTAGATACGAAAAATTAAGTATGCTTAATGAGTTTAGTAGTCTAAATTGAATCAAAGTGTATATGGGACTGGTTTGCTAAAACTTGCATTTTAAGCAAATTCATTTTAGCATTACACTCACTTAAAATACTCAAGACTTAAAATTTATTTTGATCTTTGTAAGGTTAAATTTTTATCCATTTTTCCCTCGATTTTTATAAGATTAAAAATCCTTGAGTTTTAGTTTTTCTATATAGTTTTTTTTCTTCACTAAAAGTTTATATGAAAGGATTAAAATTTGAAGTTTAATCTTATAGGAGTCAAATAAATATAAACTTTCAATCAATGATAAAATTAATAAAAATTCAATCTTACATAAACTAAAATGGGTTTTTAGTCAATACTCAAATACTACTTGAAATTGATGATAATTTCCTACGTATAAAATTCATCCAAGTGAAAACTACACAATTGATAAGTATCAAATTGGCTGATCAAACTAAACTTGCTTGAACTAATGGTTAAAAAGGCTAAAATCTATCCTTCAAGCTTATTCCTAATTAGGGAACCAATCTTGCCTCATATAGTTTTTTTTTTCTTAACTAAAAGTTTGTATGAAAGGATTAAAATTTGAAGATTTTTAATCTTATAAGAGTCAAATTAATATAAACATTTAGTCAATGATAAAATTGATAAAAAATCAATGTTACATAAAGGAAAATGGGTTTTTAGTCGGTACTCAAATAATAATTGCAATTGATGATAATTTCCTATGTATAAAATTCATCCAAGTGAAAACTACACAATTGATAAATATCAAATTGGCTGATCAAACTAAACCTAGTTAAACCAATGGCTTGAAGGGCTAAAATCTATCCTTCAAACCTATTCCTAACTAAGGAACCAATATTGTCTCATAATTCACCAAACTAATCAATAACAATTAAGATACTGATCCTATCAACTTAACTTAAGCTTTGATATTCATTACCAAACATAATAATGAGTACAATTATCAAGAATCTTGACTTAATCTACATTTTAACACCCTTGTGAATATCCGAAGCCCTATAACAAATCTTAGCTATGTTAGTAGCAGGGAAAGCATTTTTTGCATTCCATTAGGCTGCCTAAACAATGATTTAAGTATCAGAGCGTACTTGACGAATCCTACTCTACCATTTGCATTTGATGCTTGTTTTCTTATACAAGCCATTAGCTTGATTTGACCTTCATTCAAAGATCGAGTACTTTTAAAATCATCAAGATCGTGTACTCAATATATTACATATTTAAAATATCTTCTTTACGTAAAAGAAAAACACTCAAAACACTTAAATTGAGAAAGCTCTGCTTCTGCATTTACAGAAATTTCTCTCAGCTTCTCTATCTTGCACCGAATGGAAAAAGCAGACTATATACCCTGCCTTGCATTAACATTAAATGTAATGTTCAAGTTGATGCCCATTTGTCATTGTGGACTCATGTGAGAGTTTATTATTAAATAAAAGATAGTGATGATTTTCAATATTATCACGAGCTTCATCAAATTTGAAAGATCATTAAAATATAATAATATTTCGTCTGTGATTTTACCAATTGGAACACGATCTTCTTGTCAATTTTTTTTTTCCTTCTGATTCTCTTCTTTGGCAAGTTATTTTCCATAACAAACGAACGCAGGAAACACCTGTATCCAAGACTTGATTGCACAACAACCGTTGATTATTTTTGCCATTTGCCAATCAAGAAGAAGTACGTTATGTTGGATACTGAATTTTTTGTTCTGTCTATGTCAATTGGATTACCATGTAAGGGCAAGAGTGGGTTCTACGCAAATATATGAATAAGCTAGGAAATCTAAAATTATAAAATACTCGAGAATGAATAGTTACTAAATTATATAAAATTAAAATTTATTTTTATAAAATAATATATATAATTTTATTTACTAATTATATTATTTAGGCATAAAATTATTTGTACAAAATGATAAAATCATATGTATAGATTATTATTTAGTGATGAAATTATATTATAATTTTATATAATTTACTAATTATTTTATCAATGCTAATTATAAGGACGAAATTATTAAAATGAAAA
This sequence comes from Sindora glabra, assembly GCA_020226215.1. Lineage (NCBI taxonomy): Eukaryota > Viridiplantae > Streptophyta > Magnoliopsida > Fabales > Fabaceae > Sindora > Sindora glabra. The sequence goes on along the minus strand of CM035227.1, from coordinate 105,900,465 downwards.
AAAAGGTGAATGTATATATAAAGAGATATCAGTATAATTTTATAAATAAAAAAAATTAAACCAACGTCCAAAATTTAGATGTGAATTTTTCCCATGTTCTAATAGAAAGTGCAGAGTTAGAATTTTTTTTTTTTAAAGAAGATATGAGTTAGAGAATAAGAATTTAAAAAAAATAAAAACAGGGATCTTTACTTGTAAAAATATATATAAGGACCGTAAGTGTTGTCATGCTAAATTTCATAAGATATGGATGTAATTTACCTTATATAATATAAGCGACCCATAATCACACATTTTTTTTTATAATACTATGAAATAATATGAATGTAAGAAAATATAAATAAGATAATAATATTCTTTTTTGGCATTAATTGTTGATATAAGTACAACTGCATCGCACAAAGTGTGTGTGTGTATATATATATATATATATATATATATATATATATATATATATATATATATATATATATATATATATATATATATATATATATATATATATATATAACTTAAAGTGGGATCCAACCCCCTCTAAGTCATATGAGAGTCCCGTTATTCTACCCTCGGTGGGTAAAAGAAAATGTGTAATATTCTCATGATAAAAACTAATATAGTCACGATATATTTTATCTCACTCTTCAAACAAAACTTCTTCGATGGGACTCTTCTCCTATTTCTTTTGTTATTTTTTATTATTTAAAAAAATAATTTTTATTCTAAAATTCATTATTCTTTTCATCGAAACTCATAATTTCAAAAAAAATTATATTTATTTCTATTCAAAATTCACTTCATGCATTATTTAAGAAATACATCAGATTCAAATCCAATTTTTTCGCACAAACATACAACAAAGTTTTACATGTTCTAATTTTAAATTAAGTTTTATGCTTTATCTGTTTGTTGAAAGCAAAAATAATACTTGAGTAGAGCTATGGATACTCTTGCCAGAACACTAACCCTCTAATTCACTTGAAATGAGTCCTGCATCTCGTCAGAACTTATAAGAGGTATTTGTAAGGATGTCTTCTAGCAAGGAATAAATGAGTTAAGATATTTGTAAGTAATTTAAAATTAACTAATAAAAAGTTTGGTTTGGATTTGAATTTAAATAAATTGAGTTTAAATGAACTGAATTCAATTAATATATAAACTAATTTTAAATTTTATATTATTATACTCAAATTGCTCTTGAGTTAAAGAAACTCAATAATAAAATAATATTTTTATTTTTATACTATATGTAAATAATTTAATTCATAAAAAATTCAATTGAATGGGTAATTATAGAGTTTGTATAATGTATAATGCTTTGATTGAAATAATTAACTTTTACTAAATATAGTTATTATTATTATGTAATGATTATATAGATATTTTTTTACTAAATTTAATGGATACAAAAATTTTAGGCCTATTCTATAATTAATTGATCACGTTGATAGTCAATTGATTAATCGACCATTAATTGATAATTAATTATATTAATTAATTTAATATGATGACATTAATTATTTGAATAAATATATTTGATAAAATTAATTATCTATTATTAATTATTTATATATAAAATAGCATATAAGAGCATGATATATTTTATAATTTATTTAAATATATATGTGTGTGTATATTTATGTATATAAATTAATTTTATTAATTTTTAATTTTAATGAGAAAAGAATTTAAATTCATTAAATAATTATATGTAAGAGTTTTTATCGTATCATAACAATTATTTTACTAAAATATTAATTTTATTATATAAATTTAAATAATAAAAATAAATAATTATTTATTATTCATAAAGAACTATTTTATTCTAGAATATATTAGACTAACACATGTATAACTAAAAGCAAATAATATCATAGTGATTAAGCGTAAGGTTCTATATGTTAATGAGCATAAGTTCAACTCTTCCCTTTAGTACTTTTAATAAAATAATGAATAGATTGGATTATTATATAATTTGAGAACATTTTTATCTTTTTATATGAATTTAATGAAATTGTTTGAAAATGCTAGAATTCTTAACTTTTTTATAATAGTTAATTGAAAATTAATGAGTTGATTAAATTAGCTATTTACACTTAAAATACCTTATTAACTAACTCAATAAATTAAAATATCCTCAATCAACTAAAAGTTAATAAAAAAATTATTTATTAAACATCCTTTTTATATTAATAAGCAAAATGAGATAAAAAAATCTAATGTTTGCATTGAAAAAAAGTGATTGGCAGTGGATTTTTCCATCGTTAATTATTTTAGCAACAAAATTACTGATGAATCTAAAGGTATAAGTAAACAATACATTAGCAATTCATTTAGTGATGGAATTTTGACATTTGTTGCTAATATTATAAGTTAAGCGATAACTTTAAAGCGAATGACAGATGAAATTAACAACCTTAGTCTATTGCTAAATTGAAATTTAGTAATGGAATATGTATTGCTAAAATGATAATTTTTGAAATTTATTAGTGAAAAATTCTAATACCAAGTTGTAATCTACCACTAATATGAGAAATTCTAAAAAAATATTAGTTATTATTCAAAATTTTGTCATTAATATTTTTTTGTTAACCTAGCAAATATTGCTAATTTTCTATCTATTTTCATGGAAAACCATGCAACAAACACTCTTACATAAATACCATTTAATTATAGCAACAATAGATTCAATAGAAAATTTTTCAAAATTGAATTTCATATTATTGAATATCAAGTGTTTAATCATATAATGTAAAATTTGAAATATAACATAATGAAACCTATGTATGAACCAAACTTTAAAACTAATATTTCTAACAAATGAAGAAAAACATTAAATCTTATGCTAACAGTTGCTATTATCCATTTAACATTCCTCAATGTGCTTTTTTTCAAGCTAAGATAGTGGCTTATTGTCTAAATGTAGTTCTTATATGCCTAACTTTTGAAACATCATGTTGAAGTATTGATCATATCATTCAATTTGAACTTGCTGAAAACTTAATAACCTATAAAAAATAAAAATAATATTAAGTTAGTATCATTTGCATTGATTATACAAGACATATTGATGAAAAATATTAATCTACATATACTAAAAATAACTTAATTTAAGATGAAGATTTTATATCATTATATTTAATTTCTTATTCATCTTTATCAGTCTCTTATCCATCATCTTACTTTTCGTTGTTGTTTTCGTTTCCTTGTCTTCTTATCTTCTTCCTCATCGTCTAGGTTGTTTCCATTTAAAAATAAGGCACATTACTTTCCTATATGTTTGCTAACTGGATAAAACACCATATGCAAAAAAGTAGTTAATAATCCACAATAATGCAACCTTTAAGTTAAAATTTTGCTTTACAAATATATCATATGTATGTACATCATTTGCCTGCAATACTTTAGGTTCATCTATTTAATATTAAATAAATAAAATTATTTTTTTAAAATTTTTTACAATTAATATTAAATAAATAAAATAAAGAAAGCTACTTTTCTCTATTTTTTTATTAAATATAAAGAATTTAAGAAAAATAACTTTAGGTTAGCCTTTGAATCACTGGGACCTAAGATAATTAAAGTGAGAAACATGTATTTTTCTTTTATACACATACATGGAAGGAGTTTGTAAGGATCACAGGCTAGTATGAATATGTTTATCTGGATTGCCTATAAGGAATGAAGCCATTTGCACACAAGTCTAGTCTCATATTTCTAGGATTATTGGCAAATTCAAAATGGGTGTGGTTAAAGTATTTTCATACTTTGTCATTTGATAGATGCAATAGGATCCCTAATTCATGAGGGTTTTTATGATATTATATCATTAAGTTAGCAATTAACTTTAATGCATAAAACCTTTGAAGCCTAAAAGTAATGAGTAAGCACTATAACTTTTTATTAGAAATCTTCCTATATTACTTTCAATCAGATCTTTGGAATGTGTAGTGAGAATGGTGACAAAACATACATTGCCTTTCATTTACACATTATTTGTAATAAAATGTACATCCATTGTCACAACAATCAATCTTCTCATACTTGAAACCTAGCTTTGAAGCCAATTTCTTTATTCTATAAAAATTTTGAGCATTTGATTATTTTAAGGCATGCATTCTCTTGTTAACTAGCATGCTTCATTATAGCTTTTGTTTAGAATATTGTAATATGATTTTATATTGCATAGCCTCAAACATAATGTGGTTGCTACAAATTTTCTACAAAAGTTATTGTGTTGTCATTAATATATTAGAAAAGCCTTGAGTCTTAGGGGTAAAGAGATTTTTCTACATTTTTCTTAAAATTTTTTCCAAAATTCATATATGCAATATTTATTATTATTGTCTAATACCTATTATTTAATTTCTTAAACCTATTACCTCCTTCTATCCACTTTAAATTGCTAGGTTCAATATTAAATTGAGACATTTCTTCTCCATGAAATGTCTACAATTAATAATTAAGTTTAAATAATTTCTTATATAGATGTTCAACCATAGTATCATGCACCAAAATCTTCTTATCTTTACATTTAGCACATAAATACATAATCTTCTAATCTTTCTTTTTTTAAAAAAAGAAAGTTCATTGTATAAGCATATGCAATGAATGTTTAAACTTTATTAATGAACTAAGTTGTTAATCCCAGTCTATTAAGACTTACCTTATTCCATATTCACTTCCAATATTCAAGCCCATTCATATTTATTTTGCATCACATATGTCATTCAATAATTTATTAACTATTCTTTAAATTTAATTATGTTGAAATGTATGGCATCAATTAATGCATCAAGTATGTTTTTAAAATATTAAAGTCTTAACTATTATAATTTTGAAATTAGCTCTACAATTAAACATCATCTATATATCTCCTCATTTAATGATAAATTAATTATAAAATTAAAAAAATTAATGTAAACATACTAATATTTTAATTAATCATAAATCATCATATTCAAATTGAATCAAAATAAAACAAATTCTAATTATATAAAAATCCCACAATTTTCTTTTATCAAATCCTAAATCATCAAATTTGATTGATTCAACATATAATCAAAGTTCTAAAACATTCCAATACTTAAATGATACATAAAAAGCATAAGCTAAACATCAATTACTGATGAAATCTAAGAAATATGTTGCAAATCAATCAAACAAACTCTAAGCAATATATCTAACCTTTAATAGAAAAATAATTAAATGAAAGAAAGAAAGTATAATAGGGAAGCTTTTGGAAGTGGCAAATGGCAATTGGAAGGTTAAAGGATGGTGACAAGAGTATAGTGGTAGAAGGAAGAGAGGATAGCATTACAATATGCAGAAATGGCGAGCCTTTATCAGGAATAGGCTATATTTATAGATTAGCAATGGATTAGGGTATTGTTAATTCATTTTTAATACTACGATGCATTTAGTGTAGCATTGAATTGAATGTTAGATTATCAAGGTTTCATCAATAAACTATCACTATTTTATGATAAATTTTATATTTCATCAAAATATTTTTCAAAATTTATATATTCAGTTTGTTGTTAAATCCATTGATAAATTTTAAAAATAAAATTTATTCATAATTAATTTGTAAGCAATTTTTTTAAAAAAAATTAGTGATGGATAAAACAATTTCATCACTAAAAATAACTATAATTTCATCTTCAAATTTGAAGATGAAATTAGATTTTATGATGTTATTTTTGTTACGAATTATGTCATTAAATACTAAAATTCTTGGATTATTAATTTATTTGTAAAAAATAAGATATCATATAATCAAATTTATATGAAATAACAAATAATTCAAATAAAGTTATATAAATTTATTTAGATTTATATTCATTAAAAACTTGAATTGTTATCATAGCGTTGAATTCATATTTGAATATTTCAAATTTGATGAAAAATTAAAACATAATAACATACTACTTAAATCTTGTAAACTTGTTTGTATTTGTATTTGAGTCAAACTCAAATTCGAGTTTGAAAATATACAGATTTAATAATATTTGAGTTAATTAAATTTATTAAATTTTTTACAAATTTAAACTTAGTAGATAAATAGTTGACAGAATTCAATTTGTTTGTGCATTTCCAGATAACCCTACTATTTTTCAATAATATTTCTTCATTGCCACGTAAGTCTTGCCAATTCACCACCACCTACGCAACAATTCGTACACACACCCACCATCTCTGTTCTCTCACATAAGCTTTTGACCCGTTTGTGTATAAAACCACACACCCACCTTACCAGCGTATCATAAAGGGCCTCATTGCACTAAGCTCTACGGGAAAGGAGCTGACCTCCAATAGAGAGAGAGAGAGAGAATGGGATCGGAGACCCATGATTGTTATGAGCAAAGCCAAACCCACACAACACCAAAGCTCCCTTTGTTAATCTCACGTCCCAGCAAGCCACCGGAGCTGCCGATGCCAAAGCGGGAGACGGCGGTTTCGGTCCCATTCAAGTGGGAGGAAGCTCCGGGGAAGCCTAGGCCCTGCTACACCGAATCCGAACCCAAGAGCAATGTGGCTAGAGCCTTGGAGCTGCCTCCGAGGTTGTTGTTCTCCGAGGCAAAGGTTTCCAAGTTGCCGTCGCCGACTACGGTGTTGGATGGGCCTTATGTGGACCGGGCGATGTCCTTCACGACGTCGTATAGGAGCTTTCGCGAACTCGGCAAGGACCAGTGGAATGGCGGTTTTGGATCGAGTAGGTGGAGCAATTTGAGGAAGAATAAAGAGGAGTTTGATGGTAGTTTTGACTTTTGGAGTCCTGCTCCTGTGAATGGCAATAGTAAGGTGAAGATCACAAAGGTCAGCAGAACGGGAAGTCTCTTCAGTCCATCTCAGCCAAAGACACATTTGTGGGTAAGTCATTTTACTATGATTTTCAAAGTCGTCCCCTAATTTTTCCCTTCAGGTTGCACGAAAATTGGAAAATAAATAAATACTGTACATAAAATACCATTTTTTTCCCATATCATATTTTCAAACAAAACTGAAATTTAAAGATAAATTTTAAATCTTTTATATCTATTAATTTTAAACTTAATAAATTTATTATAATATTTTTGTATTTATTGATGGCTATTAATTTATATTTCATATTTAATTTCAAATCTTATTTTTATCGTGTATGCCATTGTTGATCTTCGAAAGGGGAGTGAAAACTAAAATTATTGCCTAGTTTTGAGTTCTAACAAAAGGAGCTATAGCTAGCCAGTTACATTTGTTTTGGAAAAATGGTAGGAGGCGCAACTGTTAAGTGTCGTTGTACATTTAAAAAGAAAAATGGGGATATGCTCTAACTTTAGAACTAGTGGAAGAGCATATTTTATTTCAAGACTTTATTTACAAAAAAAAATTCCATATCTCGACAATTTTAAAAATCAATGATGCAATATATCTCTCATTGGTCATTTATTTTTTCATGAATGTTCTCTTGATTCTACGGGCCAGTAAATTCTATTTCACTTAATCTTTAAATGAAAATTTTTACCTAGTTATATGATACTAATTGTTTCTTGAATGGTTGATGAGTGAATTTGTTAACAATAAATTATTTTTTTTAATTGAATTTAGCTTTATATTGCTTGAAATTAACTATGAATGCTAGAAGTGTTCATCAAAATATTTGCTTTTAACTTTTAATGAGCATCTGGGTGTGATGTAGTTCTCTCTCAAGATCATTGCCTTTCTCTCTTTATGTATCTGCAACTTGTAATGCACATAGTGACTAAAGCATCCACGCTAAAAATAAGCATTCCTTGAAAGGCAAAGAGACCATTGGTCTTTGATTTGCTAGCCAAAAAGTTTTTCCCTAATATCCTTTTCATGTTCTTTTAAAGTTACTAGCTAACCAAAGAGTTGATTTGATGCAACAAATTTTCTTTCTTCCTTCCCGTAACAGAACAAAGATTAGTAATAATGCGTGGCTGCTGAAAAGCAAGACCTTTTTTGTCCATACAATTGAGCACTTCGGTGACTTATGGGTTTTGCTTGCATATGTCAATATAATCATTTTGACTTCTTTTTGGTAGGGTAATTAAATTATTAAATATATATACATAATTCTCAAATTAAATTCAAGATTGAAAAAAAAAATAATTAATATCACATGTTTCTTAAATAAAAAGTTCTTAATATTGTAACTTCTTTTTTTAATCATAAAAATAATGAGGCACTTATCACACTATATACTATATTATAACTTATCAAATATTACTACGCCGATAAAGATGTGAACCTAATCATTGGGTTTGTTAGGTGCCTATCTAATCATGCAATAATTTTTTTTGGTTTTAACTTTCAGGCCAGCATTTATGATAGCTTAAAGCAAGTTGTGCCATGGGGACGCAGGCCATCAGATCATAAACAGAGAAAATTGGCTTCCAAATTTTACTCCGTTTGATGATCTAGCTACTTGTTTATTTGTACAGGAGGAGGAGGAATATATGAAACCCTATATATATATTCCCATTTATAATGTAATTTTACAAATCGTGGTTCATAAAGAACATATCAAAGTGAATATATATTAATGTTCTAGTTATTATCCTTCAAAATCTTGGGTTAAATTGGGGTATGTGTAACAATTTTAATGTAATAATTGATAAGGGCAATTGTCATTTCCGCACTATTTATTTTTTGAAAGGTATTTTACGTTGAAAATTTTTATTTTTCATATATATAAATGATGTAATATCATACATTTTTATAATTTATGATTGAATTTTATAAGATCTAAATGTTTAGTAATAAAAAAATAATTTAAAAAAAAATTATTTATTATTAAATTTTTTAATTTAATATTATATATTTTAATTATTTATTATTTTAATATTTTATAATTATACTCCTACGAAAAATTTTTTTTACTAATTCAGCCGAAGCTTTCATCACTGAATGTATGCATTACTTATCCATGCACACTGTATATTATGAGATGTATTATCCCAAAATTCAGGAAATAAATATTATGGATGCGTCTTTTGACCTGTTTTCTGGGAAGAAATTATGGTGCATTAATTCTTGAAAGTATTTTTTCTGGGTATTGACTGCTTTCCTTGACAAAGACATGTATACGTATTGACGAAGACGACGTGGTATTCATTGACCAATTATCAGCGAAGAGATTATAGTTTGTAAGACGTTTGTTGGGTAAACCAAGATTTGTATTCCATTGACATAAGAGATATCTTTAAGGACAACTCTTTCATTTGATCGTGTTTATGAAATGTTAATTTGAAATTAAATTTTAAATATAGAACAATGAGATAATTTTATAAAATTAAATTTAATGAATAAAAAATTTAGAATTCAATTTTGATTTTCATTTTTTATATCTAAAGCATTTTGGTTGTGTTTATTTCTCTTCTAGTAAAATAAAAGTCTCCGTTTGCTTAGAATTTACATTAGAATTTAATAATTTAATAATAAAAATATTCAAATTCTTAAAAAAATAAATTTTCAATAAAATAACTTTCACTTTACAATTATAAAATATTAAAATATTATTAAATATGATAAGTGCGACGAACATCCTTTTTAAAGGGAGAATTGTACTTCCTTATTATCATGTTATCGTACATTAATTGTAATTTTAAAGTATAAAAATTATTTTAAATAATTTTTTTTCCTCCATGTCTTCCAAGTAAATAAAAAAAAGACTGAAAGCGTGGGAGTAATTCCCCATTAATTGATAGGGAACATGTGGAAAACAAGAGGCTGTCGTACAGTTTTCTGGATGAAAAGGGTTTCAGCAAGTCTTGAAAGCCTATACTCTCCTTTTCTCAAAGGACAGTTCATCAATTAATATATACCTCCAAATCCTAATTAAGATACACCTAACTTATCTTTGCTCCGGATGCTTCGCGTGGGTGTGATATAGTTAATTTGGATTGGACTCTAGCGTGTGTTAGGTTTCAATGGCCAAAAAAGTCAAGCTCCAGTGGCCAGCTCCTAATTAATTGCCTTGGCTTTATCGTTTGGTTCCCTAATGGATACGTAGTTTACTCTGCAACGAATGGTTACAAGTAATACGTACCGGATTCGGTTTAGATGCCGGTAAAGACACGTGTTAATTATTGTTTGATAAATTCTTAATGAATAAAATATCGCCTGGGTTACTTGTAAAATAGAAACGGGAATAGGAATACAAATAGGAAAAAATAAGATAAGAAAGTATATTAAATGGATTAGAATTACGAAAAAAACCTCTATTTATAACGTTGATAGAGAGTTAAGGGGTGTGATTAATATGTGTGGGATGTTGGTACTAATGTAGGCTTTTATGTCTGTGCATTGAGAGATATCTATGTAGTTAAACAGCACCTTTGTCCAAGTAGATGGAAAATATTTGTGTAACCTTATAAATAAGAATGGCAATGAAGAAAGTAAGTGTAGGGGAGTAACATCTCTGCACATGTTCTCATTTCAAAATACTTAACTCTTTCTCGTCTTTATATTTTGTATGAATAGAGTTTTTAATATTTATTTTTGTTCTCGTCAAATATTTAAATTCTCGTACCCATTCCCATTTTATTTAAATAGTTTATATTTATTTATGTTTTATTATAATTTTTAATAAAAATTAAATATATCTAATTATTTTTATCTTATTTATTTAATTATAATTTATCTATATCTTATTTTTTTAATAAAATAATAGCTACTTAAAAATTTTAATAACACTAATAAATTATAAAATAATATAAATTTTTTTGTTAAATTTCATCTTTAAAATTTTTTTATATTTAAATTAACTGATTATATACATAATTTTAATTTTTTTAATATATAATCAAATTTATTTATAAATATACATTATTATGTATATAATATAGGTATGGAAACGATTGAGTAGTATAGTTTTTATACTTGATAATTTCTTCACAAAAATCTCTTTATCTTTATTCATATTTATAATTAAATGCATAAAAATTTAGAGTATAAGTCAAATAACCATTCCCATTTGTGGATGGTATGTCCGATCATACGGAAATTGAAATGTTTATGTCATGGATTTATTACTCCATATCTGCTCTATGATTCAAACTCAAGTTTTGCGTTAGAACGAACACTCCACTGCCATTGACTAGTAGTTATTAAATATTGATACTGAATAATTTGCCCTGACTTAATTCACCCTCCATCATTATAATAGGTTTTTTTTCATTTTACAAGTTTCTTTTAGCACAAATCAAGTTTTAATTATCAACATGTGGTCCAAAAAAGAGATCGTACTTCATTCAATCTCTCAGGCTCTCTCATCTTGAAATTTTCCATCCCATTTTTTCTTCCTTGTTTTCCAGGACAGTTGATAGTGTTATTTTCAGGTTCCTTAAAGCATGGGCAAGTAGCTTTTCAACTCTTGTTCGGAGTTGAAAGAAAAAAATTTAGATCACTTCATATTCAAATTCATAAGTAATTTTACGTATGAACTTGATTTTACGTAAAAGAAATTCTCCTTTTATATTATCTCAAATGAGAAATTAATTGAAAATCTAAGAATCTCAAAGTATCAAAGTATGTTTGGTGCCATATCAAAATCGATGAGTAGAAGATAACAATATATCATATTAATGCATAAATTAATAGTACTTAGTTTATTTGGGTCCATTTCAATATCTACCATTTCATCAGTAATCTCTTAATATTAAAAAACTCTGATGTACTAATAAGTATAATATGTAGATATCTTAAAATATTATATTGTATTGTAACATTTACATAGAATTGATCTGACTCCACTTAAAATTAGACTCAGCAAGTCAAAAAGATCATAGGGCGACTATACCGTGAACGTAGACCAACTGATTTGCAATTCTCATTTTGTGATTTGCATTCTCGATTTCGTCAAAGGAAGGTCTTCTTCGCATACTTGATTTAAATGTTTGAAAGTCAAAATAAATTTATCGATTAAAAATGTTAGATTATTTTTAATTTAAAATTAAAGCGATTTACACTTTTCAACACTCACCTCCCACTCACTTTGTTTTCTGTACTAGGAAAAGTAAGGTGGCATCATCCATTCGTTTGCAAGATCAAAATGCTTCTTTTATGAATATGATAAAAAGAGTGAAGAAAGAAAGAATGATAGAAAGTACAAATAATAATACTATAATTTTAATTAGTTGATATTGATTTGATCGCATGTGAACTTTGCTATCGTTTATGCAAGTTTAGACTTAGAAGATAATGAATCTAACGATGCAGGGTTGCTAAGGAACTTTGACGATATTGAGTTACCAAGGAATGTGCACTTATTTCAAGTGAAGTTTTTCCTTGGCCAACTTTTTGAAAATGATTATATTTACACATATATGTGTATTATTTTCAAAATTTTCTTAAATATTTTCTAGACGTTGAAATGTAGATAAAAGATAAAGATCTTGTTTAGCAATCAGCTGATTGCACTGATAATTAACTAATAGCTGATTGTATTAATTAATAATTAATTGTATTAACTATTTTGATCAACTGATTACATTATCTGCTTGAATAAAATATTTGATAAAATTAACTGTTTATAATTAGTTATTTGTATGTAAAATTATATATAAAAATATAAGTATATTTTATAAGTTATTTACCTATTTTTTATTTTAATATTTTAAATTTTATATTTAATAAATTTATTTTTTTATGGATAATATATCATTTTAATTTATTATATATTAAATATTTTTTAAAATTAAATTAATATAATTTTTATAATTATTAAAATTTATAATTTAAAATAATATAATAAATAAATTCTAAAATTATCAAAGGTATGACCTTTAAATTGATTGGTGCTATAACCTCGCCGAACAAAGACACGAAGCAAGCCACCAAATGGAGGAACGAAGCAAGCAGCCATTGGTTTTCTAGAAGGATGAATTAAGAAATATTAAAATTAATTAAGGGTAATTTTATTTTTTTGTAATTATTAGTGTACTTGCTGAAGCAAAACGTTGGTCTTATTAGTATTTTGCAAAATGGCTGTTTGTTTGGGAATCAGCTATTTAAACAGTTAATGTTGATTATTAAATAGTTAATTGTCAAACACAAAATTGACTAATTTCAACCAATTTTAATCAAATTAGTCAAAAATTAGATAAAAAGTCATTTACCAAATATGAACAAAGATGAGAAGGACATAAGATAGAATAAAAATAGGAATTGAAATGCAAATCATGTTGTTTGATACTTATGTGCTTGTATATTTGTGTGCAAGGGAGTGTAGGAGTTGAAAGGGGCGAATAATCTGATACTTTGAAAAAGAAGTGATGGACTGATAGGATCATGCTGTATAGTGAAATCATAACTTAATATGATTGTGCAAGAATCAAGATAATATAAGACAAGTTTTGCTTATTCAGTAATGATATATGCATAAAAAAATAAATTTAAAATATAAATTAAGAAATATCAATTAATAAAAGATAATAAAATAAATTTATAAAATTTAATTAAATGAATATAAAAATTTAAAATTTAACTTTAAATCTTATTTTCAATATATATAATATCTTTGTTATGCATATTATGTGTATATGAAATAAAAGTTGATACGCAGACGTGGGTGTAATCTAATTTAAATATATATGTAAGTTTGGCTACACAAAAATATTACATATATATATATATATATATATATATATATATATATATATATATATATATATATATATATATATATATATATATATTTGAAATTAAATTTTAAATACAAATTAAAAAATCAATTAATAGAATATATTAAAATAAATTTATAAAATTTAATTCAATGGACATAAAAGACTCACAATTTAATTTGAAATCCTATTTTCGATGCATAAAACATTTTTGTTACGTATATCATGTGCATATGAAATAAAAATTAATACCTACACGCGTGTGTAATCTAATATATATATATGTAATCAACACACGGAGTGTATGATTAACGATTTTCTACTCAAGTTGGTATGAGACTTATCAATAAGGTTGTTCAATCCTATTTAACATTTTAAATGGTAGAATCCTTTAAACAATTGCAAGTAATGTATCTTCCATCATGGATATGCATGATTGATAGATATGTAAATTTTGTTGTTTTTGTGATTTCAATTATACCCAAATAAAACTGTCTAAGGAAAACGATCTATGTTTGAAAACTTGTGCTTCGGTTTTCTAAATTCGCCTAAGCTTATTTGATATTCAAAGGATGTGTCAATCATTTTGCAAGTTTTCATAAAACATTTTTTTAATTTTACGATTCCTGAAATAAAAATGTTTTTACTAAAGAAATCGATGCTCGGGAGTTTATAGGTGATCATCCACGTCATTCAAATGTTATAACTTGAAATTTGTGATAAGCACATATTATACACATGAAATAAAAAATCAAATTTGGATTTGATTTGCCAGAAGATACTTTTCATAAAAAAAAAAATTATTTGCAAGGAATATCATTTCTATTTCTTGAGATTAAAATAATGATATGTAAAGTTATAATAATATAAGTTCAGCAAACTTTCTATATTTAATATTAAATGTATAGAATATTTTTTATTATTTTAATATCTTATAATTATATTGTTATAAAAAATACCTTCTATTAAAATAAAGATGATTATTGTATTGTTAAAAAATAATATTTATTTTTTTATCTGCACCCAGATATCCTCATATTTTTTTATATGAGACTATTCCTTATTTAGAGTGGGAGGCATACTCCTTTCAGTAATATTTTTTCAAAGATTAAATTTAGAATAATTTAAAATTCAATCTATTATATGGAAATAACCAATTATTAATTATGTTATTTATTTTTTAATAAAAATTGGGGATTTATCTACCTCGGATGCTTTGGTCTATCACCATAACTAAATTCAATTTTCATACGTACCCGAAATAAATACAGGTGGGTAGATGGAGAGCATTTCTAAGGCTCGCGACATATCTTCCTAAAATAACTCAGCAAAATAGCCCCACAACTCAAATATGGGGTGCCACCTTAAAAAAGGAGTGCACTTGAGTCATCACAATGGAAGAAGCATGTTTGTCCATTGACTTTCGCGTCTTATCACAGAGTAACGTAGCTTGGCTGCTCGCAAGACTCAACTCATCTGTTCATATTCACATTTTTAGGGGGAAAATGGTTTTTAAGATTATTTTTTCTAATTTTAAATGCACACTAATTACTATAAGTAATTATTTTTTCTAAACCCTATAAGTAATTGATATTACAATTAAGTGGTTACTTTTTCATTAAATTTTTAGGGATGAGTTATTTATCTAATCTATGTTTAGATTGTATGGATTTAGACAAAGTCATTCATTCCTTAACTTTAGTATTCTCTTTTCATTCATTCTATGAAATATTATCCTTATTTTTATTTGTCTAGAACTAGAACAAATTACTATGGTTCATTTTGTGACACTTTTCATAGTCACACTCTTTGTGCACTTTGAATTATAATTACGACAATTCATAATCACATTCTTTTCATTTTAAGAAGTATGCATTTAAAACTCACATCGAGTCATTTGGATATTATAAAAAAATTTATTTCTAAAAAAAATAAAATAATTTATTTTTTATTCTTATTTAATAAATTGAAAGAAATAGAATGTTTTTAAAAAATTTTACTTCTTATAGAGCATGAGTAATTAATACATATCTTCTTTTTAAATAAATTCTACTTCCTTTATTTTTTATAAATATAAAACAAATTATACTAATATTTATGAATATATATTATAATAATTTTGAAAATAAAATAATTATATTATTATTTTTTCAAAAATTTAAAATTGAGAAATACTTTTTGAGAATCATCACTTCTTCAGTATCAACCGAATAATTTTGAACATTTTCAATAAAAAATTACTTAATAAGATGTTCAATTCTCTGAATTTATTTTTTGTGTGAATCAAAGAACTCTTCATTTTATATATGCATTTATTTTTCCTACTTTTGAAAGATCAAAATGGTAGAATTATATTTTTAAAAATTGTGAGTGTAATTAAATTAAATTTCAAAGAAAATGACAGTAATTTACGCTTCATTTAATTCATGACCCACCTTCTCGCGGGATATTAATTTCATACTTGTTTTGTGAGCAATTTCTAACAAGAAGACGTGATCATCTGTTTTAACTATAAAAATAGACGTATTTGACTACTTAAAGGTTAAGCGTTGGAATTTAACATGTAGCTTTCCAAACAACCCAAACTCAATTGTCTGCATTAAAACAAAATCCAAGTCAAAGTCTCGTCATCAATAGAGCATAAGATGCGTAAAGCAGACTCAATTGCCTTCCAAAGCTTCATTCCTACCTAAGTTTCATTCTAATTGAAAAGCATGCACTTTAATAGCCAGAAGATTTCTAAACTGTAGACCTAATAATATCTAATATCTAATATATCTACCATACAATTCCTCCTAATCCTCTATTGTATTTGTGTTTCTTTGTACGTCTCTCTGTGGTCAGCATATATGCATATGGGGGCTCAAATGGTCAAGCATGACAGGCCAATGATCTCCTTCTCTTGTAATTGGCTTTGAAGCAGGCTTGCCTCAGCTTCTTGGTTTGTTCACTGAGTTCCATGTCAGGCAGCTGCTCCACCAGCATCTTGTGCTGCTCTAACATTGCCACCTCATTGGTCATTCCCAATTCCTGTTTCAGAAAGAATCAGCATTGACTGGTCCTGGATAATTAATAACTACACCAACCATTATAAAGACTAATTCAAAAGGTCAAGTGAGAATCAATGACTTACATTTATCGATCAACCAAATCTTTAAATAGATTCAATCGTATTTATTTGATTTGTACAATGTACATGAGAATTAATTTTTGTATATTCAAATTATACAATGTGCACTTGGTCATAACCTATAAATGAAAAATAATTACCATTTTTTATAATTTTTAATATCATAAAAATTGAAAAATTAAATTTTCAATATACATTAACACTATAAAATTGACTACTATCCTTTGTTTATTACTTATAAATAAGGACACATGACATAACTATAATATACAGAAATAATTCTCAAGACATTAGCAGCATATGATAAAGTATCGCATTTGGAACCCACATATAACATGAATCTTAATTTTTTTTTGGGAGATAATAAAAAGAATAATTAAATTAATGGATACACACACAAATATTAGAAATTGTACTCAAGATGTAATAAAAGGTATAGAACCTTTAAAGGACAAAAGTTTAAATCTACAAATATTATATAAATAAATACTTTGTGCTAAGTCAGATATCACTCATATTTAGTGTGTTCCTCTGATTATGATGGCCAGATAGCCGCAACAAAGGAATCTGTAATACAGACCCACAAAAAGAGGCAAAAATGAAGTTAAGAGAAATTTATAGGATAAGAGTGAAGGGTGGAAGAAAAAAGGTAAGTGCATTAAAACAAGATGCAGTTACCAAAGGCTCTCAGCATATAACATGAGTCTCATCAACATTGTTGTCGGTAGCACCATATGATAGCTTACAAGCAAAGTACTATGCACTTATAAAGAATTACAATTACAATTACAATAACCAAAGAGTTAGATTAACTAAAATATTTTCATACAGAAGTATGACAAGGATAGGTATCATTTCTTAGGGAAGGGGTACCGAGTCTTTCGATATCATTACAACAACCTTATAATCAGAAATCTCATGCTATCTGGTACATATATAGAAATCAATCCAATTCCGATTGACAATGGGATTTCTTGTAAAGAATTACATCATCCATCATCTTCAGAGCGAGTTCTGATTTCATGTCAAGAATTAGTCATCCTAAAAGAGTAGTTTTATGGCTGCATATCCTTGCCCCAACAAAGGATACAAAATTTCAAAAATAAATTATCTATGCAATCCTACAGCCTGTTACAATTCGATCTGAAGCATATCACGGGACATCACCATGAAGCATGACAATATATTCATGTAATAGGACATACCTTAACGTTGTTGATAAGAGTTTCCAAACTCTTGAGTTTTCTGTGAGGCCACCTCAAGATATTGAGCTCCCTACATCTTCTCTTCAGAAGTGTCAATCCAACATTCATTTTCTTAGCCGCCTTAGTTATAGGAACATCAAAATGTTTCTTTATCTCATCAAATTCCAGCGTCGTCAACCTCTTCTTCTTGCCAACATTGTTCCCTTCATATTCGTCCTCTTTCTCCACACAATTCACAAGTCCAGTTCCATAATTCATCACCGATGCTTCACTTAACCCGATTTGGAAACTGTCGCAGTGTGGACCATTTACAGCAGGAACATTATACAGTGGCTTTTTATCAATCACTACATCGCCGTTTGGGGCATTAAAAGCAGCAACACTGGTAAGAGGCTTTTTATCAATCACAATATCTTCATACATAGAAGGAAAATCATATTCCAATTTGGCGAAGTCGAAGCTGAAATCTTCAAGATCAGGAAACTCATTGAAGCTAATTGTGCTGCTTTCGGATTGCCTCGGGACTATATCCATGTCAAATAACCCATCTAACGCTAAAAAATCCATATTTCTGTATAAACACACATAACACATAATATTAAATTTGGGGGAAAAAACATAGTCAGAGAATGTTCAAAGGATCATCTTTGGAACATTCACAAATAATCTTGCTTCCAACAATAGGAATCAGAATCGAAATATACATACACAAAAATCATCAAGATTAGATTATCCGTAGGAGTAATATACCTATAGAAAGTTAGGAACTTGACATACTGAGTAGCAGTGATACAGCAAAAAAGACAAAAAGACACCAATATCCGTCTCAACCTCGTAAGGCGAGTGAGAATGTTTGGAAGGAAAATCTTTAGGAAGACTGAAAATCGTAGTAAAATGACAGTCTTTAAGAGAAAATTATAGTACAACGCATGGAAAAATTTATGGGTTTTCAATAAAAAGCTACAAGAGAAAGGAACATTCGAGCTTACGTTTGAGGTTGAACAGGGCCATAGTCGTCATGTGGGGCTCCGAATCCGATGTTTGGGATGTTCCGTTGGCGGTCGAAGTCCATATCAGTGTAGGAAATAGAATATACAACATGCGGGATTTTTTTTCTCCGTTTGGTTGAAGAGAAAAACGCGGATTGGGGAAAAAGTAAGAGGATTCGGAGGGTATATATCGTAAAGCGGGGTGTAGATGGATTGAGTGAGGTTCCAAATCATTAAACAGGGGTTACGATAATGTGTGAAAACTAGTTTCTGGCGACATTGAATTTGGTATTTTAGCCATGTTGAATGGCCAATACTAATGGGAGATTCATGAACTTATTAATGAATGCGTAATTAGTAATTTAGTAATTAGCGAGTGGAACGATGTTTTTAGATAAACACATTTTGACATACATGACATGTATGTTGAACTTTTCTTCTTTTTTTTTTTTTCGCGGGAAACACACATTCATCATAATCGTTTTTTGTTGAACTTTTCTTACATGTCCATGTTCTTGCTCTTGGGAAAAATATAACCAAAGTGAAATTGATCCGGTCAATTTAATATAATCAATTAAACTTAAATTATACTATTTTTATTGAAAAAAATATAATAAAAAATACTGACATTTTAATTCTGCATTACCATGTAATATTACTTCAGAATTTTTATTTATCATTATATTTAATATTCAAACTTAAAATTTTGTACGTATGTTTAAATGAATTATTACTTTAATTATTATAAAAAAATATTTGAAAGTGATGATGTAAATTAACATGATTCTAATCCACAAGAATAAAGTGAAACTTATTAAATTATTTTTTTAATTAAAAAATATACTGTATGTACAAAAATGAGAAAGAAATGTATGTTTTTTTTTTTGGGGGGGGGGACTTTCCATATCCAACAGCCATACTAAATCCCAATTAATTTAGAGATGAGTTGGGTTAAATCCTAAGAAGTAAACCTCTTTTAATATTTATTTTTTTATTCACAAGATATGAACCTAAACCTTATTTAAAAAAAAATAAACTCTCAACTACTTGAATCAAGCACACTAAAAAATATGTATGTTTAGTCAATAAATATAATTTGATAATGAGATGTTTGAATAGTTTGCAATATATATATATATATATATATATATATATATATATATATATATATATATATATATATATAATAAACATCTTTAATTAATGGTGGCGGTGGGGAAAAAAATGGAACATATAATTTCTGTCATATAATTTCATATAGATTCATTAAAATAGTGAGAACATTTAAATAGTAAAAACAATATATGCTTCGAAAAGTAAATAATATCATCGTTTTTCGTGAATAGATGAGCATGACAGGTGGGCATGATGCCGGTGAACATATGCATGTGGAAAAATAAATGAAAGTGGCGGGTTATGGAACGATTGACGAGAATGAATGGTTTAAATTTTCCATAAAAGTCAATCATTTCGCGACACTAAGACGGCATTTTAATTTCGGTTTTTGCGTTTTGCGATGCTTATTAGATTAACATGCGCTGCTTATTAATGCTTTCCAACGAATTACAGTAAATGACCACTTAAATCATTGGCTTCGGCGTGGAAATAATTACATGAGTTTATTTTTTCGAGGAAAGTAAAACGGAAAAAAAAATCACATTCGTGGAAGTAACGGCTGCTTCTTATATTATTAATTAATTATTACTTCATTCATTTTATTATTTATAATACGTAAATAATTTCATAGATATTAAAAAAGTACATAATTTAATTTATTTATTTTTAATAATTTTTTAAAATTATATTTTAACTAAAAGTTAAATTTTATTTCATTCTTATTCTTCTCTCTACTCAAAAGTTATAATTAGATTTAAATGCATGTATAATTTTTTTTCTTTTTTATATATAAATTAAAATATAATAAAAAATATAAAAATAAAAATAAAATATCTAAAATAAAAGTGTAGAATAATAAAATATTTATTAATAAAAATAAGAATAAAATTAAATATATATATATATATTTAATACTTCATTGAACTTTTGAAATAATAGATAAAAATAAAACAATAAGTTCGTAAAAAATATGACAAATAAAGGACGGAGGAAGTTATATTTAGGTTTAAATTTTTAATACATGAATTGATTGTATTTAACTCTTTTAGATGTAATATTTTATTTTATTCCATTTAATATATAAATAAAATCAGATTTAATTTACATTAATAATTTTAACTTAATTGGAAACTTAGTTTGCACTATAAAATAGGACTTTTGGTTGATAATAACTAAGAGGAAAATTAGTGATTATTTGATGTTAATAACTGTTAACTCGTCTTAAATATAAGTCATGTAATATATATGTTTTTAGATGTAAAAAAACGAATTTTATTAATTTTTTCTCATTAATTATCAACTTAAAATCTTAGAATTTTTTATTTTAGATTTGATAAAAAAATACCAATTTTGAACCTATTTTGGTTCTATATATTAAAAGGATGAAAAATAAAATATTTTATTTCAAAGAAACTTAATAAAAATCACTTTATATATTAGAAAGATCAAAATTGTTAATGAATTTAATATCTACTCCCTTTATTATTTTTTATGTAAATCACAATAATTAAGAAGGCTAACATATAATTTCAAAAGAAAAGTTATGTTTTACTAATTTTTCTTTTTTAAAGGTGAGTTGGTGTTTGAAATTGTGTATTTACTATGATCACTGTGGAAGGAAAATTTTTTATTAATACTCTAATTTACGAAATGTTTCCCAGAGTCTCACCAAAATACTCGAATCCCTCGATGTATAGTTAGCAATCTTTGTTTATATTTAAATATAAAAGTATTGTAAAGAAAAGTTAACTTCAAGAATTTTTATTAGCAAAAGCATATATAACTAATTAATTAAATTAAATTAAAATTTTAGTTCATTTAAAATATTTTTATAATAAAAAATATATTATATTATATCTATATTACTATTTAATATTGGTACTGTAAATAATAGAGTAGGTAAAAAAAAGCAATAAAGTAAATTAAAAAAATTTCAAATGAGCTGTAAAACCCTAATAAAGTTCAACTGATGTGAAATACGGCACTTGAAAACTTATATAAAAAGATGCTAACAAAATTAAAATAAATAAATATGATTATAATTTTTATATATTTTTATTAAAAATAGAATATGCAACCAATTAATTTGATTATTATTTTTTATTTTAAAGTTTTAATTTATTTAAATTTTTTAATAATAAAATAAATATATCATGTAATATCCAAATTATTTAATGATATTACTACCTAAATTATAAGCAACATAAGTTCTTATTAAAAAGTATAATAGACCAAATAAAAACATGAGAAATACTATATTAATTATAAAAGAATAAGAATTAAAATAAAATATATAGTCAATAACTTAAAATCTTTAACTTGTTTAAAATATTTTTATGATAAAAAATATATTATATTATATCAATACTGTTCAGTAATTTCAGAGTTATAAATAAGAAAAAGTTGACAGAAAAAGTGATAAGTATGAAATGGAGTAGATAAAGGAAATAAAAATAACATGTAAGCTTAATAATGAAATCTTACTTATTTTATATTTAATTTGAAATACAATATGTAAAAATTGTAAAAAAATTTGAAAAATTTTAATTAAATAAAATTGATTATAATGTTCAAATATTTTTATTAAAAAACAAAATATGCAATTCATTCATTAAATTTGTTATCTCTATATTAAATTTTTAATTTAGTTAAGATAATATTATAATGAAAATAAAATTTATTAATTTATATATACACTATTTATACTAGTGATATTAGTAGATATAAATAACAAAAGTAAATATAAAAAAAAGAAAAACATGCAAACAACTAATAGAAAGAAGAGACAACATGTCATTTTAAAGTAATAAGAATTAAAAATAGAATATAAAATTAATTAATTCAATTAAATAAAATTTTTAATTTACTTAAAGTATTTTTATAATAAAAAGAAAGTTTATTATGTTATATTTAGGCTTCGGTTTTGTGATATTTCTATTTGAGTTATAAATAACAGAAGGGAATGTGAAAAAGGGGGGAAATGGAAAAACATGTAATGGAGTAAATAAAAAAAAGAATTTGTGCGTTAAAGTAACAACAGTTAAAAAATATTTTTTAAATTAATTTAGTTTATTAAAATTCTTAAATTTTAAACATATTTTGATAATAAAAAGTAAATATATTTTATTATATATATACACTATTTAATGATTTCTAAATTATGAATAATAGAAGTGGATAAAAAAAAGAAAAATAATACATGACTTATAAACCCTTGATAAAATTTTAATTGATGTTTATTTAATTTAAAATATAGCATCTAAAAATAAATACAAAGAAAAAATTGATAAATTTTAAATATTTTTAATTTTTAATTTTTTATTAAAAATAGAGTATATATTAATTAATTCAATCAATTTGTTAAAATTTTAACTTATTTAAAATATTTTTATAATAAAGTAATCTACCGAAAAAATTTTAAAGATTTGTCTTCCTCAAGATTCTAAGTTCGATTTTAAAACCTTATATATGTGTATATAATTGCTTGATCACTTCCGCCATTACAAAGAAAAAAAAAGTGAATTAAAGTAAAAAATGATGTCAGTCTCTCACTCTCATCATACACACTGATTTTGAGAATAACATAATATGAAAATAGTAATAATATAGCGATTATAATTTTAGGAATATTGGAAAATTAATACTTAAAATTTGATACGAAAAAAATATTGACAAATATTAAATATGTAAAATTAATTTTAATTTTAAAACATTTATTATCAAATGAATGTGAAAAGTAATAATTCATTTAGTACTTTCTATATGTGCACATAAATTTATTTAAAATGCTTTGTAATAAAAATAAAATATATTATAATATATTTATACTATTTAATAATTTTAATGTATAAATTATAAATAATATGAGAGAACATGAATAAATACAATAAATCAAATAAAAAGAAGTGAAATGATATGTGAGATGTAAAATAAAAAGTTGTATATATACTTTTAGTAAATTCCTAATTTATAAAAATTATGTATGACAAAAGATAATCACAACTACAAACCATTTAGCTCATATTTAAGCAAGGAAACATTTTCTCTTACAAATAAAAAAAATTATTTTATATGAATTTGATTGAAAAAAGCATATAATTGAGTACATAAAAACAAAAGAGAAATAGAATGCAAAATAGATACTCATAATAAAATTTTAATTGATGCATAATTAATTTAAAATAGAATATTTAATAATTAATATGAAAAAATTAAAAAAATTAAATTAAATTTGATTTTAACCATTAATTATTATAATTAAAAAATAAAATGTGCAAATAATTAATTCAATTATGACATAATTTACATTCCATATAAAACCTTAACTTATTTAAAGTGTTTCATAATAAAATATTTATTTATATTTATATTATTTAATTATATTCATATATAAATTACAAATAATAGAAGTGGACATAATTAAAAAAATGCAATGAAGAAAATAAAAAAATTATGTGAATTATAAAGAAATAAAAGTTAAAAACAAAATTTATAATTAATAATTTTAATTAAAATAATTTTTATTTAATTTTTTTTATAATAAAAAATATATTATATTATATTTATATTACTTAATAAATTAGGATCTAAACTTTAAATATTAGGAGTGAATGAAAGAAGGAGAAGAAGAAGAAAATATACAATGAAAATTAAAGGAAAAGAAATAGTACCTAAGCCATAAAGTTTAAATAAAATTTTAATTGACATATATTAAATTTGAAATATAATTCTTAAAAATTAATATTAATAAAATATTAATAAATTTTAAATAAATAAAATTAATTTTAATTTTAATTTTAATATGACAAGAGTGAACATAATATAAAGAAAAAATATGAAAATAAATAAATAAAAAATAAAAATAATACATAACCATAAAATAATAAAAGTTAAAAATAAAAAATATAACAAATTATAAGTAGACACCATTTACTCAAATCATATTACACATAAATAAATGGCTAAGCACATATATTGATTATTGTAAGATGAAATTTTTATTAATTTTATCTCTCACTCAAAGTTGGTATTAATTTAATTTTTAAGATTGACTTTCTCTCAAAATTTAATCATTCCGTTATCGAAATCAAGTAAATATTTAATGGTCACACAATATCAATTCAACTCGAACATTAAATTTTCTATTCTTGAGGTACTAGATTTTTTACAAATATATTACCCAAAGATCTAACTAATATTAACTTTTATTTATTTATTTATTTATTTTAGGGTGTGGTGGTTTGGGGGCGGGAATTTTATAGAAACTTGTTCATGCGACGAGTAAATTGGACATTTCTTGTCCATCAGTAGGCGAGAAACAAATGGACAGTGGGCTGAGAATAAGAAAGATTCTTCAAAAGGCCCATGGGCTGAGAATTTAGAAGCCTATTAGAAAGCCAGTAATAGCCCCATCCCATGTGGCCCAGTGAATATTCTGCCCACACATAAAAACGTTAGGGGTGCCTTCCCCTTCCCCTCGCATCTCTGACAATAATAATAATAATAATAATAATAATAATAATAATAACAATAAATTATATAAAATTTGAAAAAAAATAAATTATATAAAAGGACAGGAATAAGAGGAACCATATTCATGACTGCAAGGGGTAAAGAAAAGAATAGTAGTACATTTAATTCTCATGAGTCATAATATTACAATAACATTGTCTTTGGTCCGAGAATCCCTTTTATCCGGAGGGCTCGAACTTCTAGCTACTCAAATCAACTGTGGTTGATGTATTATAGTAGCATTTGATGTTATAGTAGAAATTTTGCTCTTAATGAACAAAAGAAGCCAGGGTTTTAAACAAACAACGAAAAAGCAAGATTTCGTATCTGATTTACAAAATGATATATTTTCAAAATTTTAACAGTTTCAGAAACAACGATGTTATAAAAAAAAAACTTCCATTTGTTTTGATGAATTTTTTTTATAAAATATAGTTATAAAATATTAAAATAAAGTAAAGTATTTTATATATTTAATATTAAAATATAAAAAATTTAGAAGAAAATAACTTCTATTTCAAAAATATTTTTATTATCATGTCTTTAAATATTATTTTTTTAAATCATCAATACAAGTAGTATTTCATTCATTCATTAATATATGTATATGTAAATAATATTTTTTTATGAAAAATGTTTTCCCATGAAATAAACAAGATAGATGGAAAATATTTTATATAAAATATAATTATAAAATATTAAAAATAAGATTATTTAATATTAAATATGAAATATTTGAAGAAAATAATTTTCTTTATTTAAAAAATTTACTTTTTTCCACTAGAATAATTCTAAGGTGTCACTTTTTTAATCACTAATGCAATAAACATGCTAATCATTTATTAATATATATAAATAATACTTTTTACCAAAAATATTTTTTCAATGGAACAAACACAACCTTAGTTGCACAACTAAATTTATTATCAATAAAATTATCAGTTATATTTTATTTCATTCAAATCGATGTACATAATGTTATTGTTTACCTTATACTATCCAACTACTATAAATCAAATAATTTAGGATAAATAACGTAAAAAATAATGTTCTAATTTTGCATGAAATAAAAGATCTAATTACATTTAAGATAATCTCTGAATATTAGTTATACAATTAGGTCTCCTGCAAAAATCATATGACATTTCCTTTCAATGATTCAACTAGGAGTAGAAATTGAATGGTTAAAAGTAGTTAAGGACTAATAAACTAACTGTCTACCTAAAATTGCATATGATGAAATTAGACCTACAACTATCTATAAAAGTCATTTCACTCATTTAGACTTGAGCTTCATGATTACTTGCGGGTATTTGTGGATGTAAATGGATCTAAGTAAAAAAAAAAAAAAATCAAACTTGGTTAGAAGTTCAGCTCTCTAAAAGCTTTGCCACAAGTTCGTAGGAGATAAACAATCAAATAAATAAAATTAGAGTTAAAAAGAAATAAAAAGAATGAGGGAGATTTATTAATTATTAGAATGTGAGATCCACAACATTTGTAGTAATGGACAAAAATCAAAGTGAGGACCATTTGGAGTAGTATCCTAACTTGACTGATTTAGTTGTTTAATTTAGAAGCAACCTTTGATATTCTACTAGACATTCACTAATACTTAAAGTAGGCAATAAAGTATTATGATCATTAACATACAGTATTAAAGGACTGTTATCATCAAGAAACTCTAACATTTTATTCCATTGAGGATTTAAAGTTTTATACATAATTTACAAGAAAATACAACAAGTAAACATAGTAAGTAGGGAAAATCATATATAATACATAAAAATTAGTATATTTTAAAGTATTTATAGGTAAGTTACGATTATAATTGGATAGTGAGTTTCAACCCATCCTTACTCGCATACTTGAAATCTTCTTTTAAAATTTATCTGCTTTTATTTATTATGGTATTTAATCTAATCCAAACCACATAATTGCGGATTCTAGCAAGTGGTTTATAGTGATTGGACCAAAAACTTCCAGCCCTAAACCCAATTTTACCTCCAATATTAATGATTTTGAGTATTAGTAAGAAATTTAATTTTGCAAGTGATATTATCAAGTGCACGTTGACACCACTTAAACATTATTGGAATTTCAATTTACAAAGTTAAGTGAATAAAGATTTTTACTCAAAGAAAAAAAAGAGAAATATATGAAATTAAAAATAAAATTATGAATTTTTTTAATATTCTGCATGCTTTTAAATTTGTTTATCTCATTATAATGCACCATTAATATACTGATTAAAATTAATGTTATATATGTGATTATTAAATTTAATTATTAATATATTATTATACAATATTATAAACTATAAAAAAATAATTTTGAAATGTAATTAAATCTGTACAATCCCTAATGGTAACAGACAAAAAAACAAATGGTCAAAATTATTCATAAAAACCAAGGATAGTGTACGATAGCTAGGTTTGTCAAATATAGGTTAGCCATGCGAATATAGGTCGAGTCTACGATGAATCGGTCCATATTATTTATATTTAAAACGGATTCAATTTTAAGATATCTAAACCTGTCAAAATCCCTATTAGATATGGGTCAATCCATGGTTTTAACCAAAAGTTCACGAATTTGACAGATATGAATTCATTTATCACAAAACAAGTCCGTAATGGGTCAATCCATATTACCCACATTCAAAAATAAATTTAATTTTTAAAACTCAAATCTTTAAAAACAGGTCGCGGGTAGCAACCAGTTTTACAATCCTAACAACAATTATAAGTCATGCCATGAAAACAAAATAAATGATTTGATAATAAAAACACTTAAGACTTCCCATTAAATTAAAACTTCTATATTTGAATGCTTAGACGAAGGTTTATAAAATGAAAATGTAATTTTAGTATTCTACTAATGACAAGGTTTTAACATTATTATCTATCTCATTTTAATCAATCAAACATTTTAATATTGCGATAAAATGAATGCTGAAATTAAAGAGCTAACTTTATAACTTGTTAAAATGCATGAAACAATGTTGTAGTATTAAAAAAAATACTTCTGATATTAATTATCATATCCCTATACACCTTTCTTAGAAATGTAGAAACGGGTTTGGATCCATGGATTTTGTAGATACATTACGAATATGAAACTGATCTTAAAAATTTACATATATACTTTTCGTGAATTTAAACAAATTGACCTAGTACAAGAATTATATAGGTCAATAATCTATAAATTATTTTAATTGTAATGAGAATGATTCAATATTTCGAAATTCCAATAACTTAATTTAAAGTAATTTGTAAACCATAAACTATGTAAACTAACTTGCACACTAATAAAACCTGGTTACAAAATGAGGTAGATTTTTCATTTTTTTATTGGTTAAAAATGAAAATCTATATGAATTAATCCTTATAAACTATGTTTAAATAGATTTAATTCCTTTAAGGTTATCTCATCCGTTTTACATCACTAACCTTTTTTATTTTTTTTTAAGTAAAAGTAATTGAACCATTAAATATGTATATATAAAGATCAAAAATTAAATTTAGATAGTAGGAAAAATACAAAGTCTTTTAAAAAAATCAAGTGAGAATGATTTAATAATTTATATAGGTTGACGCCACACAAGTTAGGATTTGT
Organism: Sindora glabra; assembly: GCA_020226215.1. Lineage (NCBI taxonomy): Eukaryota > Viridiplantae > Streptophyta > Magnoliopsida > Fabales > Fabaceae > Sindora > Sindora glabra. The sequence goes on along the minus strand of CM035227.1, from coordinate 105,871,274 downwards.
ATAGATTAGTAATTTATATTTTTTTAGTCGTAATAAGAATAATTCAATACTTTAAAACTCTCGTAACTTAACACAAAACAATTTGTAATTTACAAATTATGCAAGTGAACTTGCAAATTAATGTGACTTAAGTACGAAACCAGGCAAACTTCTCTTTTTTAATTAGTTAAAAATGTGTACTTATACATATTAGTCTGTAAAAATTAAGTTTGAACAGATTTAATTTATTTAAAGCTATTTTATTCATTTTACATCGCTAACTGTTTTTTCATAACTTTTTTAAAAATTTGAATGAATGAACTATTAAATACATATATAAAGATTAAGAATTACATTTAAATGGAATGAAAAATACAAGAATTTTAAAAAAGATTAAATGTTACTTAAATTAAAAACCCTCGGTGTTGACCTTTCGTATATGTGTTATTAAACAGTAATACCAAATTCGCTTCATTCATTATATAGCGTATATTTGTGGTTTGCAGTAAATTGACCCAAAATACGAATCTCTCCTCCCAAAGTGAAAGATTTGTTGGAGGTAATGTAGTTAACGTTGTTTTCCAAACTGAGAAAGACGTAAAGAAGGGCAACGAGACATGTTTTTGATGTCTTAACAGCTGTTTGCTCCGTAAAAACCAAACAAAATCGAAACAGCTCCCGTTCGGATTCTGTGCCAGGAAGCTGCCCTCTTCCTCTTTTTCCATGTCTGTGCTCCCTTCCCTTCCCTTCCCTTCTCTCTTATTCTGCTCAGCTCTCAAAGTCCCAAACTGTAGATAGAATACACATTAAGACTTGTCCCTTCCTTTGCTCTTCCACAAAATCTCTTGTCAAATCACATTCACCCACTAGGCTACCATCTTTCTTTTTCACTTTGCTGCTCCAATTTCTAACCGCGAGTGTCACAACCCCTTAGCTCACTTCACATATAGTCTCGGCTTAGCTCAACAAAGAGATTGACTGCTCTAATTTCACTCTTCTAACACTTCTAGTTTCGATTTTTTTACAAAACCAAAGTGGTGAGCAACTATCTCTCCGTTCTTTTTTATTCAAAATTTAACAGCTTTTGATGTTTTTAAGTGCTGGGTTTTGTTTACTTTTTGAGGGTTATTTTGAAATTTAATACATTGTGCGTATTGGTTAAGTTTCAGACAAAATGGGCTTTTTCCGGTAGCCGCGGAATCATCTTTGGTTTGATTTCCTGTCTGATTATAGAACTGCAAAAGTGTAGCCAGAGCACTATCTAATATATTATATGCAGCTGATTTATGTTTATTATTATTATTATTTCACACAGCTATTCTTTTATAAGAGCATCAGCTTTTGGTATCTTAGTATTAGTTGTTTGAGAAGAAGTTGTCTCCTAGCAGTTGTTGTCATTATATATTGTATTATTTGCTTGGTAACTGTCATTGCTTAAGCAATTTCTTATTTTGGCTGTAATCCATCTTTCTTTTTTGGTTTTTTCCCATTGGATTTTTCTAACTTTTAATTTTCGTTGCTAATTTTACTGGATTTAGGCCTTCCTTTCTCCAATTTTTCAATAATGGGGAAGATCACAACCTCTTCAGCACAAACATTATCTCCAGAAGCTTCCAACTATGATGAAATTTTCTTGAAGCAAAGCTTGCTTTTTGATGATAGTCTTAAGGTACTTGCGAGTTGTGATCTTACACTTGTGTTCTGGTTAGTGGTATTTATTTGTTAGATCATATTTCTAAATGACTTGAGTCCTTCTTTCGACAGTCAAAATTATACGTTATATCCTTCTCTAATGCAGATAATATTGAGCAGAATTCTTAAAGTAGTTTCTTGGAAAGGCTTGATTTGCTGATTCTTTCTCTTTGTCATCTGTGTTTATAGGATTTGAAGAATCTGAGGATGCAATTGTACTCAGCCGCTGAGTATTTTGAACTCTCATACACCAATGATGACCAAAAACAGATGTGAGTTACTTTGGTAGAGCTGGTGTGCGTTTAGACAGTTATCACTGTAATTCATTTTATGTGTTTACTTTTTCATTAACATTTGCCTTCTCAATGTGTAAAACGCTTGCAGAGTGATGGAAACATTGAAGGATTATGCGATCAGAGCTCTAGTAAATACAGTGGATCACTTAGGGTCGGTGACCTATAAGGTGAATGACTTGTTGGATGAGAAGGTTGTTGAGGTTTCTGGAACAGAGCTACGTGTGTCTTGCATTGAGCAGGTAAACTCTATCATTTCTATTTGTCTGCTAAGATTGAAAATCATAAATGGGATGCTCAACAGTAATTGCTAAGGAGAAAAATATACATAGTTGTCATTTATTGTTGAGAACTTACACATGACTTAGTTCCTGATGAAGTTTCTTGACGCGAAAAGAAGTAAATATCCATTGCTTCAGTCAGTACGGTGAGAAGATACGTGCTAAACATTTTTCACAGTGGCTCTTCACTATGGTATTTCTTTAGATCCTGGGAGTACTAGTAAATGAGTTTGATAATCTAGGAAGCTAGGGTTTTGTGCTTTTGCAGATATTTTAGCAAGCATGCCTCATAGAGTAACATTGATCAACCAGATTAATGATGGAAGATGGGTGAACTGGATGTCCCTTAGGGAAACTTATTTGGCCAAAAATTAATCATACTAATGGGAAGTAATATATCAATTGAAATTTCATATTGAGATATTATGCTTGATAGCTGACTTTGACAGTCAAAGCAGATTTATGTTTGTATATAAGTTATGTTTATACTAGAAAATATGACAATACATGCTATTTCTGTGGCCATTTAATGCATAATCCGATTCAAAGCTTATTTATGATTGGTGAAGTTTCTGTATATACTTGTAATATTTGGAAGCAAATTTCTTCGAAGATCACTAACATCTTTTGTCCTTAATTTGGTCTGTGTTAGACAATAAAGACATGCCAAGATCATATGGATCTTCAGGGACGTATTGAGCAGTCACTGGTGATTAGTACCCCTAAATATCACAAACGGTATATCTTGCCAGGCAAGTATTATTTACATTCTCCTCAATGCTTGAATTTCTTATTTAGCCCCTTTTTTTTTCCTTTTTCTTTTTTTCTTTTTTTCCTGATAATGGTAAGAATACTCACACATATGTAATTGTATGGAATCTGGGATGAAGAAGGCAAAGTCTTTAGGCAACATGATATGCCACTTGAGCTAAGCTAAATGCTCTTGGCATTTTGTTCTTCTTATTGTATATTGTTCCCTTCATCGACTCCAAATCATGTTTATGATGTTTTAAATTATTGCATCACTTGAATTCATATATTCAGTTGGGGAGATCGTGCATGGTGTCAACCGCACAAAACAAAAATACATAGGGTGCAACCTACATGATGAAGATGAATGGCATCGCTTTAGAAATGGTATTTCTTTCCATCTTCAGACCATTTTCCTCATCTACAGAATGAATAAGCTTATTCTTCTTGTTTTCTGATTCTTGTTGCAAAGCTGTTCAAGCTACATTAAGAGAAACCCCTACTACATCCACAGTGAGGTATTTCTAAATTGCATATATTCTCTAGGATTATAGTTGGTAATCTAGACATAATGAACTATGCTACTGGGGTTTGATATAATTTATTTTTACTATGATGCAGTCGAGGGTGTTCTCCATCTCCTTCGTTACAACCTCAGAGACCTGAAGATTTTTCCTCCTCTTCCGCTCTGCCAAAAAGGGATTTAGGTTGTGGACACACCAATAAAATATAATGTCTCATATTTCATTTAGTATTGTTGTTGTTTTTCTCCTTTTTCACACAAATAATGCTAGTTACACAATGGTTTCCCTCACATGGATTCTTGACCATGGAAGTCCTGCTTATTCACCTGTACGGGGACTCCAAAAATGTCTAATAAACTAGCTTGGTCATGTGAGGGGTTTCGTGGCAAAAAAACATTGTGTAGCTACGGTTATTCTTCTTCTATTGTGCTTCATACGTTTTCAAATAGATTTTTGTATTGATCTTTGAAATACAATTTTTACATGAAACATAGACAAGAGAGCCGTTTCGCCACTCCGATTTCCATTTTTACGTACTGGATCTCTGTCAAGTAGTAGGCCGACAACACCAAAGTCAAGCAGACCAGCCACTCCAAAATCAAGCAGACCAACCACACCAAATTCTTCTAGCGCAAAACAAAGGGTAAATGGAGTATACATTCTCCTTAACACATTTCACTGACACAGATCTTGGTTGCATTATTGGACATAAGTGAATTAAATCTTGTACATTTAAGTTCTTGCACATAATTTTTTGACTGGCTGCCTGTTATGTTTCCATCAGTTTCCTTCTGAGCCTCGTAAATCAGCTTCCCTGCGATTACATGCTGACAGAGATAATGGTAAAGATGAAGAACAATACCCCAGTAAAAGTAAACGTCTCTTTAAGGCATTGCTTGGCAGGCGCAAATCGAAGAAGGATGACATGCTCTACACATACTTGGACGAGTATTGATACAGTTGAAGTCTATAGAAAGCCAAGGAAAGAGGAAATATAAGTAATAAATAATGAAATTTAGATTTCCTTGTTACCTGTTTGCTTTGGTAGATTTCAATTTTTTATCCTTTCAAGTGAACATATATGCAGTAATTTTTTTTTTTCCCAGTCCTTTGCATTTCCTCCCTTTTGTAAATTTAAGCTCCAAAGATGGTTCTGCATGTAAACAAATCATCTTATGCAATGTGATTCTGGCATAACTTTGTGGGTCTGACTTGCTTTTTTTTCCCCCTTTATCATTCCATTTTTTCGCAAGTGTTTCCAGATGGGTGACAGTTTCCCTACAAATATCTTGGAACTGGTCCTTTTCAACCTCGAACAAGTGTCTCTTTCTTCATCAAAATTAAGAAGTTTGTCGCATACACTTCTTTTAACACATTTTAAAATTATTTCCCCTCACATAGACTGGACATCCGCAGTTCCTTAAAGGCGGTGGTGTTCAAAAGAAAGAAATAAGTTTCTTCGAGATATTGAATTTCATAGAAAACAGATATTTTTATGAATTTTTTGATTGATGATAAAAGAAAATTTTCACAGGAAATTCTTCTTATATATAGGGAAGTAGGTGAGCAAGTCCTTTTATTGCAAGAAGTAAAACTTTGTGGGAAGTTTTATTTCTTCTGTTTTGTCAATTAGTGGCCATCCAAGCTTCCCACTTATCTTTTACTCTTCAGGAAGTTACACTTCACATATAATTATCTCTAAAATGAACTCTAAGTATCAATAAAATGATAATGATAGAAGCATCAGCAGCTGCTGCCCATCAATTGTGAAAACCTCTCACACCTAAAGAAATAAATATATATATCAGCCATGATTTTCAAATAATAAACTGATAACCAACTTCTTAATTATGCATAAAGAAAAACTCTACCATCTCTTAAATGCATGTAGAAAAAGGTCAAAAAGTATTAATAACCCTAATATTATCTGATTGTTATACCCAAAATTTCATTCAAAAGTTGCATAAAAATGGAGATAATTCTCCATTTCTGCCAACATCACAAACTGAGAAAGATAATAATATTCCATAACCATTTTTCACGACCTTTTTTTAAATGTACACATTAACCGACAGATTAAATTCAGAATAATTATAACTCACCTCTATCTGGTTTAAACTGTTTTCACATTATTCACCTATAATTTAAATAGTAACAGCCTGCCCCTCAACGGTTCGTTTTGATAATTTATTGTTCAGCTGAAATCAATTTTCATCATCAATTTGATAAAAGCAGCACACAACATGCATGTGTACTTTCTTCGTTTTCAAACCTGCCTATCACATAGGAAAATTGTGATGATGGAACAAAATTATTCAGTTGAGTAGGTCTCAGCTGGTTGTATCACAGGATCACACCATTGAAAAATCAACAAACTTTTACAGGAAGTTCCAGCCTTTCTCATGTACAAAATTGGATATGATATGAACTTGCTTCACCATTGAAGTTAAATTTCATCAAGTTGTCTATGTCAAGATTCAAGTAGAACTCACCTTACAGTAGCATCTTAAAACAAATAGCCATCTTATCCATCAAAAAATGGGTGCAAGACCAAAGAAGTTGATATCTAGAATAATCTTACAGGCGACAAATAATGGTTGAAATTACAGTACATTCTTGGAAGAAAGAAAAGCCACTAAAAATTAACTGGGTGTCACAACTCCATTCCCTGACCAAATTCTTCAATTGTCTTTGTAGCTAATGTAAGGACATCTACAAAAGCACTGAATGATGCCCGAAGAAATCTGGCTTCTATAGCCTCAAAGTGCCTGCATCATAATGGGATGTGGAAGGGTGAACGGAAGGGAAAGTGAGCTAACATGATCAGTGAGCTTTTGTTTTGTCTTTAAAGGAAGAAAATATTATCGAGAGAGGAGATGAAGGCAGAACAAGTATAAATATTGCCTTGTTCTTAAGATGATATACTAGGAATGATAATGTCTCGTGAGTTGGGGCATCAAACAACAAAAAATGAGGCAATATTCATGTATCCACAGATATGGTGACTAAGATTTGCAATAAATATAAATGGATACTCACACAGAAAGCTTCCCATTAGACACTGTCATATCTCTCTTCACTTTGTCAGGTTGCAACTGCAGCAGACATGGAAATAAATTACAATCTAGTTGAAAAACTATTGATGAAGTACCAGAAAGTTCATAACATCAAATTATCACCTCATTATCAACAGCTAATGCCGCATATACCATGGAAGCATTCTTTTCAGAGCCACAGTCCACTTCTAGGTCACTAATTGTAAATTAATATTTATAAGGGATATGATGAATATGAATAAGAAATCCATATTTCTAATACAAACTTTGTTGGTAACAAGGGCCAGCTTAGGCACATATAGCAAAACTCAGAATTTTCAAAGCTATTGTTCACTGTTAGTAATGAATTATTGTGAGTTGTCAGAACAAAAATACCATCCTTGTATAGCACATTACTTGATCACATAGTAACTTGAAAATACATTTAACTGATCAAATTGCAGAATTTACGATGAATTTTTTACAAGAACTAAGTGAATGAATTAAGAATCCAAAGTTCAACTATATCATCTGTAGCCCACAAACTAAAACATAAAATGAAATCATATGCGACTATGCCAGATTCAATAAATAAAAACACCTAACAAGACTCCCAACCATCCTTGCAATTTGATATGGTAATTGCTAATACAAGTAATGTATTTTTAGATGGGCACTGATGACGTCTTCATTTTTGTGAGATGTTTGTCTAAGATTAGTGTAAATAACACTATTCAAGCCAAACAAACTTATAACAAGGTACCCCAAATTATTGTCGCAATGACAGCGGAAGGCAGCTACTGTTTGCATTTGATCAAGGGAAACACAAAGCACAAATGAAGTAGGAAGAAAGAAAATATAAAGATATGTGTAATAAATGTGGTTCAGTCATTGTGGCTCTCAATTGTTTGTTGCGTAGTGAATATTTTCTCCTGCCTTCGCCTGTGGATGTAGGTCACACTTACTCAACCATGTTAAATATTTGCGTCATTATTTTTCTCCACCCCACTAATTCATTTTAACTCCATGTTTATCTTGATCAAATCTTGCACTATACCCAGCTTCCACTGTCAACAATTAAAAAAAAAAAAATTATGATAAAAGGTGTACAATTACATAATTAAATTAGTGGTGGCTATATTTTTCGTTGATGTTAAATTAACTCCAAACTTAAACAATACAGAAAGTTAAAAGCTAAAATAATAGAAATTGGTTGGGAATAACTGGTAAAGATGAGAATAAAGACAGAGAATAAGTTTGATATTCAAATATCCTCTTTTATAAGATAAATGCCATATTGCAAACTGAAAAAAGGCATAAGGAAATTCGGTTGCACTTTCAGTAACACCCTATTGAATGTGGTGTTTGGTATACAATATAGTTAAAAATAAAAGATTGGAGCAATATATGCATAAATACACATAAACGAGGCGCATAGAAAACCCATAAAATATGAAAAAGCAGAAGCAATGAACGTCCTAATTTTCATAAAACAGCATAATCATAGCCAATGAAAATCCAGTAACACAATTTAGAGGCTTCAGGCTTACTAATTATCATGTCAGAGTACTGTAATCTAACTCAAGATCATGAACATCCTATGAGAAGTATAGCTAAAACAAGAACATATTTTACAGGGCTTCTTTAAAAGCTAGGGAAAGTAAACATAGCACGAATAAAGAGAGAGAGGAACCAGCTGAATTCCCATTCGGATTGGACATCTGATATGGAAGCCATCGCTGAAACAGAAAGCTAACTCTGAAAGAATTTCAAACGGCAATAGTTTCTGTATCTGCAGCAGCAAGGTAAGGAAGGCGATGAAATGGAGGGAAGGGTTTACAATGAAAGACGCTTCCTTGAAATTTCAACGGCTTCATCGCAGTGACAAAAGGGCTCAGAGGGAAGTTAACATCCAGTCGGGCTGGGCACTTTAGATTTTTATATGACATTGCACGGTTCAATTGGTCTTACTAATTTGGGCCAGGAAGAGGGTAGCCCAAAAAATAAGGCCGATCCGTGTCAGCAGAAACTGGCTTAATGTCTAACTTATTGTAAAGAGTTTTTAAGGTGGTTTCAAATTTCACGTCTGGTCCACCCAAAATAGGAGCTACGCCCACATGCTTAAGCCTGCCTTTCCCTCTTTCTTTCTTTCCTTTTTTCTCCCCTGCTTTTTTAAATCTTAATGTATTATTGTATTATTAAAAATTTTAGTACTGTTTCTTTTTAGCTTATATTTTAATAACCATCTCTTAATTTTTCTAATTATAAGATAAGAATAATAATTCACTTAACATATACATATAAGATTTTAATGCTAATCCCAAATATAATAGAAAATTAAAAACTTTATAGCAATTTTGAATGTTGCTGTAGTAGTAAAATGCACATAATAAAAAATAAAACTTCCTAAAATAATGTCGAGTATTATTGTATTAATAAAATATTAGAGCCGTGTCTTAAATTTTAACAATAAGATATCTTAGTTATTAAAATGTGAGTGCTAACAATATTTGCGTGTCTGTTGCCCACTAAGCTTTGATGAGATGGAAGTTTCGTGGGGGGCATGTAAAGTATATTCGAGGAGAATAATTGGGAGGGCCCTCTATGCTTTCACTTAGGAGGGATATTATTGGGCAGATTCTCTCTCTTTCTCTCTGTTTCTTCAAGCTCCAGCTTCCTCAGGTAAACTAGTTGCGTTTTGGACGACAGACAGAAAGGCAGGCAAGATCTCTCTCTCATTATATATTCTCATCAGATGAATGGCGATGCAAAGATGTTGTGATTCTTTTGTTCACTGTTTGAAACTGTTAATTTCTTAACAGAAATGGATTTAGTTTTTAGAAATGAATTTCAATGTTAATGCTAAAAAGTTGGATTTTATCTGCATATCATCAAAATTGAGTTGCTTTAAGTTTGCTCTTTGACATTTTACTTATCTCAATTATATTTCTTTTATTCTGTGATCCTCCTCTCTGTTGAAGTCATAAAATCAAACCAACCACAAGAAACACATGCGTCAAAAATTTTACCCAGATTTTCATTCGATATACTAGAAAGTTGAGAGTTTAGAAAGAAAATGCTCACAAATGATTAGTAACTTGTGAGGAATCATAGCAGTTGAGGCTTGGTAAATGATAGGCTTTGTTGCAAATTTTTAGATTTCAATTTTGGCTCAGTGAGGGACTTTTGGTTATGAAACCATGCTTTACTATAACGTTGCTGGTTGATTTAATTTTGTAGAGGAGAAGGAAATTGTGTAACAGAAAGGTGAGATTCTATTTGTTGTTTGCACGGAAAATTATTTCATGTTGATCTAACGTAATCCAAGAGAGCATCAATTTCAGTACTTTAAATCATATACAAGTAAAGTAAACTTGGATATATAGGTGAATGAACTATGTTTTTCCTTAAAAAATAATGATTTTTAGTCCATTTACAAATGAATTCCCTTTCTTTCTTTCTTTCTTTCTTTTTTTTTTGTCTAAAACATATATAAAATGCACAAAATTTAATTTGAGTTGTAGAATTTGATAGTGTAGAAGCTGATAACATCATATTTTATATCAAATAAAATGAAATGAGTTATGATGAAATTCCGTAATTTCAAAACCCAAATATTATACATGATGAATTAAATTCTTTATTTAGTTAAATATTGCCAACGTTTTAACACTTACTTGTGACTGATTTAAAATTAAATTCATTATGATTCCACAGGGAGGCCAGGCCATAATATCTTAAGTTGAGGATTATCTTAGCTGCACCCCTTGTTATATATGGTATCTTCTTCTCTTCTGAAACTCTTGTAAACCCGAGAAAATGTTTTAGATTTCATATATGGTAAGGCTTCGCTTCCTTCCTACATTTAAGTTGCTGGACAAAGTTATTTTCCTTTTTATTTGCTTGCAAGTTCATGACCACGAATGCTGCTGCTTCTGAAATTTGCTTTTTCCTTTTAACATTTTTCATAGTCTGGTACGACCAATTTGATGTAAAAAAAAAATTAAATTTCATTTAATGTTAATATAAAATATTTTATACTATTAGTAAATAAAAAAAGAACATATTATTAAAAAAGCATTGGTAATAAAGAATTTAATAAAAATATGAATTTCATCTTTAAAATTGTATAACATTGACAGAATAATTATTAAATTATGTTAAATGACTAATTTCATTTTTAATAATAATTCATATAAATAATTTCCTCTTGGTATACAAGTAGCTAGAAATAAAATTGTTTGTACAAATTTATATAAATTATTATTTAAAAATAAAATTAATCATTTAATATAATTTATAAACCATTTCATTAATGCGATACAATTTTAAGAATAAAATTAATAATTTTATTAATAAAATTTTAATATTTTTTATTGATACAGTAGACAATGGGTAAGTGATAGTGTATAAATTATTTAAAAATAAAATTAATTATTTAATATAATTTATAAACTATTTTATCAACGTGCTATAATTTTAAGAATGAGATTAATAATTTGTTAAAAAAAATATTTTTTTATTGACACAGTAGTCAATGAGTAAGTGATAGTATAAATTTACACTTACAATAATTAAAAAAAAAAAAGGAGAAAGCTCAAGTTTCTTTTCGGTTGGCTTTTTAGGGAAGCCGCATTCTGTTCATCTTGTACAATAATAATAGAAAAAACAATAATCATGGGTTGTTCTTCGCCGCTGTGTTAACTGGATAGTCAGAAAGCTTGTAATGGATCTCGTTATGAATTTTGAACATCTTAGCCTCACTTGACAACTCAAATCGTCGTCTTGAGAAGTATCCTCTCCGTGTCTAGCTGTCCGGAGTATCGCCGCAAGCATAAGAGTTGTCTTGCCAACCACATACACCACTGTTATGTCAACAACCTGCAATGAGGTACAGTTCAAAGGCTTTCTCTACTCAGCAAATGTATAATACATAGGACATTGAAAATTTTGAAGAGCTCAAATCAAGAAATACTATGTGGTTATTAAATCATGAATTGAATTGAGAATAAGACTCAAGATTCAGCATGAAAATGTAACATATTTTGATGTTAGCTATAACTAAATGTTACATAGAACCCAGAGAATCATAACCACCAAGAAAAACAATTCATTTAATATCAAATTCGTAGAATTCACTGTTTTTGAAAATTTAGAACTTGAGAGTCAAAAACTCAGTTGAAACTCGTGTAGGTTCAAAAGAAACTTAATAAGACATAGTATGTAACATGATAGTTTTGCTCGTTTTAGAACGTAGGAGGTTTAGGGTTTTTGAGATGATAATGGAGCTTCAATCTTAATAAGATAGGATCTTAGAATAAGAAAATATATATATTTTTTGTGATGTAAGGAGGGACAAGCCACTTAACACACACCACAATATTTAGGTTCGAACTAAGGACATTGAAGGGAAAAAGCCTCAGACAACATCATATGTCATGTAAAATTGAACCTGGTAGAAGTAATCTAGCAGGTGTAAAACTGTAAATGGTGTTTTTCTTCGAGTTATATATCAAAAAAGATTTGTAAAAACCGTTTCTTTTGGGAAAAATACACTTCACTCCCTTAAAGTTTGCGCCTAGGACAAATTAGCCTTTATGTTTAAAATTGGCATTTCATCCCACGAGCTATTCCAAGAAGTGAGACAATTAAGTTGGATGTTAAGTTTAATGACTATGAGGTTAACTTGTCCCAACACAAACTTTAGGTGGGAATGTGTATTTTTCCCAATTTTCTCTCACATTGGTATGGTTCAATTTCATCCAGAATCATTTTAATGATCTTGTACCCTTTCCTTAGTGATTCCTCACTAGTGTCATCTTATCCAAGCATCTCTTATTTTATTAGTTAAATACTAAATCCTAAACTCTAAACCCCAAATACTATTTCCAACATGTGAGCTGTTTGGTGAATGTTCCAATACAGTGGCTTCATCATTTTAGAATTTGATGTCCAACTTAACTGTCTCACTTTTCAGAATAATTCATGAGAATAAAATATCCGATTTTAAACCTCAAGAGGATACTTTGTCCCTACGCAAACTTAAAGGGGTAAAGTGTATTTTTCCCATTTTTTTGGGGATGGGAACCCTTCTTTATTGAATAGTAGGATTCTGATAACCATAAAGTACTATCCAGGAAGAATGAGAATAATTACCCGGAGAAAAAACTGGGCTATTGACTATCAACATATGTGGGGTTAGGTCCAACTTTAACTGGTTTTATGCTCCTTAGATGCTTTCTTCCATATTCAAATGCCAAAACAAGAAGGCCAACGAGGTATAAAAGGCAGACATACAGTTTCTCTAACATACAACACGTAAAGGAGACACTGTTGCTTCCTCCCGGAATATTTGTTCTGAGAATTGGCATACTTTTCTCCTCCCACCCTGAAAAATTATCAGCACATACAAAGTCATATATTAACGATTCCCTCCAGTAGGATATGTCCAATTACTCCAGAGTTTATATATGCAACTAAAGCCTCACGACTCATCAGATATCAGATTCAGCTCATTTAGAGCTTACAGCCAACTATCATACTTTGACAACCCAGACTTCAGTAAACTATAGAGAAAATCCATGGCGTACATAAACCCAGGCTAAGATGCAAAGTGAAATGCTTTTCTTAAAAACAGAATACTTACAAGAGTTTTTCTTCGACAAATTAGTCCAATCATGTGGGTTCATCTTCACTTCTGATGCCTTGATCAAATCATGAAGAGCCCGATTGACCTGAAGTTTGGAACATTTTGGTTTCATTTCTACTTTCAAGCATAAAGAATGTTGAAGGACCTTTTTTTTTTCCTTCATTTTTTAATGGTAGAATGGAGGTTTAAGATATTAATCTTGACAGGACATAGAAAATGCTATATTCAAGATCTATATGAAAAAATTCAAGGATCCAGTGACTTATTACATTTCTTACAAGCAAATCTGTACCTCTACAGTCCTTTCATGACTCACTAAATGACCTCCATGAAGATCTACCATTTTAGCCATTGGATACAGCCTCTGTGCAAGTCTTCTTGCATAATATATTTGAGCAATTACGTCATGCCTATATGTGTAGTAAAAATTAAATCAGTCTCAACTTAAAGTAGACAGTGGATAATAATTAATTTGTTATTTTTATGTGAATATTTGTCATGCATAAGGTGTTTTCTGTGTGTGAATTCATAGATGATGCACCATAAAAGTTGAATATTTTGGAACTGAAAGCCCTGCTTAGTAGCATTTGTAAAAGAAATCATCAATGAACAATGAGTCTGCACCTGCCATGAATGACTGAAACAAGAAAACCAGCAGATTTTATCAATTCAATCTCTTTTCGTGTCATCTTATGCTTCCAACATGCACTGACTTGACCCTCAAAACCGTGACTAGATTGCATCCCAGTTGAGGATATACCTTTCACATATTGCTGAAAGAAAACGTATATAATTCGAATAAGGAACATTCTAATATAAAAGCTATGCTTAATCAAGTCCATCAATGATGGTTTGGTGCTAATAATGCTTTTAAACACCAAATACTTAACAACATGCAACATTTCAAGTCATGAAGAGGTTACACGAATTTCTGCCATGCGTATACCTTTGTATCAAGTCAAGATGATGTATGCTGCACTGTATACACAGGTGCATTTCTATTTTACTGCTATAACGAACAACCATCACCACATGAAAATAATGAATTACAAGCTTAATTGGCAACACCTACTCACAAAATTTTCCTGATATTAATTCAATTGTGCATGCTTAATATACCTCACCTGATACAAGATTGCTCTCCTCGTATCAGTTCCAACATATTCCTCAAGATATTCCTGCACGACAGAGTGAAAACAAATCTCTTCAAGATTCATCCTTGTAAATGCATGAACATAGATCTATCTCCAAAAGAAAGAATCTCTACATGCCAAGTGTTTGTAAATAAGAGTTGTTACAAGATGGGAAGAACAAGACAGCTTCCACCTGAATGCCATTAAGTGTCAAGAAAACTGGAGGCTCTTTACATGCAGTAACTGCGACTTTTGTCATCCATATAGTGATACAATCACTTAAATCTAAGTCTACACTTCTAATAATAATGCCCAATAAACTATTTAAGTAATCAGAGGGGAGTAGAGCTGAAGGTACAGCTTATCCCTAGGAAACGATCAGCAAAAACCTAAATAAAACAATTTTACCTTTGAATAGTGGGTATCCAAGTCCACAGCAGCTCTTTGTTCTGGAGTCTTTGCTTTCAAGAAACGATAAGCAATGGAAAATGTTTGTTGATGCAACTGCAAAATGGAGAACAATTACACAAACTATGAAAGATTAAGTTCAGCTGCAGACTTCAGGTACTGAATCTAAGATTATAGTCAAGTATTTAAAACAGAGTAAAGGCTTCACATGACTTATAGCAATAGTAAATCAGCAATGAAAATTTCCAAATATATATAACTGCGTATAGCATTTCTGTTTGAAGAAGACAGAGTCACTATATAGCCATATCGTTTAAAAAGTCGAAGTTCATTGTTTCATATCCTAGTGTTGTTATCAAGGCCGTCATTTTTATAGAAGACCTGTGACAACCATAATATGACATCACACTCTGAAACAGGAGGGTACAGTCATATGAGTAATTCTTGGAACACTCCCTTTTTATAGTGAGATCAAGGATTACAAATAGAAAAAAAAAATGAAGGAAGAAGTTGGACATGCATGGGGGATTATGTATAAATATAATGTCTTTCATTATTTACAACCATTAGAGGGAAAGAAAAGTAATCAACTACAGCCATAATAGGGAATCAATTAAGCATGCTGTAGTATTAAAAAGCTGAACAAAGTATGTTCTGTAGTTATAATTCAACAGTGTTCAGCAAATTCTTAAACTAGTTGACAATTGTGATAGAATCACACAATGCAGAAGCATCATCGCTATTCTTTAGTAACAAGAAATCCTCTCTTTGGTAGTTTGACAGAAATTCCCAAAGAGATAATATTACCTTCGGAAAGCATTCAAAACCTCCACCTGTTACATTGAGCAATGCCAAAGAGAGAACTCTATCAGGAACCATTGCTGCAAGTTTACATGCTATCATAGCTCCTGTTGAACAAGAAGAAGGTGAAAAGGCTTAAAATTACAAATTCTAGATTCATTTGGCAGGATAATGCAGAAATCTCTCAATAAAATCCATGGAAGTTTGGTTGGGATAAGATGGTTATACTCACCCATTGAATGCCCAAAAACATGGGCTTTTCTCCAGCCTAGGTGATCCAACAGTGCAATAGCATCCTTTGCCATGATCTTGGTTCTGCAGCCAACGATCACCAGTTAGAATTTATTACCTGTTGCAACTGAGATTTTGAGAAATGCAAATGCCCGTTTAATGGCACACTTGAAAGAATTATAAGGATAGCTAGAATCAGAAGTCAAAAAGTGAATTAAGACAGACAACCAATTTCGCACAGCAACGACTCAACGCACCAATAAGAACAACCAAATTCGAATGCAGAATAAATGAACGAAGCTGAAAAAAATAAACAGATGACCTTAGGAACTTCATTTAAAAATAGAATCAGAACCAACTAAACCAGTAATCAATAATCAGAACCAACTGAGTTCAAATGCAAAACGTGAAATTTTTAGTAAAACATCCATAATCAAACTAGTAATAACACTACCTTCAATAAGCTCTATGAATACTCGGAATTCATGCGTATCTCGCTGAATCAAAGGCCCATGATTGAATGAACACATAAAATAACATGAAATGGAAGAACGATTCCAAATAAGACTAGGAATTTACCTATATTCTGACTTTCTAGTAGGCACGGAGCTCCTACCCATGCCGCGATTATCAAAAGCGCAGACCTCAATACCACCACCACTCTCATTGTCATCTCCACATCGTTCACTCCAATCACCGTTGCCAGCATCATCTTCGTTGGGCATGGCGGTTCCAGTAAGCCCCTTAATCTGCGGACCCCAGGCGTCATGCGTCCCCGCCAATCCTGCCCATTGATTGATCTCCAAAAAATCAGCGCACTTTGAATTAAAATCTTAAATCTAAAATTCATAATTGAAAGAGATGCCGAGGAAGAAAGAGCCGATGAATGACCTATGATGAGGAGGACTTTGGTAGGTCCTTGACCGTACGTTCTATAGAAAATCTGAACCCCATTGTTAAGCCACGAGTCGACGGTGGATCGCGGGGTTCCGACCTCGCAATACGGCATCGTTTTACGTGGAACTAACGTAAAATCTCTCCCTTTCTATCGGATACGGGTTGCACAGAGAGAGAGAGAGAGAGAGAGAAACAGCGAAGAAGGAGAATACAAGAGAGAATTTCCAATGTGAAGGGCGTGGCACTATAGAGAAGAGGCGGAGTCTGGAGAAGTTGGGCGGGAACACGTGGCGGATAAGGAGTGGTTGTGGTCGGCTCAAAGTTGATGCTGTCAAAGTCGAAACTCCACAACCGTACGTGAGAACAAGTTTAATGGAGCGGAGGCCGAATGAGGGGATGGTGCATTTCATAAATCATTATTAAATAATATCTTATATTATGTTTTGCTCTTTTTGAGTATATATAATTACTTGTCTGCCTATCCAATTACCAATCATTTTTTTTATGGAAAAATATTAGGGATTTAGGCTGATATTTAGCTTTTTTTTTTTAAAGTGATTAAAAAGAGTTAGAAGTAGAAGAAATTTGTTTCATTCTAATGTCATGACATGTCATCCACGATTTTAACAACTTATAGTAATATTTATATTTATGAATCACTAAACTCTTTAGAATTACTAAGAATAAGATTCCAACTTAAATATAAATTGTTAAATACTACAAATCCATGGAAAGGAATCAACTCAGGATATTGTGTTCAACTCTATATTTATTATATATTTTTTCTCACGCTTTAATTTCACTTGTTGTAATACTTAAGAAGATGTGGGTATTCTCCCTTTTTTTATTTTTTAAAAAATAAAGATATAATTTTTACTTTGTAAGTTATTATTTTTTATTAAAATTTATAATTTTAAATAAAAATAATATTTTATATTTATTTCTCTTCAAAAATTATATGATTGTTTTCTTTTTTAATGAATCATTAGATGGAATGAATAATTATTTCGAAAATTAAAATATTAATATATTTCTTTCTTCTTATTAAATATCATCTCGATAATCGAACTCGTGATATTAACAAGTATTTATCCTTTGAAGAAGAACATCGTCATTCCTTTATTATTATCATTTTTCTATGAGAAGGTAAAATTATCATTTTTGTTTTTACAAGAAAAATGTTTTGAATACGTTGCAAAATACAATAATAAACATGTGAACTTCATTTTAATTTGATTAATTATAATGAATATATATATAAATTAAATTTATTTATAGATTTCTATCATGTTTTTGTTTGTTTGCTGATTATTTTTGTCCACCAAAATTGAATATTCAGCAAACGTGCCTCCGACTTGATGAATATATAATTATTAAAGAAAGAATAATAAATCTTAAGATTATAGAATTGTTGCTTTTTCAACAATTCATGGGGCCTCATAGAAGGTGTCAATGTCAAAATTCAACGTTAGACTACTTCATTAAGAAGTTGACTTTCTAATTTGCTTTAGAATCAAGTTCAAGTGGCCTGGATTTATGGCATTAATATACGAGGACAAGCCTAATAAATAGAAAATTCACTTAATTATATTTTTATTCTTAATATTTAAATGGGTCACGTTTGGACTCTATCAAATATATATTTTTAGGTTTAATATAATTATACTCCTATCCTTTTTATTTTAAAAAAATATATATTAAAAGGTGAATTTTATAATGCCTTGAGGGTTTCAAAACTTAAAATAATATGATAATTTTAAAAATTATTATATTAAAATCATGTAATTATATCTATTAAAAAATAAATAATTATGATTAAATATTTTCAATCTAATGATTTCAGAATTTATCATATCACTCCAAATTTTGAAATCCTAAGAATATCATAGTAAGAACCACACTAAAATCTCTTTTCATACACACATATCTCTCTTTTTTTTAAATATACACTCATTTTTTCTACTTTTGAAAAAAAAGTAAATATGTACTTGTAAAATAACAAAGACGTGAGCGGAATTTGTTTTATTCTATTTTAATTTTTCCCATATACAAACTTCAATAAATTCGATGCAAATTAGAAAGTCCGCCAAATTAAGGATACCACATTTTAATTAATATATAGAATTTTAATAGGATTACAAGGTGATAATTATTGGAAGGAAAAATTAATGGAATTCATCATATCGTATTAGAAAATTGCAAATTATACGACCTACTTGTGGTGCAAAAACATCCTATATTGGCCATTCATACCACACAATCCAATAATTTCTTTCCAAATGGTTGCCAACACAAAGTTTCGTCGGATTTATATATACTAGATTATGATTATTAGTCTTCCATTTAATAGAAATTATGAATGTAGACCTTATTTAATTCAATTTGGAATAAGAGTCATTAAAATAGAATATTATATTTAAAGAGGATTATCTGCAAATAATTTTTATATTAAGGGACCAAAATTATGATTAAATCTAAAAACTTCAACAATACATTCTAGACATTGATTCTTTAAAGTGCTGGATGTATTTTAGAAAGCAAAGTTGCTTCATAATCCTTAATAAAAAAAATTAAGGAAATTGATAATTATGAATTTGAAAACTACTTTTTTTAACTGATTTTTATTTATCAAATTCTAAAACTTTAATTTTATCATCAAGGATTAGCATGTGTCACTTTTCCTTTTAAATAAAATTTTGCATTTTAGGTGAACCAATTTGTCCCTACAAATTAGATGTTACAGGTAATGGATTTTCCCACAATAAGTAAATAAATAAATATATGATAAAATCAGCTTATGATCCGTTAATTGGTGACACCCCAATTTTGTTTTGATAGCAAGAGTGGCAACACTAATGCTATGAGTTTAAATTGAAAAACTGAAGAGATATGAAGACAGACATCACTATACCATTAAAAATGTCACTGTACTATTAAAAATTTTACACCCAATTTGTTTTCATGGTGGACTATCATTTCCCAATTAAGTAGGATACTATTGAAGTTCTCAAATAACTTCTCTTGTTTTGCTTAAAACTCTTCTAGAAAAGGAAAAATCCATGTTTAGTTCTCTTGGTATATTTCATTGCTGAATTATTTATCATAAGAGTACACCACAAAAATTTAAAACTAACTTTATTTCCATATGGATATATTGCAGAAATAAAATTGAAGAAGAATCTGGATTAATGAAAGAAATAAAAAGGCCACTGACAATTGTTTGGTTTTATTGAAAACAACAAGAATAAAACAAAAAGAAACTTGCAAATTGTCCACGTCATATCATTATCCAGATTGAGATCACAATTTTAGTGAAATGAAGATTTTTTTAACAAAAAATAAAACATGGAGCATTCAAAATTAAACCCAATCCAAATTTTAGAACCCATCAATATTATCAGCAACTGGAGTGGACCCTCTTTCGTCTTGTAGCCATAGTTGAAAAATGTGGATCTCATTGCTCCACGTTGCTTCTCGTGAATGGAATATTCAGTTTGACAGAATTTAGAAGCGGCAGCGAATTTTGATTAGAAAAAAAAGCTGAAAATGCTACATTGGGATTATACCCCATTCGCCAGTAAATTTTCAAAATTTACGGAGTAATTTGACTAAATCTAGATAATAAAAAATTGAATGGGTTTGCGTGGGGTTGCTGATTTTACGCTTCAGCTAACGTAAACGGCTTCTTAGCTTCGTGTCAAAGTCATGGTTCTAGAAATGTTCTCAACTTCATCCTACTACATGTATTATATTCAACTATTTCAGACTTTATTATTCCCACCAATGACTCGGTAATAAACCCATAATCCATCCAATAAAAAGATTTAAATTTTTTTGGTAGATAATTAAATAATTCAAGAGTCTATCAGCAATTAAGCATGAGTTGCAAACTTAATTCCAGGCATTAACCAACTGTTAAATAAAGGTAAAAACTTTATTTCTACCTCTTTCCTCCTAAAATAAGAATTTGTCTTTTTTCCAGTAGTAGAATAGAACTTCTCACAATCTGCAGCAGAAAGTCGTCACAAAGTATACCATTGTCAATACCTCCTATTCTTTTCTAAACTAGTATTTTGTGAAATACTAATTATATAATTTCCGAGGATAGAAATCAGATGGACACTCTCAAATCTAAAGGCCAAGTCCATTCTCAAATTAAGAGGTGTTGTAACTAAACCAACGCTTCTCGCGGCGCTTGTGTGTGCCAACGCACGCGGGCATAAAGGGCGAACTCTCTGCTTGCGATACTGCAAGACCATATGATCTACCAACAAAACATCTTGAGTACTGGCCGATTACTTACGTTGTATATCTTAAGAAAATGAACACATAAACTTCGATCAGAGCAGAGCAGTGATGGATACTTAGTATATACAGCTAGCATATGTCAACATATGATGGTTACTTACAGTTTGAGAAATCATAAACTATACACTTTCCATGAACTTCGATTAGAGCAGTGCAGTGATCTCAAATTCCAGCAGCAAATAACTGAAGCACATGATCCAAATTCAGAACTAACATATCATTTATATAAAGGAAACATCCATCCCATGGTCCAACCAAGCAGTAATCCGGCACTGGCAAGACCTAAACCCACAGCAAAGGCAACAACACATTTTCTAATACCATGTCTTCTGCTACTGCTCTTCCTCTTGCCCGCTCTCCGGTGACTCTTCCTTGGCTGCTTTCCCCTGTATTGAGCAAAAGGCAGGCCTGCCGGAAGAAGATGCAAAAATGGCTGGTTTTTGTTCCTGAGTTGAAGACAGAGATTCTCGAGCTGCAGTAATTGATACCATTGCTTGTAAGCAAAGAGTTGGTAAGCTTGTTTGAAAAAAAGACCGAGGAGATGCTCCTTCTCATTGTAGGCTTGCTGTGCAGCATTTTCAGCCTGTCTTGCCCGCGTTTGAGAATGACATAATGCTTCCAACAGCTCAGTCTTGGAATCATTGTTGGACTTTATCGAGTCTTCCTTGTTGGTTGAATCAGAATCTTTGCTCTGGCTGGAACTGATCATATTGAGCATGGTTTGATCAGAAATTGAACTTAGCGTAATCATAAAGTTTCTAATCATCAGTGTACAAGATTCAAATTAATCTCTAGTGATGGCATATCAGTTACAAACAGAAAAAGCATTATTGCATCGGAACAGTGGGAAGTTTACTGGCAATGGTAATTGCACTTGATATTATGTTTACCAACTACCACTCAGGGTAAACATGGCAAAATCTAAACTGATGGGCTCACAAATAAGTGGGGCCCGTTCAAATCAGAATGTAACATACATGAAGTTGAGTGACAGTTTGTAAGAAATAAAATAAATGTACCTAGTAATATTTGAAGTTTACTCCATGAGAAACTACATCAATTCCCCCTAAAACACCACATGAAATAAATGCAGCATTCATTGTAATGCAATTAGAACTTAGCAGCTTTAAGTAAAAATTATAACCACCTGTCAGAACTTAACATTCCACTTGGAAACTCAATAAGTTAACCACCAAGAAACATCAATTTGCATCCTAAATAAATTGAAAATGATGGCATGACAATAAAGATCTAAAAAATTAATTTCAAAAAGCCATTGGCATTATTACCTGAAAGGTCCATCAGAATCCTGAAATGAAAAACCAGACGTGAGGGTTCCAGATGTGTTACTGGCGTCCACATTAGAACCCATCTTGGCTTTCTGATTCAAAGATAAGGGTAGAGTCTTGTCCTGGTCCCTGCCCTTCAAGTAGTCGGATGGGCTCTTTCTAAGGTTCTTGTTCTGTGGCTGAGGTAGATCACAGTTCTCAATATGCTCAAATGACCTTTGAGCAACTAAGGAAGCCAATTCATCTTTCCCACCAGTACGCCACCAGGGCCCAGCTTTCTTAGCATCAATCCAATGCGATTCCAGATCAAATGAAGTCTTTTTACATTGTTCTGATGTAATGAAATCAGCAAGATCCCAGTCCATAAAATGATCATCTGAAAACCAGCATTCTTCCTGATCTTTGTTCTTAGGTATACTCGGTAAATCCTTCTTTAGTGAAGCCCCAATTTTTGGCATACACGGATCATTTTTGCTTTTCATACAGGTGGAACTGGAATTCCAAGGCTGCTCCAGAACTGAATTGGCCCTTCCAATACAAGAATGAGCATCAAAGTTTTTGATTGATTGATCTCCACTGATTTTCTTATTTTCATCAATAAATTGAGCACAATAAGCACCAAGCTCAGCCTCCAAGGCATTCATATTTTGACGGGTATAATTTGCCTCAACACCCGTGTTGGTTTTCACATGTAGCCACCACTTCATCTCTGGTAACCTCTCTGAATTTGGGATTCTGGAGATGCAGCCTGAGTTGGCATTATCACCAAAAGATTTGCTAGGTTCACAGCCAGATTCTGATTTTGTTGCCGCTGATGATGGATGATCAGAAGAATTTGTTGGCTTCATGAAGTCTTGGGAGATACATTGGTTAGCTGCATAAACAGCCCTCGCTTCTGCTGATGCCATTTCTTGTCTGTCTTTGATAAATTTTGATCATGTACAAGAATCTATTTTGGGAAGTAATGTCTTATGGGATACACTTCTGTTGAATCAGTAAGACAGAAACTCATTACATTAGATCTCATGTAAGAAAACTCAAAACTCATTAAAATGTTAAATAAAGCAGATTAAGAAGCAAAAGCAAATTGTTGAAACATCAAAACCTTCAAATTGACCTGAAAAATAATATTGAAGCAAAACCAATGGAACAAAACTATTGCATACAACAGTTGTTACCAGAGCTATCAAGAATCATCATTGAAGAATTCTGATTCGTAAGATAAGAGTAATTTTGTCCTTTGAACATCGAACCTTTAGTTCTATCACAAGTAACAATTCACCAAGTTTAATGCAAAGCAAAATTTGGATCAAAAGGTTATGACCATCAACAAATTGATCCACTCTCAAGCCAATAGTAGCATGTTTCATTATGTTATCTCGTATATCAGGATTCAAAAAGACCATGAAGGCATGAAGCATGCATCCTTACAAGGACAAAAAATCATTTTACTTTCACTTATTTATAGTTATATGTAGTATTCTGCTTCAGTTTTTGGCAAAGTTATGTAGAGAATTGTAACATTTTCACAAACAGAATTTAAAAAAAAAAATTCGTTATTGCAACTTTTTACACATTTGGTACAAGAAAATTCCATACAAAATTGCAACTTTTTGAAAAATTGTAACATTTTCACAAACAGAATTTAAAAAAAAAAAATCGTTATTGCAACTTTTTACACATTTGGTACAAGAAAATTCCATACAAAATTGCAACTTTTTGAAAAATTAAAACTGTGATTATGTATACAAAATTGCAACTTTTGTGACAGAGTTTCAAAATAAAAACTTATCAAAAACCTTTGAACGTATATCATTGATTTGAATAACAAAAACCCCCGAAAAAAATACTGTTTATGACATGGAATTTAAAATGAAAAACAAATAATGTTAGGTCACAAGGATCAGTGAATATTAAATGCCCCTAAAAGGCCAGAATTCTGCTCACAGTTTAAAACCGTTGTTTAAGAGAACTCACCAAACAAAATCAACTCCAACATAGATCCTAATCATCAAAGCCAATCGGATCAATTTTAAGGTTTTTACTTCTTCTGTAATACCAAATCTCAGATGAGTCAACTCTCGCAGAATTTTCCTTTCAATCATATGAACAGATATATGAGACCAGCATAAGCCCCACAGAAACAGAAAATGAAAAGAACATACCGCTTTTAACATAAACCAGGAAGAAACCTAAGAATCCGGGAGAAAAAAAAAAAACCAAGACCACCTTGAAAACAGAAAGCCGAAGACTAGAATAACGTCAACTGGAGTAAAAGACATGTAGAAATCATGAAAAGGTAGAATATTCAGTTAAAAAAGGAGAAAGAAACGAGAGAGTACCTGGTTACGGAGAGGGTTTCCATTTCTGGATTGGCAGTGTTTCTGAGATGTGACGAGTAGAATCAGAATTGAGAGAGAGAGAGAGCGGATACGTCATCCATTGCAATTCTTACACCCAAACTCTCTCAATAAGGCCGTGTGTTAGTCGAAGTGTTATCCCATAAAAAGCAGCCTCTTTCGCTTTTGCCTGGGTTTGTTTCCATTGTCTTGTTTCCAACATATTAAATATCAATTTTTTTCCTCTTTACCTTTGCATCTTTCCTACTATCCCCTTTCTATTCAAAGTAAATTGCAAATAAAATCCTAGTGATTTGCACTTTTCAAAGAAAACTTCCTTTGTACAATAATAATAATAATAATAATAAGAAGGTAAATTTTAAGCATGTGATAAAATACAAATTATTGATAAGATTATTAAATTATTATCAAAATTTTTATAATTTTACTAATGATCTATATTTTATCATATTATCCCGAATACTAAATTCTTAGAGATACTTTAACAAACACCTAATAATAATAATAATAATAATAATAATATATATATTATTATTATTATTATTATTATTATTATTATTATTATACAAAGTGAGATATTTAGAGAAATTATAGTTCAAGATAAATAAATATACATAATAAAAAAATATTTGCAGGTGAATATACTTGCTGTGGTGGTCAAAACATTAAAAGAGCGAACAAAGTTATAAAAATAATTTTAACTAGCGCAAAATATGTCATAATAGCTAAAAATATGGTATATCATGTAGTACTTGCAAATAGAAAATATGGAAAAAAAATAAGCCAATGTTCTAAATTAATAATAAGGAAGAGGAATTAGATTAAGCTAATTTAGTTAGTGTGTATTAGATATTTTTAATTAGTTATGACAGCAAAACCTTCTTGAATAAGATGATGAAGGACTACATTTTGGCTGTCAAGATAAATTAAAAACCTTTAAATTTTACTATAATTTTCATTCATCTCACTTTAAAAAAAAATTATTTCTAAAATTTTTCCTCTATTTTTCATTGGTCCAAATGTTATTATATGTTGTTCATCTTAATTGTTGGATTAATTTTTTTGTGTGTGTGTTTTTGGTAGTATCAGAAAAAAATCTACATGTTTTAATATCTAACCAAACAATTTAGTAATTAATATATATTGATTTCAATCAATTATTTTAATGTAAAAAATCATTTCCCTAAAAATTAATGAAGACGACATAGGTAAGTGTTAATTGACATGATATATATTTAAAAAGAATATCATTAAAAAAATTATCTAATTTATCTCTCTCTTTCAATTGTTATATATTTTTTTACCTAATTTATCTTTCTCTTTCTTGTAATCTTTTCATTATTTTATTGTAAAAAATTATTTTTCTAAAAAATAGTGAAAATGACGTAAATGTCTAATGTCTAATAACAAGTACAACTTAAAACAATGATATATATGCTATGTATTTAAAAAGGATATCATTAAAAAAAATTCTACTTTCTTTCATTTTTTTCTAGTAATGGACTTTATAGTTTTAAGATTTTGTGAAATACACTTTTATGAGTTTATTTAAATAAGTTGCAAGCCTTAAGAATCGGAAAAAATGAAATGACTCAAATAATTTATAATTTAAAAATTATACAATGAAAAAAAAATTAGAAGGCAGAAACTTTCATTTAAGGCATCAAAAAACAAAAAATATATTTAAAAAGAAAGTTGTATCTCGAAATAAGTAAAATTTAAAATAAATACCTAAAAGGAATTATTAGAAAATTCCTTTAAAAAATGCAAATTAAAAGTGCATTATCACATATAATCTTCTATTTCATTAGAAAATTTTAAAATTTTCAATTAATCTTTCTATTTTCAATTAAAGTATCAAGAAATGAAAATGCATCATCTTGTAGGATCATAACTTTTTTTTAAATTTACTTTTATGGCCATAAAAGAGCTCCCTTAAGCAAGAAAAAACCTGTGGAATAGTATTAATATATAGATACAAAATAGAGAATCACACATTTAAAAAAAATTGAATTAAAATAGTTTACTCTAGTTAAGAATAAATTAAGAGAGAGATAAGGATATAATTATAAATAAATAAGGAGCATATAAATTAAAATCGATAATGTCTAAAATTAGTCTACGTGCAAAACTTAGAGAATGAAGGAAGATGAGTAGGGGTACAAACGAGTCGAACCGAGCTAATTCGAATATTTGTATATTCGAGTTTGAGCTCGATTATATAAAGCGAAACGAGTTCGAGTTTATTGAGCCTAAAAAAGTCGAGCTCGAACTCTATTCAAATACGAGCTTATACGAGCTTTACATTTCTTATTTCAAATTTCTAATCGAGTCTAAATAGTCTAAATTAAACTCGAGCTTAAGTGGTATTTGAGTCTAAACAAGCTTAGACGAGTCTATAACAATTTAATATATTTATATTATATATAATTAAAAATAAACGAGTTTAAATGAGCATGTAATAGTTTAATATATTTATATTATATAAAATATAAAAAATAAAAAATATTTTATACTAAACTCGCTTAGGCTCGCAAACAGTTTAAGTTGAATAATAAAAAGTTCAAGCTCGACTCGAATAATAAACGAGTTCGGCTCGTTTAAGTTCGACTCGTTAAAATTTGAGCTTGAACCGAACTTTTAACAAATTGATATCGAATTACTCACAAATAGCTCAATTCATTTGCATCCCTAAAGATGAGTGAGTGAGAGAGAGACTAACTATAATGAAATATAAAAAATAAGAAAAATTATGATGGGATCACTTGGGGTGAGAAAAACCGATTAAATAAGGAAATAAAGTTGTGGGAAGTTTCAATTTTTTTTTTTAAATTTGCTTAGACCATTTACTGATAAGAAATTTTTAACTATAATTGAATTATATAGTTATTTCTATTTGTTTTAAATGCATAATATTTTAATATGGATATATTTTTTTAAAAAAGTGAAGTCCACCATTTTCGATCCACATTCTACAATAATAATAATAATAATAATAATAATAATAATAATAATAATAATAATATATTATTATTATTATTATTATTATTATTATTATTATTATTATTATTATTGATCGAGTGAAAGGAAAATGAGAGATTTCCGAGACAAGAAAAAAATCACCCAATAGCCTTTTAAGAGAAGATAAAAAATAAAATTTGCAATTGTCTTCAATCTAGATTATTGGTCATTTATTTCTCCCATCATCTTAAATAGGGATTAATCTTATATCAAAAGGTATGAGAATATTTGAATGCAAAAAAAAAATGATAAAATTATTAATAATGTGAAAATATTATATTCATATAATCAAATGTGCAAACAAATGATTTGGAAGCAACCTAAGATGAGATTAATTCACAAAAAATTTGATTTGAATTTGATTTTAAAATAGTTGAGCTTAAACAAGCCATACAAGTTGTTTAACATATAAGTCAGGTTTAAATTTTATACTATTCATCTCAAACTATTTACAAATATAAACATATTTAATAATAAAATTATATTGTTATTTTAATATTATAGATAAATAATATAATACATAAAAAATTCAATTATAGGAGTACCAATAGTATTTGTTAAAGTAGCATAGACAAAGTATAATATTTTGACTGGAGTAATTAATTTTTTAATATTTATTAATTTTCATTAAGTATAATTATTGGTATTATGCAGTAATTATGTAAATATTGTTAATAAATTTTGATAGTAGTAGAAAAATTTATATTAATGAATAAAATGACATAAAAAGAATTAAGTGTTAAATTTATCTATGAAAGATAATTTACTATATATTCAAATTTAAGTGAAATAACAAATCACTTGGTAAGGTTGTATAAACTTATTAACATTTATATTCATTACAAATTTAAGATTGAATTTGAATATTTTATTTTCATAAAAGATTTAAAAAAATAATATGCTGCTCAAATAAATTTATATAATTAAGGCTGTTTAAATTGAGCTCAAGTTCAAATCGTTTCATTCAATTACTCAGTTCTTTTCATTCAAATTTAAATAGTTGAAATTCAAATTCATTTATTTTTAACAAATTTAAATTTGAGCAATTAAATACCCGATTCAACTCATGTTCTTTGCATTCCTACCTCAAATAAAAGATGCGATGTCCATAAAGTGACCAATTTTATTGGATCTGATCCATTTCTTGAACAATATATCAGGTAAATTTCGAAAAGGAATAAATATAATTTTTTATTCAAAATTAATTTTTTGAAAATAATAAAAAAGGAGGGAATTCATATTTTTTTATAGCAAAAGAATTGTTGAACAATATTTGATCCATGTCTGATTGACACAAGCCCTTGTGATTTTTCCATTCTGTTTAACATTCTTTTTCCTTTTCATTACATAAATTTGTTTCATTCCTTTTAACATAAGTTTAAGCTCAAATAAAAAGAAATAAAGGCTACGAAAAAATTACAGCACGTATCTTTCAGATTTTCACAGCATTAGCCAAAAACAAGTAAAACATTTAAACGCTAGAAGATTGAAAACTATGAATTATTGGAAAAAGAAAAATGCTATAACTAGATAACTAATTAACGTAAAATTTTCATTTAAGTACGAGCAATATTCACTTCCCAATTCCTGTGCAACAAACTTGTGATTACTTGTACTAAATAATTTCCTAAATTAGTTTGCACTTTAATAATGAAATAATATACAATATTAGTTTAGAAATTTTTTTCTTTATTATATACATACTTTAAATAAATTATCATTCTTATCATTAAAACAAATTTGTTAAATTTTCAAACTTCAACAAAATATTAAAACATGAAATAAAGAGATAAAAATCTTATTATTAAGTACTATATGAAATCATTTTAAATATCTTTTAAATATTAAATTATTTACAAGTTTTTATTTAATATAATAATTGTAATTATAATTATTATACTTAATCATTCAAATGTGTGGACACTTGTATTTTTATAGATTTCATAAGGATTTATGATGAATCGATATCAACAATAAACTCATGAAGATGCAAGAATTTATTCATTTAAAATATTAAATGTAATAAATAATTATAATTATTACATTAAGTTAAAATTTACAAATAATTTAATATTTAAAAATTAGTTTAAAATAATTTCATATAATACGTACCTAACATCTACTACCCTTCGATAATCCAAATCCCAAGTAAACTAGAGCTCGTAAATGGCCCCTCATCATTCTACCATAAAAGCATAACAAATTTTTAACGGTTTGACATAACCAAAAATTCAGATGTTATTATCATGTTTGATTAGACCTTCCCAGCCTACATAACCTAAGTCGTCGAAATTTATTTATTTTGCATGAGATAAATTAAATTTAATAACTTAAATCAGTAGTATATCAATATAACTAATACAACATAATTAATACCTAACACATACAATAAATTTTATTGCTTGACATGCTATTATTGAATTATTTAGAATAAGTTACACGTTTTATTATTTATGTGAATGTTGATAATATTAAAAAAAACCATTTACAAAACATATTATATAATATTAGAGTCATTAAATGGATTGATTTAATCCGTTCATGGTTCAGTTTGTGTAAACTGACTGATTTGTATGTTTGTGTAAATTAGATTGGGTTTTGTTTGTAAAATTTATAGATTTTTAAATGGGAGTTCGGATTTTAAAATTTATAGACCAAGCCTAAGGACTTTTCTTTTTTTCAAAAAAAGGACATTAAACTTTTCAAAATGATTTTAAATTTAAAATAATAATTATAAATAAAAAAATCATACATTTCATACATTTTTAATCCATGCCAATAATTTGAAATTAAATAAATTATAATTATTAATTTAGAAATAAAATAATTAACTTAGAAATTAGGTTAATTTAAAGGATAAGAGATTAAGTTTGGGAATGATTATTGAATTAATTGGATGAAGATTTGTATAATATATTAATTTAATTTGAAGGTAAAAATATAAAAAAGAAGAGGAAACAAAAAGAATGTAGACCTGTCTGTAAATTTCCCAACCCATTTCATACAAATTGCAAACTCAACGAATCGGATCGCTTGAGGTCTGCATGTAAACATACTCCCTTTTAATGAGTCCAAGTTCATATTTTTTTGAGACTATCTACGAACATGAGTCTATTATAATGATTTCACACAGAGTTTGTTTGGCAAATACTTTTTTTAGAATTAATTTCATTTTATTTTTATTTAAATAGAAATGATTTCAATTTATTTACAAATGAATTTTATTGTTTGACAACTTTGTTAAAAATAATGATTTTAACTCATTTGTAAACAAATTATTTTATTTATAATGTATTGAAAAATACATAGAAATTAATTAAAAAATAGATTTTGCTGGTATCATAATAAATACAATGTTAGAGAAAGGATAAATTATTTATATAATATATTTTTTAAATCAATGAAATGAATTTTAGTGAAATTCTTTTAAAATTGTATATATTTCATAATGATAAAGTTATAATTAAAATGGAAAGTGTAAAATAAAATGAAATGAAATAAAATTTCTTTTTATTTAAACTCAAACACTATATTAAAAAGAAATTCATTTGAAAATAAAATAAAATTTTATTAAGAAATTCATTTGAAAATAAAATAAAATTTTATTTTTGATGATACCAAAGGAAATGGTCATTTTAGCAAACTTCAACCACAACTTTTTTTTTTCCTTGAAATGAATCAAATATGAAGATGGTACAAAATCTTGGTTACTCAATAACATTCATTGCTTTCAATTCTCATATCTTAAATTTGATTCTCAATATTAGTAATTTTAAAGAGTTAGATAATGTGTAAATATTATTATTAAATTCACTCAAGAGTATAGTATTCACTTTGAAAATGCCCACAACCAAGATTATTGAATGGATAAGATAAGTTGCTAATATTTAAAATGGACTATAAAATATATTTTATTTATTAAATTATAGGTTGGTATTAATCAAATTTTATGTAATTCATGTTGAAGCATATATTTGGAGCATGGATGTAAGGCAGATTATTTCAATATGAACTCCCCGTTCATTAGATAGAGAAAATTATCAAGTGTTGCATATTTTTAAATATTATTATAAATTCTTCAAAAAAAAATTAATAACATGCTTTCATTTAGAGTAGAATAACCTATCCTATTTCTAATTTTTTATTTAAAAAATATATATTAGAATGGTACTCTTTTTTTATATAGAAAATATTATGGCAATCATATAATATATTTGTGAAATGTGTGTGGTTATTTGGAGACAACCACGCAATACAATTATAGCATCCCTTCAATGTAAATAAAACTACGAGTTGGGCAATTGAGGCGGTGGCAAGGACACCTTTGACTTCGTGGCACTATTGTGTTTGTCGTGGACACTCACTTTCCCCTTTGAATGCCTTTTCATTTGTTTACATTTCTCCGGATCATATATGCCTCCGTTTAACATTTGTGTGTAATATATAAATATAATGTACAGGTTAGCAGTAAAAGGCAATTTCAACGGTAAAAGCACTTAATTTCTAAAACATCAAGCTTCTCGTGAAATTATTATTTTTTATATAAAATTTTTATTTTTGTTCTCTCACTTCTTAAGAGCACTCGATCTTATTAAACAAAAATAAAAAATCATACTTTTCATGAAATTATTCTTTTTGTATTACATTTTTATTTTCTCTTTTTCATTTTTGAAGTCATCTTTTCAACCGTGGCGAGGTATGAATAAATAGGAAAAAGACGGCTAGAAATTGAGAGTAAAATATCCCTGCCAAGGATTTGTTTCTTACGTTGATTGGAAACAGGATTCATGGTCTTCCGAGGCGGAGTGGTCCTGCTCCTCCATCTTCATGACGTGTTTGCTCTGATTATCCAATCATTAGATTCTCCATGGCTTGCGTGTACTGATATTCACTCCTTTTCTTAAAAAAATAAAATAAAATAAATTTTGGAAAGACACAAATGAAACCTTTTTTTTTTTTTGCTTGAAATTGTGGGTTATGATAAAAAAAATAGTAATGAATGCCAAAATAAAAGCTGGTCTTTTATCTCTTTAAAATTGTCAGGAAAATTAAGAGAGAGAGAGAGAGAGAGAGAGAGAGAGAAGATCTAGATCTAGTGCATTCACTCGTGCTGAAAGCAACATTCAAATTTGCTAATTGCTATCAACCATTCATGGAATATCACTCAAATCTTTGAAATTACGGTTTTAAACACACATTAAGGGGTTGATTTAGTGCTTGAGGCATGAGATTAAAATGCCTGTTTGAATGGATATTGTAATACAATTCTCGTAAACCATGAATATATCTGGTTGAACAATGAGTTAATTTATTTTAGAGTAATTGATTATTAATATATTATTTATGTGAGTTCATTTTATGCTTAGAAATATAATAATATTATATGTATTAAAAATAAATTTAAAATTGAGTTACAAATCTTTTATATTTTCATAAAATTTTCAAATTATTTCATATTTAATAATCATTATTAATTTTTATTCAAAATTTAATTTTGAATCTCATTGTTAATACACGTAGAAACGTTTTGTCATTTAATAATTTTCAGAAAGGATTGAAGTTGAAGGCTTTTAATGAAAGAATGAACCAATGAAAGAAAGGTTCATTGTAAAAACTAAACTACCTCGGTTAACTTACTATTTAATCATGACTTTAACCTAATATTAATTCTCAAGTTTTTTTATATAATAAAAAAGGCTAAAGTCAATTATGATCTTATTATTTAAGTCATAATTGATTATTGCAATAATTTGCATCAAACAAGTCCCCATTGCGGTAGATTTTGAGTTATGAGCCTTGTATCAATCCAGAGCTTGAAAAAATTTTGTGAACATTTTAAATCAAGTATTAATAGTTTATTTTTTGCTTGTTGATAAAATTAGATTAATTAATAAAAAAAAGTTTAAACATTAATCATTTTAACTTCTTTTTGTTTTAAAAAAATTATTTTTCAAATTAATAAAATTTATTTCCATTAAAAAAAATATTTGGTCATATAATTGCACTACGTAACAAAATTAAATTCTATCATTGACCTTGTTTTACAAGCTAATAAGGTCATATTTGTAATCCTTGCATCTTGAATTAGGGGTGGGAATTGGTCGATTTGTACCAGTTAACAAACTCAATTTCAACTAACTGTCACTAATTGATTATGGCAAAAACCCACCTGCAACCAACCGCCTAGAAGTATTAATCCAGTACAAACCAATCAAATCGGCTTTCGGCGGTTCCAAATGAATTTGGGTGGTTTAAAAAGTTGCTTTGATGTCTAGCAAAACGGCTGCGTTGAGATTATTACCAATAATCAAGGTAACCAAACCATTCCTTCCTATGTTGCCTTCACTAATATCGAGCGTCTGATTGGTGATGCTGCCAAGAACCAAGTCACCATGAATCCACACAACACCATTTTCGATGCCAAAAGACTCATCGGCAGGAGGTTCTTCGATCCATCTCTGCAAAATGACATGAAGCTCTGGCCATTCAAGGTGATTTGCGATCCTGGTGGCAAGCCCATGATCTTAGTTAACTACAAAGGTGAAGAGAAGCAGTTTGCGCCTGAAGAGATTTCTTCAATGCTGCTTACTAAAATGAAGGAGATTGCAAAGGCTTATCTAGGCCAGAGCATTACCAATGTTGCGATCATTGTTCCTGCTTACTTTAATGATTCACAAAGGCAAGCAACCAAGGATGCTAGTGTGATTGCTAGGCTCAATGTGATAAGAATTATCAATGAGCCTATAGCTGCTGCCATTGCTTATAGTTTGGACAAGAAAGCCTCCAAAACTGGAGAGAAGAACGTGCTCATTTTCGATCTCAGTGGTGGAGTGAGAAAGTCCAAGACTTGTTTCTGCTTGTCACACCTCTTAGCCTTAGTATTGAAGCGACATGTGGAGTAATGACTGTGTTGATTCCTAGGAGCACCACCATTTTAACCCAGAAAAAGCAAGTTTTTTCTACAATAAACGGTCGAGTTTGATCTCCATTAAGTTGAACATTGAAGACCCGAATCCGATTGAAAATAATTTTTTCATTTTCCTTTTCTATTTGCATCCGCCGAAACTGCAAGATCACGCGCATCCACCTGTCAATTTTCAATTCGGGTCAGGTGGGTTAAGACAGTTCGGATAATTTTTCCAACCCCTATCTTGAATGCACAACGAATTCAATAAATGATGTAACACAGACAAGTTTTGTTCATGTTTTCAAAAGATAAGAAATGCTTATAATTTTCGTAAAACATGAGGCCATATGAATTATTTTCTCTACATGTAATTGTTTGTTAAACAAAATAAATAAATAAATAATATGAGAGAGACTTTGATATAGTGCATCGTTAAATTTGATTGCATATTAAATTTATTTTTTTAAATTAAATTTTGAATATTATACAATAATATATTAATCGTCAAATTTAATAATATATCAATATACTATTTGTTAATGAAATACCATAAACTTTTTCCAAAAAAACACGTTAAAGGTATCAAGAAGTAGAATTATCTTTTCTCAATGTCATTACATGATAACTACTGCTAGAGGTAAAAAACTGAAAAGGCAGGCCTAAACTAGCCATGCCCACATAAACTTGCTAGCATAGGTTTACATTTTTTACGGGTAAAATATAGAGGTGTAAAATGAACTCCTATCCCGCAGATTTTATAGGTAGCCCGTGAGTACGAGGCGGTCTGGTCTTCCTTACTGTTAGCCCATTTTTCTTATGGGCTCAAGTAGGGGCCCACACGGGCTTAAACGCAAGCCTCGTGCGTGTGGGTCTCGCAGGCCTATGTGAGCTTTTTTATTTTTTAATAATTTTTTAAGTATTTAGAAAATTTTTAATGTAATTCAATTCTTAATTTAATATACAACAATCTAATATAATTTTTATAAACTTATTTAATTATATAATTATATAAAATAAAAAAAATCTACTTAGATAATTATAATTTATAAAATAAAATTAGAAAATTTTAATTTATATTAATCTAATATTTCCTTAAATATGTATTTTTTTATTTAAAATTTAATTTTTTTATTTTTGTATGTGCATTTTTAATAATTTAATTATAAAAAAAATACGGGCTACCCGCAATCCCTCACGGGCTCCCGCAATCCTATCAAAAAATGCCTACTTTTTATACGAGTTTATGTGAACAAGTCCGTATAAGTCCGCTCCGCCCTACTTTACATGCCTAGCAAAATATAATAATCTCCCACCTCGTGTCCTACCCGCATAAGTTAGTAAGCTCACATTATTTATAATTAATAAATTATATTAAATTAAATTATTGAACTTTCAAAATAA
Organism: Sindora glabra; assembly: GCA_020226215.1. Taxonomy (NCBI): domain Eukaryota; kingdom Viridiplantae; phylum Streptophyta; class Magnoliopsida; order Fabales; family Fabaceae; genus Sindora; species Sindora glabra. The sequence goes on along the minus strand of CM035227.1, from coordinate 105,835,315 downwards.
TGAATCATTTCAATTTTAATTAAAAATATATATTTTATATATAAAAATAGTGGCATGTAAATTAGTCCACATAATTTATTGTCTACAAATTGTATTAAGTTAAATTATTGAGTCTTCAATATATTATATCATTCCAATTATAATTAAAAACATATTTACATATATAAAGTAAGCTGTTTGTTTAAACCCGCATTTTCTGTGAGCTTAAATTTTTCGCCCACCCCATATAAGCAGGGCATTCCTGCATCTCTAGCTGCCGTTTAAGCTCACAACAAAAAAATATCAAGGAAGACCCTCCTTTCGCTTATCTCCAAATAAATAAATCATAATTATGCGTGGAAAACATTTGGAGAAAACTATATTTAAGGCATGAAGGAAGGATAAGGATTGAAGATGGCATAATTACAACCTTTTCAGTATTGAATCATGTGCTTGTACTTCTTTCTAATCACAGACAACCTTCTCTGCAAAGGAAATTTTTCATCTTTTTTACCTAATTTATCTAAGTAGAATAGAATCTTTTGCAGGGTAACCATAACCTCCTCACTTTCATAGCCAAATTCTCTCTCTTGGATATTCAGAATTCTTTGAAGCAGCTTTAGCAATTCACTGTCATCCTTATCCAGTCTGGTTTGAATGGACACCAAACAGTCTAAAGCCTCCCCTGCCATGCAAGAATTTTAAATGTTCAGTACATATTAATATATGCAACTCAAATTGTATGAATCATAGATTCAATTTGCGGACCCCAGCGCGCATTACGGATGCTACATTGCGAATGCAGCGGACAACACAACTATATCATACTACAATAGCAATTAGTTTGAAAATCTCAGACATCGTGGTGAATTATAGCTGCAACCGCTGCAATACCGCAATGTTGCACACTATTGCAGCCACAACAATTGCAATACACCCATTTAGAATTCTTTCACAAAATAAAAATTGAAAACCTTGATATTTTACTAGCAAATAGATTTTACTTAATATGATATGATATTATATTAAATTAAAAAATCAATATCAAATAGTATAAATAGATAATTTTTATCATATTTTGTAACAAAACAAAATTTCACAATTAAAATGTTCTTAATCCGTAATTTTTACTTTCCTAATACCCGCAACTACAAAAATTACATTACAACCGCAAATCTTGACCAGAAACATAGTTTAGAGCGCCAGGATGATGATGAAAAATTTGATCATATCCAACACAATTATGCAAAACTTGATTATATAGACAGTAAATGGGACTGCAGAAGCTCACTTTGTTTAGGGAAGGGAATGAGAGTTTACCAACAGGGAGAGAATTTTCTCCAAACGCCTTCTCACGTGAGTGCAAAGCATGCAGGGCAAGTTGCTCGGCTTCTTCATCCCGTTTCAAATGGTAGAGTGTAACTGCAAGTTGCAGCATAGGGAAGGTGATAGACTGGTCATCAGTTCCCTTCTGCCTAATCATAATTTCTAAACTTCTCCTGAGCAAGTGCTCAGCCTCGACATAATTCTTGGAGCGTGAATATGAAGTTGCAAGATTCACCATGTGAGTCACTAAGCCAGGATGCTCCCTTCCCTTCTGCCTTTCAGTGATCAATAAGCATTCCTCCAAAAGCAGTCTTCCTTCTTGTCCTCTAAACATAAAACATCAGAAACCACAATGACTTTCAAACAGGTTATTATGGGCAAAAAGGTTTAATTTATTCTCAGTCTCAGCCATTATACAAGAAAATTATTGGATCATCTATCAAAATGAGTGTTTGCTGAAATGCCAAAAATTGGTAACTCTGATCTCGTTTTAGGTACTTATTGACCAAGAGGTTCAACACCTGGGAAAACTATATATGCGCAAAAGATTAGTAGCAATGTTGTGGAGAGGTTTACCTCCCAACAGCATGAAGTAATTCAGCTAAATCTACCCTCATTTTATCCATAATGCTGTCATCCAGTGACAAGTAATTTGAATCTTTGATGATCTGAAGAGCACGTCTATACAACTGAATTGCTTCCTCTGCTTTCCCTGTAGAATATTTCACACGTCAGCTAGTGTGTTTAACTTGAATACCATTTTAAAAGATTCAGAATTAAGGAATGCAACGCTGTGTATTTTCAAATATGATTTCACGTCAAATAAGCAGTTCATATATACATGTATATATGTACCCCAACACAATTTTGCATAGAGGTTACAAGATCCACGATGCACGAATGAACCTGTTAACTTCACACACATGATAATCATAATTTTTCTAAAACGCCAAACTTCCATCATTAAGTCTGCACATACACATGCACCGGGGGGGGGGGGGATGTAAACAAAAGGAAGACTTAGCCGAGGGGGAAAGAAGAGAAGAAAAAGATATCTGCATGTGACAGAAATAAAGATAGTTACCTTGAGCACACTTTACTTGGGCCAGGGAACTCATAGCCATTCCAGTTCTTCCGTCGTTGTGTCCATATAACTTTGAGTGTATGTTTAGAACTCTAGAAAACAAAAACAAAGAAAACTAAATACTAAAACAAGACCACTTATGCACTGAAAAAAGGAGGAAGAAAACAGATACTGGAAGCTTAACCTAGTAAAATGAGTTTCCGCATCAGCTGCTCTATCTTCTTTCAATAAAAGATTACCAAGACCAAGTAAAGGTACAATTAGATCCTTGCTTTCAGTACCTCTACTTGATTCCAACAGTGTAATTGCACGTTGATACATCTCCATTGCTTTTGTTGCCCTTCCAATGGAACCGAGAACTCTTGCCAATCCCAAGCATGGTGTGACAAGAAAAGTAGTATCTTTACCTAGAAGAAGAAAGCATACTGAGAAGACCAGAATCTTTACAAATTGAGTGACAATTAAAGGCTTTGGGTCCAGCCCAAAAATATCCGGTTTCTCAATTCAAGCAGAAAAACAGTTAATCTTTTCACTTGGCTCCAAAACCACCCATGAAAACATGTCTGATATTGGGGTAAAATTTCTACCCTTTTGAGCATAATCAAAGTTTTCCCATTAGTTTCCCTAAAAACTTCACTGAGGTAAAAATAAGTTTAACTGTTTTGAATTCACTGGAGAGAGTGGCAGTAAATTCTATTATACAATACTATCATGGATATCCATCCATACTGTGATAATAAAACCACATCCCTTCACCAGACCTGACTAAATTGGGAACATAACTCCAAAATCTCACTGTCCAAAATCTTTGGCTGAAACATACATACACATACTCACCATAGGTCCTCTCCATGATCTTGACAGCCCTTTGATATGCATCCAGAGATTCTTTAAGTTTTTCCACTGTTAAATACATGCTTCCCATATGCATGAGTATGGAATCTAAATGAGGTGCATCATCCTTCAGAATATCAACAACTTCCTTCATCTGTTCATAAATTAACATATAAAAATGAACAACATAGAGACTAGTGAGAAACACTGATGAGATGTTGGAGGTGAGAAAATGCGTGCCTTTAGCAATCAATAATTTTATGATTTTTAAAGATGAAAAATATATAGCCTGTCACAACTGATGGGTGTTTGTAAACAAAGATAAAAATTGATCACCAAGCTCAAGAGAGAAACATATGTCAAACCACAAGTAACATGCAGGACACCCTGGCCTAATGTGCAAGAAAACACACTTGTGAGGACTGATCATAGATAGTTTGTCCACATATATTGTCAGTGATCAACAATTCATTTAGGCCTCACAATATCATAAATGTAAATGAATTTAATAAATTCCTTATCTCATATGAGAAGAGCGATATAAACCAACCAATTCACTCTCACCATACTCCTGTATCTCTTAAGTCCTAGAATGTGGAAGGATTCTGAGGGTCCAGCTAATGCTAATAGTGTAATGCCATAAGAAGTTGTTTTAGACAGCAGTCATTTTATTTCAAATCTAAAAGGTGCATTGTACAAAACACCAGAGTGACAGAGAACGGATAAGAGTGAAAGCAAATACCACATCCAGCATAGAACTGACACATTTTAAGTCTCCAACAGCCATGTAACCCAGTGCTATGATGTCCAACATAGCAGCCTGCTCTATGCCTTCAATGCCTGCATTCAGTTCCTCTTTCACCACTTCATAATTTGCCTTAAGCAAGTCTATAGCATCATTTTTGTTTCCCATCGAGACCATTTTTTTGACTTCATCAAATAATTCTTGCAATTGTTGCTCAAAATCGCCCATGCTGTAGAAGGGGTCACTAGCAGAGTCAGGTGACATGGTATTCCCCATAATCAAGTTTTCATGCCGTAATGATGAAACAATAATGCTTTATCCAGACAATAAGACAAGACTCTAATACTGTGGTCAGGAAAAAGCATGCACAAAATTTGAAATTTACTAGTCACAACACACACAGGTAGTAGATTAAAAGAAAAACATTATAATTCCTTGAACCAATGCTCACCTCTGGTAGTTATTTGGAGCTGAAAAACCATTATCTGGGCCTGTTTCACCAATTTCCAATGACCCAATAGAAAATTTCGAGGCACAAAACCGAGCAACATTCCTAATGGGTACAATGTAAAGCTTCGCGCTGCTTTTCTCTTTCTTGCCACAAACTGGGAAGCATGTTGTTAATGATTTTTTATCAGAAAGTGACTGCAAATGTGAAACCTCCCTGCTTGTCCTACTAATATTATAAAAAGAGACATTAGACAAAGAATATTTATCCATAAGGTTGACTCAAAGGCGCTTCCTCTATTAAAAATGATGGGCGATTTTAGTAAACTAACAGTGTCATGAACTGGGTTGTAATACTATGGTTCGCAAAAGCAAAGCACAAAATCTCTTTAAAATTGAAGAACTAAAAGTTAGTACAGAAAACCCATCTCAAATTCGATTAAACCTCTGAGAATTTAAGTAAGAATTTGGCAAGCGCGAGAGAGAGGAAGCAGAAAAATGGTCACCTGTATGCAGTGAAAGAGGTAGAGGAAAGTAGAAAGGATGCATCCATTTCCAGAGTTGCAGAGAGGAGAAAGCTCGACATTCAGCTCGTATCAAATCAAAAAAGGCTTAGCATTAAACTCTCAAATCAATTGAAAAAAAAAAAACTCTCGAATCAATTTACGATGACTTTGTAGTTGGAACTTGGCAGAAGGCGGCCTTAGCACGTTGGGCTTCATGATCTTGTTCGATGAACACTTGTAATGTCCAGATATGTACTTTAAGCCCAAAAAAGCGTCTGCCATAATATAATGTCAAAAAGAAAAAATAGCATTGTGCGCAAAACCATTTTAGTAGGAAAAACAAATTAAGGGAATTGGATACGGTGTGGTGCATTTCCTGAAAAATACACGGGCTAAATTTTATTTGAAATTATAAGTTCCAGTAAAAAAAGTAAATATCATAATAGAAATTATATTTTTATCTTTTAAAAAATAATAGAAGAAAAAGCAAAAGATTCATGTTTAATTTAAAGACATGCGATAATCATTTCAATTTATATTTATTATTTATTATAATATTATTTTAATTTATATAGACATTTAATCTTATACAAATTATATTTAGTATCCAATTATCATAGGCATTAGGTGAAATTTGGGGCATCCACATCATCGCCTTACTTACTAAAGTTTTAGTTAGCAGAATTTGAAATCAGAGGAGAAGACTTAATTAAAGAAAACTGAATTTATTAAAGCTTATATTGAGAATAAAAATAAAATAAGAACTAGATTGGAAAAAAAAACTTGCGAACCAAAATATGTTTTAGTCAACAAGTTAATAATGTTGTAAGTATGAATAACTTTGACTCTTTTAGCAGATAGAGATTTTAAAAATTATGGTATACCTGTACACACATACATACACATAAAATTAAAAGGAGTAAATTATAACTATCAAATTAAATTTAATATAGAAGAGTTAAAATTAAAACACAAAATTATGTAACTTTTTCTAAGAACTTATACAATCTATTTAAGTAATCACATAACTTTTAATTATGTTTAAATCTTGGTCATCAATGTAAGATTTAATGATTATGATTTATTCCTCTCATATCCCACAAGACTATCCTTTCACTTGATATGTGCACATATATATTGGTTTCTTTCTATATCCAATAATGAATTGAGTTTCTAGTAATTTTAATTAAATTTTTATCAAAAAATTTCCGCCATTGATAATTAAAAAAGAGTTTAAATTTTATTCACTATTAGTATAAATGAATTTTATATTATCAATCATTCTTATATTGCCATATCATTTAAAATTATTAAAATTTTTATTATTAATAAAATTTTTAATTACTTTTATTTTTTAATAATGTATTATTTTTCAATTCATTGACAATGTATTATACTAATAATAAATTAAATTTAAACCTTTAACAAAATAAAGCCAAGATTTTATGCCAAAATAATAATTTTTTCACTATTTATCTTCCATTTTTTATATTTGAGTATATTAACAAATTATTTTATAAGAATGACATGATAAAAAAATAAAAGAAAACGACAGATATCATATTTCAATAGAATAAGAGAATACAAAATAAATAATTATAAAAGCATAACCTTCATTGGATAAAGTTTAGATTGACAATATTTAGAAAAAATATTAAAGATATAATTTGGAATTCTTAACGGTGGAATGACATCCAATATTGCGTATGGGATTTACTCCTTATATATTATATGTTCAAATTATCATTATCCTCTCTCTCTCTCTCTCTATAATGATTCTCTCTCTCTCATATATAATAATAATAATAATAAATTTAAAAACTAATACCAAGGATAGACTAGCTACTTAACAAAAAAAATGATGTGACACGCATTTATTTTTCTTAAAAATTGTCTTTCAATATTTATAATTGGCAAATATTAGTTTGGATTACTCACAAGTTTGATGAATTTAAATTTTATTATTTATGTAAATAGGAACACACATTTTTTATACATGCATAACTATTTTTAACAAATAAAATTAATGTGGTTGAATATATAAAATTATACTTTAATTCTCTTTTTTGGTAAAAACTTTAATTTTAATTCAAATTATAGAATGTTAACATGAAATAATGCAAAGATTTTTAATATGGGAAATACTTCAGTTCAGCACCGTATACATTTTTTTCTAACACACTTAGAATTCTCTAGTTTCCTTTGCCCTACTTAACAATTAGATCTATCTCTAAGATACTTGCTCCTTAATTCAGACGACCATTTTAGCAAACGGCCCTTTTATTGCACTAATACATTATGCATTATTATACTTATACTAGGCCATAAATGATCCGAACCAAGTCGAGTTGGAGTATTAAATCTCGAACATAAATTTGTTTGGGCTCGAGTTCGTTTAAATCTATCACAAATCAAGCTTTTTATGATCCGAGGCGTCTACAAAAGACTTGTTCATTTATAGCCCTCATTATACCTTCGCCTCCGAGGACCCGCCCCCAACAGTTGTCAATCTCATTTTTCAAGATTCAGCCATTTTATCGTAGGAACATAATTAAATAACCACGTTTGCCAAAGAAATAAATATAAACATAGGACGGGTAATTAAAGAAAAAGATGAATAACAAGAAAGGAAACATCAAAATATAGTCAACATTACAGAAACTCTGATCAACAGAAAGACAACACTCAGCAGGAAGCAATTGCTAACCTGCATTTGAAACTCAGGCTGAGTAAGCTGCAATTTTAAAAATACAGAGAATATATGGAAGCTTCTTTAGGACATTTACACTGAATGCTTCTCATTGAAAATTCCAATTCTCACACTACTACACTAGTCTTTGTCTAACCAGCCTTGTTTGTGGTGCTCACTGTTTTGTAACTCAAAGACCGTCTTCTTGCGCTGCAAGGGAAGGTTAAGGTCAAAATAATGTAGTCAAATGTCATTTCACTTAGAATAACTTTAGTTGGACATGCTCCCATCTCACAAGGCACTTAGAATTGTGAGTTCCTTCCTTTGTGGGACCAACTTTCTTCTGGGTCCCACTACTAAAAAAAATTACCACTTGTGAGTGTTTTGTGAGATAGACATGCAAAACCAGCATTGCTTGAGATATCTAATAACAAGAGATGTGAATGCTGCTCACAATCTCTCCTTGTCACTGTAAATATAGCATAATCTGAGCTGAATCAGCCTGATTTAAATAAGGTCAGGCGAGTTGCTGCAGATTATGCCACATCTACCATTACAAAGGGATTTGGAAACAGTGAAAGTTCAAGTAGCACTGCTAAAAAAATCAAAAGAAAAGGTTAGAAACACGAACACGGGGCACTTACTGCTCAAAATAAATCCCTGAAGCAAGCTCTGGGCTCTCTCTGCCTGCTCTGGAGTGCCAGATATTTGAATGATCTTCTGTGTCACATCTGGTCTATCTTCCACAAGTGTGACATTGGCTCCTGATAGCTGCTCCCAAAAAAAAAAAGAGGGGGTCAAAATACATGGATGTCATCTTCTGAGAATGAAAAAGAGATTGTGCTCCAGATACAATATTCAAGACTAGCAGAAATATTGGAAAGTCCCTGAAGCTTTTCACTATGAATACTTGAAGCAACAACAGATAACAAAACATGAGAAGAAATAAACTGAAAAAAAGAACAGATCTAATCCATTTGAGAAGCAAGTTTCTAATTTCACTGGTGTCAAACTCTGCAATTACACTTCTTACCAGATAGAAAACAAAGACTTTTTAGTATACACAGCAAAAATCACAAGACTCAAAGCAAGTATTAAGAGTTTGACAAAATCCATAAATGAATTCATAATTTAGATACCAATAGGAAAAATATGCACTCCAGGCACCACTGCAGAGGATAAAAGTGGCTGTTGTTGACCTCGACTATTCAAAGACAAAAAGTAAATCGCATCAAAGATTTAATCAAACACACCTCACTTATCTGTACAAGCTTGTTTTTGGATTTTGCAATAAGCTTTGGAACTGCATACTCAGGTATGACAACTTCAAGTGTACTCCGAGTAACAAGCGGTACAGGGATCCTAATCACAGATAACCAAAAAGAATTAGAAAGGAAGAAGGGGTGGGAGAAGGAGACAGCATCCAAGGAAGAACCACAGGCTGCCACATCATCCCACTGTAAAAGAAAAAAAAATGGATAAACATAATGATGCATGACTCAGTCTATTTGATACAATGTCCTGCATCATGAAATGGAATAGGAACTGATTACCTATTTAAACTACTCGGCACATCATCGCGGCAGTCGCTTTCTCTCAATTTTCCTGTTTCACTGCTAGATCCTCCAGTTTCCTTCCATAAAACCAAACGAGAAAAGATATCTAAGATTTTTTTGTCCTCTAACATTATCCAGAATTTGGACAAGCTGTCATATTGAAGAGTGTAACTAGCACTTGAATAACCAATGAACCAAAAAAGTAGTTTGATTTACACAAAGACCACTTGATCATACTATGATAATTTAGGGGTGCATAAACATCCGAGAAAATTTCTTTAAATCAATGAATATCTACGTACACTTCCCAAATGACAACATACAGGAAAAGACAGCCCCCTCCACTTTGCACAACCATTCAAATAATATCCAGGAGTTGAGTGTAAAATTAAAAGAAAAAACATTTTTCAGTGCATCAAGAGGTACCTTTGATGGAAGTGCTGCTGCCACACTCTGCACATTCTGATAGGTCATTGGAGTTTCAGCTCCAGTATAACCCTCATGAACTGGAGCTAAAATATTGGTAGAAGCCTCCACACCAGATACAGATTGCGGTGCTGTGTCCTTCTGAAAGAAATCCCTGTACAGGTAACTTCTTAGCCTTGATGTCACCTCAACAACAGCATCTCGAGCAGCTTTTATTTCACCCACAATCTGTATAGGCAAGAGAGGAACAAATAAGCAATGTAGAAAGCAGAACTCGAATACCAGGACTTTCTGCCAACCTCGTCAAAGATATGGATTTGGATCCTATTAACAAAAGGCAAAGAAAATGGTGCAGCCTATTGTTTATAGTAACTAGTTCAGGAGCTATCTTGCACTTAAGCACCATGCCTGATGCTTTGAGATAAAGATTTATCATCATTATAAAGTTTAACTTTTACCACTTAAACAACATAGACAAAAAGAATTCAGAGTATTGATATTTGTCCAATTAGCAGGTCAAATGACAAACCTGTACCAGCTCATCAGTTTTTGAAACACAGAGAGGTAATTCTTCCCTAGGCAGTACTTGTATATTTGCGCCGGTTAACCTCCTCATTTCTGATAGTGAGGCATCTTTTCCATCTAAACATTCAATATCGCTGGATGGGACAACCAGCCTGGTGGTTATGATGTTGTCCTTATCTAGAACAAGATCTACAATGCGACTTTGAATATGCAACAAGGCTTCCTGAGCTGGGAACAGCTCGTCATCAGGACCCTTTAGAGCACAATAAAGAAACAGTTGAAATTTTAAAGATAAAAAATACATGGTACAGGAGCGAATTATAGATATAACTGTCAAAAGCAACGTAGAAATAAATTCACTAAGAGTCGAAGTTACAACTGCTTGAACAGGAAAAGCAAACTAAGTAGTGTATAACAGGTAATGTTCAAATGTTGCATTGGCCACAAAGGAAATTACCTCCTCTGAAGAAATAATAATCATCTGTTCATCTGAACCAACAACAGGATCAGTGACCTTAACATCCACACCAACTTCATTTTGAAGGAATTCTACAATTCCGTCTGATTCCCCAATAATACGATCAACTTTGTCAACAGGGCAAAGTATTCGAAACACAAGATCCTCACCATAAAAAGGTTGTGCATCATCAACCACAGGAGCAGCCCCCGGTTCCGACCCATAACCTGAGTAGTTATTGCTTCTCATATTGGAGGAACGTGATCCAAATGTCCCATCCATAGATGATCTTCGACCTCCACCAGTTATGTGAGGAACATAGTCATCATCATGAGGGAAAAAACGCTCTGGTGAATGTATTCGCCCATGGAAATGACTCCGATCACGATGCTGACTCTCCCTCAAGCGTGATGAAATAATCCCTATAGCATTTTTCACAGCATTTAAATCACCTACAACCTGCACAGAGAATGTCAATATCATATAATTGAAATTTATTGTTTAGAAATTTTTTTGCTTTCGCATGAATGAAAATGCAGAGATCAAATTCTTACTGGAAATACCAACAATCAAGAGTGTATACATGTTCTACAGAGGTTCAACCAGATTATAGCAGATGGACAAGACCCACCACAACATGAAAGCAGTTGGCAATAAAACTAGGAAAAGCAGCATAAACACCAGTAATTTAAGGCAAAAGGTACTTCAAAGCGTCTACTGATGAGATATATTTCAATGTTATACCTCCATCATCGGCCTTAAATCAATGAAGAAAGCAACGGAAGAAAGAAAGCCAAATCTCTTTATGCTGCATAACATCATTCCCCCTTTCCAGCATTTTAGCTGAGCATGACAAATTAGCTTCACATGCTAATCACAATGTCACTAAACTCTGCTAACAATTTTTAGCTCCTGCTTTTTTCATTAATTTAAGAGCCGCAAAAAATATAACAGAAACAATAAAACAGAAGATCAAAACGTCAAAAGCCGCCCCAACTGGGGACAGGGCTCCTTATGATCAACTCTGCAATCTTGGTAAATCCTTCAAGACAAAATGAACCACCATGTGTGAGAACACCATAGCATACTCCAGAGTGAATTTTCACCACAGATGGGTATACATTTTGACAACAAATTAATTGAACTCAGTTCGGATTTTTCAGCAAGCACGTAATTTTAATAAAGCATCAATAAGTAAAGTTCCAACTCTCAAGCACCTGAACAATCTCTTCCGACATGGTAACACAACGAGGTAGATTGTGATCTCTGGGAAGTATTCTTATCTGGGTCTTAGTTTCCATCCTCATTTGTTCAATGATCTTCCCTCCTTTTCCCAGCAAACACCCTACATGCATTCTGGAAACTACCAACCTAGTAGCCACACGGTTGCTGCCACCACCTCTACCACCATACTCCTCCTCCTCCTCCCCAATTCCAAAAGCAGCGTCGCTCTCGAGAATCCTATCATGGATCAACAACAGCGCCTCCTGCGCCGGCGAGAACGACGGCATTCGCCCTTCTGGGTCTCGCCGGCGGGTATCAGAAATCTCAATGATTCGCTCCTCATCGCCAGGAATCAGCTCGTGCACGTTGATCCACGCGCCAGTGTGTTGCCTAATGGACTTTATAATGCTACCGGACTTTCCAATTACCCCCCCGGCCTTCATATCGTGGCATAAAATGCGGTAACTGGTGGTCACCATTAGAGATGAGTCCTGGGTTTTAGAGGGTCGACCACCGCTGCCGCCACGGTGACGGTGGCTGCTTCCGGTATAGTGGTGGTTATAGCGAGGTCTGGTTCTAGCCAAGGTCTCTGAATCATAGTCCTGGTCATAGTAGTAATTCCTCTTAGATCTAGACCTTTCCATCATCAATCACAGACTTCAAGGATTCAAACTTCAAGTTCAAAAAAGTATGGAAAAATTCAAGCTTCTCCTTTTCAGTATCAGTTATGCAGGCATTATTGTCAAGGAAATTTCAGGTCATTTTCATATCTACAACAACTAGGGTTTTTCTTGGGACCTTGGTTCAGTGTCCAATCTCACTTTATGTTTTGATGTTTTGCCATTGATCTTCTGTAAAAGTTGCCGAGATTTGAGAGTTAAAAAACCCTAGAAATTGGGGAAATCAACCAACACCTTCTGAAGAGAATCTCGCAGACTTGAGCAACAAATAAGCTTGGCACTTTATGGTTGCCTGTTTCTCAGCTTGCTTCCAGCTGTATTTATGTTGTGCGACTAGGGCCAAAGGCAAACACGGTCTAATCTAGGAGCCCATTCTTTGCGTCAGATAATCAGATTCAAATTTAAACTTCGAAAAATTTACCCAAAAAAAAAGGACTTTAAAAATACAGTTTTTTCACAGAAATTGATTTCAGGAGTTCAAGTTATTATTATTATTATTATTCTGTAAACACAATTTAAATGGCATAGCTCCTTTTTTTTAGGGAAAAAAAATGAGGGACGAGGCCTAATGATTTAAACAATAGTTAACCCAAAAAAAAAAAAACCAATAGTTACAGTAACAGATTGATGTAGAATTATTGTTACTAATGAGCCTTAATTTCACCATGAAATATAATTCGCCATTTGTGTAAATAAATAATAATTATTTTAAGGAAGGAAATCATATTTTTAGCTTATTAAATGCACTATCGTAAAATTTAAGACAATTAAGTAATTATTTAATTCTCACATATGATTTAAAAAATTCTGAACTAAATAAAAGCTTAAACTTATGTGATATAGATATGAAAATAATTTAAATTTAGGATAATATTATCATTGAATAAGAAAATAATATGCTATTAAATAAAATAAGCACAATTAACATATTTTTTGGTAAAAACAACTAAGATATTTTTACCAATAGTATAGAAATTTTGATAAAGTTTTAATGACATGACAATATATAAATATACAATTTGTTTATTCTAACAAAGCATTAAATTTAAATTAGTAATAAAGGGCATTACAATTTGATAATATAAGATTGTGCTTATACATTTTTAAATTTTCTCATATATAACATAAAAAGTAACGATAGGACTAAAATAGAGGATATTATTTTCAACCGCCCATATCCTAGGTTTAATTCTCATTATCAATAATTTTAAAGAATTAAGCAATCTATAAGTATTATTATAAGTTTTTAAAAAGGTTAGTGGCATACCTTTCTCTAGGAGCAGACTTATATATTCTATTCCTAAACTTTTATCCAAAAAAAATAGAAAATAAGTTATATAATCAAATTTTTATCACATATTTGCTAAACTTTTGTTCACTAAAAAAAAAGATAGAAGATAAATTATACAATCAAGTTTTTATCACATATTTGTTGCATAAACTACATAATATAACTTTATAAGACCTATTTTTCATATACATTCATATAATACTATATAACCACTGAGGTAAATGATGAGATTTAATTAACAAAAGTCATAATAAAAATAAGAAAAACTATTTTTATTCCACCAATTTTTTCAATGCTTATTATCACAACAACAATGGTAGCAATCCTTTCAACCTAGGTAATACTATCATTAGCAATTATTTTCATCACTTTTATTACTTGTCATTTATTGTCATCATATCACTATCAGTCAAAGTGCTATTGTAAGTCTTCAAAGAAATCGGTGACACACCCTTATCTTAGAATGGAGAGATCTATTATATTCCTAAACTTTTGTTCACCCAAAAAAGAAAAAAAAAGAAACTAAATTACAAAATCAATTTTTTATCATATATTTGTCGCATAAACTACATAGTATAACCTTAAAGCTTTACTTTTCTTATACATTCATATAACCATTAAGGCAAATAATAAGACTTACTTAACAAAACTTGTATTAGAAAATAATAAAAATAAGAAAAGCTATCTTTATTCCACCAGTTTCTTTAGTGCTTATTATCACAATGATAATACTTATTGACCTACATAATAGTTTCATTAGCAATTATTCCAATAACCTTTATTACTTGCCATTTATTGCCACCATATCACTAGCAATCAACTAAAATCATTACGACCACTATCATACATCATATATTATTACTTTTATTCTTTCATCACTAAAAGAAATACATGATATATAATTATATATATTGCTAATTTATACATCACACTAAATGCACATCACATTTGTTCACTTTCCAAATGCATTAATGGTGAAATGGCATAGATGTATCAAATATTGTATAATAATATACAAGAGCTTATGATGTCTCCTAAAAAAGGACAATAGTTAAACTAAATTGTTTACCCAAAAAGAAAAAAGGTAAAAAACATGACAATGGAAGTGGTTCATTGAATATACTTTAATGTTTAACTAAATATATGGTTTAACAAAGTAATAATAGGAAAGGTCAATTAAATATGAAATTCGCTTTTTTATAGGCTTTTTCAATGAACGTGAAAAACTAATAAATAGTGTATATAAAAATTAGCAATTAGAAGTTTTCAATATAAAATGAGTGGTACTTAAAGTGGTGGGACATTATAAGTCCTATTAGTGCTAATTGTTAAGGCAAAGTATGTACGTAAAGGATCGATGATTTGTATAGATTAGCTGTGTTTGGGCTAATTGAACAAGATTTAATTACTCTATGGTCTATTTTTTTAAGTAGAAATATGATAGATTAAAGTAGCTTGGAAGTGATTTTTGGGTTAGGTCTAGCAACTTGAATTAAGTCGACTGGATGCAGATTGATTGACAATTTTAAGTATTATTAGCTTATATAATGGATATCTTGTATTTTGTTAAGGCTATATTTATAGGAGTGGTGTCAATGTTTATGATATTTAAATTTATTTTATACAATATCAAATTATCTTTTTTAAATTTAATAGATAAGGAGAACTATTATATGTCTAAATAAAAATAGATTGGATCCATTATCAAATTAAGAATGCAATAGATCAATAAATAGGCTTCATATACATTTTAATTAAATTTAACAGTTTAAAAGACTCGACAATTCTTTTTTTTTTTGTTCCTTGTTTTCATAGAATTTTTCATTCTCATTAATAATAGTTTATGATGTAATAAAGAATTTATTATAACACAATGCATTTAGCTTTTTTTAATTCATATTAATATATGTTTTCTATAAAGTAAATTAATAAATTATCTTAAATAAAGATATAATTTTTTTAGATATATCATGTGTAATTTTTTTATTAGCAAAACTAGTTAATTTGCTTCATAGTTACTTCATAAACACTTCTAATTAATAATGCATATCAATCCTTGATATTAAAGAAATTTTACTCACACATTTTAAGTTATTTAATATATTTTTATTCACAAAAATAAAACTCACAAATCAATGATAAAAATAAAAAAAGTAGTAAAAAGTCATCTACTTAAGTGATACTAAATGATCTTTTAAAGATTTTTCCTTTTTATATATATCTTAAGTTAGACTCCAAATTCTTGTATGTGTGAGTCTGATAACTTTATTACTCTTATCATAATAAAAATATAAAACTATATTTGATGAAAAATATCAAAACTATATTTCAATTGACTTTGATAAAAAATATGAGGAACACTGTCTAAAGCATTCTTCCTTAGAACTGTAAAAATCTTTTACTTTACCACTTTCTTATCATTGTGTTACATTGTCTGTATTAATTTTTACTCCTCTTTTTCACATATTCTTACCATTTCAATCCTTTTGCCTATCATTAGTTTTTTGTAATTATGAAATTTTTAGCAGCGGTGGAACTCAATCTTTAATGTGCCAAAATCATTTTGTTGCTATTTTCTCCACAATGTTTGTTTAATCCTATTAATAGGCTATTTCCTTCAAATTTCAATCCTTCAAAGACTATAATAGGTAAATGAATTTGGACATTAATTTTGATTTGATTATAGAATCATTAATTAAGAGCTTCGACACTCGAAGTTAATTTTAATCCTAGTCAAGTATTTAGATTCATTTAAAGAATACATTTTTGCAAGCTTCAATTATAGCTTATTAGATTTTATTTATACCATTTGCTTATTGATTGTGAGATTGTTTATTCTATTTGATTGAAGAGTTTAAAAATGAGAAGTCAATAAAATCATTGATGTTCAAAAAGAGATCTTTTGCACTAAGCTTTTAAATAAGAATGATATAACAAGAATGATTACAAAAAGAGAAGAATTCGAAGTGTTGTATAGAAATTATGCTTAAACAACTAGTTAGGAGTGACTTAGTAACTTATATGATTCACTTAAACAATTTAAAAATGAATATTTTGATCCACTTAATTTCGAATGTTAGCAATGATTAATAAATGAGGACTTAGTGTTTCTTACTATATTTTGCAGTTGCATTTGAAAAAAGTATACCAAAGAAAGGTGTTTAGTGCCTTCAAATATGAAAAAAGACATGTTATAAACATCCAAGCTATTAAGTTAAAAGTTCAAGTTCAAGATTTGCAATTTGAAAATGAGATTTTGAATTGATAAATAAGCAATTTGACCACTAAGTTAAGTGAAATTGATAGGAAATTAAAATTTTTTAAATCTCATAATGTGAATTTTATAATCAATTGGCTGTCCACAAATAGTGCAATTATAATCCATTTGATGATCATTTAAAAAAATTAGTATCTGTTAAAAGATTTAGGGTATTTAATTGTACAAATGTTAAACATACCATGTCAATTTTGTTTTAAAAAAGAAAAGGTTATGAAGTTTTATACTAACTAGACTTTTACTCATGCATTTGCATGACTTTATTAGTTTATTATCATAGAATAAATTATGATATTATAAAGTAAATTACAAAAATTTATTAATATAAATTAGGAAAAAATCTATTATATGAAGTAACTATACTAAAAGAATGAAATGAATACTAATGAATTCAATCTCTCAAATAGAATATGGCATTTATTCATAAGCCAATGGCAAAATCAATGAGATAACTAACATTATCCATACGTATGTATATTGCATGTCATAATTTACAATGTCAAATACATCAATCCTAGTTAATTCATTTGAAACAAATTGCCTTACTATTACATATAAGAGAAAAATCTAAATGCTTAAACTAAGCTTCTACTAAAGATTTTCTCAAGGAGTTCAAAAGCATTAATATATAATAATCAATTTTAACTAACTAATTATCTTAATATGAACTAATCTTTCCATAATCTATGTTTAAACCATATGTTTGTATGTAGAATTCTTCAATTGATGGTTCAAAAATTACCAAAGAGGTTAGGTTTGCAAGTTTTCTCCTTTCATTCAATTTTATTGCATTAATTGCTTTATACGCATGATTTATTCCTACAACAATCTTCAACAATATAAAGAGTTGAATATTAAAATTGCACTATGTAAACATAGTTAGATAAGATGTATAAGAGAAAAGATGGTAAAAATTATGCCAGACACCTTTGGAATGGCATTAAACTTTACATTATCAAGACTATTTCAATTACTAATGCTTTGGAGCAACAATTCTAATCATTTGAATACATAACCATCTTAAACAAACAAATAAAAATAATAGAATCACTTTAACAAAAAAGTGAAAAAAATTAATTTTAATAAAATTTACAAATGTTTTATTACTTCTTAAAGATTTAAAAATGAACAAATGACTATAAAGAGACCAAGTAGGTCACATTTTTAATGTTTATTAAGTACTAAGATACCGAATAATTTTCATCCAATAATATAGATTATCTTAATATTATCTTCATTATTACCAATAGTTATAAGAATGGTTCCCATGCTTTGCCCATTCCTAAGCCATAATGAAATTTTTTTATCATCTCTAATAAAGGTCATAACCAAATTTATAAGGAAAAAATATTTAGTTCAATTTTTAAATAAAGCATGATTTGTATCAATACTCATTGGTGAATAGAATAAATTAAGATAATAGTTTTTTTTTAAAAAGAGCAAATAAAGATAATATAAAAGTTAAAAAAAATTAACCATATGCTACTTTTATTGTGAAAAAAATGGAAAGTAACTCACTGGTATCATCCTACTTCAATGAGAGAATATAAACACTAATGTATTCTATTCCTATATTAAGTTCCATAATTATAAGACTATTATTTCATATTTTGCGCTTTACATTATAGGAAAACATTTTATCTTAGTTCAAAAATAATCATAATGATTTTCTTACATATATATTCCTATGAATGAAGCTATTGCCCAAATAAACTAAGAGTAATTAATCAATACAACCACGAGTTGGAAGTTAAGTTTTCGCACAAAATCATTATGGCATTAGTATGTATTAATAGGTGAAGTATTTATTAAGAAAAAAAATACAAACTACAATCATAATATTACATAAGCTTAAAAGGCTTCGGAACATTTCAAAAACATATTGGGTGACCTATAAGTAAAGAAATTTCCCTTGTAATATAATATTACTTTCATACTTTAAAGCTTTCACTATGTCATGAATATAAGTAAGTGAAACAATGGGGCTAGTATGAATATAATCCATCCATCTTGACTTGAAAGTATCTCTTTATTTATATCCAAAAACTTGATTAATAATATGAACCACTAAATCTTATTAAAAATTCAATGATACATTCCAAAGCATGAAAATAGAAGTAGTAATAAAAAATGAGAAAAACAATAGAATACATAATGAGTTTATATCACCTACTATCAAATAGTACCTCTTGTGTCTATAAACTTAATAGGTTACAATGTGTGACCCTTTATAATTACAAATTTTTTTTAAAATTTAAAAATTACAAACCTAAATTCATAATTTTTGCAAATCAAAGTTCAAACCTTGAATCCAACTTTTAGAACTCAACTAAGTATAGTAAGTAACTAATAATTATCTTCTATCATTTAGTCTTGATATAAAAAGCATTACTAATGATTAAGAGATTCAAAAGAAAGAACAATCAATAGAAGAATTGCAAAAAAAGTAGAAAGAATATTAATATCTACTTTGCATATTATAACTATTTATGTACATTAAAGAGCCAATTGTAGTAATTTTAAACCAAAAGTTGATAAGAGCTTACAAAATTGATTCATAAAAGAATATTGTATACGTATCTACAAAGCATCCAAAACAATACAAATAAAATTTCTACATTGCTCATAATTTCCAATATAGACTAATAATTATAACTAAACCATTTAGAACATTGAAAACTTACTGTATTGCATACAAACTTACAAGTAATATATTTTGTGATTCAATGAAAACTCTAAAAACATTAGAAAACTAAACATATTTCGTATGAGTAAATAGCAAGGTTTTTCAACAATAGCTACTATTAACTATTCATAATACTATTATTTGTTTTTTTATGCCATTCAAGAAACATATAATTTTAATCATAATATATAATTCTTTAAAACTTTTAATAATGCTAACATTCATATTAATATTTCATAATTTCAAGAGTAGAAGACATCCTTTAAAGGAATATAAATATTAATTTAGAGTTTCAAACTCATATAGATAAAATATCACCATAACCAAACTAAAATTTATTAGAAAAAAATAAAGATTATAAAATGAAATAATGATAATAAAACAATAAACTTGAGCTCCATTAGCATAACTAACATAACTTGTAACAAATAAATTTTAATGTGTTTTATATGAAGTGAAACAAGTAAATAATACCATATAAATTGAATAAAGAATAATTACACCATAAGAAAGAATTGAACGTTTAGACATCTTGTATATATTAAGAGATTTCATAACATCATAGCGCTGCATCTAAAAAATCTATCAAAATAGTTAGTTTTATGTAAATATATAGAGATAAGCAAATATCACTTGTAATCAATGTGAAGAACAGAAAGTAGACTAATATATTTTTCAAAAAAATTTTAAATCTCATTTTTAATATTTGATGCATTTATCTTTTAGATCAATATTTATTAACAAAAATAAAGTTCAAGAAGGAAAGATATAAGAAAATCAAATAAAGCAAATGTGCAAAGTTAGAAAGAATAAAGCTTTATAAATCATATTTACAAATTTAATATTTTTTTATCATTTTAAGTTAACTAATTTGGAGTTATGAATTTTATTGCAAATTCTTAAGAAGGAAACTAATGGCAAAGATCAATCTAATTAGTAAATACAACTCTTTTTTGTGCACCTAGCTAAAAAATGTTCATTTTAATGTCATTTTAAAAATATCATTCACTTATGTATAAACTTGGAACAAATTTTTTTATTTTTCATATACTAGAATGAATATTTTTATGAACTTCATTAATAATCTAATATAATTACATGAGGTGTAAATGCATAGCATTATTGTTTAAATTATATCTAAAAACTTAAACTTTAATAAGAAGTTAAAATTTTCTTAATTTTACATCTTACAAAGCTATTTCTATGGTACCCATATGAGTTTAAAACCAATCTTAAGCTAACTACATAATAGTAATAGGATAATTGAATATGAGATCCCAAACATTGAAATATTAAATCATGTTTGTTTTAAACAATAAAATTAGGAAATTGCTAACAAAGTTTCAATAATAAGAAAATGATCCCATTTAGGATCGACAAATTTCTTTACCAGACTTGATGAGATGGCAGTGACATGGCAATGCCTTCCTTATTAGCAATCTTAAATGGAAACAGAGAGAGAGAAAGAGTATATAAATATGATTTTTTATTTTTGTACAATAATGAAAAGAGGTGAAAATTAAACAAAAATTTGGTGTAGTGGACTATAAATAGTGATGCTTAAAGTGATATGAGAATCAAATTTATTTATTAATAAAACTATTTAAAAATAAAAATCAAAATTATTTAAATTTTATCAATATTTTTTATTAATTTTTAAGTACCAAATTTAAAATTAAATTAAATATATATTATACAAGATTTCGCTAAAGGTTTGTATCTCAAGTACTATTTTTATTATTTAATATCCAAATGTTAATATTTCAAATAAAATAAATATCTCACAATTAGAATTATGATTTTTATTATATTATAAAATATTATAAATGAGTAATTAATTTAATTTAATTGAAGCATTTAACTAAATATTATATTTTTACTTTTATATTATTTTATAATTCATATATTATTATTCTTTTTTTTCATGCTAGTTCATGTTATTATTTAATAAAATAATAGTATATTGTGTTATATTTACATTTGTTAATTGCTAATGACATTGGCATTTTAACTGTAAATTATTGAAAATCACATGAAAAAAAAGAAATATATAATAAAGTAAATATAATGAGAAAAGTGATATGTGAGTTATTAATTAATATGAGTTAAAAATAAAATATGTAGTTAAATATTTTAATTAAATTAAATCTTTATTTTATTTAAAATATTTTATTATGAAAGAAACATATAATGTATTATATTTATATTTATTAATGACATTGGCACTTTATTTATAAATAATAAGAATTTACATAAAAATATGTAATAAAACAAATGAAAATAATAAAAATTGTATTTGAGTTGTTGAGTAATATGAATTAAAATTAAAACTTATAGTTAAATAATTTAATTAAATTAAATATTTAATACATTTCAAATATTTTTAAAATAAAAAATCTATTTTATATACACTCATACACATACACACTACTCAAAGATAAACATATATATATATATATATATATATATATATATATATATATATATTAATGCGCTTATTATAAATAATAAAAGTGATAAGAACTAAAGTTATATAAAAAAAATAGTGCTATAAGGAGTTTCGCCTCCTAAAAGATTAAATATTTTTATTATTAGATTTTTTTAATTTCAAAATAAGTACATTAAAATAAAAACACAAATGTCAATGCATTTAAGGCAATTTAATGGCGAAAGCACTCAATTTTTTAAGAAGTGAAGTTCATCACATAATTACCTAATATAAAAATTAAAATGATAATAAATAGGTGTTTAACTTCGCAAACTCTCTATCAAACAATTGTTAATTTTAATATTTAGGGAGCAATAAAAAAAGAAAAATATAAAAGAGAAATAAGTTGATTTTATGAAACTCTTTCAAATGAGCAAGCATGTTATCTAAATAGAATAGAAGTTTATAAATTAAGTAAGATGCAAATCATTCCTTATCAATATAAACTTTTTAATGTTAAAAATAATTTTGCAACATAAATCTAGCTTGTGTGCATTATTTTTAATATTAATAATTTCTACATTTTAGGCAAACTTTATAATAATCAAAATACTATATTAATGGTAGGCATACTATAATATTAAAGTGATAGTTATTTTCCTTTTATGTATATTTTTTTCCTTTCGTAAATTGTTAATTTCCTAATTTTAAGAATTGCCATTTTTAAGTATTCTTTTATTGAGAAGTATCTTCATAATCTTAAAGATTTTTATATATATACTTACTTAGTTGTAAAGCATTTAAAAGTTAAAAATCTTTTTAATTTGAGGGTCATAAGTTAAGAGTGTATTATCAAACACATCAAAATAGAAATTCCAAAATGCACAACCTAAGAAGCATTGACATAAAACATAGGATACATCATAAGATTAATAAAGTTAAATGTATTTTATTGTAATAGAGTATCTAACTTTTAATTTCCTTTTTCTTTCTTTAATATTTTAAATTAAAAAAAATATTTTAAATATGCTTTACTATGTCTTAGAAATAGCCTTTAATGTCTTAAGGTTATGTGTGTCAAAGATTAAGAAAAGGAGCAAAAGATAAAAAGTTGCTTAACTATTTTGCACTATTAAATTCTCAATACAAAATTATCCATATTTAATAAGGTTTAGATACTTATATGCAATTTAAGAATGAAGATACAAATACGAAAAACATGACAAGAAACTTTCATGAAGTAAACCATAAAAGCAAAATAAATAGTTAGATAAAAATTAACTTTGAAATTAAATAAGAAAGAATATCATTAAATTTAAGAGATAATAAATTCCAAGAACTAAAGTTAAACTAACACTCAAAAGGAGGAATAAAACTTACAACTTGTAAAAAATTTCAAAAATATTAAAAACTCACATATTTTTGATAAGTTATGGCAAAATTAAGAATGAAAAAAAGAAAGATACTAAGTGGGTTCTAAGGAGGAAAGAAGTCCAGTGAAGGATTTGGCATAAATGTTGGTAACATTTAGCGGAGATTTATGAAATTATTTGACAATGGTTGAATAAGGAAGTAAAATTGAAGGGATGGAAATTGAAAAAGTAAGGATCAGATGATTTAGGGCAGGAAATGAATGAGAAGGAAGGAGAAGCTTTGCAATGAAGCTTTTTGAAACAGAAGTAGAGATGCAACATTACACAAAAAAAGGGAAAACATTGTAAATAAAGAGATGGAATATGCAATAAGTGAAAAAAACTAACACATAGAAAAATAGTATTAAATTGACATGGAGATTTATTAAGCATGATATATTAGATATAACATATATTGTAGTCAATTGGATCATTTCCGAGCACAATGTTTTTACTTTAACACTAATAAAAGTATGGCTTCTAACATCCAATACTATCCTTTTTACTTATAAAGTCTCAAAGGACTTATTCCACATAGTAGTCTAGTTTAACTTGTTGTACGTGGCTTTCAAGTTAACTAAACTTTCACATGGTCATCTAAATAAGATAAATTATTTTCACTTGCTCAAAAGAAAGATTAGAAAGTAAATGTTAGGTTGAAATATCCTAAGTTTCAAGAATCATTTTCAAGAAATGATGCATATTAAAGCTTGGTCAAATATCAAGCTAAATCATAAAGGGAATTAGATTTATAGAAACCTTACATTATTGCTATAGTAATACTATCTTTCTGGCTTTAAGAATGGCTCACCAAAAGCACTTATAGAAAATAATAAATACCTATCAGAAAATGTTCAAGTAATCTAGTAGGAACATGATTTGTTACAAGGGTTTTATGTTAATTAAATTCCTATACTTTATATCATCACCATGGTAAGTTTATTTTTCAAGCATTATAATTTGAACCAAAGCTTTAATAGAACTTCATGTGCTAAGATTGATCACCAAATGTAGTAAAATGTTGTTAACTTATTAGGTATTTTCTCTACAATTGTATTTGTGTATGTGTGTGTGTTTTAAAGAAAACTTTAGCATTATATCTAATACAAGGCTTGTATCTTTGAACCTTATTAATATTAATATTATGCTAAGTGATGGAGAAAAAAAACTTAAGTAATATCAAGACATACTTTTCTTTTTAAAATCTTAAACGTTAAAAATAATTATTTTATTCGATCTAAACATTTTTCATAAAATATATAAAGTAAAACACTGTAAACGTTAGGAAAACTAATATTCAAAATCACTCTTAAATTAATTTAAGGAAAATTAAAAGTATAAAAATAATTTTTTTAATATCAAATTTAAGAAGAATTTTTATTATATTAATTATATATATGTCTGTGTCATTATATTCAAATGTTATCAAATAATTATGTTATATATTAATATACAATGTCTTTCTATAGGATGATCAAATTAGGTGATTTCACAAAGGTTGTGTTAATAAAGCCCCAAATGTAGTTTTTGCATACATTAATTATGTGACAATAAAAGAAAAAAGAATTTAAGAATTTTCTTTACTAAATTTATGTTTATAATATGAATTATGGCATTACTTTTTTGGTTGATTAATAACCTTTTAATGACATTTATTCCTTCATATTTAATTATTAATCTTCAAGTCAAGTGAAATTATATTAATTACTTTTCTCTTAAGATATTGAATTTATAGCCATATAAAATTTTCTATTTTTAATAAATCAATTCTATCTTATCACGCATAAAATAAAGGATCTTACTTGTCATTTAGGATGACTTTAATATTGTTTCTCCATTTCACTTTATTTTTATAAATTTGTAACTAGCATTTAATTTTAACATGTTTTATAGAGAATGTATTATAAAACTTAATTACTAATAGTTGACCATTTAGAACATAATAACATTATGTGCTCTTAAAGTGGAATTCAAAACTAGGTTTCAAATTTAATAAATTAAAGGCTATCAAGTAAATACAAGATGATGAGATAATTTTATAAAGTTTAATTTAATGTGTATAAAAAATTTGAAACCTAATTTTGGATGATAAATTATGAGATAATCTAGCATAGAATAACATATAAGAAATAAATTAAATTATAGATGCTTATGGAAATTCAAAGGCATATCTCAAAAATGAATTTCATCATACATGCATTCATGATTGCTAACCACACTATCATGAACCCAGTATATCTATCTAAAATTGATAGTTGGAGAATCTTAATCCATACACCTTAGAGTTTAGATTATGTTTTGATATCAAATTTGTCATAACCTAACCAAATTGTGATTGGTATGGTGCTCATTGTCTTGTTTTCGCCAGCTTCATTGATTAACTATATAGAAGTTAAATTAATAAAAATTTCCTATAGGAATTACAATGCAATACAAATGTAAAAAAAATAAATAGATAAAGTTTCCTCTATCTACGAACGCATTGAAAGGGTCACCTATTCTAAAACATAAACTTATGATTTAACTAGTAGATACTAATTGTTAATGTTAGCCCGATTAAAGTGGTTTTGATGATAATAAAACATTTTGATACTCTTAGATTTGACATTTGATCAACTAGAATCCTAATGCAAAAGTAAAGATTGAAGGAGATTAAAGATTGAAGAATATATTTATTCTAGCTAGGATTGTTAAGATAATAGGATGAAATTGTATAAGAGGAATTAATTAATGAATGGTTCAAGTTTTTCTTAAAAATACTAAGATCAATCTTGTATCAAAAAGCTCTAAAAATGAGGTTAAATTATTTTTCAAGAAAAGAAATTATATTTCAAATAGTTTTGAAAAACTGAAAATTAGGGTATGAATTGATTGATCAATCAATTTCAAGCATCTAGAAAGTACACTAGATATCTTGAATCGATTATCCAATTAATTTAGTGTTATAAATTTTCAAAAATCAAGTTTTACAAATTAATTAATACACTTACTCCTTGCCCTGTGTTTGTATTTAAAATTAAACTTTCCAAAGGTTAGAATTGATTCACCAATCAATTTTGAATATCCAAAGTTAAATCGAGGTCTAGTGAATCGAATGACCAATTAATTCATCATATATTAAATTTAAATTACATAGTTGGGTGAATCAATTGACTAATTAATTTATCATAAGTTTTTCAAAATTTTACAGGTTGCCTGAATCAATTGATTAATCGATTCATAACTGTAATGGATATATTTTATTTGTAATGAATTTTTTACCTTTCTAAATTGATTCACAAGGTACCAACTACTCGTAACGACTATATTTTGTTTGGAACAAATTTTTTATCTTTCTAATCTCTATATAAAAGTTTTATTTCAATTTGAAAATATAAGAAAATGCTTTCACTGTTACATAAAGATAAGAAACTTCACTTTCTCTCATCTAAAACTTGAAAATCTTTTAAGCTTATTTGATTCAAATTCCTCTTTTAGTGCTTCATTATGTAATCCAACTCTTAAAGTTTATGAGATATTTTTTTATATTTAAATCATATATTTGTTGTATATTATAGTGAGGTATCCTTAAGAACATCAAGAATACTAGATTTCTTAATAGACAAAAGCTTTGAGAGAGGATTTTTAAAGGGATTTAACAAGAAAAAGTAGAGACTTGTATTAAAGCCTTTTCAAATATCCTCAAACTTGAAGATATAATAAATTAAAGTTTAAATCCAAGTCAGAGAGGCTTAGTAGTAGATGTACACCTTAGAGTATTGGATTTTCAAGGCTAGAATCACTATAAATAGTAATGTTTGAATCTTCTCTTCTCTATCTCTTTATTTACTTATCTTATATTTTATTTTTTTGAAAATTACTTGTTATTATGTTGAATTTGCATTCACTTGCTCATTAGTTTCATTATTAGATCATTTGTCAACTCACATTGTCATTATTATGCAATAAATTTTTAAACTTAATTCACCCCTATTAGAGTAAAATATTGAATAACATTTGGTATTTGAACTTAGCTTTAAGAATAAGATTTTATGATCTGAAGATGATCTTATGGACATAAATAATGTTAGTATTTTACCTGAATGTCCTCCATTAAACAAATCCCTAAGCTTTAATAGATAAAAATATACTTATTGAAAATAAAAAATGAAAGATTTTATAGAAACTACTAATATTGCTATATGGAATTTAATTAAAAATGGTTATAATCCATTAGCAAAAAGGAAAAATAATGTAGAGGTTTTGAGACTAAGATCTCAATGGAGTGAGAAAAAGAAAAGAAAACATCAATTTCATTATAAAACTAAATGGATTTTATCAAATACTTTATGTCCTAGTGAATATGAGAAGGTATTAAATCACTTAATTGCTATGAAAAGGATTTTTAGATATCTTGTGGGCACACTTTACTTTGTTTATGATATTCTAAAGAAAAATTGAATTTTCTAGTTAGATATTCTAATGTTGATTTTAGTGGTAGCAGATCAAAAAGAAAGAGCACTAGTGGAGTATGTCAATTTCTCGAATATTTACTAGTCTCTTGGTATAACAAGAAATAAAATAGTATGACATTATCCACTACTAAAGCAGAATACATAATAGTAGGTAGTTGATATGCTCAATTCTTGTGGATGAAGCAATAATTATTTGAATATGGATTGAACTTTGAAAATATTCTCATAAAATGTGATAATATAAGTGTCATTAATCTAACTAAGAATCCTGTCATGCATTCAAGATCTAAACATGCTGAAATAAGACATCATTTCATTTATAATTATGTCTAAAGAGGATATATTTTATTAAAATTTATCCAAACTAATTTTCAATTGGCAAACATCTTCATTAAACCATTTAGTGAAGATTATTTCAATTTTATGAGAAGAGAATTGGGTATGTTAAATTTCCTTGAGAAGTATTTTATGCATTAATTTCATATTATGATCAATATACTAATTTAAGCATTGGGTATATCTCAAATTTTGTTTTGTAAGTACTGTCATTCATCTTTAGCACTATTAATTCAAAATCAAGCTTCAATCATTCTAAAGGTCAAAGAGTTGGGATCACAAATCATTTGAGAAATGGAATGATGGAAAAAAAAAGATATCAAACAATCAATCTATTCCAAAAGGATGAATTAATTGACCAATCGATCCAAGAATTTTATGTGTGAAGGAAATGAATTGAGTGGTCAATTGATTCCAAAAAGGTAGTATTGGTCTTTGGAAGTCTCAAATCAATTCATCAATTGATTGACAACATGTAGAGGGAATTTTGGAATTTAAATTTTTTAGCCACGAATCGAATAGTCAATCAATTCCATGAGGCCTCTATAAAAGCTTTGTCATGTAGTAATTGTGTCATTTGCTCTGTCATTTGCTCCCTTATTTTTCTTTTCAACTATTGCATGGTCGGGCCCCTTCGTCTTTCCAACATAACCTTTTGTTTCCCTCATTAAACCCTTCCAAAACATCATTAAAAACCTTTCTTTATTCTTCCTAACACCTTTTAATGCATTAAAATGCCAACATTATCAAATTTTCAATCCAACCCATATCACTAAAACCCTTCTAGTGCAACCTATTTCAAAATAAACATTTTCCTACCAAATCTTAGTGATCATTAAATATAATAAGCAAAAAAAGTATGGTAATAAAATGTCCTCGTTTTGAATCAAGCAAAGGAAAAGGAAAAGCTATAGAGTCCTCATAACCTTATGTTAACTAAGTCCTAAAAAAGATTTATTACTCTAAGATAATAGCTTTTGAAAGAATTGTAGAATGTATGTATAATGAAATAAAGCTGAAAAGTTATTTGGATATCAGATTTTTGAGAAATAAAAACTTAGAGATATATCATATATTGGAATACTTAAGTTTGCTTAAATTTCCTGGACATGTTGTTGATATCTATCTTAGCCTAGTGTATCAATTTTATTCCAATCTTAAGAAAAGTGGGCAGGAAAGTTTGCTTGAATTGATCATTATTGTTAAGGGCGAAAGGTTTTTTATTGGCATCCATGAATTGGTTGTAATTTTTGATATGGATGCAAATTAACCCTTCACTAGTGTTAAAAACACTACAAACTACTCTAAGACAGTTGTTATAAGACTATTTTAGCCTCATTGTTGCCCTAAAATCATCAAGAACAAATTGTTAATTTTAGGATTGTCTATGGAAGATAGGATTTTACATTACACTATTGCCAAAATTATCCTCCCAAAGAGGAATAACTTCATCTAGATTGATGAATATGAGTTGTTCATGGTGTGGACCATTAGGAAGAATATGCCAATTAATTTCTCTTACCACATACTCCTTAACATGCACACTTATGTAAACAAAAACTTCCTTCCTTATGAAATAATTCTCATAGAACTCTTCAAAGTTTCTTAAATTCAAGTTAATTAATAGGCTAAGGTGGAAAAATTCAAGAAATCCAAAAGATTGAAAGCTAAACATATGAAACAAATGTCCTTCCAAAAGATAGAAGGTATTTGGTACTTCATAAAAAAATGAGATCTTGTTGAAGAGTTTGACATATGAGCTTTAAAGGACTACATTTTGTATTACACAAGGAGACAAGAAAGGAGTTAAAATCTTATATTAAGCATTAATTCAGGAAACTTAGAGGCAAACTAAATATTACTAAAGAAGAAGAAGATAACTCTCCGAAAAAAGAACTAGCATTTTCTCCTAAAGCTGAAAGAAGAACTAAGGGGAAGTAAAAGGCCATACCTTCAGAGGAGGAAGCAGATGAAGAAGGAGATTTTGAAATAATTGCTTTGGATAATAAAGAAGTTAAGGATAATTCAAATAATATAGCAGATGACTAAATATAATTATTCTTTTATCCTTATTATCCCATTAGGTTTTATTTTTCTTATACTTTAGACTGCTAAATCTTTTGGATATTATCTTTTATGGTTTTATATTTCATTGGTTATGCATATTTCAGATTGTTACTTTACTAGTTATTATGTTTCATTAATTACTTATACTGATTATCCTTTTATTTGTGATTATTATGCTTTATTAGGTATTTTTCTAGCTTGTTTCATTAATTACTTATGCACATTTCACATCATGTTTCACTTTTTGATTGATGCCAAGAAGAAGAGAAAATTGAGAAATCTTGAAATTAAATGGCATGATTTGAATGGGAGTATTCTAGTCAGGAGGAGTCAATATATAGAAATCAGATTTAATTTCAAAAAGATTTGTCATTATTAAAAAGGGAGGAGATTATTAACATTAGCCCTATTAAGGTAGTTTTGATGATAATAATAAAATATTTTAATACTTTTAGATTTAGCATTTGATTAATTGAAATCTTAATGCAAAAAATAAAGATTGGAGGAGATTAAAGATTAAAGAACATGTTTAGTCTAGTTAAGATTTAAGTTAAGATCACATGATGATTAAGAGAAATTAATGAATAAAGGTTTCAAGCATTTCTTGAAAATATTAAGATTAATCTTGTGTCAAAAGGCATTAAAAATGAGGTTAAACTATTTTTCAAGAAAAGAAATCGTATTTCGAATAACTTTCTTTGAAAAACTAAAAATTAAGGTATTAATTGATTGACCAATCGATTTCAGACATTTTGAAAGTAAATTGAAATACCTAAATTGATTGACTAATTAATTCCAGGTATCCAAAAAGTACATTAGATATCTTGAATCGATTAACCAATCAATTTCAGAGGTCCAAAGAGGAAGTAGGGCAAAATGAATTAATTGATTAATTGATTTAGTGTTACAATTTTTCAAAAACTAAGTTTCACAAATTGATTGATGCACCTACTCATTACCTTATATTTTTATTCAAAACTAAAATTTCTAAAGGTTAGAATCAATTGACTAATTGATTCTACATATTTAAAGCTGAACCGAGGTCTAGTGAAGCAATTTGCCAATTGATTCACTATGTATTAAATTTAAATTGTATAGCTAAGTGAATCAATTGATCAATCGACTCACCATAACTTTTTTAAAATTTCGTAGGTGGCCTGAATTAATTGACTAATTGATTCATAAGGTGTTAACTACCTTAAAACAACTATATTTTATCCATAACGAATTTTTTACCTTTCTAACCTCTATATGAAGGCTTTATTTCAATTTAAAAATATAAGAAAGTGCTTTCACTATTACATAAACATAAGAAACTTTATTTTCTCTCATCTAAAACTTGAAAATCCCTTGAGCCTATCAAATTCAAATTCCTCTCTTAGTGCTTCACTTTGTAATCTAACTTTCAGAGTTTATGAACTAAATTTTTATATTCAAATCACACATTTGATGTATATTAGAGTGAGATATCCTTATATAAATGCTTTCACTATTACATATAAAGACTTTTTTACCTCTCCAATCTTTATATAAAGGCTTTATTTCAATTTGAAAATATAAAAAAAGTGCTTTCACTATTACATAAATATAAGAAACTTCATTTTCTCTCATCTAAAACCTAAAAATCCCTTAAGCCTATTTGATTCAAATTCCTCTCTTAGTACTTTACTTTGTAATCTAACTTTCAAAGTTTATGAGCTACATTTTTGTATTCAAATAATACATTTGTTGTATATTAGAGTGAAGTATCCTTAGGAACATTAAGAGTGTTGGATCTTTTAATAGATAAAAGTTTTGAGAGAGGATTCTCAAAAGGATTTAACAAGAAAGGTAGAGACTTGTATTGAGACTTCTTCAAGTGCCCTCAAAAGGATTTAACAAGAAAAGTAGAGACTTGTACTGAGACTTCTTCAAGTACCCTCAAACTTAAAAAAATAGTGAATCAGAGTTTAAATCCAGCTCAGAAAGGCTTGGTAATGAATGTACACTTTGAAGTATTAGATCTTCAAAGCTGGAACCACTATAAATAACAGTGTTTGAATCTTCTCTTCTTCGTCTCTCTATTTACTTATCTTATACTCCATTTTTTTGAAACTTACTTACTACTATGTTGAATTTAGATCTACTTGCTTATTAGTTTCATTGTTGGATCATGTCATGATCTACTTTCAATCGTGACCAACATAGATCTCGTTACCGGTTTCCACAAACTTTAATAATTTTCACTCTTTTTTCCTAACAAGAGTTTCCAAATTCCAAAGGGACTTAAATATTTATTAATAAATTTTTATAAAAAAATAGATAAAATTTTTCTTATTTTTAGACACCTTTTGAGGGCCAC
Source organism: Sindora glabra (assembly GCA_020226215.1). Lineage (NCBI taxonomy): Eukaryota > Viridiplantae > Streptophyta > Magnoliopsida > Fabales > Fabaceae > Sindora > Sindora glabra. The sequence goes on along the minus strand of CM035227.1, from coordinate 105,802,545 downwards.
ATGTCATAAACATATAAAACATATTTATTTTCCAAATATGATAGAAATTAATATATACATAGTACTATACAATTTCACACTTAAACATATGCAATCAATTCAACACATCATGTAATCCATCAAATTTCTATAATGATATTGATTCTAATTCCAATTGTCAAATCCCTTTAATAAGGTAGCCTTGAATCTTCATGAATGTAACAAGCTCATTTATTAACTTGAAAACATTAGAAATAGATGAAGTGAGTTACAAGAACTCAATGAGTATATATTTATCACTATTTTGCATATGGTCAATTATATATAATAATCATAGATTAATTATATTAGCAAAATCATTTTTCTCGAATCTCTGCAATGTGCATAATTAGTCTAAAATTGGAATTTCACTCGCAACAACATAGATTCCATACCTTATATCATAAACTATCGTAAACTCAACCAATCACTCACCACCCATTTTGAATGATCATCGTATTCACAATCAGCCATTAAGGCTTAAATACAAATAAATTATCACAATTATATTAAGCCTATGTAATCATGATAAACCATAACATCCATTCGTAAATAATTTTCAATGTCACATCATATCACACGTCCAGTTACAATAAGCATACATATGATCACTTTTTGATTTTCATGCTAATACTATATTTTTCTCAAATGCTTGCCAAAAATTTTTCATTTGATTCTTAGATTAATCTTATATCTTTCACATTTGTTTATCAAGAATCTTTCATTCAGCTTTCGTATTATCTCTTTATCACATATCACGATATCCAATATCATTGCTCTAATATAGTTCCTAATTTTCTAATGCCTTGTAAGGCTCAATTCATAATATAATAGATTTGATAAAGCTTCACTCTATTCATATCATCAAATTCAATACAAGCCTATATTGATAACTATTCACAATTATGGTTAATCAAGGCATACAATACAATCACAATATGATCTATTATAATTCTATCACAATCAATTAGATAGTAACTAATAATAACACGACACTTTCGCTACACATTTTAATAAATTAATATTCTTAATAGCTAATTACTCTTATACTAAGAAATTGAGTTTATATATATATGGATATATAGACGTGAATATGAATATGAAATCCATACTATCAGTAGGAGAAATAGAATTTGCAATATCTAAATTATCTTTAATTAAAATAAACTTAATGATAAGATATATACTCATCTGATAATGTTAAACTATCTTTGGAAGGCTCCAAAGCATCTATATTCATCTTTTTATATTTTCTTCCTATTATCACTATTTACAAAGAAAAATTATAACTATATAAATATTACTTATCTTCTTTCCACATATTATAAATCCTCACTCAAATCATAATATAATAGCATTTCTTATCACTTGCTTCTTATTTTTTCCAATATTAACTAATAATCAAAATAGACCACTTAATCTTCTTAGGTTCTTGCTTTCACTCTTCATAAAGTAAAAAACCATCAAGATGTTAGAATTTCACATCTTAAAAAGTACCATAATCACTTTATTTTATAACACTATACATTAAGTTCCCTTATATATACATTCAAGTCAAACCTCTTGCACATAAATAAACTTCTCAAATTAAACTTAAATTATTACAATATGATACTTTATAAACACTTTAATGACCTTATTATAACATGTTTACCATAAAAATTATACTTTCCTTTTTCATTATGATTTATCACTAGTCAAAACTTTCATGTAACATCATCCAAAAAATTTCAAGCAATTAAATCGATATTCTTAGGCATTATGAGCAACTAACTACCATATTAGACTTTGTTGATACATATTCCTTAAAGTTGGTCTAAATCCCTTGAACAAAACATTAAATTAATGATTTAGAATTTCCATTTTCCTTGTTCATCATCAATTTAAAGCTCTAGAGGATCATTCTTAGGCAACCATTTCAATAAATCAATGTCTTACATCTTTTTCATCTTAATTATTGAGCAATAGGCTGACACCAACTAGATAATATCAATAATAAAAAGTAAAACTACAAAACTAGGTCGATACTTATTTCCAAAAATTTGGGTAGTGCCTTGAAAATAAAAATAAATTAACAGATTCAATAGTAATATATTCATTTCTCATTATTATTATTATTATTTTAAATTAATCAAAACATTAAAAGGCTAAGTTGCTAATTAATTAGATGGTTAAAGAGTAAAGAATGAAAAACCTTGCCAGCGAAATATTATGATGGAGGCTTAGCTACCATATGAGCTTAGTAGCTTCCCCTCTACCTTCTACAAACTATACCACACTTAAATGAAGCTAGAAGAAGGAACGGTTAGCTGGAGGAAGGAGTTGCGATAATTGGGTACGATATTTTTCGCATCGGAGAAAGGAAAAAGAGTTGTCAGGAAGAGGAAGAATTTTCTTACAAGCCATCAAATCTTACAACTTTCCCCATGATAGCACTTAACTTAGCACTAGATAGGAAGCAAGAAACGGCTGTGAGCTTTGATGCCAGTGACAAAATCATCAGAAACAACTAGCAAAGATGATCAATGTGACATGGGAGCAAATAGGAGAAAAGAGAAAAAAACTAAAAAAGGAAAGAGAGAAATAAGAATAGGAACCTTAGGAAAGAAAAATAAGCTTCTGGAAAAAACAAGAAAGAAGAAAAGAGAAAGAAAAAGAAGGAAAATGGCAGTGGGAAAATGTGGAAAAAGAGAGAAAGGCTTGAAATTTGAAGGGATATGCCAAAAAAATATAAGAAAAGTGGGGAAAAATAAAAATAAAATCAGCTTTGGGATTTTATTTATATATTATGGTGTATTATCAACCATTTTTCCAATTAAATCTCATCCATTTATTTTTTTATGATAGAAAATCCTAGCCCTTTATTGAGATAAAAACCTAATAATATTTTTTTTAACTCTATTATTTCTAATTTCCCCTTATATATATATATATTTATAATAGTCTAATGAATTTAAATATCCCAAATTATTTAACTCTTTCAAAGTTCCCACAAATAATTTATCATATATAAACAATTAATTTTATACCTTTAATCACTAAAAATATTCTCTACTCATAAGATGATTTTTTACATAAAAATATTTGAACAATTCTTGAACCAACATCGGCCAATTAAATAAAATTTGAATATTAGAAGAAATTCAAAATTAATTATTATATAATTAAATAAATAATTATCCATAGGTATAAATTTTATAATTTTTTTAATTTTCATGTGGGATATTACAAATCATTTGTTAACTCATATTGTCATTATTGTGTAATACGTTTATAAACCAATTCACCCTATTTTAGGTAAAATATTGAACAACACTAATAATGACATATATGGGAATAATCAAACTATATATATATATATATTTAGACATCATTACAACTTGCTCCATTCTAATTGTCAAATTATCTCATCAAGCATTTTGGACCTCTATGAGAGTGGCATAACTTGATAATTTAAGTTAATCTTGAAAAATATTAAAAGTAAAAGAAGAAATGATTTCTATAAACTTAGTGATTATATATTTAACAACAATTATTATTAAAAATTAACTAGGTATAGTTGAAAGGATTAAATTAATTAATAAAAAGAAGAATTTTACCAAGTTCCTTATTTGAACTATTCAGCACATCCAACAATTTAACGACTTGTTTCTTTTGCTTACACTTACATAAAAGATTTCACAAATACAAGTGTAATGATACTTAAAAAGGTTTCCATAATTTAACAGCTAAGGATTCCACACACATAAATAAGGGACAATAGCGAAATTCTTGGGATGTAATAAAATTTCTAAAAATTGTACACAACACATTCAGAACATTGAATAATAAAATTCTTATAACCAGTTTATACTACTTAATTAGCATCATAAGTACATGTGCAATTCTATCATCAAACACATAGCTAAATAAATAAAAATAAGGACAAATGATTAAATCTTTTTGTGATTCCTAATTAACATTTTCCTCTTATAAACCTATCCTTATCCCTTTAGGATTTATCTTATCTTCTCACAAATAATTTCTTAAATTTGGTATTAATTACATAATTATATTCACCCTTATCTCATCACATCAATCATGCCATGACATCAATTTCACATTATATCACAATTCATAATTTATTCTACTAGTACATTTTCAATATAATTATAATAATGTCATCGAGCAATAATTAAATGCCTCTCATGCGTGGCTACAAACTATCCATTCATGGTAGGCAATTTCTTGAGGATCTTTAATAATAAAGCTATTTTAAATATGAATGACTGTCTATAATTATTTGCAAAATCGGTGAGAGCACTTCTATCCTAACAAGTATGAAATGAAGTTTTTAATATTGGTTAATTGTAAAATTGAGTTGCAGCAGAGTCTTCACAGTGTGTAAAATGGTGCAAACAAATCACACCATTAGTCATCAGACTTGTGATACAAATTTACAACCATGGTAGATGTTTTATGAAAGATGACGCAACCACCTATGTCTTTCTTTGTTACATGATCACGTGGACAACAAACCCACGCATGGGGCCCCATAACTCAAATCTTCAGCAACTACTCAGATAGGCTCAATGCATTTCAACTATTAAAATTCAAGTTGCAAAATAGTCCTCACTATTGTCTTCACTGCTTTCCTGTTCGTGGATTCGTGGATTCTAATTGCTTAATAAAGAAGCACTGGCTTCCAAACGACGACAAGGGAAAAAATTAGATCATCTCTGCAATTATCATTCAACGGAGACCTAGCAATTTTCTATTGGTTTAAACTTGAGGGGGTAATTCGTTACATTCCAAATTTTATGTACTAAATTTGTCACAAGCCCATATTTTGAGGGGGATTTCTGCATTATTCCTTTTTTATTTTTTGACAATTAAAAATGTTAATGGCAAGTCTTGACTCTTACAGGAGAGGAAACCACCGATCAAACATGATTAATTTCAAGTTTAAGGCTTTAGTTTCAAAATCTTAAAGTTAGTAGGGTAAAATTTAACAATCGTGAAGTTTAAGAGGAGAGTTTGGATTTTTCCCTTTTATCTTTTGTAAGTTTTTAATCCGAAACAGCCACACACATATGAAGACGACGCATAGCAGTGATAACGCCGGGGCACGGATAGAACAATCATGGCTACGAGCTTCACCATCGCTCCTCTTACTCTATCCTCAGCCTCACCTGTAAATCTCTTTCTTTTATTTGTTTGTCTTCCGAGAAAATATAGGGATTCGCGAGAAATTGTTAGGTAACACCATGCAAATGTTATACTATTCATCTTTTACTGCAGAGGACAGAATTAAGAGCCGGAAATTCATTGTGTCCAAATTTCTCAGTGACCTCCCAGGTGATAATTTGAAATTGTCTACTTCTTTGTAGGTACTGTACTCAAATTTGTGTACAATTGTTTGCAGTTGATGCCCATGATGCAAAAAGAGAGTCGTGGTCGACGAGTCTGGAGGAGAAGAAAACTGGTATCTTATTTTAATTATTTATTGTCTTTAAGTAACTCCCATGTTCTTTTCTCCGTGTCATTGGAAATCCTATTTTTTTGGATGCCGCTCACCTGTTTGCTGTCAATCCCAAATGAAGATAATGGTTTGCCGTGTGTATGAGGGTTTGTAAGGAGCAAATGATAACAAATCAAAAAGAAAAATGTTGCTTTGTACTTTTGGAACAGCTTGGAAGAAGTTTCCTAGATTCTATTTTGGCTGTAAAAGAAGCTTTCAAGATGAAGATGTTAAATTTGGGATTATCATATAGCCAAGTAATAACAAAGGAGAAAGTATGACTGATAGGGGCTGAATATTGTAAAGTGTATAACTTTTTTTGCCTTAAAGAGTATGGCATTGTTGAGTGAACAAAAAATTATTTGCTCTTCTCTTGGGAATCAGCCTTACTTCCAAGAGACATTTCCTAAGAAAATGATAAAAAAAAGGGGGGGCAAAGGAGCGTTCTTTGCTTAGCTTTTGCCCGCCTTTGGGCATTTGCTGGAAAGGAAGGACAAGAATTAAATCTTTCTAAACATTAGAAGTTAGATCTGAACTTGTGTTTTTATGGTTAGTTCTGCTATATTTATATGCTGGGAATTTTTTTTATATAGTAGTTACCAGTCAGTTTGAAGTCAAGTTGAGATGTTCATAGTTGGTTTAGTGACAGTTAAAACCAAGGAATGGAGATGCACATACATGAGACCATTCCCATTTTTCAGTTGGAGGAGTAGATTGGGGAACTTAGGCGGTGCTAGCATAACCAGAGTCATAAGATTTTAGGCTATGAATGTAGCCTGGAAGAGGAAAAGTGGAGGAGAATTGACAACCTGGAGTTTCCAATTCACATGATAGCTTCATAATGTGGCAAATATACATGCTAAAGATTGTACAATGCTATCTGTTGCTATTGCTGAACATGATGAATTATAAAAGATAAATCCTATTTGCTTATCCCTTGAGATAGAAATATGCTGGCTTCAATTAATATTCATATAATTGGCCCTTTGAATTCCCTTTTTCAATATTGTACATAGCCTGTGATTGACATGAAGTGCTGAAGTGAAACTTCATTCGTTTCAGATAAAAAAGGACGAACATTTGCCTTTCAAAATGGAGCGCATTCCTTTCCTTGAGGAGCAAGTGAGGAAAATAAGGGAACAAGGGACGCTTATGTCAATGGACATAGAGAGGCTGTTACTATCAGAAGATAATCGGTTTGAATTTGTGAATGAGGTAGCAGAGGAGGCTAATGCTTATGTTGAAAGCAACAGGGACGAGTACGGAGGTACAAAGAAGGCCATTCTTCATGTTCTGTCTAACCGAATGAATGATGCTGGGTTTTCCCGGCCGGAGGCATATTTTGAGCCTGATCCCTTCAAGCCCCCTAATTATCTAAGAGAAGAATTTACTTGAGTTTAGATGGAAATATTGTACTGGGATATTGATGTAGGGAACAAGATTACCATCAATCTTTGTCCAATACAAGTGGCATCCACTTAGCTGTTTTGTTTGTTGATTAAAAAGCTGTCTTTATAGAGGTAAATGTATTATGAAAATCTGCTACTAATTTAAAAAGCACAGCAAACAAGTTGGCAATGCATCTTTTAAACGAACAGCATGCTGTCGTGAATAAAGAAGCCAAAATGTTCTCGCTAATCTTTTTCGAGCTATTACTTTTTACTGCCAGTAAGTCTAGTGTTTTCAGTCCAAAACTGTAATTTTACCAACCATTCTTCCATTCTCGCATTTCGTGTTTCACATTACTACGTTTTCTAGAACTAAGAACCTTTGAGACGCACCCCATCTTACGGGGCGTGAAATTCGTATTTCCATTTTCGAAGTATAAATAGACTTATTATTTTATCAAAAACTCTGCATACAAGTGACTCCTGCCCCTTGTAGGAGGGCGTGGCGTCTTGTGCGTGTACGTAACAATGCTGTTATTTTATCTATATACATTATTTTTCTTAGATGCGTATTTCACAAGTTTGAATGTATATAGCCATTTGACAAGCTTTGTATTATGTGCTGCTTTGTAATATGTGTTTGTGTGTAAATGTTTGAGAAAGATGTATAAATGGAATATTTCAATAAGAAATGTCAAAGCTACATTTGACACGCATTAACAATTTACACACAATGTCAGATGCCATTATTATTTTTTAATTAGAGGCTTTTGCAAATAAGAAATTCATATATTCCTTATAAGATCTCGAGGTGGCAAGTCTTAGTGAGGAGCTTGGATATATAATGGATAGTGTCTAAAATTCAAACGAAAGATTATTTATAGCCTTAGATACATGGATGAAAGGTGTGAGTGTGAGTTTCATATAGAATATTTTGGATTAGTGTCAAGTTGGACTTATAAACTAAATGACCAAGCAAATGAGTTTTGTTTGGGATAAAATTTGATGGATAAATCAAGCATATGATGGAAGTCGTGTACTATTTTTCCGATTTTTTTCCCATTTTGAGGCTTTTCTTGTTTTTGACCAAGGTAATTTTTCTAGTTCGAGTGACAAAATACATAGTTGTGATTCTTGAATTTTTATCTTTCCATCAATGTATTTTGGCAAAAAAATTCCATCCTAAGCATAGCAAAAAAGGCTTATGATAATTTAGAAAAAATATGTTAATTCTTATTGGGAGGGCTTTTGTTCAAAATATTTTTTAGAAGGGGAGTATCCGATGATTTTGGTAGTGCTTGGCACTAGTATAGGGGTCGAAGTGTGCTACTTGATATCTCCTTTATACACTTCGCACACTTCCAACACTATAATAAGGCTTTAAATTAATAACAAAAGTAGCATTTCTTCAAATCACAATATTTGAAATTCTCACTGTTTTTTATGACATTTTTTTGCATAGCATATTTTGCATCATTGTTGCCTTTATTTATGTGTTGGTTGCTTATATGCTTTCGGTTGTCCTAATTATACTATGTTTATGTGTTTGGTCTGTTAATTCTAAATTTGAGCGGTATATTAACCGGTTAACTGGCTTATTCTTCAAGTGGTGAAGGTTTAAGTACTGCATGTTCCGATTCTTGAGTTGCTAGTCTGTGACATTTGGCCATGCAAATGGCCTGATCAAGGCCCAATGAGAGCCAAACGTGTCCTGTGTGGCTAGTTTGGTATAGAAGGCATGTTTGTATCCGTGCAGACAATGTATTATCCATGCAGACTTGGTATGTCTGTGCGGACAATGTATTGGGACAAGGAGGCCATATTCCAGCTAAGAGGAGCGGCAGGTATTTGTGCAGTTGTGATAAGCTCTTGTCCGAGCAGGTATGCGTCCGAGTGAGATATTTATAGCAATTCCAGTTATAACATGCGTTTTCGTTCCCACTTGCAAAAAAAGTGCCAAATAACTTCATTTTCTCATCATTATTTCCTTACCGTGTGACCCTTCCAACGGGAGATTCAACTGTATAGCTTATGGCCATGTCATGCCCACAGATACATATATTCCTCTTAGGCAAGTTCTACAGCTCCTCTACCTCCAAGACCAATCACAGAAATAGCTTTCCCATTACATGCAGAAACAGATGCTACTCTGCCATAGCCATTGATGCACCCTCATCCTAGACTGATGTACCACTGTAGCTGGTATAAGGTTGAGATCCCTAAAGATAATAATGTTGCTTGACATGATGACCTTGATGGCTTCTCTTTTGCAGTTTGTTTATGGGCATAAATGATATTCTTCATTAGAGTTCCTTAGGTTTTGCAAATGGAAGTTTTTATATTTCGGCAGTGAAGTCCTTGTTTCAGCTTGTTTGTATGAAAGTTTTGGTATGGCATAGAGAGTTCTAATTATACCAGCACGACCGTGTAAAAGATTTCTAAACATTGCTCTCACACGTCAGAGAGGTGTGAGACCCAAATTGTGTATGGGTGGGTCTTTCACATCTGTGTGGGCAGAATGATGTGAGGGCTTGGTGTGGGTAGGTAGCATAAGCCAACTTGACTACATGAAAATTTTGGAGATTTGACAATCGAATAGTCTTAATGAAATTTGTCAAACAGCATTAGTCTCCATTTGATTGTAGAATTGGTATTATTGCATAGATGGTTTAGACAATATTTGATTTTTTTAAGGTTTCACTGAAGATTATATGATGCCCGTTTCACACATTGGTGACAAGTTACTGATATCAGATACATCTCGGTGCATGCTTGAGAAAAGTCACAGAATGTGTCTGAAGTGGATGATTCTCAGAATCTATAGAGCGGAAAATTCTGGTTTTCACATTTCAATTGGATTCTCTTGGTAATTGAATGTGTATGGAGTAATACGATCTTATATAAGCTTTCTTGTTGATGAAGGTTCTAATTAAGCAGATCTGGGAAAGTAGAAGTTCTGATTAGTCCTCATCGCTATATGGGAAAAACCGAGTCTCTCTTCAAGAAATTAGAAGAATCAGAAGTGCAAGTTTGAATGGTTGTGTTTTTTTCTTTGTCCCTTCATTTTTTTTTTAAATATGTCTTTTGGCCATCTAGAGTGGTCCACATATATCTATAAAGGTTTTTATGCTAAATTTTATTGCACAGAAACCACAGAAAAATACAACAATGTGAAATTCAGAATGGATTCTTCCCTCTGCTGATTGTCATGTGATAGCATATTGGTCACTTGTTATTGATGTTAAGGTTTTATTTCTCAGCTTAATATATGATACAGCAAGAGCTAACAAGAACTGAAACCGATTGAAATGCTTCTCAAAATCTTCTCAATTTCATTTATCTGTTTCTCAGCTTCTATATTGAATCCATTCCAAGATTCCCTGTATTGAATTGATTCCTTCAATAATAGCATCAATCAATTCCAATAATGGAATCTAACACCAACCGCCTTATTAGAAGCAATTGATTCCAACACTAACTGCATTATCTTTTCTAATACCCTTGTCAAATGAATCACATGACTTGATTTCATTTACTCGTAACAATATATATGCATATCACAGATAGGATGAAGATCTATTTACTTGATTAAGCTGGCAAGTTACATTGCTTTTGTGTATTATGATAAGGGTTCCACTGTTACAATTTAGAAAGGTTTACATCAAAACCATTGCTTCTCTGGAATTTATAACTAATATATGGCTGATGCTGACAATTGTCAGCGGTAGAATTTGTGGAGACATAGCTGAATCTTGAGCATTTCGGGACTTCTGATTCGAAGCAAACAAGAATGAGTGCTGTCCTTAGTCTCTATCTTATTCCTTCTCATGCAAAGGTTCTTAATGCTAATTTTTTTTTCCCATTTTTTAATAAAAGTATACCCTTGTCATGTTTTTTAATTGGTATCTAACATTTTCTGTGAAACAGGATGCTGACAAAAGGAGTTTAGAAAACTTTGTTTCTTGGAGGTTAATCTTTTGCTTGTTTTAGTTACTGTTCAATCACTCTTCAATTCAGGTTGCATCTGATTAGTCAAGAGCTGGCATGGAGCACTTACTTACGAGCACATTGGAAATTCAAAACCCTTTGTCTGGCTAAACAGTTAATACTTCTTCTAAGGAGATAAGAAGAATTGGCATAAGCATTGTCAGCCAATTAAGAAGTCTTAAATCTGCTTTATGTTCTTACATTCTTGATTCTACAATTGAAAAAGGTTCAAAGCTGAATTTTGACTTTTAAATACTTAGAAACAAGTAGGATGGCCATCAAGTTTTTGACATGCACTAAAATAAATAATCCAAATATCTGGCTCTTAGGTTGGACATTGTTCTATAAGTTATAATCTTGCCAAGATAGGGAGATTCATGTGAAATTATGTGATTTTCTAGTAAAAATCACAGGTTAGAAATTCCTTCCTTTTTTAAGAAATTTCTTGTTCTAATAAATTCATGCATGTGGGATCCACAATCATGTGGATCTCATTTGTACAGGATCCGCTGTCAATGATGGGGCTATCTTTCTCCTCATCGAGTAAGAGACAGAACTTGCTCTAACGGCAACATAGGATTTCTCCTCTTTTCTTACTTATTTGCATTTTCTTAAGATTTTGGGCAAAAGCTGGACTATGCTGAGTGCAAAGTTTATGGACATGTTTGACAAACAGTTTATTAGCTAGCTTTTAGCTGGTTTGACTGAATTTGATTATTTGACTAGTAGAATCAGTTGATTTAACTGTTTGATAAATAACTGTTTCAAATGACTTTTTATCTTCAATCCACCAAAATGAAAAACGCTACTCCTAATAGCATTCTTGCTTAACTTATCTGATAAATATGCACGTTTCCCAAATTATCCTCCTTATTACTTCAACATTTCTCTGCATCGCTGAGTCCTACAGAGAAAGATTAGCATAATTTGTCACCACGCATGTGCTTTCTTTGCATCTTGCCAGAAAAATATGACAACCAAACAAAAGACAAAAAAAAATAATAATAATAAAAAAATCAACAACTTATGGAAAAATTTTCAACATAAATTGCAAATTCTATTATCTAAATTTGCTATGACTTTCTGGAGTGAGAAATATTTATTATTTACGTTCCTAATATAATTTTTACATGATTTAGTATTAATATAAAATGATAAATTAATAATTTTATTTTTAAAATTATAAAAAATTAAAAAATAATCTTTAAATTATATAAAATTATAAATAATATATAAAATTTAAAATAATAAAATTAAAAAAATTAAATAATTTATAAAATATACTCATATTCTTATTTGTCATTTTACATATAAACAACTAATTATCAGCAGCTCATTTATCAAACGTTTTTATTCAAACAATTAATACAATTAACTGATCAAATTAACTAATTGCTAATTGAATCAGTTAATCGCTACAACTATCAGCTGATTGCCAAATAAGGCCTATAGTTTTAGCATTTAATTGGTTATGGAATCACATGAGGAGGTATACTTAATGACCCCTCAAGTATTCCAAAAGTGATCCGTCACCTTTCTTTCTCTTTCTTAAAGAATAGACATCACCTTTGCATTTCTGCTCCATTCCAACAAAGATGTGTTTGATGAATGGTATACACAGTAATGAGTAACAATAACTTGGCCAGTAGGATGAAGATAACCTGTATTTATAGATAGAGGTTTGCATGTGTAATAGTACAATAATAAGTTTTAGTATTGTAGATCTCGAGATATGACTCGGATGGTATGATTCCTTGACAGTGATGAATGAATATATATCTGAGTAGTTATCAATTTTGAGCGTATGGTTCTTATGATATATTTTAGAGTATTTTTTCAAGTGGGCCAACCCCAAATTGGTTACAAGTGCACATTCGATTGGATTTATGGATTGGGTCACTATTGTGATGTACTTAGCTTTATCGAAGTGATGAGTCATCTTTTGTTTAGTTGGATGTGTTATGTCCATTTGGAATATTATTGTCAATTTCAGCTCAGATGCAATTTCTTTTTCTAAGGAATCAACTTTGCCAACAAGGAAAATATTCATTTAAGAGTGTCGCACGGACCAGGAAAAACTGCTTTGGTGTTAGGAAAAGAAAGGATAAAAAAAATGTAAGAGTCTTGTTTGTTACACTCATTTTCATAGCATCACTTTCATTCATTGCATTATTGGTATAATTTAATTTAAACCGATGTCAATTGCTCAAATTTTGTCATTTGTGTAACGAGTGAGATTGAGTAAACCAAAACGAGTGTGATGTGATCAGCAAGCATTATCTATATGCCAACATCTGTTCTTCGACCATTGTTGTACAAAGTTCAGAATTTAATCTTCAAGGCAGTTTTATAGGATGCTTTTTTGCAGGATGGAGAAAATTGAAAATGCCGAGTCTCTTTTGCAGAAATTCTACATTCTCTTAAGTTTGTCTTGCAAATTATTTGCAATACAGATTTCTTTTGTTAACTATCTTGTGTTATATTTTTGTGTACTTGCAGGCCGACAGAGCAGCAGATATCGTATTTGTCACTGCAGCAACAAAATTTCATACATGAGATGGTTCAAGAGTTTCTTACCATCGGCATGGAATTTAGTTTTTCAAGGCAGCTCTCTTCGTGAAATCGATAAATACAGATCGTGTAAATTGAACAGACATATGTTTTTAGTTCTTGCCTGTATAATCTATGAGTTTGAATTTCAACGATTATTGATGTAAATTAATTCACATTATCAATAATAAGAAGATACATCATTAAAAAATAATAATAATTAAATTTTTTTAATAATAATAGAAAATTTTTAATATTTTTATTGATATGATAATATAAAAAAATAAAAATATAAAATTAATTTATATCAATAATAAATCAAATTTAAATTCATAATCTAATTTTACATATCACATCTTAGAATCTACTAGTTTATGACATTACAGAATTATAAGAGAGATTTTTGAATGCTTTAATGTTCCATGTAGCAGTTCTGGAACTCAGTTATTCTTTTGCGGATATTGACGCTTAATCTATATATTGCTCTGTTATTTTCATTTTGAGTTACATTTAGATTTTGTATGTTTTAATGAAAATATTTTTATAAAATATAATTATAAAGTATTAAGATAATAAAAAATATTTTATTTATTTAATATTAAATATAAAAATATAAAAATAATTTTTATTATTATAATTTCAAATATAAAATTTTAATTATAAATATAAATAAATAATATATTATTTTTATTAATATATATGATATTTTTCGATAAAATAAACAACACCTCGGACTATGAAATCGGTTTATGTCTTCCTCGATGTCCTTGGCTTTTGGAAAATGGTTATAAAAAAAATTAAAAAATTCAGGATGGATGACTCTAGAAACTGAGGGTTATATGGTGTCATGGAACCTGTGTGAAGCCAAGTGGGGGACATGAGTTATTGCACAATAATACCCTTTGCCTCCCATAATATTGTCCACCAAAACAATTGTCAGATACACTAATTTCTAAGAGTGACATTAAGCACATTCAATTTTATCATTAAATTATTCTGCGAGGCTCAATTCAATGACAAAAAAGATCATATATGTGAGGGGAATTTGTCAAAAATTCATGTGTAAATATTTTTAAAATTTGGTGAAGAAAACCCTATTTACGCATCAGCAAGTAAAGACAAAATCTGTTAGGTTAAGGAGATAATAAAATTACTTCTCTCCCACAAAGAAACTATTTCTCTATTTCCATTCAGTACAAATTTAATAATGATTATTATGGAAAGAATTATAAGTTATCATGTAAATAATTAAGATTAAAATGTCATTTTGTATTGAAAAATTATATTTAATATGCTATCTTTGTTTTGAAATTTTGGGACGGCCTTCATGTTCCTGATCTTATAAGACTTCCTTTGACTTTAATTTGTTGATTGGTTAGGATTTAATTTGACTTCTTATATGATGTCTCATAATTTAAATATTCCGCGTGCTATTATTTTTGCTTTTGGACTGTGAAATTTGTAACTGCATAGAAATAGTCTAATGTTTTAAGATAACCAAAGAAAATTAAATTTAAAAAAAAAGACTTCATCAAAAGTTGTTGAATTTTGAATCTTAAAAGATTAAGAAAAATGCCTTCTTTGCAACTAATCAGGAATATTAATTAAATGAAAGTTTTTTCCCATGAAGTAGTATGAATTAAATATAAATAGAGTTGTTAAAGGAAATCCCAGTCTGCAGCTTGCTTTATTATGATAGAGAATAATAATAAATAATAGGTAGTTGAATGTAGCAGGCAACTTGAAGTTTTCTCAAATTATGAGGCTAAATTATATGGTTTGAAGGATGGATCGATGTCAATCCATAATGGGCAGACAAGTGCCCGGACTTCTTGTTTAATGTTATACGAGTTTTCAGTTTTGCCAAAAGAAATTATATTTAATGTACTGGTTTATATATATATTTCTTTTAATAAATTATTGCCCCTACTACATAAAATTCCTTGTCCTCTACACAATTTCGTTTGAAAAGAAGGTATTATGGATTTGTAAGACGATGAAGTAAATATACTGCTTGCCTATGGGGGTGGGGGGATGACCTGCACGAAAGAGGTCCTTTGAAAGAGGCAAGGAATTCTTGGTTTTGTTTGGTTAGAAAAAAAATAAAGAAAATAAAGAAAAAGAAATTTTGTAAATTTTTTTTTATTTAGATGAAAAAAAAATTAAAAATAAAATGTATGATTATAATTTTTTTAATCATTTGAAGTTTTATTTTTTTTATTTTCTCTTCAATTTAAATTTAAAAAATTTCTCCTTTTCTCCCTCTACTTTTTCTTTAATCA
This sequence comes from Sindora glabra, assembly GCA_020226215.1. Classification (NCBI taxonomy): domain Eukaryota; kingdom Viridiplantae; phylum Streptophyta; class Magnoliopsida; order Fabales; family Fabaceae; genus Sindora; species Sindora glabra. The sequence goes on along the minus strand of CM035227.1, from coordinate 105,786,820 downwards.
AACAAGGGACTAGTGGAATACTCGGTGTCGCCGTATAACCATGGGTAGAATAGTCCATCAGGTGATAAGGTTCCACGACAGGCGATTGCACGAATTCTTGAGATGACAACCCGTACAGTACCGGTCCTATGCAGTGGCAGCAGGATAAATATTAAGATATTTCCCACTGATTTAAGTTTATTTCGGCCTGAAATTTTTTTATATTTTTTACGTTAAAGTTTGATCTTTTTTAAAGTAAAGGTGGTTTAGTCCTGCTTGATTTTAAATTTTTAATATATATTATAATTAAATATTGTAAATATATAGAATATTTTTATATATGCATATATTATATTTAATGCATATAAAATAAAAATATTATTAATAAATTATTATATACATATATTAATTTTTTATGATTAAATTTTGTATCATATAATATATATTAAATATATAATATAATAAAATACTTAATATATAAATATAAAATTAAATTAAATTCAAACCGATTCAATTTTAAATACATAAATCTAAATTTGATCCATTTATAAAATACAATTTAAAATTTTGCTCAAACTTAATTCTTAAATCTAATTTTTCAGTTCTAATTTTATTAATTTCGAACCGAGTCTGAGCCTAAAATCAAGTCAAATCACGTTTTTTTTTATCCCCCTTAATAAGTAGCAAAAAGGCAGGAGTGATAGAATTATTTTATGCAATGGATGATAATTTGTAGATTTGGAGGAGGGAAGAGTGAAATTTTTGTAGTTTCATTAGTATCGGAAAGGATGAGAAATGCAGAAGAAACCACAGATGTCCTGTCCTGTTCTTGCCGCAGTGTTGCCAGTCCTCAATCCTTTTAACACCGTAACTTGATATGGTTTTATTTGATAATTAGATAATTGTATTAATGACTACTTGATTTGATTAATTATCAATTAATAATTAATTATATTAATTAATTTTATTAGATGATTATATTAATTATTTAAATAAGAATATTTGATAAAATTAATTATTTATAATGAATTATTTATACATAAAATGACATATAAAAATATAAATATATTTTATAAGTTATTTAAATATTTTTTATTTTAATAATATTTTAAATTTTATATATTGTTTAAAAAATTAAATATTTTTTAAATTAAATTAATATATTTTTATAATCATTAAATTTTATTTTAAGAAATTAATAATTATAATTATATGTTTTCATATAAAAATAAATATTATAATTTTTTTATAAATTGATAGTGGGAGAAATGGAACATTGATTATTAGTTCTTTGACAAAATAGAAAATATAAAAATTTCATTTTTATGTGAAAACAGATATTATAATTTTTATGTAAAAATAAATATTATATATTAGTAGGTTTATGAAAAATATGAAAATTTATTAAATGTAATTTCATCTTTTTTTGAATTAGTTAATTTCAAAATGTTACTCTTTTCAATTTTTAAAAATAATTATTCGAAATTCAATTAATTGATTCAATTAATTGATTATCAAATATTAAAATTAACTGATTTAACAAATTAATCAATTAATTTTAGTCTAATTAATCAAAATTTGCTTAAACAGTGAATTCCCAAACATTTCTGCAATCGTAATCAACTTCCTTTTTGGAGCCATTGTTGATTAGCAAAACCTACTTAGAGAACTAATGAGATTGCATAAGTGGCCATTTATGTGTACTCTATTAACAATGAGGTAACAAAATTTCATGCACTGAAAAAATAGGGGCTATTAACTTTCGGTTCTGAATTTGACAATCCCACTTTTCATCGGAAAATGCTGAAGACACATCGATGGAAATACTCCTTATACACATCAATCGGTAATTTTTCAAAACTGATATAATAATGTTTTTAAACTTAAATAGTAACGAATGGCAAGGCGTATCGCGAACGTGTCGTCAGCAATATTCCTTTTTATATTATGATTGAGTAATACTTGTCCTACAATTTTTCATTCAAATTATAATATATATATATATATTAATTATTCTACTTAAAAATTAATTATAATATAAATAGTTATTGTAATTATCAAATTATCGTTATTAATAATAACTAATAGAATAAATAACACACGTATCGCAATTGGAATGAAATTAGAAAAAGTTTAACTCAGATTTGTCCATAAAACAATAAGCAAGACTTTATTATTCACTTTAACTAAAGCTATGCATATATTGAAAGCATATGGTATACATAAAATATCATATATACTTCCATTGCCACATAAACACTCACAAGCAGTGGCACTTAAAGATAATCTTACCTATGATCATATCAATTAAATATGCCTCCAAATGCATCAACAAAACATTCTCATCTGCTTAATTTATTTTATGATTAGATAGGACCAATGGAAATTAATCAAGGGTTCTTTCCAGGCTTCTTGTGCTTTGGGTTGGCTCCTACATCACTGTCATAATCCAGCACAATATCATGCTCAAATAGAAGCTTCCTTGACCTCATTTTAGTACCATCCTATTTTCAAAATGAACAAGAAAATACTGAGTTAAAAGAGCAAGATCATTATTTCAACAGGTTAAAAATTCATTGCAATATATGGAAATATTTAATAAGTGCCATTATTAATTCCAAACATACTATACCTATATTTGACCTTTTAACTCTATTTATGCATGTTCTACTATAAACGTAATACCTTTTATATTTTCATAAACGCATCGCATCAATAGAAAAAATGATTGTGATACATTAATGGTGTAAATAAGGTTTATATTATCATTTTTTTACTATTAATAAAAATATTTAATTATTTTTATTTTTGTTCATCAAGAGTGTAACAATTTTTACACCGACGGTTGATCAAATCAATCTCTAAAACATCAGAATTATTAAAAAGTTTTGTTTACTTTAAAAAGTAATTTAATACTATCATTGGAGTGTAGATTATCATGCACGTATTGAAAAAAATAAAATAATTTTATTAGTAGAAGTTCTTAATTATTTTTTTAATGATATAATATTGATAATGAAAAAAACTTTACCTCATTGATGATAATTTTAAACTCACAGCAAAACTGTTTCAATTGATTTATAGCACATAACTAGTATATACAATCTAGACATAGTGTCAATTTCTTTAAGATGCCAAAACACAATAATATTAAAACTTTACTTATTTTGATAGAAAACATCTTTGATAAGAATATAATTATAAATTATAAAGATAGTAAAAAAAATCAGTATATTCAATATTAAATATAATGAATTTGGTGAAAAATAATTTATTTTTTAAAATATATTATATTATATTAATCACAAGATATAAAAATATATTATATTTTTTATTTATATATAAAAATAATATTTTTGTTTAAAAATTATTTTTCAAAAGATAAATGGAGGTTAAATCTTTGGTATTAATCTATCTCATGTATGCTAAAACAAATGAAAAACTAGAGAGTAAGATACCTTGTAAAGAAAGTGATGAGAAGGATGCATGTTATCCCGGAAGCCTTCAACCATGCCTAGAAAGAGAGAGAGAGAGAGTTTTCTGTTATATTTCCACCGTGATTGCAATGTCTGCAAATGAGTATTTTTCTGATATGAAAAGAAAGAAGATTCTCACCTGAAGAGAAGGGAATGAGAAGCAAGAGAAGAGCTAGGAGAAAGGTCTTGATCTTGAGATCCATGTGGCTGATAATGTTTCAGTAAATTGGAACTAAGATGTGCTGTTGGCACTGGCAGCTGAGGAAATGCAGTTAGGGGCATCCCCTTTTATGGTTGCTCAATGCCAGGGATTATGAAAATCTCTTGTCATGGTGAACCCCACCCAATAGCAACAGAGTCATCATCATGAAATGCATTAATTAATCTTTAGCCTTTTGTCCACAAACCTCAAGTCAACTTCTCTGTTGATCTCTTTAGATTTGGTACTTTTGCAAATTATACCATCTTCAAAGATTTAAACAATTATATTATAAGTTGGACTTTTAGCAGACAAAGTTAATTATGAATATTTGTACGCTTTTATTTGCTCTCTGTTCATCAATAGTTTAAAGTGTAAAAAAATCAATGCAAGGTTTACATTGCTAATACTCTGCTCATTTGGGTTATATTTCTGTCCAAATCTAGCGGAAATTAGAAAGATAAGGCTGAACTAAAGACAAATTAGAGTAAAATCAGGTCAAATTAAAATTAATAAAAGAATACATAATTTGCATGTGCTATTTTTCATTAGATTTGATTGAAAATTTAATGTAAATTGATAAAGTGATAACTGTACAAATCACATATTTATTTTAACATTTTAAGTCACATATAAATGGAATACAAATAAGATCACAGAACTATGGATTAAATACATTTTTTCTATTTGTAATATAATAGTAATTATATTTTTAATTCTTACTTCTTGTACTAATTTATATTTTTGACAGATAACATATTTTAAATCAAGTTGACTTCATTTATTTAAAGCAGTTGAGAATAAAACAAGTTAGTGTCATATAACTTAACGGTAATTTTTTCATACATTAAAAACAAAGATTCAAAAAACTTCTCTCATGTTACCAAAACTCCTCCTTACTAAACCACCTGCCAATGAGTTACATCAATACTTCTTCATGTATTGCATCAAGAAAGGGAGTATGCATGTGGACATTACTTGCATTTCTTCTCTAATCACTTTCAGGTTTGCCTCTAGGGGTCTTTTTCACTTCTTCTCCAAGTCAATCTCCTTTTTCTACTTTCATTATAGTGTGATAATCTAGTTGAAAGCTTCAATTATCGTTTAATTCAATATTGATAGGTCAAGAGCCGCCATTGATCCGTTCTAAATGTTGATCGTTGTTCTGGTTAATTAGCAATAAATCACATAAATTAATATCCAAGATTTCCATCCTCTAAGACAAAATGGGGTGGGCAAACCTGCAAATTCTTTGTAGCCATAATGAGACACATTGACCCATTGAGTTGGCTTAACCAGGAAAGTTCCTAATCTTTAATCATTCATATTTTAAATTTGATTTCTGCTGTTAGCAATTTTAAAAAATTAGACGATCTATCAATATCATTGTAAGCCTTAAAAAAATTGATGGAATGTCCTAATTATAGGGTGAAATAATTTACTCTACTTTTTAAACTTTTCTCTATAAAATAAAAATAAAATAATGAGACCTCACATTAGCTAGTGCATATGCTCTTGAAATTGAAATTGGGAAGGGTAACTACTCTCATTATCATCGCTCATAATAATTTTTATAACTAAGGTCAAATACAATTTAAAGTAAATGCTCCACCAATTTTAAAGTTCCATTTTGTGTAAATAGCTGATAAATTAATTAATATCTGATAGCTTATAACTGATAGTTAATAGCTTATAACTGATAGTTAATAGCTTATGACCTTATTTGGTAAATAACTTTTAAGTATTTGACCAAAACTTAGTTGATTGATTTACTAAATAAGCTATTTTTTATGTTTGGTAAACAGCTGCATTGAAGAGCTGATTATTTTCCAAGTCACTAAAACCAAAACACTGGACAAGCCAGCGTTTCTCCTCAGCTGTTTTTTGAATAATATTTATAAGACCAAATTATCCTTATTTCCAAATAATGATAGTCAACTTTGAGAATGCTATCTTGGCGCTGGGTTTCTTTGTTTTCATTTTTCCTTATTTGTGTTCAAAAAGATATATGTGGACCACTCCTTAAAATCCAAAGAAAGAAAAATAACAAACATTAAATTGATTGATTGTATCATAATATATAATATTAAATATTTCTATAATAATGTTGCTCTGCGTCATGAAGTATTTAATATATAATATTAAATATTTTTAAAATATTTATTTTATATAAAAATTAAATAATTATAATTATTAATTTTTTATTGATAAATTTATTAATTATAAAAATTATATTAATTTAACTTAAAAAATATTTAATATATAATAAATTATAATTATATATTATTTATAAAAAATTTAATATATTAAATAATATATAAAATTAAAATTATTAAAATAAAAAAATATTTAAATAACTCATAAAATATATTTATGTCCTTATTTGTTATTTTATATATAAACAGCTAATCATAAACAGCTGATTTTATTAAATATTTTTATTCAAATAGCTAATACAATCAGTTGGTCAAATCAGCTAATACAATCAGCTATCAGATAACAGTTAATCAAATTAGTTAACTGCTACAGCTATCAGCTAATTGTTAAATAAGGCCTATAACTTATAACTGATAGTTGATAAATTAGTTAAAGTATTTAGTAAAATTAGTTAAAGTATTTCGTAAAATTAGTTGTTAAACTAATTGAAATTATAAAATGATATAAAAGGACATATTAATAAAAATAGATATATAAATAAAATAATTTATATTTATATAAAATTGAATTATATTAACATAATTAAAATTTTAAAATAAAAATATAATATTCAATATTTAATTAATTATATTTTATAAACTTATATATTTATTCACTTAGATAATTTTAATTTTATTATTTATTATAAAATTATAATTACTTAAAATATAATTAATTATATTTTATGATATTATTTATTTACATATATATTTATATATATTTATAATTTAAAATTAGGATATAATTATGTTAAAATTAAATTAATTATAGTTTATAAAAAATTATTAGATTTATATTATAAAGAATATAAGTTGTAAATTAATAAAAAGAATAAGGATATATTTAGAAAGAATTTGAAAAAGTAATAACTTATAAGTTATAATGTATAAGTTATAAGTTATTCTAAATAAGTTATTAAATTATAATTTATAAGCTACTCTAGGTAGCTTATAAATTAGTGTAAGAAATACTTTTAGAGGTTAACTTATAATTTATTGATCAAGTCAATAAGTTATAAATTAACTTATTTGTTACGCGAAACGAAGCTTAAATTATGTAACAAGTACAACATATATATAGTAATGTGAATATGAAAAACTTAAATATCAAAATATAATATTCTGTTCAATACAAATTTCAAATAACTATAATACAAATATAGAAATAACTGTAAAGTGTATACTTCAATTCAATAATTGTACTTGTGTAGCACTGATAGCATACTATTTCACATCTTATTCGTTTTGAATGAAGATTAAAATTTGAGATTATCGCTAACATTATTTTCTTAGTATTATTGTAATCTTTCCCTTGTTGTAAATTATTATTATAATAATAGTATTTTTCTTTCTTTTTTTTTTTTTTAGATTTTAAAGCGCATATCTGGGAGAGCAAATTCAAGCCTCATTATAAGGTAAATACCCAAAGAAGACAAAAGCGACAAATTATTACAACTATCTCTACTACGATTATCTATGGTGGTAGAGTTTAGAAGCACACGATTAGAGTTGTTTATGGATCAGCGACCTGCTTAACTTTATAAGTTTAATTCAACAAAAAAATATATAGAGAGAGGATTTGAGCTATTATTTAATGACTTGATAATTCCGTTAAACTTTTTTTAATGACTCAATTATTATTTAGTTTGGACTCAAATCATGATAAAAAGACATGGATTAACTTGATTATATTAATTTATTTTTAATAATATAATTATATATTATAAAAAATAATTATATCTAATTATTTCTAATATAAATAATTTAATTTGATATAATTAAATATTTTACATATTTAAATATCCTATCTTCTCTTTAAATGTATATTTTTTATATTAAAAAAATTATTTTTTACTTGAAATAATGATAATAATAAAAATAATTGAGCTTTAAGATCAAAACACAAGTTATGTAATAAATTATTCAAGACAGACTTGGGTTTTGTTTTTCAGGCAATTATGCATGAACAAATCTAACCTTAGGTCCAAAAGTTCGGCTCATATACATTATACACATGATAAAATTTCTTTGAAATTATGTATTAATATTATATAATTATAAAAAATTTAAGAAAATTTACATAAATCATTTTATTTCCTTTTTTTTATTTTACTATTTCGTCTCCCAAAATTTTTTGTGAATGGGCCAAAATTTGACAATCTGACTGAGGCTGAAATTTTCCGTGGTACCAGACATCATTTTAGTGGAATGGTGCTTTTGATCCTCACATTTCGGCTTTAGTCACTTTTATAGGTCAATGGAAGGAGCCAGACAACGAAAGTGGGCTACACATGAAATCAAGAACAAAACAAGGTGACAAGAGTTGAATGTGGTGTCTAGTGGGTGCACTAACAAAAGAAGAGAGGGGGCACCATTATTACCAATTTAATCCTTGATTAGCACATATAATGTTAATTTAACCGTCCTCCAGCAGACCATCTGTAGGTAATGAGCTCTTAATGAACTAGTAACCTTTTAAGTCTATTTTGAGCAATATTGTTTAGGTTGTCGGGAACAAAATTCTAGCATAACTTTGAGCCAGAATATACATTATATTATAATATCTCCTCAGAAGATGATCAGCCGGAGTGAACCTGCACAAATAACACCAGTTAATGATGCACAATAAAAATGATCCGTCGAATATATTTTAATGTTGAAATCAACCTTTCAAAGATTTGGTGTGTGTATATATATATATATATATATATATATATATATATATATATATATATATATATATATTGTTATCTATAGATGAAATCATAACGTTTTGTATGATTTAAGAGCCAATAATAAATTTACATAAGTTACACGATTTTTGCACTCATATGATAGCATGGGAATGTTACGCATCTTGACATTGCTTATTAGTTCATTAGATCGTTTTAAATTAAATCGTCAAGTCTAATATATTTTTAATTGGACCCTTTGTGAATTGAGGCTTTAAATATAGATTAAACTTTTTAGTGTGGATCAAATCATTTGTGGCTTAGTTTGGTCAAAGATTGACTGATATTTTTGGGTTGTATCATATTTTTTTTTTTAGGTAAATAAAAATTTTTTAAATTGGGAAGGGGGGTGATTGGAGGGGAGGGATCGAACTCCCCCTTAATGTCAGAGAACCCTAGACATCCAAGGGGGCTAGCCGGGTTGTATCATATTACAAGTATACACTAGCTAGTATCAATGAAACCTCATAACATGTACTATACATAATCTTGAAATGGGAAAACCGAGTTCCATAAAAAGTGCAGATTTTCTCTGGCTGCATCACGAAGAGACTATACGCAGATCTTTTGCACCAGATATTTTCTACAATATCTTTTATTGTCTACAATTTATAATACAAATCCCCGGGCACACGGGATGCACTTTGCATAGCTTATCAATCCTGTCATCCACAAATGGAATAAATTATAGTTATAAGGATGGCAAAAAAAGAGGATCGCAGATTTTGCTTTGTAGGGCATAGATTTGATATTAATTTTTGTCTCACAGGACAAGGTATGGGGTAAATTTTTGTCCTAGAGCAATTACGCGAAGTAAAATAATATCGTTTTGCATTACTTCCCGGTGTTTCAAAATAATAAATTATTCTTTTATTTTTTATATTATACTTGAAACTATATATTATTATAAGCTCATTGTAGTAATTTTATAATTAAAAAAATATTTATCTTAATTATATTTTTAAATTTATGATTAATTGGATAAATTATATGTAATTTTAGATTAATATTATTATATTATATTAAATATTAATTATGTGTATATTTAAAATTTATAAATTTTAATTTCTAAAATTTTAAAAAAAATTTAAATTTTTTTACAGATTACTATTGTTTTAGGATTATGAGAACAAGACACTAATTTGCTCCATAATCGAGGACATGATAGAATTTTATAGTTGTGAGATAGGTCAGTACAGTATTAATTTGTCATTGCTACGTCCCATTACCATCTCTATATAATTAGAATGGGACAAAAATAGAAAAAACATATAGATGAGAAAAACAAACCAATGGACTAATAGACTAATCTTTCATTTATTTCACCTTGTAAAATATAATTTTAAAATATTAATAGAAAGTATATTATTTATTTAATATTAAATATAAAAATTTTTAAAAAATAATTTCCTTTATTTAAAAAAATTAATTTTTTTATTACCATATTTTTATATATCATTTTTTTAACCATCAATATAAGTAATATATCACTCCTTTATTAATATATATATATATATATATATATATATATATATATATATATATATATTTATTGAAACAAATGAAATTTAATATTTTCAAGATTTACTAGTTTCCTCGGAATGAAAGTTTTAATTTATTTATTTTAATCAAAAGCATTCAATTTTTTCCTTTCAAATTGTCATTAAAATTGTGGACTAGAGTCAGAAACTAACCGTTTTTAGTACTTGGAGATTTAGCAGAGGTTTGAATCTCCTTTGCGTTGAATAATGTGAAGGATTATACCTCATGAGTAGAGGTGTACATGGGAAAGGCGACCCGCCCGATCCGATGAACTCGATCCAAAAAATAGAATATTTGAGCTCTTTTTTTCCTCGATAGGTCCGATGGGACTTTTTTATGGCCCGATTAATAATTGGGCTGAGCTCGGGCCAAAGCAAAAAAGTTCGATAAGCCTGATCCGGCCCGATTATAATAATTTATTTTTAATAATATAATTATATATATCTAATAATTTTTAATATAAAAAATATTAATTTAATATATTAAATATTTTATATATTTAAATATCATATTATCTCTTTAAATATATATTTTTTTATTTTAAAAATTTATTTTTTATAAAAAAATAAAAAAAATTATATTTTTTGAACTTTCGGGTCAGGTTTCAGACTTTTTAATTTAAAATTCAGGTCATGCCAAATTTTTTTAAACTTAATCGAACCGGACCGGGTTCGGACTTTTAATTTTATATAATTTGGCCCAGTGATCCGACTCGAAACCCGCCCGGCCCGACCATGTACACCTTTACTCATGAGCCAAATAAATCAACATGATGCATATACTCAAGATTCATTCGTGTACTTATAGCACAATGGACTTCCTTTTTTATTTGAGCAAATTACTTTCATCTTTCATGTGATTTAGTTTAGTTAAATTTGAATTCTTCTATTTTCATAAACATACATCCATTTTTCTTAAATGAGTATATATTTATAAAAATGGGTAAACTTTTTTTCTTTTTTTTTCTAAAATTTGCTTTTTTTCAATTTTATTCTTGTAAAATATTTTATATTAATTTTATTGCAATATAATATAAATTATTCAATTTTATTCTTTTACTATTATTTGAAAATTAATTATATATCACAAAAATAATAGTAAGAAAAAGTGAATTTCACGTGAATAAAAAATGAAGTTTATTCTATAAAAATAAAATAATGCTATTATAATTAGATTAAGTTGTCAAGAAAAAAAAGAAAGTAATTTTTATTTTTCTTTTTCTATTAATCAAATTCTCCATCTTCATTCTCTTATCATGAATCAACTATTTTTAGTACCCAATCCCAATGGGTGAATTAGGGCGGTTCACTTTAGACCTTCTGCCTCCAAGTTTTAAGGATTGTTGGCAAGTTTGAACCTCCTTTGTGTTGAACATAGTGAAGAGCATTTTTTGTGAGTCCACTTAAAGCAAGATAAGTACATTTGTCACTACAAATATCTGGAATTGATTGTGTGAACATACATCAATCCTTCATTTGAAGTTATGGGGTAGTAATAAAGTGCTGATTCAGTAAAAAATATGATGATTTTAAGGTAGATTTTATTTATCAACTAGATAGATTTTCGAATTCCAAAAATGATATTTATTGAAAAGAGCTAATTCAATGAAAAACATTTTAACTTCAAGATGGATTTCACTTGTTAATGGACAAATATTCAAATCCTAAAAATATTTATTAATAAAAGAGAAATTCATTAATATTTTAGAGGAAAACTAAATTAAGTTGGATTGAACAAAAAATTGTATGACTTTTTTATCTGTACTGCTGCTTTGACCAACTATTGTCCACCAAACTTAAAAAAATTGTGTGGCACTGTGATTTCTGAAAGCTCGCTTCAAGAGGAGAGTGCCAGAAATGAATGCACTGGTCACTAAAAAGAGGCTTCAAGTGGTGATGCTGTTCATTTTGGATTCTTAATGTGATTTCCTTTCTACATTTGCTCATACTGTTTGATGGTTACATATTGTGTGTACACGTCGTGTTCCTCCCAATGAGTGGTACCATCGTTTGCCGGTCAAAGACTCTACTCTTAATTCATATGGAAAAATGGCTTACCAGAAAAAATAAAACAAAATAGAAATTTAAGAAAATTGTTAAAAAAAAAGGGGGGGGGGGGTACCCTGCACATCCAAGCCACTGCTTTATGAGATTAAAAATGGTGGAAGTCATATCACAAAAAAGCTCAGCAGCACCTTCTCTGAACTAATTTAAAAGTAAGAACAATTACGAAACCTATGTTGATCCCTTTCTTCTCTACGGTTTTTGACCACTTTGGGTGCATCCTAAAAGAAGAATATAGGTCCATTAAGGCACAAACTATATATAGAGGATGATGGGTAAACCCACCTCTACCACTATCTTCTTTCAATTATCTTTATATACATTTTGTGCGAGATAATAATAAATGTATTTAAATCTGTACATTTAAGTGCACTTACATGCATAATGAATAAAATCTGAACGGATGAAATTTTAAAAAAAGATGAATCAATTTAAATTAGATTTTATTAATTATGCAATAAATAACAATTGGTCAAAGAATGATGTAAGTCTTTTGCTTATCATCAAATTTGAAAAATTACTAAATGTTCACTACAGTGGTCAATAAGATGGCTTTTCAGAGCTCTAATGGGAAAAAAACAAAACCCACTATGTAAATCTCTTCCAATTAAATTGACATTCCTCTGCTTGATAGCTACATTTTACGACAATTCTGGACCTTTTCAGGGGTTGAGAACTGTAACATTTTGAGGAAGGCAAGCATTGAGATTTGTATCCAATGTCATTATTATAGGATGGAAATGCAAAAGGGCGTTTTGTTTAAAGATCTTTCTAGGTGGGTCTCCTCAGGTTTGATGATGCATAGATATCATTCCTCAAATTTTTTACTTTATTCGTTAAATTTTTTCAACTCAGAAAATATAGAGACACAACCTTCTATTTTGTTGTTTATAATTTTTTTTATTAAAATGTATCATTTTTTTAAAAAAAATTATATATTTATTTCTTTCGTAATTTTATTGCCTCAATTTCTTGAATTGAGGAGATGATAATCTATACCTCTAGGAATTGTGCCAAGCTAATTGTGAGAGGGAAGATTGAATTTTAGGTTGGCAGATAAATTCGCACAATGTAAACGTTCCACTCCTTGAAGTGAAATATCAGATTAATGATTTCCACCTGTCAAACTCAATGCCATTCTGGGGATTCGTCCGTCGAGCCTGTGAAACACAAGGGAAAATAGGATTTTTGCCTATCCTATCAAATCCCCAGCAGCAATAGTCGGAACCTTGCAGTATTAGGATAATATTGGAAATTTTAAGGTGTAGAGGATGATTATTATATATTATTAAATTTAATTATTGATATGTTATTATGTAGTATATTAGATTTATTTTTAATGTGTGATCAGATTTAATAGTATGTTGATATACCAACATTATTATTAATATACTATAATCTCACCCTTTCAATATTTATTAAAACTTTTTCAAAGTTTGGGTTGTAAATTTGGTTGAATTATCGAAGAAGAAAAAAATACTGTTGAGGACTAGAATTGTACGTACGTCAAATAGAAATAATATGAAGTTTAAATTAAACACATATGGTACAGCTAAAGAGAATCCAGGCTTGTCTGGCTATGCGGCTGTTATCAGGAAAAACAAAGGGGAGTGGATTGTTGGCTGCTGCAAGAAATTGGGAGTATGCTCAAATTCTTATCAAAATGTGTAGGTTGATGAATGACTGATCATTGGCTCAAAATGGTTGTTAAATTGTTAACAAATTAAAACTCACTTTTCAACCTTTTTGAAGACTTGAAGACTGCAGGGCCTTGGTTGCTGCCCTCAGCGTTATGAGGGTGCAACATTTTACGGGGAAGCAAATGACCTAACTGGTTATCTGGCCAAGCATGCTATTAGTTTGAGTGATGATATAATGATGTTTTGTTTGGTGATGCTGTAGGTCGAACAATGCCAATACTTATCAATATAATTCAGTCAGTTTTGTCGACCAAAAAAAAAGCAACAGAAATAATATGAATTCGGCGACTCCGTCTAATTTTCTCTCAAAGCTTGGTGGGTTTTCAGCTCCCTTTCCAGTTGATGAGGTGACAGAAGGCGGAAGCCACGCCAATTTGCTATCCATTTCTGCCCTTCAAGATTTATTTATTTATTTATTTATTTTTAACAAGATAGCTCAATTAGAGTTCTCGTGGCTTTAGAGGCAGCTCATAGCGTAAAAAAGCACCTTTCTGCCAAGTACCTTTAATCCAAGTGATAATTAATATTTTGAAAGCTTCAACTTCTTTTACATTCTGGAATTCTTAAGTGTTCTTTTGGGAGAGTCTAATAAATATACTACTACTATAAAATAAAAAACACCTTCCTGTTTGATCTCATTGCTGGATTTGGCTGCTGCTACAGAGTATGCAAGTTAGTCTGCTGTTGAATGAGTGATTTACTCTCCTCCAACCTCCAGTATTTGTGTTATTGGGAATCCAGCCTTGTATATAATATATATTCTGAACTTCAGTGGATTCCTCTTTGGAGCTCTTTGAGATGTATTGTCTGACCAAAAAATGCTAAAAATAATATAAAATAAATAAATGTGAAATTGAGCATCTTTGGTGCAGAGAACCCGGAAGTGACTATTAAAAATAAACCAAATTGCTGTGAGGAGGCTCAAACAAAATTTGACACACATCTTCTTAAACAACACTAACATGAACTTACCAAAAGACGATACAAATTCCATTTATAATTATCTACAATCTAATTCTAGTAACCCTCCAGTCAATTCAATATTTTAGAAGTTCGTTAAGGGAGAGAACCAAATGATATATATATGGCAAGATTTTGTATTTGATAGAATCACTTAATGAGATCATAACAATATACACATAAACGAAACAACTCAAATTGCCCAAAAGCACAGAAGTTCGCAGATTTTTATAGAAATATCAGAACGAGATAAAATGGGAACACCCCAGATAGCTGCCTTCCAACAAGGGAAACAGCAAACCACACTGTGTTGGTTCTTTCTTGATACCATTGGAACATATGACAATTTTATGTACCAATCTTTAGGAAATAAAAACCAAAATATGAATCTATGATTACATGCACTTTTCAAAAGCAACAAATAAACCTACAGGTATTGAAAGGAAACTAGGCAGGGTCGATATATTCATTTTTTTTTTTTTTTGAGCAATGGATTGATGTGTTCATGAATGCATGATGACTGTTTACTAAAAAACCTAATGACAACAGAAATATGAAATGAATATTTAGAGGTAGGATGTAATCTTCCCAATCGGTTTCAAGGACCCCATACCCTAGAAAATAGTGAGGGAGATGAATGACATGGATGAAAAATTGACCTTGCCAGGATTTTAACAAAATGAGACAATGCGAAGACAAAAAAGGGGGGGGGGGGGGGGAGGGGAGGATGCAGGAGGCGAAGTCAGCAAAAGGAAGAAAGAATAAGTTCGGAAAGAAAGCAATTGAGCGGTTTTACAAAAACCCAGTTCAACCCTATGCATTCGTCCATTTTGACAATCCGTGATCAGTTTGGGAAAAACACCTGGGCAGATAAGGGTTGTGAAGATATCTGACTCAAACTCAACGTCCAATTATTGGGCAGCTTGGCTTACGTCCGTTGAATGCCTTTCTCTGTGTTAGACCTCTTGAATGGATAGCCATCACCCGTCTCCACTCAGCCAATCATGCGTCTCATGGAGGCCTTTGCAAATTTTATCACTACCTTCTTCCTCAGATCAGAACTGGACACAACGGTGCTCATGCAAAAGTCAGTGACATGTTCATGATGATGCAAGAGTTAGCGACAACTTGAAGACTGTCACAATGATAGCTTCTGTTGTTGTCTAATTATGGTGATGACTTGACACATGCAATGCAAGACCCAAATGCATGCAGGTATTTTAAGGGTTTAAAGGGTATGCTAACTCAGATGAATCTCAAACAGATATTGCACGATTGATAGCCAACTTGGCCCACTCAGCAGATTCTTTAATCATATGGTCATCCGAGGTCAAACACTCATTCAAGAATTCTTTGCTCGACAAAGATTGCTGTATCAAAGATCCTGCATTACTTCCAAGTGTATCAGCAAGATCTCCAAGCACTCCAATTGCAGTTTTCACAACCACATCATCCCTGTACCAAAAACAGCCAATGAAGTCACAAAAAAGATGAAAAAAATATAAGATGAGATAATTCAACTGAGATACACAATTTTAAATCTCACATGTCTTTTTCCATGTATATGCTATCCAAGAACTGAAGAATGTGAGGAGCATAAGGAATCAAGAGCTGAGTTTTTGAAGAATTCTTAAACCCTTGGAAAATCCCAGAATAAGCTTCCAATATTCCATTTCTCAGAGAATTAATATATTCTGTCATTTCATCATCATAACCTGATGTGTGGGCATACATCTCAGCTGCCAGCTGGAGTGTGTTCATTGCATACATCAAGTACTTGTAGAAGTTATCTCCAATTGCAAGAGCTACATCACCAATGCATGAAAACAAGGAGGGCTTTACGGAACGGTGCAAATTATCACTTGACAAATCCTTGAGAAGTTGGGTCATAATCCCATCACAGTATGGCAGTATTTTATCCTCCAATGCTCGGCATATGTCCCCTACCACACCAACAGTGACAGCACAAACTTGGTAGTCCTCAAAATTCTGAAGACCCATCTCCAGATACTTGTAAATTTCAGGCATGTATTTAGCAAAATCAGGGCCTGCTGAATAGGCAAGAGCTCCAATGGCAAGCATGGCCTCCTCATGTGCAGTGGCATTTCTAATAGCAAAAACCCTCAGGAATAGTCCCATTATCTGATCAGCATACTGCATGAAGAGATATTTGGTAGGCTCTGCCGACCCTAGCTTCTGAATAATTACTTGCAAGCACCCACAAAGAAGGCCTTGCAATTCACTCTGCTTTCCTCTTTCATCAAGATTCTGTCCCTCAAGAGACTTATGGAGCTCCATCATGATGACAGGAACTAATTGTAACACCAGGGGAGCCGTTTCATCAGTTGAACACCTCACTACTTCATTTAATGTCTCATATGCAGCAGTCCTCAATCGTGATTCTACCGCATCTTCTCTGTGGGTAACAGTGAGAAGGGATTGAACAATTTCCTGAAAGTAGGGAGTTAGAGGTGATGAGGGTCCCACATCCTCGTAACCTTGGACAAGAAAATAAAGGGCACCACATGCCTTCTCAGCCACATTGGGGACATCCTTCATGCTCTGAAGCAGAACTGTAATAATCTGTTGACAGTTCCCTTCATTAATAATTGGTGTACCAATAATTGAACTGTGAAGAAATTCAAACATTCGGCCCAGAGTCCAAGCAGTGGTGTCCTTCACGTGGTTATTCTGGTCCTTCATTAATGCACTGAGCATAAATGGTAACCCAACATTAACGAGAGATGTTAATCTGTCTGGGGAAGGACCATCCAAGATAGAGCCAAAGGCATAAGTGGCTGCCTCTCTCTGTCTCCAATCTGGTTTAGTAATGTTCTCCTCAATGAAGGGCATTACAAGTGGGACAATATCATCTCCTACAGTACGTGCAACTAACCCAAGACAAGTACCACCGGCCATTGCAATATTCCAGGCACCATCATCCAGATCCTGGTCCTCCTCTTGCTTAAGTAGTGTTTCCAAAAGCAAAGGGATAAGTGCAGGAAGAGCTTGCTTAATAAAATAAAAGCAAGGAATATCAGAGTCACCACTTAAATCGGCCCCGTATTCTTCCAATATATCTGTTTCCTCATCACAAATTGTACTCCAAAACTCAATGGCCTGAAGAGCAACAGCCTCATCATCGCCTCTAACAGCCTTTGATGTGATGTTAAATATCTCCTGAATGTAAGAAGATAACCTTTCGTAGTACATTGATGCAATTGAGACCAAACACTCAAAAGCTGCCTGCCTAATTCTCACTTCAGGGGACAAAGTTGTTTCAAAGACAACTCTCATGATATAATCACGCTCCATATCATTGCTAAAATTAGCCTGGGCGAACCCCAAGGCATTGTATAATGCCCTGGTAGCAGCAAGTCTAACATCATTGTTCCCTTCAGATGCATTCATTCCTTGAACTACAGCTGTAAGTATTTTGTTTACTTGATCTTGATCTACAACTTGTGGAGAGACTTCCTCACATATATACCCAAGAGTCTCCAAGGTTGCTTTCTTGACATGAGCTGGTATTTGATGAATGTTTGATAAAAGCAACCCTATCAGCTCAGGCCACTGTTTTTGAGGGAGCTCAATTCCTGCAATTTTAGCAATAACTTGAGATGCGGTAGATTGAGCATCAGGAACAGGAGAGGATATCGTTTGCAGCAAGCATGTCTTTATCTGGGTCTTTGGCACAGCATCCAGTGACAACCATCTTTGAACCAGCTCATGCTTTCTGCTTTCTTCCTTAGCATCCAATGCATTTTTAAGAATCAAACCAGCCAACTTCCGACTATCAACTGGTTTATCATCACTTGCTAACTCTCCAGAGAGAGAAAACAAGAAACCAGGAAGGTTTTGCTCCTGAAATTGTCTGAGACTTTCTTCGGCACGCTTCCGCACAGTCCCGTCTATAGATTGAGCATTCAAAAGCACCTGGGTGACTTCCATTGCCATGCTATACCTGACAGTACAAAATAATTAGTTCTTAAGTCACTGAAAATTAAGGTTATGAGTCCATCAAACAAGCAAGCATTCATAGCATCCCAATCCCAGATCCAGTAATCAACTAATGGCAAGTGAGTTCAGAAGTTATACTTCAGCAATATAATGAAAAACAACAACAACAAGAACCAATTATTATCTCACATTCCCATTAGATATGATCAGAGTACAGTTAAAGAAAGAAAGAAATCAAATCATAAATCTTTGAAATTAACAGGAAATTAGTGGCATGTGGAAACACTAATAATTTAACATGTCAACTAGAAAATTACACTCTGCATTTAATCAAACAAGCAACACATGATGATATGAATTTTAAGCTTCAAATTACTTAAGTAATTAGGTGAAATGAACATAGAAATAATCATAAAACAACTGCCTACGATAATGGCAGCAATGGCTTAAACTAAGTGATTTTTTTTTTTAGAACTCTATAAATTGACCAAGCAGCTTTCCACAAAAGTATGAGTAAAAGACAAATTTTCCTCCCCAGAACTCAAATCAAAATTCATATTAAGTTCTTTCCTCTACAAACTATTACTTTTTACCATACGCTAGAAATAATTTCTGGACTTTGTATAAACCATGTAATCTCTACTCAACTGCATACAGCTAAGTTGACTTACCAAGCTGGTTTGTCAACTTCAGTATTTTCCAAATAACTAAATTCCACACCAGAGCTAAACCAATTCAACAACCAACTAACATGAACTACAATCTACTCATAAATTCAAACCCATAATTTCAATTCAAGAAAACTAAAGATCGAATCAGAATAAATACACAAAGCAATCAACTCAATCAAGATATAAGGCAAACAAGAACAAAGGAATAAGGCATCGGAACACCCACTGCGATTGCGACAAAAACCACATCAAATTAAGAATGCCCAAAAGAAAAATTGACAGCCAAAAGTCAATCCAATCGATTTCCAACCAAACCGAATATATCTTCATTAAAAAAAAATCATCTAATTACCTCGGACTAGAAAATTTGACGGAACAAAATCAGCAGCGCGACCGATCTGATGAATCGAAAGAAGGAGGAAGGAGAGTGAGGGGACAGTGAAGAAGACGAGGAAAGAGAAGCAGCAGCAGGAGCAACAGTTACAATCGGCAAAGGTGGATTCGCATTAAGCAAACCGCATCCCCCAAAAACAAAATAGTAAATTAAAATTAAAAATTTATAATACAATTCGAATTATTGAGTGAAAATAATAATTAAAAAAATTGAATATTGCTGGATTGTTTCTCTGCAAAGGTGGTGACGCGGTGTTGTTTGCCGGGGGCCCGGGCCCGGGGCCTGTCATTTGAATAGAATAATTAAAATTAATCATGAATTATTGCGGGGCCCATTCGGTACGGATAAATTATTAGGAAAAAGTCAAGAATATCAACGGCTAAGCTTGTGTTCTGAACTGGTTGACCAATGAAGACTGAAATGAACGGTCGATGCTTTCTGAGTGAGGGAATTTACGCGGGTCCACAGTTAAGAAAATTGACCCCTTTGTGGTGCTATCCAGGCAACTGATATATGGAAGTTGGATATTCTTTTTACGATATATATAATAACATAAAAATTCAAATTCTTTACCCTTCGGCTTTTGCAAATTATCCGAGTCACACCCAGTGCCTTTAATTTTATTACTATCAAATTAATATTAAAAAAATATAAAATGCATTCTCCAATTTTAAAATAATTAAATTTTCTTCCCTTTAATTTTAAAAATGTGATAATCTCCTCCTTGAATTTAATAAAATTAAAATCAATACCTATCTTCTACTTAATCAATGATTTTATCAAATTATATAATTTTCTTATAAAATTTTTAAACAAAAATCATAACATTATAAAATATTAATTTATTCTTTATTTTTTTGTCATTTATATAATTTCACACATTATTTACAAGTATTTGATTAAATTTTTTCCATAATTTAATTTCTATTTCTATTAATTATATACCATAAATTACATCAAAAAATAAAAAAGATATACGATGATATTATGATTTTTGTTTAAAAATTTCATAAAGATTCATAGAATTTGTTAAAATAGTTAACTAAATAGATAATAAGTGTTAATTTTAAATTTTATAAACTTTTGAAGGTTAATTTTAAAATTTTTAAAGTTGAAAAAAAGTAAAATTTATTAACCCTAAATTAAAGAGGATAATTTACATTTTTCCAAGTGTACTTATATACTATTTTTAAAATAATTTTGTTTTTATAATTTAAAATTTAAAATAATTTTTAAATATTTTTAAATTATTTTTTATTCTTGATTAAGTTTTATAATTAAATAAAAATTTTTATTTACTGTACTTAACACCCCCTTTTATTCTTTGTTTCTTTTGTATTTTGCATGCTGTATGGATTATAGTAAACAATTTTTGTTATATTAAATAGAGAATGCAAAATATTTAATTATCAATTTATAAATATAATAATTATTATATTTCTGAAGTTTTATAATTAGTATTATTAATTCTTTATTTTTACTTTTATTATAATTATTCATTCTTCTATTCACTTGTAATATCAAAATAAATAAAAATATTACAATTTATTATTAAATCATACTTAACTAATGTTAAATATATGCTTAATTTTTAATTATATTTTTTATCATTTATTTTTATGTTATAAATAAAGAAAAGAATCAATAATTCAAATAAAAATAAAAATAAGAAATTAATAATACTATTTATAAAATTTAATGAATATAATAATTATCATATTTATAAATGAAAGATTATTTATTATGTTTACTTTATTAAATAATATTATTTATTATAAAAATAATTTAATACATAATTGTCTTCGTGTAAAAGGAGATACTGCGTAAATCTCGCAAAAGTTAACTGCAATTTTTTCTAGTTTTTCAAATGGTGTGGAGGTTGGGGTATTCGTTACATTTCATTTCATTCTTTGGGGGAAATTGTTGGATATTCCCATTAAATTTTTTAAATTTCAAATATAATTATGTATATCATTTAAAATATTTTATTAGATTTTTAATTTTATTTTCATTAAAATATAAAAACACATTAGTTATCTTTTCAATTATTGATTCGTATATTAAAAATTAAAAATTAATCACAACATTTCACTATTCTCATTTGAGTTTGGTCCTCTTTATTGATTCATATACCTAACTCTAACTTTTGAAAAAAGTATTAAAATAATATAATAAATTCATCCAAGCTAATTAAATTAATTAATTATAATAAATTTTTTTATTTTTGTTCATTCAAACATTTGGAAAGAGTTATTCTTATTTTAAGAATCTCTTTGTTAAGGTACCTTCTATCACTAATAGAATAGGGGATTTAAACCCCACTCTTACACTTACCGATTACTAAACAAACCGACAAAATGTCACCCAATCGGTTAGTTAAGAAAAGTTTATTCATTCCAAATTTCAATGAAATGTATTTTTTTTTTAAAAAAAATACATTACTTACAATTTGACATATATCATAATTTAAAATTATATATTAATTATAATAATATTTATTTTTTTAATATATTAGAAGTGTGAGCTTATTATATATTAAAAGTACAAGTTTATTCTAGTAGTGTGTAATATATCTTAAATTTTTTATTGAATTTAGAATATTCAAATTTGAGCTTAACCTTGTAATTAATATGAATCTAAATGAGTTTGTATAACCTTATTTAAATAATTTATTCTTTCACTCAAATTTGAGTATATAAAAAACTTATCATTCACAACTAAATCAAATGTTAAATTTTCTTATTTTATTTTATTTGTCAAATAAGTATTTCTATGATTGTCAAATTTATCAAAAATAAATATTTACATATTTGTCACATAATACCAATAATACCTAACAAAAAGTAATAAATATTAGATAATTAATTACTTCAATCAAAATATCATATTTTTTTATGTAACATTAATAATTAGTAGTATGACTGTATTGTTTAGTATTATATTATTTATTTATACATATTTTAAAAATAAAAACATATTTTTTATTATTAGGTTCATTTCATGTTTGCAAACACAATTTAAAGTTGAATTTGAGTTGAATTCTTTATGAGCCAATTTCAAGCTACTCACACTCCTTTATACCCTTAATAAGAATGAGAACAAATTAAATTGACCTCTCCTAATATTTAACTTAATTACACTTAACACCTATCATTTTTCAAAAGTATCCACATCTACCCCTTGAAAACATTTTTAGTTTTATAAAATGAAATGATGTTACACTTTTAAACAATATATCCCTGTAACATTTGGTTTATAAAATTTTATATTCTTAGAAATTATACATTTTTGAAAATGCAATTTTTGAATATTTAATTTTTAAAAATATGATATTTCTATATTTGGTTCATTTTAGATATTCCTAGGAATATTTTGTTAAATTTTCAAATATATCATATTTCCATATTTGGTTTTGATTTTATACTCACGTGAATCTTGAAATTTTATCATAAATAGTCCTACCTAATTGTTCAATACAAATTATAATAAGTTTTATTCTCAGTGAAAATTATATAAATAATAATTTTTTAATACCAATTAAATTATATTTCATTATTTAATATGTAAAAATGCATTAACATTTGATTGCTAAAAGTGAGAATTGGGATAAACTTACTAGAGCATTGAATCTGTACCATTTCAATCCAGTTTTCGAGTGCAATGTCTTATAAACTAAAGAAATTACATATTGCTTTTTTTTCCATTTTTCTTGAGAAAAACATTCCTTAACATAATATTGTTAGGTATTTTGCTTCTTAACGATTGTCAAGGATTTTATCGAGGGAAAATAGCGAGGCGGCAAAATGAAATAGGAAGCAAGCTTTGGCGGACCCAAAGTTAAAAAATGAAGGCAGTGTGAATTTGCAGTCAGGGGGGTAAAGAACAGCAAGGAGGCAGAATGAAGAAAAAGAAAATAAATTAGGACATTGTGAAAAGTGAGGACAAATTTATCTTTTTATTTTTATACTAGCATTCTCATTTCATGAAAATTTGATATATTCACCTCCTTTCAAAAAAATATTTTGAAAAGAAAAAAATTGGGTTAAAAATATTCTTAGGAATATTACATTCATGGGTATACTTTTTAAAATGTTGAACTAAATATAAAAATTTAACCTTTCTTTCAAATTTTTTGAGAATGTGAAAAATATTTTATGAACCAAGCATCTATTATATTTTTATGTACAAATATACTCTTCTTTTAGTGAATAAAAATACTCTTTTCTTATTTATCTACTAAATTGTAATATCCATATATTTAATTTTGTTCTTTTTTTTTTAATTTCTTGTTAGTCGTTACTTGTTACAAGATTATATATAACATCACTATTAACCCTAAGATTTTGTATGAAAAGTTTTGATGATGACAAATAAGTACTATAATAATACTGTATGTCTTCATATTAAAATATTATAAAATCTTCAATAAACATGTTATATTATGGTTATAATAATAATTTTTGATTATATGCTAAAAGAATTATAACTTATACAAGTATAACTAAGCATATGAGTACTATAATAATACCGTATGTCTTTATATTAAAATATTATAAAATCTTCAATAAACATATTATATTATGATTATAATAATAATTTTTTATTATATGCTAAAAGAATTATAACTTTTACAAGTATAATTAAGCATATGATTGATCAACATATGTAATATGATAGTTGTATATGTTCCTATGCTAATTTATTATATATTTTATATATAAATTATACACATTAATATCTTTAAATGATATATTGAACTAACTATAAAGATTGCAAAGTTTATGAACTTCATGTAGGAAAGTTTAATAAGAAAAAGAGTTAAAATTGAAGCAAATCAAGGGGAAATCTTGTTATACTCAATTCAAGAATGAACGAGGAAGAAAATAAAGAAGAATATCTGTTCCAAGTATTAAGGTAGAGAAAATTAAAATTTTGAAGGTTTTGAAAGTATTAAAAAAAGCCTAAAAACTTCATTAGTATAATTTTTTTAAGGTTTAAACTTTCTTGTAAAATAAAATTTTTCATGATATAGGGGTCAAATATATATTTTTTTAAATCTTTTCATGATCAAAATATTTTGAAAAATATAGCCTACAACTATATTTTTACAAAATAACTTATAAGATATTTTAAAAACTAATGAGATATAAGTTTTTTTATCTTTTCATTTTTTACCTTTAGTCACCCTTTTGATTATATCTCACAAAATACTTATGATTTAATCATGAAACTTTTTTCATGTAAAAATAGATTCAAATAGATTTCTATGGACAAGTCATTTGCTTAAAATAATTAAAATATGAAAAAGTTATAAATTTTTTAATTTCAATCTAGAAGTCAATTTTTTGAGTTCTTTTTTTTTTAACCTTTGTTTATTGTTTTGATCATACTGTACAAAATATATATGAATTGATTGTGAAACTTTTTTTATGTGAAAATAAACTCAAAGATCTTTTCATAGAAGGATAATTTGCTTAAAATAATTAATATATGAAAAGTTATGAATTTTATAATTTAAGTTTTAAAATTAGATTTTTACAATCTAGTCTCTTTGACCTTTGCTTATTATTTTAATCATATATAAAAAATTACAAATAATATAAGTATGAAACTAGTTCTATTTGAAATAGATTCAAATACTTTTCCAATGATACGTTTTACTTAAAATAAAGAAGTTATAACTTTTTAAAGTTGAGTTTGCTATCATGTTTGAGAGAAGTGCTTCTCCCCTTGCAAAAAGCTTTTCTAGTGCAAAAATTTTACAAAGTAATGATAAAAAATGACTAGTTTTCATTTCTAAGTATTTTAAATAGTTATATAAGTTAAGAAATTCAAATATAATATATAAAGAGTATGAACTTTATTATTTAACATTAACTACTTTTTCTTTTATTAAAATTAGGATTTGAGCTTTTCATTTGAAATTTCTCTATTCTAGAAGATTCATTTCATCCTTTTATGAGAGAGTTTATTTGAGTTAATATTCATCTTATATTATTTTTCAATTGTAAAAGATAAGATGTCTCTTAGAAATTATTTGAAAGGATTAGATATCCTTTGTAAAGAGAGAATTTACTCAAGGAAGAATAAGATTTTGTAAAAAGGATTCTTTAAATGGTCAGTTGAAACTTGAAAGAATAGTGAATTGAAACGCTAACTTGGAGAGTGAATATACATCTTGAAGAGTGGATATATACCTTGAAGAGGATATTCGAGGGAGAACCATTCTAAATTCTTATATTTGATCTCTCTTTCATTACTCTATTTATATTTAATTATGTACTTTGTTTTTGTTGATATTGTTTGTTAAATATATTGTGTTTCATAACTTATGTTGATTCTTAGATGATTGAATGATTGAAAAAGAAATCTATCTATATATGTTTTTCTTGATTCTTTATTTATACATAATTGAATAAGTTGCTTTAAATAAGTGCATTAAATTGTTATATGTTATGTGTAAATATCTTCATTAAATTATCTTAAATTTTTTTCTTAATGATTTATTTATTCATAATTGAATGAGTTGATTTGCACAAATTTATTATATTGATATATCTTGAATGCAAGTATCCTCAGAAAGCATTCTTAAATTTGCTTAAATTGAAATTATCCTCGTAACTTTTTAAAATTAAAAAAATTTTAAAGGAATTTTAAAAATAATATTCAGTTCCCCCCTCGTTGCCTAATCCTACAATCAGCACTAAATTGTTTCGAAACGTGAAAATAAGAATTGAGAAAGAAAGAGAGAAATAACATGTCGACATTGTTTTTTTCTTTATATTCAAGAAAATGACTTCGTTTACCCTCCTTATTCGTATTCCCAATTCCTAAGAGATTATAAAGACATACTAAAAAACAATCAATAAGAAGTTATCTGAAAAATTAGTTTGATGATGCTGGGATTTGACGTATAATCATATTAATTTTCTACTACTTGTAGAAATTTATTTACTTTCTTCGGAGACTTCCGATAAATTTGGAAAAATATTAGGCCTTCAAAATCTTCTGAAATATTTCTTAAGGAAAATTTAAATGAATATAAATTTTTCTGAAATGTCAAGCACCTATTATATATCACATTGAAAATCTTAAATCTCTGCGAAGAGAGTCTTTTGCTTTTTTCATTCTTCCATTTTTTTTAGGCAACGTGCAGAGTATACACCAACAAGCAAGTATTTTATGTAAGATAAATATAATAAAATAAACGTAGCACAACACAGTCTGCATGCCAACTGAAAAGCAAATGTGTTAATAACAAATTAACAGTACAATGATTAATGTAATACATCTGTCTTATCTGCATCAAACAGATCATCTGGGAAAAGTTTACATCACTAAACCGGCAATGGATGCAAAATACCTATACAACGGCTCTGAATTCTATGTTCATGGAGTCAAGGTCGGGCAAAAACCAATTTCCCTGCTACACCTATAGGAGATAAGTAGAAAAAAAAAGATTTATTCCCTACAAATTTCAAAAGAATTAGGATCTTCCCAGTTTCTCAGAAAATGAATAAAGTAAATTTATGAGTAAGATAAATACAAAATTTTTTTTGTTTAAAACTGTGGGTGTCAATAAAAAATGTAGTGGATTTTATAATAAAAATTGTGTTTTTATGTTTTTGAAAGAAAAATGTTATCAAAAATGGAATACGAAATTGAATTTTAAATTTTTTATATTTGTTGAATTGAATTTTATAAATTTATTTATTTATTTTATATTTAATGATAATTCTTGATTTTTATTAAAAATTTAATTTTGAATATCATTTGTTTTTGCAAATAGTATTTCTTTCTTTGAAATTAATAGAAGGATGATCCATTTGAAAATTTTAAAATCATAATTCATCATGGTCCTCTTCGGGGTCACCCTCATGAACTGTGTTGTAGAAAATAAATTCATGACTAAGCATCTCCTGAAGTGACAATACCCCATCTTCATTATCATCAGCCTGCGTTAACACAACCAAAAATCTTAATCCTTCAACAATCATATTCTTTTCAATAAATTAGATAGTGATGAACTAACCTCGTTCATAAGATAGCTTGTGTAATATTTAGCAAATGATAACTCTCCTGGATATAGGTAATGGATTATGGGTACCAGTTCTTCCGCTGACAAGAATCTGCCAAACATATATGCATGGTAAAATTTAAGCTGTCATTAAATTTATTAACTTTAATCTAATAATATAAAAAATTCGAAACTTAACTTTATATTTCATTTTCAATACTTCTATTAATTTTTAATTGAAAATATAATTTTTAATATATGTGAATTTCACAGAATTAACAAACTAAGGATTTGTGCAAAATGAAATTGATAGATGCCTCTCTTCCCGGGTAAGGACATGAATTCTGGATAAACACTTACTGGTCTTTGTTCACATCAAGCTCAGCAAACGTCTGCTCTGCAGAAGGCACGGGTCCTCCGGCAGTTTCGAAGTCCTTAGTAAGTATTGTAAGTATTATATATATAACCTTTAAATTCCTTGAAATTTAATTTCCCATCATTTTCATCATCCATGCGCCTGCGTATAATACATATATAGACATATATATATATATATATATATATAACCATTATATCAATCGACCTAATCTAATCTCAGATTTTATTTTTCATTTAAAAAAAAAAATTCCTGTTGTTCTTCTGACAGCTGGAACAACAGAACTGATGCAGAAACGAGAAAATAATTTTTTTTTCTTCCTTTAATAAAGACGAACATGAAAAAGACATACTTGAGTTTATCCCTCAATAACCATTTTAGCATTTCTTCGTTCTTGCTGTCTTCTGGGTGCAAGAAACTGCAACAAGATCACTTAGGTGTCTTAAGATCAAATTATATATAAAAGATTTAATCAGTGCACAAAAATTATAATTTTCAAATATGATAATAAAAATAAATAAATATTACTCTCTAAATTCGTTGAAGCTAAGAAAACCATTGTGATCCATGTCTGCAACAGTAAATCGCTGGTGCCACCATCCAGCTTCACCATGCCCCATTTCCTTCTTCTCTGTTTTTCAATGTCAAAACTCATTCACAACTATATTGAAAAATGAGAATCCCATCTCAGATATATTTTATAAATGGATGGATTTATGGAGATAAAGTCAATTACATAACCAAACCAGTTCATGATAATAAATGAGTAGGTCCACACACAAATCAAGGCCATTTTAATATCCATTTTTTAATTTCCTACCAATTTAATTGCGTAAGTAGCCCCATGCAATCAAATTGGGGTACAAATCCATTCAAATAGTGGCGGAAATATATGTGTTCCAGAATGAATGTACGTCTCCACTGAAAATTATTTGTAAAACAGTAAAAGTATATATATTATTTAAAATATCTTCACTAACATTTAAATTTTACTTTTATTAAAATATTAAAATACAATTCCCCTGCACTAAAATCACATGAAATTCTTATAAGCTTCATTTATATAATGTGTTTTAGTCATATCTAATAAATAAAGAACAATCATCAATTTTTATAATTTTTAATATTATAAAAACTTAAAAAATAAATTTCTAATATGCCTGAATTTTATAAAATTAGTAAATAAATAATAAAATTGATAGTTAATTAAATATACATGATTTAATTATAACATATAAGAATTTCTCAAATAACAAACAAAAAAAGAAGATGAACAAACTTTGTGTATTTTGATGGAAAACCTTTTTCACAAAATGTAAAAAATATAGTTACAAAATATTAAAATAATAAAAAAATAATTTATATATCTTATATTAAATACAAAAAATTTGATATTTCTATCACTGTTCCTATTTTTTAAATAAAAATATAAAATTTTTTCATAAAAAATAGCTCCTCAAAAAAACATCCATTGCGTGGTTGGAAACATCAATTTAGTAACAGTTCGTGCATGAAATATAATCAATAAACAAATTAATTACCTATATCCTTCTCGGAAAAATGAGGAAGATATTCCGTAAAAGAAATGGACAAATCTCCATTTTCATCCTTTGACTCCAACTCTTTCTCTGTGATATAATCCAATCTCTCCACGGCTTGTTGTGTAATCCAAGCCTCTAACTCCTTTAAACTAACTACCCCATCAACTGGTTCTCTATCTAACAATGGATACAAAAGCCTCAACCTCAAAGTTGTGTTCAATCTGCCGCCGGCGGTGAGATATTGGTACGTGTCCGAAGCGTCGCTAACAAATCTAAGGTTCACCGGATCGGCGGAGCCACCGCCGAGTCCGTTCTTCTCAGCTTCTCTCTCAATCTTGGTCACGAGAGGGTCAAATGCCGCAACTCGTTCTCGGATTTTGAACCCGAATCTCCGGTTTAGGATTCGACCTTTATGTTCGTGGTGGTTGGCGGGAGATCGGAAGAGGAAACAGAGGATGGCGGTGGCTGTCAGAACGTAAACCACCGCCTTCGCCATCTTTCAGATATCGGAGTTTAGAGCTGGAAGATGGCGAGAGAGGGAGAGTGAAGCACGAAGGGAAAAACAGTTTTTGGCTGTGAGAATTTAGGGGCGCATGGAGTCCTTTTTTGTTCAAAAGTGGGAATAGAAAGGGCCTAATTAAGTGGGATATGACCATTTTTGTTTGTGAAACAAATTAATTCCCTGTATGTTGGGAAGTGATTGGTGGTCATAAATCTTGTTTGCACCGCAATGGCATTGTAATTTTATACAGGATGTACACATGGAAGACTTGACTTTGAATCCGATTTGTTACTTGGAATGATGATTCATGTGTTGCCGCTTCCAAGTGCCTAACGGTGCTACTGGCAGCACCAATGTAACGGTGATGGCAACCATCAACGATTCTTGCAATGGCAATTATTTCAATCATTATTATCACCATCTATAAATATTATAATTGTCTCCACGTCACCATTGCTTAATTCATCAAATATAATTACGAACATTATTATATATTATTATCATTCTTTTTCTTTTTACTATTATCGTTTTACTATAATTTTTTTCTATCAATATCACCGCTAACTATTATCATTTTATCATTTGCTATCAACACTTTTCCATTTACTACCATCATCATTGCATAAGGATAATATTATTTAAACTATATTATATGTATATTATCTTTTATGGTGAAATATGAAATATATAACACACAATTATATATATATTATATATACTATTCAGTAACTTACTAAATATTATATAGTGTAGAAGCTTGTCTTGTGCATATCCTTTAATACATTATCCCATGGCACTTACAAAATATCTTATGGAGTGAATATCTAAATAATACTTTTAAGTGCAAATTATACTTCCTTTACTTTAGGTTTAATCAGATTATACTTACACCGGTTTTATTTTCAGAAACATATATCCACAAGCTTTATTTCTCTACAATAAAAGAAGTGAATGCATATTTACAATAAAAATAAATAAAATTGAGTATATATGAATAAGAAATGCTTATACCTGTTTTTAAAAATAGAAAGGATATAAATATAATTACACTAAACAAAGAAAATAAGTATAATTTAGCCAATTTTTAAATATACTGTATTCTCTAATGTCACCACTAGAAAACCTTTTGATACTATTAAAAAGTTCCAAGATTACTCTCTAATATATTTTAACATGGAAATAAAATTCCTTAATTTTAAATTTGACTCCACCATAATGTCAATACATTTAATTTGCTAGATTATACCAAAAAGCAGGCACAATAATATAAAAACCTTCCTGCTTTTAAAAGATAAGCCTGATACTTAGCAACCATACAACTTTTAAAATCAAACTGGCGATTATACCGATCAAAGCATTAATTCAACTACTAATTCTAATTTTAAAAATATGAATTATATATATAATATAATAATAATTTATATTTAAAATAATTTTAAAAATAAATTTAATTAATACATAATTACAAAAATATTACATCTCAAATGTTATAAAATTATAAATATTTATTTTTGAAAGAAATAGAAAAAATTGATCTAATTCAATAGTTTTAACTAATTCAGATTGGTTTTAACCCCTTTACTCTAGCCTCAATCCTTTTCCATCAATTCATATATATTTCTGATTCAAATTTCTTAATCAAATCGGGCACCTCTATTCGACCGATGGTCTAGTTGCCAAAACCAACCTTGCGACACTATTATGCCTCAACCACCTAACCAAACAAAGAAAATCGCCCATAATAATATCACAATCCTCAATCTTGGTTCGCAGTTCTCATCAGCCTAGACATGCATCACAATCCTCAATCTTGATTTCCGCTTGCACCATACATTTATATATTTTTTTGGGGAGTAAACTGACGATAAAGAAATTTGACACAAGACCTCCGTAATGTTGTGATTACTTCCGGTACCAACTTTTTTTTCCCCACAAAATATCAAGGAGAAAGGGCATAACATGACTGAAGGAAACGAGAATGTAACAAAAATTACAATTGGTTATGAAGCCATAGTTACCAACTAGGTTGGGGCTACGGTGAAACGGGTATTATATACCAAGGCAACGTTTGGGCGAACGCCAAAAAAAGAAAAAAAAAGTGGAAAACTGTGGGTTATTTGGATTATATACATCCCGCCGAGGTATCATTATCTAAATGCGACAAAACAGAAGAGAATCAATCAGTTTGCATTTTGCAAAAAAGGCCAGCCTGACTCGCAGATATCACAAGGAGAACTACCATCATTGTCCTTTAAATCTGTGTCTGCATTATGCTTGACTAGATACGCAGCTATGGCTTCTCTCTCACACACCACAGCATAGTGCAATGCAGACTGTCCATCATCATCCTTCCAATATCAAAACACATAAAATCAATAAAAACTACCAATCTGATAGTAATTTAAATAACTACAATGCAGAGTGTTGTTCCTGCAAGTGCCAAGTGAGGGATACTGTCTCATATCAATGTTGCTTTTCAACTGCATATCATGTATTAATATGCTGATAAAGCATATGTAGCCTTGTAGTGGGGTTAAGTTCAGATATATATTATAATATATTTGAATACCTTGGCATTCACATCAGCGTTCTTGCTAACAAGAAGTTCTGTGACATTAAGGTGGCCACGATCCACCGCCCAATGTAAGGGAGTCCGACCCTCACTGTCTGAAATCAGAAAATGAGGAAATAGAAACAAAATCATAATCAATCACAAGCATACTGAGAGAACTTGATAGCAGTGGTAGGTATACACGAAAACTATATGATAGAAGCTTCCTGATCATATAGATTCTATAAGAAAAATGGAATTTCTTAAGTCACAGGGATCTGAGACTGCATTATAACGAGCATTGAAATTACTCACCGATCTTTGTTGCACTTCATTAGTGATTAAAGAAAATAAGCATCACTTTATAGTGCCTACAGACTCAATTATTCCAGTATAATACAGTGAACAATCTTTGGAACAATATCTAATGGTTAAATGATTGAAAATTTTCATATATCCAGTCAAGTCCAGCAAAGATGAGAGATTCTTCGTTGCACTAAGTGCAAAATCAAAAATAGAAAAGAAGCATAATATTATATAATGAAGAAAGAATGCATTAATGTACAGTAAAAAGTAATATATCCCTTTTCTGATTGGTTTAGTGCTTACAACTAACTGCTTATAGTGCAAAAAATGATCCCTTGTGTGCAATAAGCCAATCAAGGAAGTGATACACTATCTTTCATTGCACATTAATACGTTCTCTCTCCTCTATTTACTGATGTGCTCCTTCTCTGATGGGAATGCACACATCCTAAATGCACTTAGTGCAGCACAGAATTTCTCCCAGAAAGACTAATTCCACCTCATGACATACCAGTTATTAAAAATTCCATTTTCATATACAACTTTCTAATAGAAGTTATCACAAGATTAAGAACTTGCTTACAGAACAGTAAATTAACAGTATTATTCTCCCCAAAGTCCATAGTAGATAGACAGATCAGAAACAATGGAAGACTCAAATGAATATCAGACATATATCATAAAAATTTCTTGATGCATGCAACCCTTACTAAATGATATGTTTCTAACAGTTAGGATTACAGTACTATTCTTTTCCCTGTCATCCTGTCATGTCAGTTACAAGTCCACTTCCTATTTTCAAACAAGACATGTAGCAATTTACATAAGCATGCCTACAAAAAAACATGATACCTACCTTTCTTTATAAACAATCCTAAAGGAGTCAAGAATAGATGTGCTCATGCTAGGCTTGTCAAAGCAATTCTCTAAAATTCAGGTTGATGTTGTCTCACTTAGGCAGTGATTGAACTTCTCAATGATGAGAACAAGCAGCTTAGAGGAAGGTAGTCCATTTAGCAACCAAAAACAAGTTATTGAGATCTAGTAGCACACTTGAAAATATCATATAAATTAAGTTTAAATAAAAAAAATGACTCACCCTTCAAGTTCACTGAAACACCATTTTCAATGCACTTGAGTAGATTTGAAACATCTCCTTCTCTTGCAAATCCATGAATGGCATCCATCTTCCTGTGAAGAAATATATCACAATCATCAACCTCTATTCATATTTAGTTCGTTTAATGGATAGGGTTGCAAACACATTTTTCCGTTCTTTCATTGTCTAAAACTCAATTAGAATAATAAGCTATTATAAATTAATTTATAATTGTGATTCTCCATGGAAGAACAAAAATAAACTCATGACAATGAAAGGATCAGTTATCAGTGAAAGGATATGAAGATGTACAGCGACAACTAAGTCATGGAAAATTGACATATATATACCCACAAAAGAATTGCTAAAAAGACATGATTTCTATGCTAAAGAATATCAAGCAATAATGGGTAACAAGATAGTTGCCGATTTGAAAATCCATTGTTAAGTTCAGATCTGTTCCTTGCATACTCAGACATGAAACTTTATTTAACAAAATTCTAAAAAATTGGAAAACTCGCAAAACATGAACAATGCTGGTAAATTTCCTAGACTCGTTAATCAATCAAATATGACATATAACTGACAAAATTTTCAATGAGGGAGAACTCCATATTCTGTGAATTGATTAGGCTAATTAGATCAGGGGAAACTATATAGCAAGCCTATATAAATCCAAATTTCAACTGTATCCTAAGGCAGAATGATGAGCTTGCAATTAATCACATGCATCGTTAAGTCCATGATTATGCATGTCAGATTTTCATTAAGAGAAGGCTGTTTTTTAACTCCTAGGAGTTGAAAGCAATATACCATCACCAATCCTGACAGTGTTAGCTTGCAACAAGAAATTTGGTTTCATTTCTCAATGCTAATGAGCACACTGATGGAAGTTGTAGTTAAAACTAAGGCCTATCCCCAATAGTGACAGAACTATTACAAGTTTGACCTCTTTGATGGATGAATTGCTTAGTTGCACATGGATATTTTGCAAGTAAAGAATCTGTTAAGGTCATCAAAGTCAGAGAAACAGATTCCTCTATTATATGCAACACCATAGGCATACTTACATGCAAATAAAACAAAAGTATCGCCATTTAGATATATGCCCTAAAATCTACCTACAACTAAAAGTTCTAGGAACCTTACAACTCACTGCCTGATTCCTCTTCATACGCAAAAGTGCTAAATACTGGTCCCATTGGCCCCTTAGCCTCTGAACTTGAAACACCGCTAACTCCACCTTTGCTCCCCTGTCATGTACACAGCGGGGGCTAGTTAAGCAAAAGATCGATACATACAATAAACATACTACTTTTTTATTTAAGTATATTGTTCTCCCTTTTCATGAAAGAGATCTCTTTCATCCAGACAGAGTGCCAAAAACAGCTAAGGAACTCACCAAAGATGCGCCATCTAACCAAGAAGGATATAACTCTGTCACAATATCTATGTATTTCTGCATTGCATCTTCAGGAGGCATAGCACCCAATTTTTGCCATGCTTGCCTAGACTAAAGGGAAAAAAAGATGAACTAAAAAGAAAACATAACAAAACAAGTTAACTAAGCCGGTAAACCAAGACGATTCAATAATAATGCATAACGCACTTTCAATAGAACAGGGATCCACAAAAAAAAAGAAAAAAAAAATTAGTATGCAAGCATATCAATATTAGGATATAAAGCTGTAGTGATGCATTTACTATAATAAGTATTTATACACATCCACTGGCTCAAAAGATTGACAATATCTATCATCATGCCCCAAATATGCACGCAATACCGATTCGACAGCCCAATAACAATAGATGCAACAATACAGACAAATACCATTTTGCCCGAGCCGTCAATTTCAGTGCCTGATGGCGGAGGCGTACTACAGGGCCCTTCGGTGGCAATCTTGTACAACCCATAAAGCTGGAGTTGCACATCCCTCGACACCATCTGCGAAAGCCGATCCGCAGCAGAAGCAGCGACAAAAGCCGTTGCGGCACTGAAAGCCTCATCCAGTTCCGTACTCTCCACGCCTTCCCAATCGTCGTCAGCGTCATGGGATTGGTCACCATCGTCATCCACGCTTTCATTTCTAACACTACCCTGCTCGGCAATCATTGAGTCATCCTCCTTGATCTCGCCCACATCGCCTGAACCAGGCCTTGACCCGAAAGGACGTTTGCCACGGGAAACGACAACGTTGCCAGGTTTTTCATCGGCCCGAACCTTGCTCTGGTTACTCCTGTGGTCGGTGCTAGTGCTACGAGTTACAGTCAAATTATTGTCCTTCAAAGAGACAACAATGGAAATGAACTTTGCGACGAGATACGAGAAAACGAGGCCAAGGAAAACGGATTGAAACAGTGATTGCCACTCAGCCATGGCGATGGCAGCTCGTCAAAACCCTAAAAAATTACACTCTGGGAGGAAATGATGGGCTTGTAAAGAGGGAAAACTGAAAGCCTAGGAATGGTCATCTGGTTTGGGAGGAGAGAGAGATAAAAAGACACACAAAAACCCTAAGAATTGTAGAAGTTGAGGAAGAGGGAGTGAAGGAATTTTCAGAGGGGAAAAGAGAAGGAGTGGGTGGGCGGACGCAACGCGGCGAAGAGAGAGCAAAGAGAGAAACGTTGGCGCCTTGAGATTTTCTCTCACGCGGTAAGTTCCATCTATCGTTCTCTTTTACCCCGCTGAGAAATTCTTAGATAAAAATAGAAAGGTTTAATTTAATGCTACGAGGAGTTTCATCTTATATTTAATATATTAAAATTTATATTTTATATTTTAATTTATTTATTTTAAAATTAAAAAAAATAATCTTATAGCATTATCCAAATAGAATATAATACTATAAAATTATTTTAGTAGAATTACTAACCTCCATAGTTTATATATGTGCAGAAGGTTACATTTAATAAAAAAATTATGTTATTAATTTAATAAAAAATATTATAATCAATTTATTACTATTATCAATAATTCAATTAATGAGTGTATTTATTGTACAGATTAAGAGAGTTAGTGAAGTTTACTTAAATATCTTAAATTAATATATCTTTATTGAAATTATTATAAAATTATAAATTAAATTACAAGAACAAATATTAAATATAGAATAAATTCTTATATTTGTATTTTATATTTTTTAATAAGTGTTAAATCTCATATATTTAACTATGAAGTTAATAGAGTTTTAGTCTGGTAAAATAATTAGGGAATATAAATACAAAATTGAAAAGTATCATCTTAAGGTTGGAAAAAGAACATACCTAATTAATAAGAGAATCATTTTAGGATTAGTAAGAGTTTTATGATAAATTTTATAAATAATAGTCATGATTTCACTTTTTTATTTTATTTCACATCTTGGATTGTGAATTATTTTAAGTTTACACATTGGTTGATAAGAACAAATCAATGTATATAATAAAACAATAGTTGTTCAATTTGTAATATTAAACAGTCAATTATTATATAAAAATCGATGGTTATAAACTAAAATGTTTTGATTTTCCATAAGTCAAAAATTTTATAATTTTACAAGTCATTAGCATTAAAATTATTTTTTATTGATATTTTTTATACAATTAAATAGATGTAAATAATAATAAATTGAATAATCTAACAAATGAGAAACAATAAAAATAATAGACTTTCAATGAAAAAGAGAAAAGTGAGATATATATATTTTTTAATTTCTTTATATTACTTAAGGCTTTTAACTTGAAGGGCATATTACTTGAAAGGTATAAATGATTGCAAATTGAAAATAAATTATAATAAAAAAAGTAATATCACCATTCTTATATTGAACTCAAGCCTATCAATACAAGAATGAACATATTACTTCTTTTCATAACAAGTTTATTATCATTTTGCAACCTATGCTTTTTATTTTCTCAATATTCCTAAATATGTTTCTTGACATAAAGGATATAGATTAACAGCTTTTAGAATCCATCAACAAGGAAGGATTCTAAAATTAAGGATGTAAATTGTAGCATTCCACATTACAGAGGCTATTAAGAAAATTATGAAATTAATCAAAAGTCTTTTTAAAGATTTATATCCACACTTTCAATAATAAGCAAAGGGATTTTATAAAGCATTTGGATAGATTCTTGAAGTCCTTCTAAATGCTTCATAGAGTTTTTATATTCATCACCAAAGTGTGGCTATAAGTCCGTGCAAGAAATTGTTAAAAGATCTCAAGTCTTTCTAAAGAGCTCTAGTAAATTTGAATACCAAGATCTAAACCTTTAAACACCAATGAGAGCCCAATTTATATAATAATAGCAAATTGTCAGACATTATATAAACTATTGATGAATCTTCATGATGATTGAAATCACTGTATTGCCATTAGTATATCTTTAAATGTCAATTTTTTTAAATGAATGTGGTATTTCAAAACCATATCAATTTTTAATAATAAATAACTATTTTTTAAGCTAATTTTTTAATACAACTACATTTTGGCATTTTTCTAACAATAACCTATATAAAAATTATATTAGATTATCAATATAATTTACAACATAATTACTATGTAACCCTAAGTTAAAATTAATGTAATTTACAATATAATCACTAAAAAAAAACTCTTGCAAATTCTAGTGCGCTGAAGAGAGATCTAATTTGTTTTCCTTGTATGAGAGTGTTTTACAAGATTACATAGACATTAGCCATGCATTCCTTATAGTATTAAGTGAAATATAAGAACAACATACCTACCAATACTACATATTTAATAAAGTTTTGAATTATATGATAATGACAATTGTATCAAATTACAAATAGCTATTACTACCTAAATTATTTTAAGGTAAAAGATAACTATAATTTGATGAGATGCTTATGATTATAAAATTTAAAACTTTTCTTAATGTACAACAAGAATAGATATATTGTCCTCTTATTCCATTTAAACAAAAGATGAAATGAAAAAGAAATTTATAGATAGAATGAAAATTAGTATACATTAGTTATTAAACAAAAATCAATGTCATAATTTTGACAAACTATTACAAAATAGCTAATTAACATCGGATATTTAGGGGATTACATGTTAGAAAATGATTAATGTGTAATAGACCATTATAGTATACATGGTTTCAACAATAGTTTGCAAATTGTCATACAATAGAAAAACAATGTCAATTTTTATTCCATGAAAATCAGGATTGTTTATTTTTCCATAATATTAAGAAATAATATTAAAATTCACATTTTTTTTCTGTCTAATTCCCATGATACTACATTGGTTCATTTAAATAATTGATATTGTATGTCCACTTACTCCATCCATCCAAATTGTGGCCCTTAATACTTCACTCTATCATTCTAAACTCTAACTTTATCCTTATGCTTTGACCTATAGTTCCTTACTTATTCATCTTAAACCCTAACTATTTTTCCATGTTCCTTACTCCCTTGTCCTATCTATTTCCCATGTATTCATAATTTAATATAAAAAGTCAATATTTCTTATTGCTCTAAAGAATTCCAATTTAAATAACTTTAAAGAATAAATAGAATAATAAAAGATTGAAAATATTGAAATATTGTATACAATACCACAATGAAAGATAGGAGTTTCACTAAATTTATCTTAATATTTATTATTCAATATATGAGGTTTATACTCCTTAAAAAGCTTTTTGAATAAAATACTTGTAGATAAAATTAACATTCATGAAAAAATAGTGTATTAGACATTTTCATATAAGAATATAATAGATAATATGTAGAATTTTAACAAAGACGAATAAGATCAATTTTTTTTTATCTATGCAAACTTATAAAAAGTGCATCAAAATGATAAGTAACAAAATAAGGTCGAATAAAAAACTAAAAATAAATACAAAAGAAAAAAAAAAACCTTATAATTATATTGGGCATGCTTCTAATAAGTATTAAATTTCACATATTTGACTGTAGGCTAATTTTTATTATTGCAAAATAATCATCTTATATTTAAAAGAAAAGTATACCTCATTAGACGACAAACCATTTTAAGGTCAAAAGAACTTTTAGATGAAATTTGTAAATGGTATTATGTTTCTTTCCTTTTATTTTAAACTTATATCATGCTTTAATCTTTCAATTTTCAATTCACTTTTGTGGCCTAAGTTTCTACATCAATTTTTGTAATGAATCAATATATAAATTTAATATTATATGTCAATTTAAAAAAATATGTTATCTTTAATACAATGATATCATCTTACTAAATAATGTTCACAAAAATTGACGTCTTAATATATAAATTCCTTTTAATAAGAAAAAAATTTCTTTTCTTTGAGGTAACTTTTTTTATAACCATTCCAAAATAATCCTAAAATTATTCCAAGATAACTAAATATAATAAGCATGTGTATATTAGACTAAAATTGATGAAATTGTACATTGACATTATTTTGTAAATTGATCTTTTATACTTTTTATTTGAGTTAATTTAAGTGAATTAATAGTATTAAAATTCTTTTTGATATTATGACATTTTTTTATACAATTAAATAAGTACAAACAATAACAAATTGAATATAAATGGAACATATGACAAAAAAGACAATCTATTACAAGAATCGATTTTGCCATTTTATTTGTTCCGTATTTGTACATGAACAAATACAAAGAAAAAAATATTATTTACAATAAATAATAGACTTTTTATTTATAATAAATATAGATGATATGATAATTTTACATAAATTAAAAGGAAAAGTGATTATCTTTTACTCATAATTCATTTATATTGCTTGATTGTTTCATTTGTTATGAGTCACTGATTATTCTTATTTTTCAATGCAAGGATATACTAGCCACTTACTTTATATGATATCTCAAATTTGATCGTAAATCTCCTAATTGTGTCATATCAATTAATATTATCCATTGCTAGGTTATTATTTAAGAATCTCTCACAGTTGCATGTACAAATGCAAATATATAGTGGTGCAAAAATTGTGAGTTATAATAAGATTATGAAACTATATCTTTTACGATGGGTAAATACATGATTCATAAATGTGTGAATCTTAATGATCCATAATCTTATTGTAACTCATAATTTTTGCCCAATCATATTTGCATTTATAAATGAAAGAGATTCCATAATAATAGCCTTGCATTGGATAGTACTTATTGGTAGAGCACGAATAGAACTTGTTTTATCAAGTTTGAGATGACATATAGAGCAAGTAGCATATTTCCAATCTTGCATTTAAAAACATTGACAATTAGAAAGCATATGCCAAATAAAGAAATCAAATACCTTATTAAACATAAAATTAATGGAATGAAGCACTTAATAAGTTCTCTTTTTAATGGAATGAAAGCTATTTTCATAGATTGTTGATTTATTTTAAAGAGAGAGAGAGCCTTATCTATAGGCGAACAAAAAATAATTAAATATCGACTATTAATTTAAAACTAATGTCTAACACATTAGTTAAGTGATAAAATGATATATAAATTGTTGATGAACTATCAAAATAATTGAGAAGGATTTATATTACGGCTAATAAAAATAAATTAACATTATAATTTTAGGTTGATGAATTGTCATGACATTAAAATGGACGTAAATGATGGTCATAAAAAAATAATTGATGTTTCAAGTTCCTTCATTAATTCCATTAATGAAGTTATCTTTAGTTCATTTATTTAAACTTCTTTAGATTTATTTATTTAAACTTCCTTAGTTTCATTCATTTATTTTTTTTATAAATTCATTCATTTAGATATCTTTAGTTTCATTTATTTAAACTTATTTATAAATAATATTCATTTAGACTTCATTAGATTATGAGAAAATGTTATCATATTAGATATTAATTAATTATAAAAACTAACATTTTTATATTTTTCATTTCATCAACAAAGGCCTTTCAATTTTTAAAGATTGTTGTATGTAAAAAACTAAATATGACAAGAAAATTATTTTTAAACCAATTTAACACAAAGCATTATATTTGTTTTGATATGTCTTTTCTCTATTAATCTGTGTTATCTAAATGCTTATTATAGAATTTTAAGTAAAAATAACATACAAATGAGTAAAGAAAAATAATTTTGTAAATTTAAAAAAAAATAATTTTCATTACTTTATTTATAATGAAAGTATAAAAACTACATGTCTACATATGAATATGCAAAAACAACAAAAAAAAATTATTATGTATCAAAATCTCCATCTTTAATGCAAACTCCAATGTTGTTACTAAAATTCCTTTATTTTGATTACTCTATAGGAAATAAGAGAGTATACAACAAGAGAAGTAGATGGAAGTGGAGTGAGAAATTAATAGTAATTATCATTCACTAACTCTTCCATTCCATTTTCACTTTATGAGAAATAAGAAAGTATATAACGAGAGAGAAATAAAGGTTAACATTGTTTCATTGTACTCTTTCGATGATAGTAGAGTGAAAGATTAATAATAACATTATGTATCAAACACAAAATACTTTAGAGCATATTTGAAAGATGTCAAAAGAGTTCAAATGAAAAAAAGAAAGTTTAAGTGAAGATATATAGAAAAAATAGACATCAATTATTAAACAAATCCAACATTTTATGATTCTATAGTTTCCAATGTGATTCCTTAAATGCTTTTTAAATGATGGATATTACAAGGATTAATGTCCTATACTTCTATAATTTTTAACAAGAATTTTGAAATACCTTTTAGACATCAGTTGTTAACTATAACCATCATCCTATGATTTTGCAGTTTTCAATGAGGTTTCTAAAATTCATTTTAAATGATGGTTATGTCTAAAATCAATGTTATAGGTTCATGAGTAATGTTTAGATGTCAATTGTATTCTTATTTATTGCCTTAAGTTTTTATATAATTTTGAAAATATTATTGCATTAAAATAAATGTCAAATTTTGTTTTAAACCGACATTTATCAATTGACGTAAATCATTTACTATGTACTAGTGACAAGTTCTCAATACACATTACTTTATAAAGTTTAGTATTTATTACATGTTAATAAATATTTATTACAAGTTAGTTAACTATTTGTATATCTTTATATGTCAGTTATAATAAAAAATATTATTTAGCTTTTTTGTCTTTAAAAAAAATAACTCCCATATCTTGTTATTTTTCTAATAGTGATCTATACAAAAATTATATTAGATTATCAATATATCCGTTTATGCTGCACGTTCTTGTCTTAAAGAATAAACATTTTGTTATTAATATTTAGGAAGACATAATATTTGTAACTACAATCACTTTAAAGAAAAGTAATGATAATTATCTTCATGATAGAGAATAGAAACATGATTTATAGATATTCATCTCACAACCTTAAAGAAAACTAATGATGATTATCTTCATGCCATCCTTGAAGCAATCCCTTATTTTCATGTTTGTGGCAATCGTATTTTATTCTCAATCTCTTGTTTTCATATCCATAACAATCGTATTTTATCCTCAATCCTTTACTTTCATGTCCATTGTACATTTTGAAAGTTTGACACAAATTATGGTAAAAGAATAATAATCCAAAAGTAATGACTTGTATCTTAGCAGTTAATGATCAAATAGTATTAATAATGTATTATTCTCATATGTCACTTAAATAAATACTAGAGTGAAAACTTAAATAAAAATAAAAGTGAAAGAGAAATTATGGAATTAATACCTAAATGAGAAATAGAGTAAAAGAAAAAGGAAATTGCAGATATAATTTATAGGCAATATAGAAAATTCTATATTGATTTTTTACAAATAATTGACATTTAAAATGATTTTCTTTCATATTAAGTTTATTAACAAACCTTTTAGATGTTAGTTGTTGGCAAAATTGATATTGTAAG
This sequence comes from Sindora glabra, assembly GCA_020226215.1. Taxonomy (NCBI): domain Eukaryota; kingdom Viridiplantae; phylum Streptophyta; class Magnoliopsida; order Fabales; family Fabaceae; genus Sindora; species Sindora glabra. The sequence goes on along the minus strand of CM035227.1, from coordinate 105,742,720 downwards.
TGTTCACATACGAATATTAGAGTGCATTTTAAATGAGCAAATCATTGAAATATAAATAATTTTTATAATTTTAAATAATATTATAAATATTAATTAATAATAAATAACATTTAAATGATGATTTTAAGTACAACTGATGTTTAAAACACTAATTTTTATAAATATAATCAATAATGGACTATTGATATACTTTTTTATGTTAGTTTATTATAAAATTATCATATTAAATATTTTTATATTAAACCTTCCATTTCTCATTAAAAAATAAGGCTTTATAATTTTAATTAATGTGATAAGTTGTACTTTTTTAAAAATATTATAATATTATTATAGATATTAATTTTTATTTTAACGAACATAAATAGAATCACGTTAAAGAACAATTCTATATTAGTGATATAAGTCAATGGTTCACGTATTTCATTGGGAAGGCAAAAATAAGGGGTCGTTTGGTTCGTAGCAACTACGTGGGAAATTGGAGTTCCCAGGAAATAAATTACCATAGAGTTGTTTGGTTGCGCAAATGGGAGGAAATGGATCTTCCCGGGAACTTGTATTTCCTATAAAACGCAGGAGGTCACTTACCCACTCCCCCCTCGATAAGTTTTATTGCCTGCGTTTTTAATTAATTTATAGACAAAAATGACCCTGTTAGAATTACTTAATACCAATTTTGCCTTTATAATTTAAATATCAAAATTCCATTTCTTTGTGTATGCCGTTGTTTCTCGAGTATCTCCCATCGCCTCTCAACCCTAGCAGCAGTCTCCGGCAACGGTACTGGCGATTTCTAGTTCTCGAGCTTCTGCCATCTCTTTTAAACCCTAGCAACAGTTCCCGACAACGACACTAGCAATTTCTGGTAAGCCTTGATGACCTTGCTCATTATATTTTTTCATTTTGTATTAAGTAAACTACAGCCTCCATATTTAAAAATTGGACTTCCTTCCCGACTTTCTGTCCAAGAATAGGAGCTGCATCATTGGAATACGAACTGTTATAAAATAATGGTAGAATTTGACAAAAAAAGGTGTGCTTATGGTTTAGCAAATTGGGATGTTTAATTTAATCCCCATGACAGAGCTTCTAAAAGGTTCTGGATATGATATCGTTGTTGTTTGCCTGTTGACTACCTTGAAAAAGATTAATAGTATTTGTTGAATTCAAATTACTCAAAGTGGCTGACCATATTTTTATTACTCTTCTAACTTATAACATTCTTGCATGTAATTTGCCTATATCATATAGTTATGGCTCGCTTACCGTTGAGTAAAAAGAAGAAGATTGCTACTACATATATTGTGTTATACACACAGATGATGCTCATGATTTTGGAGGCTATTTCTGAATTCTTGTATCTTGTGTCCTTTTTGGACATTAGATTGCCTAAGCCTATATCTTATATATTTGACAGTTGTGCTGAAGAAAGATATTATGCTAGACTTTTAAATCTCAGGCCAATGATTCAAGAAAGTGACTTAGCATGCTTGGACAACCTTAGGATGAATATTGCCTGTTTTTCTAAGTTATGTGATATGCTTAGAGATGTCGGTAAGTTACAAGGAAATAGGAATACTAGTTTAGAGGAGATGGTTGCTTTATTTCTATTCACACTTTCTCATGAAACAAAAAATTGAAGAACTCAATTGTATTTTAGGAGAAGTGGTGAGATAATATCTAAGCACTTCAATTCAGTTCTCCTCGCTATCCTTAGATGCCATGATATTCTACTAAAGAAACCTGAGCCAATGACTGAGAATTGCCAAGATGAGAGGTGGAAATGGTTTAAGGTAAGTTAGAATTTTTAGGAAAATTAGATGAATGTGTAAATATTTATAAATATATACAGTATCTATTAACAAGTTATATATATACACACTGCAGAATTGCTTAGGTGCTTTGGATGGAAGTCATATTAAGGTTCGTGTTGGGGATAAAGATAAAGCTAGATTCAGGAATAGAAAAGGAGAACTCACTACTAATGTATTAGCTGCTTGCACGCGGGATTTACAATTTATTTATATATTGCCTGTTGGGAGGGGTCCGCACATGACAATAGAGTGCTTCGAGATGCACTTTCTAGAAAAAATGCTTTGATAGTTCCACAAGGTAACACTATAGGTACCTTGACATTGCTCAATCTGAACTAATGAGCTTATTTGAGATGAAAGTACTTAACACTTATGTTCGTTAATTATAGACAACTACTATTTGTGTGATACCGGATACATAAATTGTGAGGGTTTTCTAACACCATTTAGAGGCCAGAGATATCATCTAAGTGTGTGGAAGAGTGGTGCTCAACCAGTATCTGCTGAGAAATATTTAATATAAAGCATTCTCAAGCAAGAAATGTTATCGAGAGGTGTTTTGGATTGTTAAAAATGAGATGGGGTATTCTAAGATGTACAACTTGGTACCCTAGGAGAACCGTGGGTAGAATTATCTTGGCTTGCGCATTGATGCATAATTTCATTCGAACATACATGAGTGTGGATCTCATGGAGCCCTTGCTTGTGGATGGTGAGGAAGAAGACAATGGTGAACTTAATATTGGGATTATGGAATCTAGTGCTACATGGATTACCTTTAGATATGATCTTGCCAATGAGATGTACAATGCATGGTTACATGACACCACATCATTGAACAGAGTTTAGCAAAAATTATGTAGCGTGTTTTACTTGTATTGCATTTATGGATTGGTAGACAATATACACTTTATTCTTGTATTATTTTTATCTGAATTTGTAATAAGACGGGAGTAATGACTTCGCTTTTTATTGAACTACTAGTATGATCATTCTAAATTGCTAAATCATGAGCAAAATACCGCTCTAACGAATTCCTATATTTCCTCTCTCTCTATCTTTCCTTCTTCACAGATAAGTAAACCAAAAGTTCAAAGAAATGCCAACCAAGGTGGTGAGGGTGCGAACCCATCTAGAGGATGCACAAGATGGGGAAGCACTGAGGATCATGCACTAATTCGTGCAATGATGGATCTTGTGGAGCTGGGTGGTTAGAAAACGGACAATGGCCAGTTCAAGAATGGTGCTTATAACAGGTTAGAACAACTTATGGATCAGAAGATTCCTAGGTGTGGTATGAAGGCTAAACCACACATCGAGTCTCGTATCAAGTATTTGAGGAATTAATATAATGCTATTGCGGAGATGCTTGATCCAGCTGCCAGCGGATTTGGATGGAATGATGAAGAGAAGTTCGTAACTTGCTCAAAATCAGTCTGGGATGAATGGGTGAAGGTAATATTTTATATTATACTTTTTCTTCTTTGCACATAAGTGTGTCTGTATATTTCTATTTATTGGTGACAGCTTTTAAAGTTTTACCTTCTTTCATTATGTTTTCTTTTCTTTTATGCTAGAGCTACAAAAATGCTGTGGGGTTAAGAAACAAGTCATTTTCTATTTTTTGATGATTTAACCAAAATATTTAGGAAGGATAGAGCCATTGGAGACGAGGCTATAAATCCACAAAATGCATTAGAGGGGATAAAAAATGAAGTAAGGGATAGAGAAGAAGAAGAGCAAGAAGAAAATGTTCTTGCCTTTTTCGTGGAGGACACTTACCCAGTCCCTCCATGTGCCCCGATGGGAACTTCTTCCTCAACCACCCCAGTAAACCGTAGGTCAAAGAAGGCAAAGATAGAAAATTTAGAAGTTCTGAGAGAATTCTCTTCTAGATTTGCACGAATGAGTGATGTGATAGAGGATGCAAGTAAACATATAGGCCGCTTGACTTCTTATTTTTAACATGAATCTGATTCTGTAGGGAGAAGGATGCAAGTGACTAGTGAGATTATGAAGATTGATGGGTTAACTCCTACCCAAGTTATGAATGTGGCAAGGAAAATTGCTCTCAACCCCCTAGAAGTTAATTTCTTTTTTAGCCTTCCAGAAGAGTTCAGAGCTGCTTATATGCATGGTTTGTTACTTCCAGATCAGTGAAGTTCTAGGAAAACTAGTAGTCAATATGAGCCAACACACTCACTAAACTCATGCTATGTTGTTGAACTTCTGTATGTGCACCTATTTTTTGGACACTTATATGACATCGGATCCCATAATGTATTAGATGATGTGGCTTCCGGTTAAATCATAAGCAACTAAACTGGATTTCCTAAAACTTTTGGTGGAATATAACAATACATTCCTTTTTTTTCTCATGGTAATTCCATTGATACTCTTGTAGTACAGCTCAGTCCATTTCGTGCATCATCAAACGCTCATGATTACACATTATCTTGGATGTTACTATTTTGGATGAAAATAGTAACACGAAGAATGCAACCCGTTGTAGTGTGAGAGAAACATGTTTATCGCTGGGGGACTGCGCATTATTAAGTGGCCACTTCGCCTGAGAAAGCAGGCTAACCATATGCATGTTACTGTTTTAGTCGGAGACAGTAACATCGTTGCGGCTGATGGAGAATTGATTTCGGGGGGATTACAAGTGGCTGGAATGTAGGTCTAGTTAGTTAATTATGTAACTTAGCACGTTTATCTCTGGATAAGATCCAACATCTGTCTCTTTGTGGGATGTTACTGTTTTGGACCAAAACAGTAACATCCCACAAAGAATGTGGCTCATGGACTACAGTCGGTTGCACTTCCACTTCTGGGGTAGAGCCTGTTGTGCATTTGCTATATCGCCCGAGAAAGCAGGCCAACAATCTGCATGTTACTGTATTGGTATGAAACAGTAACATCATCGAGGCTGCTTAGTCCTGAGTCTGAGTGGTTATTTATGTCACTTCACAAGTCCCTCTCAGGATAAGAGGCAAGAAAATACTGTTTATGTGATGTTACTGTTTTGGACGAAAATAGTAACATCTTCGAGGCTGCTTAGTCTTGGGTCCTGGAGGTTATGGTTGGTTGGAGGTCGGGTTTGGGTGGTTATTCATGTCACTTGACAGGTTCCTATCCGGATTATATCCAAGAAACATCTTTATATGTGATGTTATTGTTTTGGTCGAAAATAGTAACATCATCGGGACTGCTTAGTCTTGGGTCCTGGAGGTTATGGTTAGCTGGAGGTCGGGTCTGGGTGGTTATTCATGTCACTTGACAGGTTCCTATCCGGATTATATCCAAGAAACGTCTTCATATGTGATGTTACTATTTTGGACGAAAACAGTAACATCATCAGGGCTGCTTAGTCCTCGGTCCTGGAGGTTATGGTTGGCTGGAGGTCGGGTCTGGGTAGTTATTCATGTCACTTGACAGGTTCCTATCCGGATTATATCCAAGAAATGTCTTCACATGGGATGTTACTATTTTGGTAGAAAATAGTAACATCACTGGGGCTGTTTAGTCTTGGGTCTGAGTGGTTGTGTATGTCACTTGACAAGTTCCTCTCAGGATAAGAACCAAGAAAATACAGTTTATGTCATGTTACTGTTTTGGTCAAAAATAGTAACACCTAGGAAATTGGGCCGTGTGCGTGTGAGAGGTGCATGTCCATTACTGATGACTGTTTCAAAGATTGTCCTTCGCTCATACTAACATTGGTGGTATGTCTTAAGGATAGTACCGCACAACTGGATGTTGATGCATCTGTTAAAAAAGAGTAACATCAACACATGTGTTTATAATTCATATGGAAACCTGATGTCTGAGTGCTAACATAAACTGGATATAAGATTAAACTGTACAGAAGAATTACATTTACAATTGAGTTATACATACAGTTGAATTTTAAATATTAAGACAATGATTTAACATGAATTTAGTTTTACATATGTGCATAATAATTAACTTTATTGTATGTATGTGCATATTAATCAACTTCAGCTAGGAACACTGAAATCCTGGAGGAATTTAGTAACTAATTTTGCTCTGTATTTTCTCACTTCCTCTAACGAAAATTATTCCTGAAATTCTTTATTGCTGAATATATTCTCTATATACAAGCATACGAAAATCCCGCAGTCTTGCCTGGAAAATAGTAACGAGTTAGTTTGGTACCTACTAGACATGTTAACCTTGGATAAGAAAAGAACTTGCTACTTACGACATTTCTTCCTGTTAAGGTGACCGTTCGTATGATATTATCTCAAAAGGTGGATCTACGGTGTCTGGCTCCACCCTCTTATCCAATCCACCCTGTGTAAGGATTTCATTCATCTTTTTCTTGTAATAGTCCTTCTGTTGTTAGAAAACTAACAAAAATGAAAAATGAAAACTCTGTGCAACTGTCTGATGGAAAGAGTAATGTCAATAAGATAACAAGGTATTTAATATCACTCACCACCATCGTGGCATCATGAAAGTATGGATCCGGTGTTCCCTCTCTTCTCGGTCGCATCAAGTTATAGTGTGTCTATCTGCACTCTTTATTATCTAGGACGAGAAGTGTGAAATGGTTGGGGTTTGTGAAGTCATTCACGCCCGTGGAGTTCACTGGGAAGATAACAACATCTGCAACCATTACCTCTTCCATATGTGCATCGAATTTGAATTGCCTGGCTTCCTGGAGTAACTTGAAGTCGCTCACAATGTAAGATTGTCAATATAGTTTTAACCTAAGTCAGAATCAATGCTGCCTTCTGTGATTCATATATGGGAAATGGATTCAGAATCTTACCCAGCAATAACTGTCGAATACAAATATCTTCCTTTCACTGTTCGTGGAAGCCAGGCTGAGAGTGTAGGCATGGCCATCTATGATCTGCATTGATTGTTTAGTTCTTGTTAGATGATTGATAAGGGTGACAAACTTCAAACAGTAGCACAAGAATCCACCAATTGAAATAGAAAGAATAATTGTATCTAACTGTTTGCATTCCACACAGTGGAAATAACAATCTTTTTTAGACCGATTAGACATCTTTATTCCTGTTACTGTTTAGGAAAGAAACAATAATAGGAATAGAGATGTGATTAAAGATAAAATAACAATGCGTTTAAACGATCAGATGATACATACATTATTCGTGATTGACCTCTCCTTCATAACTCCTACCAAATCCTCAAATGTTATGAACAAACCCTGCTCGAGGATTGACCAGACAAAGATACTGCATATGGTGATTTGGAAAAGGGATTATATTAGGCGATAGGCAAACCTTTCTAGTAAATGCAAAGCATTCAGAAGAAAGTAGGACATGACTTACTGTGGATCTCCTGCCAATTTTAATTACACCATCTTACTTCTAACATCTTGGGTCAGGTATTTTGCAGTTGAAAACTTTGTAGTGTTCGGTGCCTTTAGTGTCTGCTTTTTCTTGGTTTTATCTGCTGGTGTGTCATCTTCAATTATAACAATGGCCTCTTTGCTCTACCCGTAGACCTCCTCAGCAGTTGCTGTCTGTTGACGTGCATATGTTTGTCTCGTTCATTTTTTCAATGGACCCGAGTACGTGAACTCCTCGTCCCATTTTATTTTTCTTGGTTTTTTTTATATTCGCTATCATCGAACGCTGTTTTACCTCGTCTATACGTTGCTTATCAGCTCTAGTGGTTTCTACCTCATCTTGTTCAACCACCTGCACAATTTGTTCTGATAGCTGTGCATTGAGCTGTTTATTATGATTTTCCAAACTCTCGTTGACCGCCCTCAGGTTTTCTGCCTCACTTGTTGCTGTGGACAATTGCTCCTATAGCTGGGCGTTATCGTGTTTGAGTTTAGCTATTGTCCCTGCGTTTTCTTCTGTTTGTTGTTCTGACTCCTGAAGTTTCTTAGTGAGGAATGTCAATTCATCCTTCAGTTTGAGTATTTCTATATTTGCACTGAAGAGTTGATCCCTAAGCTGTAGGACTTCATCGTTGTTTTGTTGCTGTTACTCCTTGTGGGACAGTACAATATCGGTAAATTGGTCCAGCTTTGTTGCCCGGGGTTGGATCACGTACTGGGCCGATGCTGTCTCAGTATCGCCCTCCGAATCCTCTGATTGGGAAAGTGTGTCATGTGATTTTATTTTTTCAACAAATTCAATTAAACGTAGATTTGTTTCTTCTATGTAGAGGAGGTCGTATTCATGTACTGTGGGCTCAATTTCTCTGTTTACGACCTGAAATATAACATTATTTCCTCTGTTAGTGTGGGAAATTGGCATGTTATTGTTTCGATGAGAAACAAAAACATGAAAATAAAGGACAAAGTTTCAGCGTAACAATAAGTATGGGAGCATGTTATGTGGAAACCCTAACACAATGTCAATGAAGGGGGAAAAATTGACAAATCGAATATTACTGACTGTTAAAACCGATGAAGGGAGCATGTTACTATTTTCAGAAAATACAGTAACATGTTGCATTGTGACTATGGCATGTTTGTGTTTGTTACGAAACAACAACACCATGCATAAAATAAAGTAAATTGCTGGAATGAGTATTAAAATAACAATAGAAACCTGGAGAGAAGGACCTGTTACTGTTTCACATATAAATATCTCATGGAAATAGACAGTAACATTTTCTTGTACTGACATGTATCGGGCTTCATAATAAGTTGATATTTTCATACTGTTACCTGAAGCTGGCTGATAAGTTGATCCCTCAGTTGGCGTGTGAGGAGCTTCAGGTCCTATTTGAGGCATCTTGAAACTCTTTCGATGTGATGCTCGCTCAGCACACTTGTAATCTCACACAGTCAATACTGTCGACAATAAAACGTACATTTTGTCACGTTAATTTCCTTAGGAGGCTGCATCCAAGACAGAGTAATAAAAAGAGTAAGAATAACTAGAGGTAAACAAGTTATTCTTGTACGCAGTCATCAACATGAACTAAAAACTCATAAATAATTGTTAAATGAAATCAAATTAATAATCAAAATGCCATAAAACTTTGGGTAACCATTCACAGACAAAGCAGGGACTTGTTACTATTTTAGTCTAAAACAGTAACATGAGCCAAGACTTGCGACAAACATACAATAAGGAGACAAGAACATGTAAATGAATGGAGATGAATGAAGATAATGTAAAGGATACGGACACGAAGTAAAAAGCAGTTTTGACATCTTTAACTTACTGGTAATAGCATGACACAGCCGGTTATATTGGGGGTGCTGTCCTTTTTGAGAGAATTCATTAGTTAGTCGTGAATGTGTTGTGACCACTCATATTGTGCTATTGCATCTACATCCTCTACGTATTTGATATATGACCAGCCTAATATGTGGGCCCTATTTGGTATAAAGAGGGTGACTAGAAGCATCAATGTCATGAGGCGGGAGACATCCTGCACATCAGTCTCCGATGTTCCTCGCACTGCTCTTTCGAGTGCGTTGAATATTATTGGTTTACTCATCTGTGCTTTGCCACGGAAACACCTTATGTCAAAGTCTAACAGTGTCCTTTTGCCAGATGTTGTCTGAATGGGCTGGTCTCCATCTCTTATTCCAAAGATCAGCTTCACTGATGTTAGTGTTATTCTGAGATGTTCGCCTCCGATATTGAAATGATTATTCTTTTCTGAGAAGGTAGCAATTATGGACTGAATTTCAACATCGCTCTTCCGACACATGCTACGATTCAGTTCCTTTGTTATTATTGCATTAATTAGGACCTAAAATGGGTTGTGTTGCAGCACCTTCGTGTGCTTGTTATCCAATTGAAGCTGATCAACCTGCCTAATGCACGCCAACAGATTAGACCTATATTGCTGGAATTTTTGGATTTCTTCATCAGAATCATCTGCTTGTGTGAGTGCTTTAGCGCCTTTCTGCTCAGGTAAATGTCAAATCAAGCGTTAAATCAAGCATAAATAGACAAAATGAGGTATGATTAATAATGCAACATCCAATTCTTTCTAGTGTGTTACTGTTTCAACAAGAAAAAGTAACACAATATAAAAAATGATATAATTTAGTAACAAAACTCTATTGAACAAACAACGAGCAAAAACATGAACGACATTACAACATCGTGGGTAAGTGCTACTCTGTGAGGTATGAATAACAATGCAACATTGTGGCAGTGGTGTGTTACTGTTTCACTGAGAAACAGTAACATGAGCCAATAATCGAAATATAACTGTCTTACGGATCTCTACTGCGTTGATAACAAGCAATAGGAACATAAGTAGAGAAGGTGAGGTGTGATCAATAGTGGAGCTTCCAAGGAACCATGTGTTACTGTTTCACTAAGAAACAGCAATATGAGCTAGAAAATCGAGATATGCAAGTTTGACATCAATCTACTACGTTGAAAAAGAACAAGAACATGTACAAGTGGACAATATGAGGTAGAACTAATAATGATACCTCGTGGTAGAGATGTGTTACTGTTACACCAAGGAACAGTAACAAGAGCCAAGAGCTGATATATAAATGTTTTACGAATCTCTACTGCATTGTTAACGAACACAGGGAATGTAAGTTGTCAAGGTGAGGCATGATTAACAGCGGAGCTTTGAAGAAATTATGTCTTACTGTTTCACCAAGAAACAGTAACATGAGCCAGAAAAGCGAGATATGCGAGTTTGACAGCACTCTACTATATTGAAAAAGAACCAAAACATGCACAAGTAGTTTTCATGAGGTCTGACTAATAATGCAACCTCGTGGTAGAGTTGTGTTGCTGTTTCACTGAGAAACAGTAACATGAGCCAAGATTTGAGAAATAACCATTTTACGAATCTCTACTGCATTGATAACGAGGAGAAGGAACATAAGTTGACAAAGTGATGTATGATTGACGGTGTAACCTACGAGAAATAATGTGTGAATGTTCCAGCACGAAACCGTAACATGAATAAAAAATAAGAGATGCATATTTAACAAAACTCTCCGGTGTTGACCTCGATCAAGAACAACCATGAGCAGGTAAAATGCCGTATAAGTGACAACGAAACCTCGTGGTAGTGGTGTGTTGCTGTTTCACCGAGAAACAGTAACATGAGCCAAGAATCGAGACATAATTGTTTTACAAACCTCTACCGTGGTGACATGGTAGTGTTTGGTCTGCAAACAGAGACGCCAGCACAAAAAATACAAGATATAGATAAGATGATTCCTGACTAAATGGAAAACTTTGACAAAACCAACGTGCTTACCCTATCAAAGATTAATGAAACTAGATGTTATTGTTTCGCTGAGAATAGTAACACCCACCACATTGTGGTGTTAAACTTACAAATCAAACGTGATTAAAAGCAATACCGATGGAAAAGCAAATAGATATTATGTGGAGTGACAGTAACATGCAACAAAATATTTAGCATGTTGTGGTCGTACTAACTTCTAGGGTTTCCCTTCAACTTACATAGGAACACAAATCCAAGGAAACTGTAACATTTTCGTTGCACTTATAACTGAAGTATAATGCCTGTATTAGAGTCAATGCTAAAGAGGAAGTGAGTTTACCTGTGGACGACCCATTTGTGTGGAGTTACTGTTTGATCTTGTTTTATGTGTCCGATGTCGATAAATGATGTTATCCGGTTGTTCAGGGTCCTTTGGTGTCTTTTCTTGCTGTATTTGACGATGGTTTGTACGGTGTCTTCCTGCGTCTTGAGATCACTGGTTCTGAGCTTTGAGATGGAATGCGAAGTGTTGTTACTGTTTCGGCCTTTTTGTGCCCGCCGAAACGCCCATCGCGTGCGTTGTTTCGTATTCAGGCCATTGCGTTTTGTCACTTCGATGTCGTGTCCTTTCATTTTCCCGCCTCAGAGAACAGTATTTTATACATAAAAAAATTGAAATCAATTAATATCTGTTAATGTATTATTTTGGAGGCTATTGTGGTCATTTCATTATTTTATCGTAGGAAATACAAAGTTGAACCAAATAAAAACATAGGAAGTTCTTTAGTAGGAAATGGAACTTGCTCCATGTCAACCAAACAAAATTTGAGATATCCCAGGAAGTTCGTACGGAAAAATCAACTTCCTATGAAATGGAATTTCTCATAGGAACTTAGTTCCCGTATGAATCAAATGACCCCTAAGATGAATGAATGTGGCAGCGATTAAAATCTATAGGATTGTACTGTGCCATTTGAAAGGATTGATGGTCGTGTTGAATAACTTCCACGTAACAAAAGGAACCAGCGCTGTTATGCGAGCAACGCCACCTTTGGAAAGTGTCGGGGAGTACTTGACGCACGCGTTTCTTAACTTAGGAAGAAAAAATTGAAAAATCTGTTGGGATTCCATTTTTTTTAAAAAAATCTAGTTTTTAAAAATAAAAATATTAAAATATTTATTTATTAATATGTTTTTAGCTTTTATTTTCTAAAATTATTTTTGAAGTTTCTATTTTAAAGATAAAAAAGTAAATTTTAGATTTTTTTTGAATTTATTCTTTTATTCTTAATGATAATTTTAAAATTAAATAAAATATTTATTTATTTATTTTATCAAACATTTTTATTCTTTATTTTTTTAAATTTAAAAATAATTTTTAAGAAGAATTTTTAAAAATAAAAAATAAAAATATATTCAAATATATTTCAAATTATTATCATATATTCAAAAGGAGCAAAAATAACAAAAAGAAAGATATGGGATGTCTACGAACCACTCTACTATTGTATCTTTGGGAGGGGAAAACTTGCAGCCGATGTAACAAGAGAAAAGGCAAATGCTAAATAGGGAGCCAAACTTTGGGATTTGAAGGGTATTGGGGTCATGTAGGGTTTAAGAGGAACAGAGACAGGAGAGGAAATTAATTCAATTTTTGTCTTTTTCTTTCACTTTATTTCTTCCGATAGGCCATACACGGGAGATGGGGGGGAGTTGTTGGTGTCATTTGAGAGGATATGGGTGCATTTAACATATTTTTATTTTTATATTTTTAAAAATTATTTTTTATTTACAAAAAATTTTTCAGATGAAAAAAATAAAAATAAAAGATAATCGATATTGTAAATAAAAATATTTTATTTAATTATAAATTAATATTAAGAGTACGAGAATAAATTAAAAAATATTTAAAAATTATTTTTATTTTTTATTTTTAAATTACACATATAAAATTCCTGAGTTTGAATAAGTTACTTGTGAATAATTTTTTGAGGGGAAAATAATTAATTGCCTGCTTTAATAACAAATTATTTGATTTTTTTTTTTATAGGTTTTGGTGGATGCAATGTTTTTGTGATTCGGGTTATAATATATTTGGTGAAGGCAAGACTCGATTGACTTTAAAATCGTGGCTGACTATAAAACGGTATTTTCAAAGCGTTGGAACTTTAAGAAATAATTATTGATAAAAGTCATTTAAAACATATTAAGACCTTTAACAAAACATTCATTGGCCATCAAAACACCCTCTAATTTTTGAGATGCTTTTAATTGTTAACGAGTGTTTTGTTCAAGTCTTAATTTGTTTCGAATGACTTTTATCAACAGTTGTCTCTCCCTAAAGCTCCAATGCTTTGAAAGCCACCGAATGATATGGTTTTAAAGTGTATATGTATAATATAAAGAGGAGGAGTCCATTAACACATATTTAAGTTGAAATGACTTATACTAAATTTGATCCATTAATTTCATTAAAATTTAATAAATAAGATTAATTCACTTTAAATTATTTTTTATACTCCATATAATCTGCTCTCTCTCATGTAATTAATATATTAAATAAAAATTTTTGAATTATAAAAATATTTCAACTTTAATTTAATATTTTCTTTACAAAAATAGATTAAAAAAATATATAAAGAGGTGTCTATAAAATTAAAAATGAATTAGCTACCTTATTTGCAATAATCCATAATTAATGATATATATCGTACTAGTTATATATGGCCCCATATATAATTAATGTTTTTGTATTAATTATCAACGATGAAATACTTGAACCACTCACTCATATTAATGTTTTTGTATCTGGCTTGTCTCTCAAATTCTTGTTCTTGAGCTGCTTTTGTTCATCATCCTGCTTCAAATCTAAAAGCTTCTTGTTATCGATGTGTCTTTGACACTTTTGATTTAGTGCATTTGCGAATTATTGATTATACGATGCGAAAATATTAGATTTTAAAACATATCTTACCACATTCAATTTTTATGTAATTTGTAAATCAATTATTGTAATAGGATAAAATCAAAGCCAACCATAAATTACAATAATATATTGTTAAGTTTAATAAGAATTATAAAATAATGATAATAATATAATAAAATTAATGACTATAAATTGAAATAATATATTATTAAGTTTGAAAAAACATATCCAATCCTATTTAATTTTTATACAAATTACAAATTAAATATTATAATATGATTAAAGCAATGATTTTAAATTGCAATAATGTATTATTAAGTTTGGAAACAAATATATGATCATATTTAATTTTTATATAGATTACAAATCAATGATTACAATATGATCAAATCAATAACTATAAATTGGAATAATATATTCTTAATTTTTTAAAAATATTTCATAATGTTTAGTTTTTATATAAATTACAAATTAATAATTATAATACAATCGAATCAATGACTATAAATTGTAATTAAGTATAAAAATATATCTTGTCATATTTTATTTTTCTACACATTGCAAATTAATGAGTATAATATGATCAAATGAATGATTATAAATTGTAATAACTTAATATTAAGTTTGAAAACATATCATTTGATATGTAATTTTTATATTTTTATATAAATTATAAAGTAATAATTATATTTTGAGAAATTAATAATATAAATGTCTAAAAAAATTAAAATTATCTTTAATTATAATTTTAAAATATTAATAATTATAAATTACAAGTAATAATTATTAGAGAGTGAAATGTAAATGGAGGAAAAATAAAAAAAATTAGCTTTGAGAGGAAATGAGAAATTAACATGTGGCAAGTAATATGGAATGTAACTTGTAATAAAAATAAGCAAGAAATAGGCGGCTAATATATTATATAAAAGACTTTCTATAGTATGCACTAATATGACAAGCATAACAAAGACTTTCTATAGTATGCACTAATATGACAAGCATAACAAAGGATAAATATATTAGAAAATAATTTCTTTATGCTTTTATGACAATCTTTGGCTCACCAACTTCACAAAATCAACAAAATAAAGTGATAATCAGAGAATTAATTTAAGCATACCAATATTACTTCTGGTTTGGACTTTTTAAAGCCAAAAATTAATCAATTCATTACCATTTTTCTCAAGTTAAGAACATAACTCATAATTAATAAGTGCACTACCAAATACGTATGGATAAGTAAAACCAATTTGAGACAATGACACTTACGGTGATTCCCTCTCCTCAATTTCTTATTCATGCGGAAATTACAATCATACCAATTTTGCTCCTCGAACACAATTACACAAACAAGTGGATGTTATCCATCGAAAGAAGTTAGACCAAAAACTCAAAGCGCTTCTACAGAACTTCTCAATCAGATCTTAGCCAACGAAGATTTCCCATTGTCCCTATATGTTACGTGCACGAAGAGGCATTTATAAAGTTGGAAGAAGTAACTTTAAGAAGTACAAAAGTTTTGACGCTTTAATAATAATAATAATAAGAAATGGAGGAAGCATTTGATAATTTTATATATCAAGTAACTTTCTGAAGAGAATGAAATTAGTAAGTTACGGCTTTTGTTCATAAAATTCCTATCATTTATTGCACGCTTCCTTTTTTTGGGGGTAAATGTTATTGCACGCTTTAATTCTTATTATGTATACCTTGAATGATAGTCAGAAAAGATTGGTTAATCTTTGTACATTTATCTTAAGTATCTTAAATGTAGATAGAAAAGAATGAAGAAATATAACTTTATTTTTTAATACATATAAATATGTTTAAATGATAGATAGAAATGAATAGAAAAATATAAATTTATTTTATCAATACAAATAAATGTCCTAAATTTAAATTACATGTGAAAAAATTTGAAAAGGGTAATGGATATCACCGAGTGTCTGAGATAAGAATTGGATGAAAGTCGTATTATGCAAGGAATATAGAAGTGTCCACAAACTATCTTTCATAATCATAATAATAATTGATCTACAAAAACTTTTAAACTAATAGGCAAAAGTATTATAAAAAAACTTAAAGTAACTATAAGCAATTCAAATATGAATTTAAATTTAATTCATTGTTAATGTAAATTAATTTTATACTATTATTTATTTGTATATTACTATATGATTAAAAAGTTGTTAAAGGATTTGTACTATTAATAAAAATTTTTAATTAATATTAATTTTTATAATAAAGTGTTTCTTTTTTATTTATTGATAGTATAAAAAATGATAGCAAATCAAATTTAAACTCATCTAAACATATTTTTAAAGAAATTAAAGCTTTCCATTCTAAATTAGAAATATTTACAATTTAATATAACTTAATAATCAATTCAAATTCACTATAAAAAAATCATTGGCAACAACTACTATAAATGAGAAAAAAATCATAGACTTGAAACGTTCCTTTTTACTTTTTAATTAAAGGGCACAAAGCCCAAGGAAACAGAAGAAAATTAAAAAAAAAAAAAAATTGCTTTAGGGGTAAGAACCCCACAACAAACATCAATTAACAAACAAGATGTAAATTCGAAAGAGGACTTGTCAAAATGATCAGTCTAATGTCTCGCATAAAATTGAAACAAGTCAACTAGTCTATACATTTATTGTATGTGAAATCTTGATCTTGTAGTTCCTTACTTGTAATTCATGACATTGGGTAATCAGACTTTGCAAACATATATTGTGGATATTTCCGGAAGATAGCACCTCTGTTAAAGTCCTGGAATCCATTTCCCGAATCACTGTATGATGGCCTAAATCCCAAGCTAATTTCAGTCCTTCTAATGCCCCCTAAATCTCTACGATAAAAGCATGACAATATCCCAGATTCTTAACAAAACCTCCAATCTAGTTTCCTTTTTCATTCCTTAAAATCCCACCATACTCAGCCTTAGAAATATGATGCTTGGCAGTCCATAGCAGTTTATCTTTAACCAACCCGACTCTGGAAAACTCCAGCAGACATCTATAGCAGCGAAATTCCTCTGCAGTCTCGATTTTTGAAGAACCTGAGTTGTCATTCTGATTTCTTGAACATACTTCGTAGTAATAGCCTTTGGATCGGAGGGAAAAGTGAAGGAAGGATCAAATAATCTTTTATTTCACCAAAACCAGAGATGCCATACTGAGACTCCTCAAATGGTTTGCCACTGCAAGTCTGCACTCTTGCCAAACTTATTTTCCATTTGTTTTTTTGACCCAAGGCATCAAATCAAAGGTAAAAGAATATGGTTCTGTCCTTCCCATCAACGAAAGATAGCCAAACCATCTTGTTGCATCTCTTAATACGTGAATGTAATCTTCAATCAGGGCATTGCACTGCTGGCAATTAGAATTTCCCAGGTGTCTTGTGCCTCGTTCAGCAGAATGCCATTGTTGCAAACACACCACAATTGCAGTTTGATTCTTTCCGGCCCCTTTCAATCCCAAACCGGTTTCCAAAGTTGGTCCTGAAGCTGATTAAGTTGATAAGTGAGCAAATGATAAGCACTTCTAACTAAGAAATTGCCATGTTTACTGAATGTCCACATTAGAAATTAGAACATCTGATCCTATGTTAGTATTGGAGGGACATTTACATAAATTCTATCCAGAATTCTTGGTGGCAGGGTTCCTTAACCAAACTTATATTCCAACTGTCATTTGACTACACTACCTGAGAAACTGAAATATTTGTGAGATTGTTTGGAATTGGACCGACAACATTATCCGCAAGCTTCAAATCATATGGGCATACATCTTCCCGTAATTCAACGATGTGCCCGTTGCCAATCCTCCATGCAGCTCCTTCCCTGTAATACTGCCAAATATTAAACAGACTCTTCCAAAATGAAGAATCTGAATTCTTAGCCACCATGTTTTCTAGCCATTGACATTGCCTTTCATATTTGCTCTTAAGGACGCCACATATCTTCTCTTGGCATATTTTAGAGCAAGAAACCTTTGTGCATTTTCCTTTTAGATAATTCGTGCCCCGAAATAAAAGCTCTTTCATTCCTTTCTATATCATGAATGATATTCGAGGGGAGAGAGGCAATCTACATTGCATAAACGGACAGAGCCTAAATAACTGCCTTGGTCAAAATAACTCTTTCCTGCCATTATTCATTAAGCCCTCCTGCGCAGTCCAACTTTTCCTAATCATATGTTTCACAGTATCTCTATGAAGAATTTTGGTTCATATTACTTTGGGATTGGTAAATACTGCGTGGTTATTTTATCCCTGTACACGAAGATGAAGAGACATTAACACCTAACCAGCCAAATGCCACCTATGACTTTGGGAAGAGGAAATCAGATAGATATATTTTCCTTGTACACGAAGATGAGGAGACACTCTCCTGACGCATATGAACACATACTCTGCTAACAAGAGAGAGGAGAATATCCCAATTTAATTTTTAATTTTTAGGAATTCACTAATTCTTTATTTGGCATAATAAAAAATAAGATTTCCTTTTATTTCTAAGGTATTTGTTATAATATTTCAAGGATTTTAAAACTCAGGGTTGACAATTTATTTTATTTTATTTATAATTTTTATTTTAATTATATTTATACTGTTATGAAATTCATCTAATTTAACACATATTTCACTGAAATTTATTTTATTTAACCTAACAAATATATTATATAAAACATTTACAAACATTATTAACATAAAGATACAACCATTAACAACATTAAATAAACTACAACATAGAGAAGAATGAAAAACTTGTGCTTCATCTTATTTTGCTGATTAAATCAAGGCAAAGATCGATGTTCCGAGGCTTTCAGTAAACCCTACTGGTCACTACCACAACTACTTAATAACCTACGCCAGCATGCGCAGTGCTTCTTCAACTTCACTAAGTATAGCAATCTCGGCCATGAACCCTGTTCATTGTTCACGAAATGAATTAGTGCCCTTTTTTACTTAATGTCGATTGGCTTTTCTAGGGATGACAAATCCAGCGGGACAGATTTAATATAAAGTTTTGCTTCATGAGGCAAGAGGCAAGTTTTTAACCTGGAGCAATTATGTAGGACAAGACAATATTGCCTCACGGTGCTCCGCTTTGTCCTGAAATAATAAATTATTTTTTATATTATGCTTAAAAATATATATTATTATAAATTTATTTTATTAATTTTATAATTAAAAATATTTATATTAGTTATTTTATTTTAATTAATATTTATTTGAATTATTTTCTTTTAAATTTAAGATTAATTGGATAAATTATGTATAATTTTAAATTATTATTACATTATATTGAATATTAAATATTAATTATAGATGTATTTAAAATTTATAAATTTTAATTTTTTTAAAATTTTTTAAATTATCCGTGAATCACTGGTGTCCCGCGAATTATGAGAATAGGGCAACAACTTGCGAATTATGAGAACAGGGCAGCAACTTGTCTCGCGATTAGAGATGGGACAAGGATGGGATAGATCTCCCAGCTATGAGGCGGGGTAATATATTACCGATCTGTCATTACTCTATCCTGTTGTCATCTCTAGACTTTTCGCAAGATTATCAAAATTTATTATTTTTCCATAAAAGAAACATTTTGTTTAAGAACTAGTGGGGTTGGGATGGGTAAATGCCAGCGTGGTTATTTTAAAATGTTTTTAGTCCAACTCATTAGTTCTTCATATGATATACTAACTGAAATTAAATCAAAAAGCAATGTGATAATTATAAAAGACAGTGCCTTGAATGAAATAAATAGGTAAATGGAAAATAACATATCAAACATCAAACAGTCGTACAAATTAACATGATAAATACAATTTACCGAAGAAAGGGTGTCTTCCACGAAATAAATAGAAGAGAAAAATATTAGTTCATGATGATGATAGTTTGGTTGAATTTTAATTTTAATTTTGAATTATAAAATATTTAAATTAAATTCTCATTATAGACTACGAAGATAAATTAATGTGAGTTGATTGCTCAATAGTGATAATAATATTATTTAGGTGAAATTTAGGATAATAATTTCTTGTAATTGAAGTGAGTAGGATCAAGTTAGCGATCAATTTCTACACAATTTGTTAATTCCATTAAGATAGGATCTCTACTCCTATAGTCGGATTACATTGTGCCTACTCTATTAGTGCTTAGTTAAAACAACCTTCCAAATTATTCATACAATCCGAACTGTTCAGGCAAAAATTCAGCAATTAAAAAATCCTTTGCCAGATTCTTTTGGAGATTGTGAGAGTGCCTAGAGTAGCGATCGTGATTGGAATATCTGAACTTCTCAAAATCTCAAAATGGAATTATTGGAAGTATAATTATTTATTTTCACTCTTGGAATTATCTTGTAAGATTTGTGCTTATTTACATATTTTGGAGATCAATTATTTTCATAAAATATTAAGAATTGATGTTAGAGTAAGCATATCATGTAAATATGGCTGCTTCATATGCGAGTTTCAGGGATGTGATTTAATAATTTTATAATTTTTTGTTATTATCATCTTAAACAAAAAATATGCTACGAATCTTACAATTATTTCATAACTTTATTTTACTTCAAATTTTATAATGAATTATAAATTATAAATATACATTTGTATATTTATGCTCATTATAAATTATTTGTCAAATTCAATGTAGAGTTCATCCTTACGTGAATTGTATATATAATTCTGGATGAATTTTGATATATGTATACATGAAAGTTTCTATCCTTTGCAGAATGCATATAAATAAATGAGAATTCATCATATGATCTACGTGATATATGTGATTCATTAAAATATCGTTATAACATTAAAAGAGCATGCATATTTGTAATGTATGGACTACTCATATATATACTTTTTTTTATTTTATAGATTGTGTTACATTGTGCTTACAATTTAATTTGGTTCTGTACAGTGTTTAATTAGTATTGGAAGTCATCTATGAAATTACAAAATGACAATACAGATTGCACAATGTTTATTGAAAAGTTTGCATATATGTTTTTTTGGAAAATTTGCATATGCATTAAAGTGTTTTGTCCAGTATATAACTGGTGAATTCGTCCAAATATTTTCTTAAGTTTTGCTGGAAAACACAAGTAAATCCAGTTTGAAATATCAAAAAACGTTTTGTAGATTTTTTTTTTGGAAAGTTTCCTGAATTAAATGACATTTTAATTAGTTTTAATTATTTTTTAATGAATAATAATTATACTTTATGAAAATGCACTTAAAATGGAATGAAATAAGGTATATGAATGGTTTTGAAACTTTGATAATGTTGGGAAAGTGGGCTGATCCAAGTTCGACTAAAATACACACCGATTATGCTTTGATGAATGGTTCATTCCGTACACAATATAACACAACCTGTGAACACACACACACACACACACACGAATGGTTTATATAGTAGAGTTACATATTCTCTTACTCTTTGTTTGACATACTAAAAAATATAATTCATTTCATTTCATTTAAAAAAATATTTCATTTATGAATTCTTTTATTTGGGATAAATTATATAAAATATGATTTCATTTCACTTTAAAATGAATTTCTTTATTTGGAACTTAATTAAAACTTATAGAATTTATTTCAAATACTTATATTTACAATATTATCCTTAAAAAGAGTGAGAGAGAGAAAATTCATGGAAAAGGGAGAGAACCGACTGTTAATAATTTAAAAAATTAAGGGTAAAATTATTTAATGAAAATATTATTTTTGAAATAAAATAAATTCCTATCAAATCTCATCAATTTCATAGGATTTTAAAATGGCAATAATGTAAATAAAATAAAATTTCAAAATAAAGTGAAATATAAAAATTTTAAACTCAAACATAATTTTTTAAGAGAATTCATTTCATTTTGAAACGAATTCTAATTTTAATGTATGTCAAACAAAGGATTAATGTTATAATGATGTTTTAATGAATCACATATATCACACAGATCATATGATGAAGTCTCATTCATTTATAAGCATTATGCAGAGAAATTTCATATACATATATCAAAATTCATCCAAAAATTATATATACAAATCACCTAAAGATCAATCATACAATAAATTTGACAAATAATTTATAATAATCATAGTTTTTTATAATTCATCATGAAATTTGAATTAGAATAAAGCTATGAGATATATAATATCTCTATCAACATAGTTTAAGGGTGTAAATGAGTTGACCTACTTGTGAGAGCTTAAGATCATTTACAAAAAGTTCAATTTAAATTGGATTCTAAATTGTTTTAAATTAGCTGAATTCAACTAATGCGCTAATTGAATTTCAAATTTTTATTACTTATCTCAAATTATTTGCAAAGTTAATTATAAAATATATATTTTATTTTTATATTATATTTAAATAATATAATATTTAAGTGTAAATAGAGATAACATATAATAAAATATATAATAAATAGAAAGGTAATTAAGTTTGTTTAAGATTATTTAGACTTGTATATAGTTTGAGATTAAGTTCAACTATGTAGATATTTAATTTGACTCAATTTGTTTGCATCTTAATAGAGTTTTAAACTTAAGTGATATATATTTTTCTTAGAAGACTTTTTGTCTTTTTTTACATAGTAGATTTGATTTTAGACTTTAAACACTCTTATTATTAAAAAAAATCATAATTTGCTATGCAGCGTTATTTAATTTGTAATTTGAAAATAAAGCAATATTAGTAAAAAAAAAATGGGAGTAATATGTAGGAATTTTGAACTTACAGACATAACTGTGCTACACAACTGATGTTGCAACATTTATCACCTCGACTCCACAAGGTCCTTGTTGCTCATTTGCGCCGGGAGTCTCGGCAGTGGGTCCAAAGCATTTGCTTAGGAGAACTGAAAAAATGGGGGCATTGATAACGGCAAACTTGTATGTTTGCGGGACGAGTATGAACAAAAGTAGCTCACGGGCAAGAATTTTAGAAACAAGACAAATACAAAAACTTTAAATAAGGAAAAAATTTTAAAGTGTTCAATTTTTTCCTTGTTTGTCTGTCATAATTTTCAATAATTATCATGAAGTGTCTAAAAGATGAGAACCCAGGGAGAAGAAAGAGGAAAAAAATCCTTATATTTAATTTGGAAAATTCGTGCAACACAGTAAAAATGTTGCATGAAGTGGAGGTGCTCATCTCTATTTATCTCCTTTCGCCTGGAAAATTCTCCTCCCTCATCACCTCTCATCTCCTCACATTACGTACCTCAGAGAGTTAAAGTCTATCTTACTGCTAAGTTACTATTATTTAATAGCCATTTAGGTTCTTGTATCTGTGTAAAAGCAAAGGAAAAAAGTACATTAATAATGAACTCCAACTTATAGAAAAATAAGCAGAGTATCTCTGAATTTTGTCTCTATTGCAATGTATTGGAACTGCTGAGTGCCAACTACAAAATTAAAATTGTGCTTATTCTCATAACTCAATAGCAAAAAAATACCAACTGATCTCTGTTAAAACAAGTGTAAATCTACAATTACATAGTGATATAAGCTAAATCAGTAAATAATTCTAGTAAAGAAAAGAATGGCATATCATTAATAATCCAAAGTAGGCTTGATAAACGCTTGGCCACTAAAAAAGCTAAACATGTTGTTTAAGCTTTAATATATGAATATAATGATTTAAAAAAAAAAGAAAGTATTCTAGAATTTGCATGGATACATTTCTCTTCGTAAATATCATTATTCCTAAATTTGTATGAATATTAAAGATCTAGTGCAGACTTGATAAAAAGCACAAGGTAATTTGTGCATTGGAATAAATTAATATATGAGTGAATGGCCATGCATTCAAAACATAAAATCATACACTCACAAAATCACATGAAACAAAATCCTAGATGTAACATCCCAAAATATTTTAATAGAACTAAGAAAATAGTTGAAAAAATATTTAGATATGTGAGCATGAAGAGTGTTTTTGGTTGAAAATAAAAATAAAAAATATATATATATCTTTGGTAATAAATAATGTTGACATGTCATTACTTATAAGTAAATGTTTAGTTTGTTCCCTTAAGTCTTTAAATCAATGACAACATATTTATAATGTTACAAGTAACACTAAAACCATCTTATTCTTTTTAAAATCAAAATATAAAACTTGGGTACACATAATTTATGTGAATTAAAAACACATTTTAAATTTCAAATTGTGTTCAAAGAAAATGCACCTTTATATAAGTATTTTATTATAAGCAGTATCATTTAAATAAATAAATAAATAAATAAATAGCTAAATGCCGAGGAGTCTTTGCCATATAAGCATACGGCCAAATCTCATCGGCCGATTAAAATTGACTTTATCATCCTATCCAATTGTACTCCAGCCCAACAAACCTTATCCAAATTGACGAAGACTTGGATTCTAAGTCTTCGTCAACACAAAGCCTTCACGTCTCTGTTTTAAAGCCAAACACTGTCATCCTCTCTCCTTCATCAGCCCACTCCTCTGTTCGTTTCCCATATTTCCTCTGTCAAGATCCGGGGTTTCCATTTTTAACAGAGGTATAAGCCTCTCTGTTTCCTCCTGAAAACAAACTCATCTTACAACCAACCTTTCCTCTTTTAATTCTATATTTTTCATGCTGGGAACCACAACAGGCCACTCCATTAGGCTTCCACAACAGGCCACTCCATTACTGCTGTTGCTGTTGCGGCATGAGCTTTGGAAGCCGTTTCAATTGTTATTGGGCTTGCGCTGCTGGAGCCACTAGTTTCGCCGGCCTATTCTTAGCGGACTCCCTCATCGGCCTTTCCACAAACCAGAAGTTGGTGCTATATAAGTACAATTACTGTTGGCTGCACCTGCAACTACCCTCTAATTCATCAACTCACCACTGAAGCAACCTAAATCAGAAACACTACCTCAGCGCGGTAGTTGAATTTTTTACTGTAAGATAAAACATGTGAGTGCGGAAATGTTCTAAATTCATCTTAAAATATTATCAATAGTTGATGTAGATTGGGAATATAGATATTTGGGTCTAGCGTGCTACAAAGTAGCGGAGAAACATTCCAAGATTATTAGAGAACTACAAATTATTATTGCTTAGGTTATGTAGCTGTGTCGGGTATAAATAATTGCAACTACGACCAAATCGTTGTTTTAAAATTAAGGATTTTAGAAGTAACTTTTCGTTGTAATAAAATAGAGTTAACAGATAAAAATTTATATTTTAGGAGATTCGAAGGTCTCATTGCAAAGTCAAGAAGTTGGCGGTTACAAAACTTCAAAACTAAGCCTTGTAAGCTCAAGCACTGTGAGTGAAGCTTCTATTTTTACTAAATTTCACGCCATTTTTATACATCATTTTTATATATATTGGCATGTATGAAGTTGTGTTGTGTTTGTGTTCAATTGTAGGAAATATATATTTATAATGCATAGTAAAAATATGTGATAAGAAATATTATTTTTTTGGGAAATATGAAACGTGATTTATAATTTCATATTATGATCTTGTATATTGATGATAATAAACCTCATCAGCTTTAAAAAAAAAAAATGAATAATTGGTTATGTAAAGGCCCAAGAAGGCAATTATATAATAAAAAAGCCCAATGAGGTGAAAATCTTTTGAAATGAAAAGATGGTCATACAATTGGCTTATACCTTATTTGCATTCATTGAGCACGAAAAACATGGTTATGTGGCAAGATTTTGATTTGAAAATATTCAAGTGGTCAATGAAATTGATTTGTGATGGGGTAAGGAAATGCCCAATACCATTTGTAAAAGAGAGGGCTCTGGTTGAAAGAAAGAGGGTTATGATTGGATGGCCATTATAAGGAAGAATTACCCTACATATACATATCATATCATAAGTTTGCATCCATATCATTTAAATTGTGAATGGCTACGGACCATTACATATACTCTTGCAAGTATTATGATGAATACTTGCTCGATTAGATGAATGAATGAATTTGTAATATACAATTTG
The DNA here is from genome assembly GCA_020226215.1 of Sindora glabra. Lineage (NCBI taxonomy): Eukaryota > Viridiplantae > Streptophyta > Magnoliopsida > Fabales > Fabaceae > Sindora > Sindora glabra. The sequence continues at coordinate 105,716,808 of CM035227.1, read as the reverse complement.
GCATGAGAAATGAAATGTTTGTATGTGTTTTATGTTGATTGAAACCACAAGGTAATTAAAGATTCTAAGTCCTTGAAGATCATGATTCTTTGTGATGTAAGTGATACTATGTATGTAGATATGTGTGTATTTTGTTAGTATGGAACTTTACAATAAATTAGTAATTTTATTCACTAAGTCAGTGGTTGTACTCATACCTTACTATTACAATTGTATATATTGTGATTAAAAAAAATCACATTATATATATTAAAGTAAATTTTTTTATCAAATTTATTGCATTTAATATTAAGTATATAAATTATTTTTTTACTATCGTGATAGTTTACTATTATATTTTTATGAAAGATATTTTTAATTAAAATAACCAGAACTTAATCAATAAGATACTAGGATTAATTATTTAATTAATAGATTGCTCCTCCTATATAATACACCCATTGAAGCCGTATAAGAACCAATAATGCAAATCTACAATAAGAACTAGTAATGCTGCATTGGACCCCTTTAACTTGGACATTTTACATTGCTTTTGTAACAATCTGCAAAGATTAAAATAGCAAATTTATATATGATATGAATAATTGATGTCCAGAAATTTGAAATATTCAAGCTTAAGGAAATAGATTGAAGAAAAATGCAATAACTATGATATGAAATACCGATGTTGAGAAATCTCTTCGTCCAAATAGTAAAACCTACAAATTACCAAATTGATGAAGAAAATTGCAATATCTAATATTTGTTTGTCCCATTTTATCTCATTGCCTCATCTTATTGTATGTGCTAAGCATCCAACCATATAAGATACATATCTTTTCTATAAAACTTTATTTTACATCATATAAATATACAAATTTTTAATTTTAACATCAAATTTGTGATAGATTTTATATTAAAATTCCTTCAAAATTTTAGTTACTTAATATAAAATAAACTTTCAAAAAAAATATGATGTAACGTCTATCTTCTTTAGATCAATTTGATGGTTTACCCATTTAAGCAAAAGGTCCATGTATAGAAAGTGAGATAAGTGTTATTACCAAAGAAAAAAAAAGTGAGGTAAGTTTGAGTATCAATTAGGAAATTGCTTATTCTTCTTCTTCCATTCTTATGTTTGTCTCCTCCAACCACAACTTTCTTTTCCTTTTTCTCTTAGCATAAATTTTACAAAGCTCTAAAAATAAAATATACGAGTTATCTAGTTCAACTTGAATAAATAAACATAAAGAAGATAATAATTAATTATTTAGGGAGGTTCCTAACCCACTTTCTAATAATTATTGAGAGATTTCAAATTTATGATACTAATGATTTTTTGTTTTACAAAAAATCTGAGCTCTTCCTCTAATTATTACAATCCAAATCTAGCAAGTTGGATATGGTGATGGATATATGTACGCATTAAAGGATATACTAATATAAAATATTCATGCATAAGAGTCCAAGAGAAAATTTTGTATGCCCCACGTATTCTTTTTCGTAACCAGATTAGTTATCAAACTTAATAATTTTTAATTTTTTAAAAATTAAAAAATTTAAATTTACATATATATATAAACCTTACAAAATTGATAAATAGACAATAAAATTAATAATTATCCATTATTTATAACTAAAGATGCATAATAGAATTAGAACATGCAAGAATTTTTGAAAAGTTGATATATGTATATATACTTAGGAAAAGGAAAGGATATGTCGTTTTGATAGATCTTAGTTCTTGTCACGACTCACGACTCATATGCTCGATTTGAATAATGTGTTCTTATTTCAATGGTCTCGTTCATAATTATTGAGAGGTTTCTAATTTCTTTTGGGTTTAAGAATATACTTTTAGGAATTTTAAACAAATATTTCTTTATATGAATTTTAAAATTTTAATCTTTGAATTTTCTTATATAAAATTAGTCTCAAGTAATTACTAATTCAGCTCATTTACATTACCCGTTAGGATTGTATCATAAGTATTAAAATTTAGATCACAAGGACGAAAGGAAAAAAAGAGAAAAAATAAAGCATTTATTCACTTTCACCTTGTAACAAACACTAGTTATGCATTCATAATATATCAATATAAGAATGCCTGGATAAGGAATTGAAGAAGTAGAAAAATATGATTAGTTAAAGTAATGATATATTGAACATATATAAATTAAAATAGCAGCAACACTCTAAATCTGTTTGGTTGCTAACAAAATCAAAGAAAATACATAAAAATTTTCTTTTAAAATTCAAACTAGTAATAAGTAAAACTAAGAATTAAAAAAAAAATTAACTGAGCATATTTTATAAAAAATTTTCTCAAAAAATGTCTAATTTATTTTTTATAATAGTACCGCCTATCTTTTTGGAAAATAGCATTTATAAGAAAATTATAATATATATTATTATTGTTATTTTTATTTTTGGATGGACCATTATTAATAACAATACAATTTATTAGTTGAGTACTTTTGACTTAAATGGTATTTGATGTTCTTTAAAAGTTTTGCCTTTCACTACATTTAGGATTTGAGCCCTGGTCATTACGTACGTACGTCTAGTGATTTAATCACTCTTACCATTACTGAGAAAAAAAATACTATTTATAATTATTATTAGTTTATATTTTAAACTTTGAAATCAATTAAGATTTTAAGTCTAAATACCTTGTCCAACTCATCCAATCCACCAACGTTATACTTTTGGTTAAGCCCAACAATAAGTGGCCCTTTGTTGTCTCAGCCCAATTCATCTTCTATGGGCTCAATGTATAAATGAGGCAACATTGATGGTTATAACGAAGAGTTCACAAAAATTACGAAAAGCAGGTTGGCTTTCCTCCCATTCAAGCCGTTGGATCTACAACTTTAGATCTACGGAATTCATTAATTTCATCTCATTAATAAAGAGATTAAAATTTATCATGAAATTAATATTATAATGATTAAATTTATATAAATTTAATTTTATAATAATTAAAATAAAATTTAATTCAAATTTAAACCATTTTATTCCTTTGCTTTACTTTTCTTTCGTCGGTATTTATCAGCTCATGCATGATTCTAGATCCACTTAATCTGCACTCTTCCTTGGCATTCATGGGTTTATTTGTTTATTTCTTTGCTACAAAAATTGATCGCCTTGGAGTTAGTTAATTAGGATCCATAGCTTTTGTTTTGTCTTTTTGGCCCAAAAAAAAAAATTAGTTAGGACCCACTGTCGAATACTGACACATTGGATTTTGTATTCTCCTTATTATTATATGCTTGATAAATTCAAAGGTGGTTTGAATTTTCAGGAATTAAAAAATTGATAAATTATTTTATTAACTATTATCTTACAAATTGAAGAAAAAATTTTTTTCTGAAAAATCTAACTTCTTACAAAATATAAAAAGTTATTTACCTCCTTCCTCTTAGGTAAATCCTATTTCTCATGTTATTTATAGATATAATAATAAAATTATTCTCATTAAATTTAATTAATTATAATTATAATTTATTATTTTATATTATAATAATATTAAAAATATAATAATTATTTTATTAATACTTCTTAAGATAGTCAAAGTTAAATAAACAAGATATAGGAAGTTAATTCTTAAGAAGTATCACTTCTTATGTGTAAAACAAACAACTTTAAATATTTTTAAAAAATTCATGTAACAATTATTTCATAAAAAACTTAATTTTTTGTAGAAAATTATTTTCTATGTGAATTAAACAATTCCTTAATATCCAAAGACTTGAAATCATTCATCGATGCTTAATAGCACTTTATCGCATTAAGTATTAAAATACTTTAACAGAGATATATTTCAATGTTGTGTCGTATTTAATAAATTATTTAATTTATAGTGCGTAATTATATTTAAAGTAAGTATCTAAAAATTTTATTTGTATTTATTAATTTGTATTCTTTATTATCTACCTTTTCCTTAAATATTAAATATTATAACTTTGTATGGTAACAATAATATTGTAACTTTGTAAACAACAAGAAATAAGTAGTAGTATCAAAATTTTAAATCACATTATGATAAATTTGGACCCGACTTGAATCCACCGTTGAATTCAAACTCGATGAGAAAAGTGAATTGTTGCACAAAACCTTGCGATCTCATCATCGCGCTTGTGCTTAGTATATTTTTATAAATGTTCGTAACAAGTCTCAAATATTTAAATTTAGCTCTTCACCCATTCTCATGTTTCAATTTTCATTTTTGGATATTTTATGCTATGATAGCAGTGGCTTCTTTTCTAGTATGGTCTTTGATAGGGTTTATAAAAGTCTTAAATTGCCTAATTTACTATTTATATCTTTTTCTTCAATACAAGTTTTATTTTTAGAAGATCTAGCTTGGAGTTTGAAATTTTTGCTTGTTTAAAGCATATTTACATTGTTATTTGTCAATTGACATTCATTTTTTAATATTTCATAAGTCTTGATTCTCTCGCCACAATTGAACATTTTTCTTAATTGAATTCTACTGGTTTCAGCGTAAATGATCATTATTCTCCCTCCATCGCCGTTTATCGTTGCATAAGAAAAGCAAGTTCGAAGAGGAGGATATAGCGGATGCATTAGGTTAGAGTTTCAAATGAGGATTTTGATGTCTATAGGAAATGGGATATTACTTTCAAAACAGGAAAAAATTCCAAATAAATTACTTATAGAATTTCTACAGTGGCTTTGATGGTTTTCTGGTTTTCTTTTGAAAATTTTTGAGCACAGTTATTTGAAAAATAATACAAAGAATAAGAATTTAACTTAAACTTATTTTGATAATATTAGACAATCATTTTTAACGTACCGATAGTATACAGTGCTTGAACCAGAGTTTAAACTTATAGCCAGAGACAATCAACTATGATTTGATGGTTTTTTTCTTTTTATGCATTGACCAGTTAAATTGGATACGCTTTTAGTTTTATTTCACGGTAAATTTTGAGAGAATTCAGATTATTATCATGCATTAAAAAAAACCCAAAAAAATAAAGATATATTCTTTTTATTTTAATTTGAAAAAATGAATCGTAATTTATGAATATTTTTATTAAAATTAATTAATAAATAAAATTATTAAATATTTATTTAAATAATAGATATAATATTTAAAAGAAAATAATAAATATAATTTTTATTTTTAAAATAAAAGATAAATAAAAAAAATTAAAACGATACTTAGGGAGGGAGTAATCAAGATCTACTTATTAAAACAAAATTTCCAAAGTTTTTTTCGCTTATTCTTTATCAGAAAAAAAAAAAAAGGAAGGGGGGGGGTCACTCATCGGGGGTCCGTGTTTTTGCTTGTGATGAATGGTGTGATTGGTTGACATTTAGAATCCATGTTAAATGTAACTGCAGAGAAGGTCGGTCCTTATACGAATCGGATAAGCCCGCATATGTTATGGGCTTCTATATTAGAGGTACTAATTTAGTCTTAAAATATCTGTGGATAAATTCTTAGGTTTTCTTTTTAAATTTGAAAATATTTTAAATTTTAAAAATTTAACAATTTAAAATTATTTCAAAGTATTACACATTCACTCACAAGTTATAATACATTTAAAATTTATATATAATTTTGAAAAAACACTATATATACACAATATAAAATATTCATAAAATAAAAATATTATTTAAAAATAATTTATGATACAATCCTATATATTCAAAATAAAACGTAATTTTTTATAAATTAAAAATATAAATCTAAACAAGACTTAAGAAATTAAAAACTAAAAATATAAAATAAAACATGGGCCGACCCGATTCATTCACAAATTGACCTGTGTAAATTGCCAGCCATAAGAATTAGATCATGCAGGCCTTACTTTTAGAGGATCCGATGCGTAAATTCTGCGGACAGACAAGAGTTTTTTATTATCATCGTTTTCGCTTGCGATGCATCTGACCGTGCGATCGTAGGAAAACCTACCAAGCCAACTGGATGAACGGTGGGATCAGAATAGTACGTCTAACAATTTTTTATTTTTTTTATGGGGAGAGGTAAATTCCATTGCTAACTAGAAGAATAGTCTACGTGAGAAGATCAAAAAATAAATAAATAAATAAATAAAACATCGGATAAATTAAAAACAACCCAAATAACATATAAGAAAAGAAGGAAATAGATCCTGAAATAAAATACAAATATAAGAAACTGGGGCTGCTTATAACACGAAGAGACTAGTGCTTCATAGTTCATTTAATTTAAGTAAAGACACTTGCTACTGCAACTGCTTTATAATTAAACCAACAATGCTTCCTTTAAGACTTCACCAATTAAGAATTGATGTGTCCCAACTCACAAGCTGAGGCTACCTGTTCATACACAAAATCAATAGAGTTCATGAGAGACACTTCATGAGTTTGTTTGACTTTTCACAACATTATCAAAATTTATTATTTTTCCTTATAAAAGAACTATTTTTTTCAGAATTACTGAAGGTGGGGATATTGGTCAAGGCTTGCAGTGGGTTACTTTAAACAATAATGGTATACACATAGGAAATCGAAATTTGAATAGATATAAAAAATTATCATTAAATATAAGATTATGAAATAAATTTGTAAAACCCAATTCAATAAATAAAAAAAAATTTAAACTCAATTTCAAATTAAAATATTGTAAACTTAATTCCAAATTCTAGTCTTGATCGGTACTATTTTTGTATTTTAAAATGCTTTTATTCCAACATACTAGTTCTTCCTAAGATAAATTAACAAAAATTAAATCCAAAGGCAATGATATAATTAGTTATAAAAGACAGTGCCATGAATGAAATAAATACATAAATGAAAAATATATAACATATCAAGCAATTTGTACAAATTAACGTGATAAATACTAATTTACCGAAGAAAGAGAGTCATTCATGCATGAAATAAATATATAGTAGACAAAAGTATTAGCTTATGAATTATGTTTAAATAAATATCACAATATCTTTGAAAGTTGGTTTCGTGTTTAGTTAATTAGGATTCGAAAATATATGCTAAAAAATGGGAGTAATATGTAGGAATTTTGAACTTACAGATGATACAAAGGCAGTGTCCTAAACAGCAGACTCCTCAGCATTTGTCATCTCAGCTTCACCGCCAGGTGCGCCAGGTTGTTGTGGCTGATCTTGGGAGCGGAAGCAGTTGCTCCGGAGAACCGAGAAAAAGGATGCCGGGTTGTTGAAGAAGCATACCAGGGCTACTAGAAGGGCCACACACACATTGATAACCAGAATCTTCCAGATTTGAGTGAGAAGCAAGTACAGAAGCAGCTCAATGGCAATAACTCCAGAAACAAAACAAACACCGAAGATTAATATGAGTGAGTGGGTGAAGTTTCTCATCAGAAACCCAAAAATAAGATTAACCCAAAAGTGGCTGCGAATGAAATCCACGTGATTGCACCGTCTTCTTCGAATGGGTTTGTGCCAGTGTTGATATATTTCCACGCCACGAAGGGAACCAACGCAGCTATGAGACCAGCAACACCTTTGGAAATTGCAGCCGAGTTGGTTCGCAATGCTTCACTGAACCTGTACGTGATGTGAAGAGAGAATTTAGATTATTATCATCCGTTCAAATAAAGAGAAAAAACCCACAGAACAAAGATATAGTTTGAGACTTAGGTACCGCTCTACAGCTTCTGCCATTGTAACGTTGCAAGGGAGAAGCTTAGTTAACTCAGAGATGAGTAAGTGTGGCCTTGAGGACGGTTTACGTGAGATGCCCAGCTTTTAAACGTGGCCTGGAGAGAGAGGAGAAAAGGACAGACCGAAGGAAAAATAATTCTGCGTACAAAAAGTACTAAGTATTATTTTGGACTTTTCTACTTTTTAATCCTAAATAGAAAAATCCAAAATAATACTTATTTAGTACTTTTTGTAAGTAGAATTATTTTTCCTTCGGTCGGTGGTTTCTCCTCTCTCTCCATCCCTTTCCTTTCTAATTTTCCCTTTTGTCCTTTTCTCCTTTCTCTCCATCCTCTCTTTTCACCCTTTTCTTTTTTAGGATATGATTAGTTAGTTTTATACACTCAAAAATAAAAATTTATTTTATTTTATTTAAAAATAATTTTATTTTATTTTTAAATAAATTTTTTATTTAAAATAAATTATATAAAATAATTTTATTTTATTTAATTAAAATATTTGAAATTTATTTAAAATATTTATATTTATTATATTATTTTTAATATAATATTTTATTTATCTTGTATAATAATTTGTTTCTCTTTCTCTTTATCTCTCCCTCTCACATTCAGACCAAGATAAAAGAAAGATACAAATATAAATGAAAAATCATTCAAGTAATTAAAACAATTTATCAAAAGTTCTTTTCTATTTGTTCATTCATCATACCAATAGAAAGAAAATGCAAAGAGTTGATAATGTCCATCAAAGAAAATCAGAGAGCCTACTGGTTGAATAATATTTAAAAGATGATTATTGAATTATAGTTCAACTAGTTCAATCGACCAGAAATTTATTAAACTAGATAAATTAACCAGTTCACTTGAACTGAAAACCATAAATAATTTAAAATTGAATTGGCTAATGGATTAAATTCTTAGAACATTTTGAAAATCATGTGAGTGCTTTCTTAGGTGTTATAGTGAAATATCATGTGCAATGATACAAACAAGTTAGCTGAATTTATTAGATAAATATAGGAAAAGAAAGAGATGAAGAGATTTGTTTTGTTAGTGCTGGTAACTAGCAGCATGAATAGAAGAACGAAAGAAGTCATGGAAGGACTATTCCAGAGATGAATGGTATTTAGACATTTGAAAGAAGAATAAATATTGGGTAAGAATTGCTAAAGATGGCAATTATGGCTATAAAACCATAATTATTTTTGGATGAGTGGTATTTAGACATTTTAAAAACAATAATTTTAAAAGCTTGAGACCCTTTCCTAGATTAGTCTTTGAGAAGAATACCTAGGGTTAAGTTACATACAGGAATTCTTCCAAAAAGATAAAACAATAAGGCCACTTCATCAAAACCATATTATAAGAATATTATAACTATTATAAGAACCATTTCATTAACAACATTCCTAACAATGGTTTGGTAGTAGTTTGATATCAAATGATGATAAAATTAAAAAGGCAAAAGAAGTTTCACCATTAAAAAGACAAGAAGTTCCAGCTTTAAAGTAAAACTCAAATATGATTTTCTAGTTTTTTGAAAAGCCAATTCCCATGCAAATATCTTACAAGTGTTTTAAATGTGTTAATATGAATTAGGTTAGCCATAAAATAATCCAAAACATCCAAGAAGAAATCACATTCAAGTCCTATCTTTTGCAACATTTGTACCACTTCTTTAGGATTAGCAATAGGGTTACTGCTTTTAATTACAAAGGCAATCTCTTTCATAGCCTCCTTAACATCTTTAATACCTTCACTAATGACATTTTTAACAAAAGCCTTTCTTTTAATTTCCCTTTTTTTGTTGAATGATTCTTAGATATTGAGTAAGTTGAAGATGAAAAGGTTTGGTTACTTTTTTCATTTACTCCATTACCTTGGTAAACACTTTCAATATGGATAAAATTATCTACTTGTAGTTAGTCAATCTCTTTAATGAAAATTCTTACTGTTTCATCTTACCATCTCTTTACTCTTTTTTTTGGCACTTTTTGCAATTAAACCAATTGCTTTATCTTTTTCATATATGTCATGTATTAAGTGGAGGTTGAAAAGTTATTTGCCATGAACTGATCTCACATTTACTTTTGCCAAGTAAATCAATAGGAAATAATAATATAATAACTATGAAAAAATATGCTTGCTAATAATAAATGTTGTCATTCTTTATTGAACCTTTATAGCTTGATCCCAAACATTAGCCTTAACCTTTGTAATATTTCTAATATCATTTCAAGAGAAACCACTTTTGTTTAAAACCTCCAAAGCTATATACATTTGAGTTTTAAGAGTTTTAAGTCTATTTATAACATTTTTAACCTTAATGTCCTTTCTAAATCTCATGTAAGTGCATCAATAGCAACCCTATATGCCTCTTGTGTGAAGTTCTTATCTTGCTTTTGTCCTTTTACCTTTTGCTTTTTCAAAACTTCTAAAAACAATCCATCTATTTTAGGTGTTCAAGTTAGATATTTACCATTCTTATTGCTTTGAAAAGTTGATTGAACTTCTACATTAGTCCCATCCATATCTAAAAATATGAGTAATAGGCAGCATAAGCATTAAATCATGAATAATAGCAGTTAAATAATAAAACATGAGCATAAGCATGAAATTCAATATGCATTTTAAAGGTTTCTAATTGTTAGAATAATACTGCATCACTTAACTAGTTAGCCTAAAGATGAAAAGGACTGTGCAAGATGGAAGTCTATAAATAATAATACTATTAGAATAATACTGCATCATTTCAAAGAACTACAAATTAAAATCAAAGGTTTTGCAGTAACCATGTTTTGAAAATCATATTTTCCATATATATTTCTAACTTTTATTTCATTATCCAATATTTCTCACATTGTGAATAAATAGGCCCAATAATCATTCAATCTTTCTCTTTCGTGAAACAATGGATAATAGGATATCTAAAATTATTTTCAACTTAATGAAGTACCATTATATCTTAAAGCTCATATCATTGAAAGAATAATGTTAAACCATGTTTACCCATTTATTACATCATGGATTTCTCAACAATGCCAATTGCAGGCATAACATTTGAAAGCATATCATAAAATGCCAATGAGAAACTTGACCAAATTCATAAGCTATTATCGATATTTTAGGTGTTAAATTATTTTGGTATGAAAGATGTGCATTATATTGTCAAATGCAAATAGTTATGTAAGGAAGCTTTGATAAACTAAGTTTAAATCTCTTTTCCATCCATTGGATACTAAATCCTAGATTTGTTGTAATTTATTTTTCAAAAAAGGAGAGAAAATCCACATTTACATTGGAATATGAGCAATATGGTAGAAATAGTGTTGTTTATAATTATTTTAAAGACCACTTTTTTGGATTTTGCCATAACTATAATAGTAATAATGCCACAAGTTCTCTCACTGCTAACAAGTTATCAGAATAGTTTTGGATATTAGCCTCAAAAGCTTCCTTAGCAGCAACTATAGCTGCTTCCTTGGCTGCTTGCTCCTATGAGAAAGATACAAGTTAAGTGTGATCCAGTATACATTAAACTCCCATATAAGCTAATTTAAGAAATGCCAAACCAACGAAAAACACAAAATACAAGGATAATGTAAAGCTTCCACTACAAAGGTTGAATAACAATAGAATGTTAAAGATACCACTAGAAAACTTCATCTAGCAAAATACTAAATAGATGACAATTGTTAACAGTTCTTATTCTATGCACTACTTATAGAAAGTTATATTAGAATACTACTACATCACTTCAAAGAACCAATAATTAAAATTAAAGGTTTTATAATGACCATGTTCTCAAAAGAATATAACTACTTCACAGACTAAATGTCTTTACATTTATGCAGCATTTTCTAGGTTACATGGCAAATATTTAAACCTAATTTTGAACATTATAATCATTCCACATTTACTCCATAATTAAATTTCTTATTTGCTCTCCTTGTATTGTATTAACATATCGAATTGCACTTTTTAATGGGTTTTCAATTTCATGCTCTCTTTCCATAGGCTCTTAATCAACTTCAAATAAAAGTTCTTAGTTGTGATCAACATCCATTAGAAATTTGTGTAATATACAACATGCCTACACAATTTCACATTAGGTCTTAATGTCATATTATGCCTCTATTCCACTTGCTATTATTGGAAATCTTTTTTTTTTTCTAGAACTTCAAAAGCCTTTTCTATAGAATTATGTAGTGATGAATGCTGCAAATTAAATAATTCTCTTGAATTTCATGGCGGATATGTACTTACTTACCAATATATATGAAAGTAGAGGATATTAGACAATGATTGGAGCTTTTTCCATATAATTCATAACATTTCTAAATATGTAATAAGAATTGGTGAGTTGTTTTGACATTCTACTCAAACTCTTGTATGCTAATGGAGGCAAATTATCACACTGCTTTTAAAAACTTTTAAATATTTTATGCACACACACACATATATATATAATAAATTGTGAATAATTCCTAAGAGAATAATTTGAAATATTTTGGAGTTAAATATGATTAAGGATGAATTGTAAGTGTAGAGAAAATTTAGGAGCTTATTTCTTAAATTACCCTTAAGGCTTTTACCCTTAATATTTCCCTGAATCAACCAAGCCTCCTTATTTTTCCTTAAACCTGAATTCATCTTTTTGTCTATCTAAGGCAAGAGCCATTTGCCAATCTTCCTTAACTCTTTATGTCTTATTTAAGTGAACAAAATAATGAATTCTATTCCTCTATCTTTATAAGAATTTTAATTTTTCTCTTTAGGTTTGGAATGATTAGGAGATTTTTATTCAAAAGGGATTTTAAAATCTTAACCACAAATTATTGATCTTTAAGTGACTATGTTACACCATTTTTAGAATTTTAGAATTTTATTTTATTAAGGAATAATTAATTAATTATAATGGTAATGACTAAAATTCAAATTTTTTATATAAAATGGATAAATTGTGATAAGGAGATGTGGAAAAGAAATTGGATGAAGAAGAATTAATTAAGTGAATGAAATTTAAAATAAGAAACTTGTATGAATTAGTTAAAAAATATTAATAAAATGAAATATTTAATAGTTAAATATAATTAGAGGTGAATAATTAAGTATGGAGGAGATTTATGAAACTTCTCCCTAAATACCCCTAGTTATAACATTATTTTATCCTTAAGATTAGCCACCCTTTTCTATTTTCCTTCAAAACCATTTAACTTTCACCATTTAAATTTCCACTTATCTCCTTTAACTTCTTCAAGTAAGTTAATAAGGGCACTAGATTCCATCAACTTTTTCATATAATTGAGGTAATATTCTTGAATATTAATCTCAATTAGGTCTTTCCTCGCCTCTTTTTTGAAATTGTGTAAGTTGAAGAGTTTTGGTTCAAGGATGATTTTTAACCTTAACTTAAAATCTTTGAGGCTTTAAATGATTAGGGTCCAATTGCATTAAATCCATCCCTTTGCTACCTCCTTTATATTAGGTGAATGAACATTCTAGCTTTATTTAATGGATTAAAGTGAATTTATTTGATTTGAGTTAAGTTTTCTAGATGGAATGAAATTTAGGGTTTTATAAAGGGAGTTAGATGAAGATAAAAATGGAGCGTAAAAACAAATAAAAAAGAAACTTAGAGTGATAATGAGAAAAAAATAAAATATAATTTATTTATAATGTAAAATTATCATCAACTTTAAATATTAGTTATTAATGCAAAATCAACATCCTATATATCATCATTTTTCAAATAATTGGTTATTGCCATACTATTAAACATCAATTAAGCACAAAATTGATATATTTACTTTTTATACTTCTCATGCAATCATTTGAAATACCTCTAAATGATAGGTATATCAATGTCTTAAGTCATTACTACAAAAAAATTGAGTAATAAAAATTATTTAACGGATTTGATGATGGTTGTGAACTATTGTTTAATTGTGCATCATTGTAAATATTTCATATTTTGAACTATCATTTGATTGTGCATTATTGTAAATATTTTATAACATTAACGATCCATAATCAAGCAGTCATTTGAAATACCTTTGAATGATAGTTATAAGCAAAATCAATGTTTTAAGTCACTACTACAGAAAAATTGAATGACAATAACTATTCAATGGATTTGATGTTAGTTTCGAACTATTGTTTAATTGTGTAGCATTGTAGATATTTTATATTTTGAACTATCATTTGATTATGCATTATTGTAAATATTTTATGACATTAATTAGAAAATCATTGTGTAAAATAATAATGTTAGTTCTTATAATAAATAAACTATCATCATTTTTTGTATAACATAACTTGATGACTAATCACATTTAAATACATTAATTTTTGTTGAGTAATAATCATTGAAAATTTAAATTTATTGTGAACTTATTTTATTAAAGAGTATGGAATATGTTATATACTATATTGGTGATTTATATAATTGACGTTGTATTACCCTCCTCTATAAAAAATTAAAAAAAACCTATTCCTTACACATTTCTCATTTTGTATGGCATCTTAAAACACATTTTACTACACTACTTTGAATTTGAAATATATTTATAATCCTAAAAAAATATAATATTTCAATATTATAATACAATTTGGATATGAGATTAGGGAATACCTAATGATTTATATTTGCACAGTTGAATAACATACATCCAAAGCATTTTCAATCTATAAGGAAACAAAACAAGTAAATAAAATTTTGAATGTTACAATAATTACAAAGAAAATATTTATCATGATGAAAGAAAAATTATCTTCTAATTTATTGCAGATATCCCTACTCCTTATATTTTTCATTCCCTAACTTGACTAATATCTTCATCTCAATTTTAATGATATTAAGTAAAAAAAGTTTGAAAATAGTGAAAAATTACCTTAATCAGAGATGAGTGTTTTGTTATAAGTACCCGTTACTTAATATGTAAGTTTACCACTTTCTAGAAAAATATTCTTAAATCTAATACTTAAAAATGTAATGAGTAATATTCATTAAAATTTTATGTATAATATTACACTAAGTACCAAAAAAGATGAATAAAATTAAGTTTTATACTTGTACAAACCTGTAAAAACTTCATCGAAGTGAAAAATAATAAAATATGGTCGATTATAAAAGCAGAAACTAAATTATAAAAGCAAATATAAGATGTAAAATAAATCCTACATTTATATTCTATGCTTTAATTTCTAATGAGTGTTAAACTTCATATATTTAATCACCAGTTAATAGAGTTTTAATCCTACAAAATAATTAGTGAACACAAATATAACATTAAAGATAATCATTTTAAGGTTGAAAGGAAAGAATATCTCATTAGACAAAGAATTATTTTAGGTTTCGTAATAAAATTTACAAATGATTTCATGACTTTACTCTTTTTATTTTTATTTTACGCCTCACTTTTCATTATTTAATGTCAATTATAAAATAAAAACTAACATTATAAACTAAAAACTTTTGTTTTTTCCATTTTATTTTAAATAAAAATTTTATAATTTTACAAGTTAGTAGAATTAAAATTTCTAAATGCATTATGATATTTTTCATATATAATTAAGCAGATACAAATAGCAATAAATTAAACAATTTAACATATGAGAAACTATAATTTACAATGAATAAAAAAATTAGTTAAGGTTAATAAAAAACTAGCAAATGAAAAATTATTAATTATAAATTTTTACTTAAAATATTATTGCATAAAAAATATATAAAATGGGAAACCTCTTCTCATAATTTATTTATATTGCTTGAGTGTTTCTCCTTTAAAAGATGTATATGAAATTAAACTAATAATAAATTATAGTAGAAGAAGTAGTATGATTAGTCTTGTAATATACTTAAAAGGTCAAGCCTTTTATTATAAGAATGGCCACACTTTTTTGTCCCACTCTAATTTTTTTATCTTTATATTTTTTCCTTAATTATATTTCTTAAGATGGAACATAAACTATAGAGACAACTTTAAAGGGTGTAATAATTGTCAACTGATGATAAATTATAGCAAGAAGAAATAATATGACTAGCCCCTCAAAAGTTTAAGTCTTTCAATACAATAATGATCATATTATTTATTCTCATTACAATTTTTCATCAATTTGTATATCATTAATAAGACATCACATAAATATTTTAAATGAAGAGTAAGAATGAAATTTATAGGCATCAAAATAACATTTCAAATGTTAACCAAAATAGACATATTACATATATTTCATTTTATAAAGTTTAATTATTTATATACTTTAAAACATCATATTTTTTTATACTTTTTCGATAATTGTTATTTCATAAAACTTGGTATTTATGACCCATGTTTTCATCTCCTAATACAATGTATCTCGTAAATGTCTCATTGGTGTATTAGTAAATATTTATTACAAGTTAATAAATATTTATTACATGTTAGCCATTTGTGTACCTTTAGATGTTCGTTGTATCAAAAAATTGACATAATATTACAGACCATATTGGTTCTAATAAACAAATGACTTTAAAATTATATACAATTTCTTTATCCTAACATTTTTCTAACAACAATCTATACAAAAATTACACAAAATACATATGCAACTTTTTCATCTTGACTTTTTTCTAATAACAATTTATCTAAAAACTATAGTAAGCTATCATCACAACCATTAATATTACATATTCTTATCTTGAAAAATAAGTTTTTTTATCATTAATACTTAAGAAGACATGATGTTTATAACTATGATCACTTTGAATACTTATTAAAGAAAAATGATGATCGATTTTATTTATTGATAGATTAATTTATAAGGATTAGGAAACTGATTTGTTTACTAATTCAAGAAAGTGACGGTGATTATTTGTTATCCTCTTAAAGTAGTTCCTTACCTTTATATCCATTGTAACCAATTTGATCCTTAAAGTCATTATAAGTGAATCTTCATAAAAATACTTGCTCTTTCTAACTACTAATGCTCCATTTTGGTGATATAAAATGGAAAAAAGGTCGTCTTTTTCTATTTCAAAATGATAACTTAACACAGATTGTGGCTAAAAGAGAATGATAAACCGGGAGCAATAATTTACATCTCAATGGTAGATAATTGAGCAACATTAATTATGTATTATCCTTTTGTGCCATTACTGTATAAAATAGAGTGAAAACCTAAATAAAAGGTGGAGTGAAAAAACCTAGATAATAATGGAATAAAAGAGAAACTTTATAGGTAGAGAACTTAGATAACAAATAGAGTAAACTTAGATAAGTTACTTATATTTATAAAAATATTATCATGTCATTATATACATCAATTTTCTCTATAATTAGCATTAATAGGCTGTCATTAAAAGGCAATTCTATGGTAATATCACATTGATTATAATAAAAAATTATTATTATATAGTTTTTGGTGTTAATTATTTGTATACAACTGATATCCTTTTTAGGTGCCTTTGTCAATATATTTTAATATAATTTAAATATCACATCAAATTTTAGAAAATTATAAAAATTAGTAGAAAATAAATTAACCATTTTACAAACTACCCACCAAATGGATCAAATATGAAAAAGCCTAAGTGTTCTTTTTGCATAGTTTACTTATAAGGATACAAATATCAACATATTGAATATGAATATAAGAAAAAAAGAGAAAGAAGACATCGATATAAGAAAAATTATTTTACATTTTTATTCATTCTATGTATCATCACATCAACAAATAAAAATTTATAATAATATTACATAAAAAAAAAGGAGAACTTTTATCTTCCATTATCGTTGTCGGTGCTAGCAATCATTTAAAAACTACTTTTCGACATCCATTACATTTAGATATTGGTAAATCATGAATTTAGATAATACATTTATCTTTATTACTAATATAAGCCGTTGTTTAAAAAAGAGAAAAATAGCTCTCTTATCATCTCATTTAACATATTTAGATGACAATCCGCGTAAGTAACAATAATCAAATTTTATAATATCTCTAAAGTTATTAAATGAAATGGTGGAAGGCTGTTTTCGTCTTCTTTAAAACTAAAGTTAGGTTAATTCAGCTCATTTTCATTACTTCTGGGCCTATAGGAAGTATAAGCAAATTATCGTTAAGTGTTCAAAAATAGATCACAAGGACAAGAAAAACGTAGTCTCTATTCACTTTAGCCTTGTATAAACATTTAATATGCACTCATAATATAGCAATACAAAAATGTCGGGGTAAGGAATTGAAGTAGTAGAAAAATAAAAAATATGATTAGTCAAAGGAATTATATATTGAACATAAATTAAAATAGCAGCTATATTCAACCAAAAATCTGTCTGGTTGCTATCAAAATAAAAGAAAATAGATAGACTTTTTCTTTCAATCGATTATTCATACCCATGTTCTTGTTTTTGAGACTGTTTTTGTTTTCATCTTTAATGGTATTGCTTATTAAGTTTCCATTCTTCTGTATATCTACTTGATAGGATAATAAGATTCTGGCATGTATATATATGTATAAGCTAAATGCACAAATAAAAATTATAAACCTTATTTCTTCAAAATTTTACTCGAGTTTTTTAAAATATTAAAATAATTCTTTTATCTTTCATCTTCTTATATCCTACCATTAATAGGAAAAAAAAATAGCCCAACGCTTCTTGTAATTTATGAACTATATAACGTTAATTTAATTTTATATAGACATGATTCTATATCATAAAAATAAAATAACTTTTTAAGAACATTTTCTAGTGATAACCAAAACTAACAATAAAAAATTTTATAATTTTTTCCTGGGAAATGCCTTTTTTTATATAATAGTACCACACCTCTTTTTTATATTATTATTGTTATTAAAAATAAGATCACCATTATTATTATTATTATTTAAACTTTGAAATCAATTAAAATTACAATTCCAAATACAATGTCTAACTCATCCAACTCACCAACTCACCAACTCACCAACTCCTTACTTTAGTTAAGCCCAGTAATAGGTGGCCCATTATTGTCTGGGCCCAATTCATCTTCTATGGGCTCAATGTATAAATGAGGCAATGTTAGGGGTTTTAACCAAAAGTTCACAAAAATTTGTCCCTTCTTCCATCCAAGCCATTGGATCTGCAACTTTGGTGCTAAAGTAGTGGATGTGTGCTTCGCCACACTCTATATTAAGTAAACAGAACATTTTTAATGATTTTAATTTTTTGTGACTATAATCATTAGCAAACGATAATATTAAGATTAATACAAAATAAACGATGCAGCAAGTTGCTTTAATCAAAGCAAGCACATGCGGCACAATGGTTATAATAAGAGGGGAAAATAATTTTTTATTTAAAATTAAGACAATATTATTTTATTGCATTTTGTATATTTAATATTAAATGAATATAATATTTTTCTCATCTTAATATTTTATAATCATATTAAAATAAAAGATATTTTTCATTAAAATAAACTATTAAAGATTTCCTTCAAATAAAGTATATATGTAGGCATCTATATTTTTAGTATATAAAAAGAAAAATATTAAATTACCCGAAATATCATGTATTAATGAGAAAATTAATTATTTAAAATTTAATAAATAATTATTAATTAAAAAATAATTTCTAAATTTATAATTATTTATTCTCTTTTTTGTAAAAAATTATGATATTACATTTTATTTTTCAAAAATATATCTTATATTTTAAAAAAGCTTAATCCGTTATTTAGAGTTATTTTCTTTTCAGTTTTAATCTTTTTACTAGTTTCAGTGTAGCGATCGTTGTTCTCCTCCCATCGCCATTTATTATTGCAAAAGAAAAGCAAATAAAGTTTGAAGTGGAGGATATAGCGGATGTTTTAGGCTAGGGTTTTGAACGGGGGATTTTAATGTCCATAGGAAATGGAGATGTTACTTCTTTCAAAACGACAACAAATAAATTGCAAGGCAAATTAGTTAGAGAATTTATGCTGATGTCTGATACGTTAAATGTGCCATATTTGACTTTGGCCTTCCATATTGGCAGATTTGTATGAAATTTGAGGAATTGAATTAATTTTGAGTTGAAGAATAGGAACTAAATTTTCATTTTAGTGAAACCAAGCTCACTTAAATTAACCGGAATATTAAACAAATTGAAGATGTATTTAAACCTAAATTTCTATATGCCACAAAAAATGTGGTTATTTAATTAGGGCCCACCCCATGTTGAATTGTCAGATTTTATTGTTTTTTTCGTTTTCCCCTTTCGCCACTATCTCAGTGTCTCTGATGATTTTGATTCCGTAGAAAGCGCGTTGCACCTTCGGATATCGCTCGGAGCAAGGTGAATTAAGACCAACAATTCCATGATTTCTGATGAAAGACTCGGCGAGGAACCTCAATTATTGCTAACTAGAATATAACCCGTGCCATGCACGGGTTGCAATTTTTTATAATTTGAAATTATAGATTTAATTAGTTTAGTAATTATATTTATAATTTAAAAAAAATACTTTTTTTAACATGTTAGCTAATTAAAAAATTTTGTTGGAGAGTGAAGAGTTACGAAGAATGGCTTGCACAATGAAGTGAGAGAAATATTTGTTCAGCAAATTGGCTAGTGGCTTGCACGGTAATAGGAGATTTGTTACAACAATACAATGAATCAAAATCACGGGAACTATATAATTAGGTGGATTCCTTACACTTGCCTTTGCTTTGTAAAATTTTATATTATAAAAAAAGTATACATTTTTCAAGACGTAATTTCTAAAAATTTAATTAATAAAAAATATAATATTTTTATATTTGATTCATTATGAATTTTTTTAGAATATTTTACCATATTTCTATATATATATATATTTTTTATATTATTATATTTGATTCATATTTGATATTCTCAAAAATTTTGATGTTATTTCAAAATTATCCTTATTAAGTTTTCCTATTATAAAATATAATATAATAAACCATCTTTTTATTTAAAATTACATAAATAATTAAAATTTTTTAACAAATTAAATTTTAATATTTAACATCTAAAAATTCATTGAAATATATATAAAAATATTTTATATTTTATTATATTTTAATATTTAATGTATTGTAAATAAAGAATATATTTATTATTAAAATATAATACATTATTGTTATTAGATTGATTTTTAAAATAAAATAAGTGTAATTTATTTAATTTATTATCATAGTATTAAAGATACTTAACATTTTTTCTTTTATAAAATTATAATTTTTTACCTCTAAATCATTTTTATAATTATATTTTATACTGATACTATATTTTATATTGTAATTTTTCTCTAATATAAAAATATTATTATTTTATATTTTTATATATAAATATACCTTTTTTAAAAGAAATTCCAAGCCTATTGTATTATTCTTTAAAGAAAATATATATATAAATATATTAAAATAACCTTTAAAACATCAAGAATAATAATAAAAATGAAATTACAGTTAAAAATTAATCTCACTGTATTTTTAATAATAAAAATATTTTAAAAATAAAATAATAATAATTTTCTAATTTAAATTACAAAATTATTTAATAAAATAATAAATAAAAAATTAAATATGAAAATAATTTTATTTTTTATTTTAATATTAACATCTTGAATCTGAGATATCCACATCATTTATATGAATCTTCAAAGTAATAAATTAAACATTTCATATGAATTAATAAAATAATTTGATATTTGATTATAATTTTGAACCACGATTATAAAAGTAAGATTGATATCTTTAAATGTAATTAGTTATTAAGTGTTGTAACCTAAAAGAAATAATAATGATTTATTTATTAAGAAACCGATGCATTATTTCTTTTCTATAATAATTTTTTAACCAACATTTCAAAATATCTATTACGTCATTCAATAAAACAACGGTTTGGAATCCACGTATAATCTCCGAAACAATCAATGTAAAATTAATAATGTGTCTTCGGATGAAAGTAATATTTGAGGCACATATTGTTTGGGATAAGAGTAACGAGATGCTTAGTAGAGGGACCCATGGGTCAATGTGCGATCCTTCTAGTCTATATGAATCAAGATATGTATGCCTTAATGTGGGAGCAACCTAAAAGCTTGGAAGAGGGATCCACTATAGGGAAATATGGGAGACTCAGAAAATGATTCCATACTTAGTAATAATAAAAAAGAGATTATCAGTATAAAAAAAAAAAGAATGGCGACTACTAATATTGCCATTGGAAGCAGCATTAAGATTCAATGATAGCCGTTTCTTCGATGTAAGTGATTCCGTTTAGGCGCATTCAAAAGGAAAGTAAAAGGTAGGAAATGCTGTATCTGCTGAGTGCTGACCAGCTGCTTGGACTCATGAGTGCCAGCATTCTCCAAATGTCTGTCTGAACAACATTCGCCGACAATGAGCGTTGAGAAGCACAGTGCTGCTGCCGGAACCGAAGTAGGATGACACTTAACTAGAGAAGTTTGACTTGACAACTTGATTAAAATGATAAAAATTACCATAGTTTATTCATTTATAATTTTGTTAACTTTCACTTAACCCATTTTTGTATTTAAACCTTGTCCATTTTGTGTTTTTTATAATGTTAACACTCTATTCATTTAAACATTTTTTAATCTAATTTTTTTACAGAATATTTCATAATAAATGAATCAAATGAATTCGGAGCAAATTATTAAGGAATAAATTATAATTTTTTTATATTTATATAAATTGATACTTAAAATTCTCAGACTAAAAAATATACTAACCATATCTTTTTAATTTACAACTACAAATTTTATGCTATTAACATATGCTTTACAAAATTAATAGTAATAAAATATATACGAATTTTGTTATTTATAAACGTTAAGAATTTTAGTTGATTTTTTTATTTGTATCATGCATACTAATAGATTAATTTTATAGTTTAAAGTGTAATATTAAAATTAGGAGACAACACAAATACATTTTAATCTCTATTAAAAATTATTAATATTAATTAAGAGCCTTTATCTCAAATGGTGTATGATATTACTCAAAGGTTTTATACTTTTCTTTGCATTTAGGTTTGATCTATAGTTTTTATGTATATGTGTGTCTAATAATTTATCCACTCCTATTATTATTGAAAAGAATTCTTAATATTAATTTACATAAATAAAGGAAAATCATACTTTATCCATGTATAATTTCACCTGATTTTACTTATTTTACATGTTATGGAATTATTAATTAAAAATTAAATGAAAAAAATTTTGATAGATAAAGTGTTAATGATAAAATTAGACAAATTATAATATTTGAAAATACATTTGAGTTAAGCAAAAATCAGCTAAAGTACATGTAGCATAATTTTTCCTTAAAATAATGCATAATATAATTTGGAATTAATAAGATAATATATAATATTATAAAAGTGAAATAAAATATTTTTTTTCAATAATGAACATTATTTTTTTGTCATGCTTTTTACATATAATATTAAATAAATATAATATTTTTTATTATTTTAATATTTTATGAATATAAAAATAAGTAAATGAATTTATTTTTATAAATTTATAAAAATTATGTAAGCATGTATTTTTTTAATTTATATCCTTAATTTTTTAGAAAATTGAGATTCATGTTGGATAAAATTGCATGTTATACTAAGCAGACAATTCCAGTCCTGCTGTCGATCTGGATGTTTGCATACAAAGACACACTGCTATGAAAGCTTCACGAGAGGGAATTCCCTTGCTCTCTTGGCTTTTATTATTGGAGCTTGTCTAGATTTCATGACGGCAGATCCAAACATATAATAAGAATATGAAGACTACACCAAGAAGAGCAAAACAAACAACAAGAGCTATAAGAATTCTCTTGTTCAAACTCTGGTGGTGCCCTCTGGCTTTCCTGCTTCAACAGAAGATATACACAATTGAAAACTTTGATCAATGAGCAAATTTATCATAATTTCTTAACGGCAGATAAATTAAAATGCTAATAGCTCGTTATAGGAACAAGCAAAGCTTACAAACTCATTACTATGACTAAAATAAGAGTAACATGTTTTAGTATATTAATCAGAAGAATCTCGTTAAAGCTGATGAGTGATTACTTATTCTCAGATAACCAACCTGCGCAAAAGCTAAAGCAGGGTCTTAAAAGCATGCCAAACTATAAGCAACGGAAATATTTCCCACTTGGTGGGAAAAATGAAAGTAGCCGAATATTCTATGCAAAATTTGGGGAAAACAATCCGCTATTAAATTAACATAAACGTAGTGGCCAACTTGAAAGAAGTCTAGCGAATCCTAAATATAAATCCAACAACCGCAAGGCCTGATATAATAAAGCGTCCAACCTCCTCAACCTCTACAACTTTTTTTTGACTTACCTCTTCTTATAAAAGAAATAATGTGTAGATTGATTGCCTCAATCACATAAATGATCGCTGTGAACTAATATAGCGAATAGCAATAGCAAAATCCTTAAAAATATAAAGCCTACCCAAGTATGACACTAGTATAGCAATAGCAATAGATACTCTTTCAAGATTCTCACACCGAAGGCAAGCACTGGGGGACTTGACAGTTAAATGAACCGCAAGGCACTACAAAAAGAAGTAATATTTGTGACAGTTTTTTTGTGATGGTCACACAAAAATGTCACAATCGTAAAATCTTAATAGCAATTGATAAATTGTAGCTATTTTTTATTTTTAAGTAATTGTTTGCGGCAAGCAATACAGAACCCCTGCTAAATTTATAATTTTTTAGCTCAAAAAAATAAATTTTTAGCTCTTTTAAATCAAAATTTCTTAGGGAGAATTTTAACAAATTAAAATTTAAAAACATCCTTTCTGAAACCCTGTCAGAGCCTAGTTCGTTCTGTCCTCACTCATTTGCTTCCATTATGAACATCAAAACCCTATCAGAGTCCATTGTGATCCCATTTCACCACTTCGATTCCGTCTTCATTCTTCAACTTGATCCCATTTCACCACTTCGATTCTATCTTCATTTATGGGTTTCAAAACCTTACGAGATTCTACTTCATTCCAGCGTCAGCTTCTACCACTAATTTTGATTTTTCATTTTAAGCTTCAATATAAGAATCAGAGTCTTTCAAAGCCTCCATTTTGGTTTCGCCCTTAAATTCAAAGTGAGAATCTATCTAAGCGTCCACCGATCGAAGCCTTACCAGTATGTTTATGGCTATTTTTTTTTAACTTCATACTTTCATTGTGTAGTGAAGGATTCTTTTAATAAATTGTAACTTTGTTCTTTGCATTCCTCTGATTTTCTCCTTGGATCAACAACCGTTGTCGTCTCTTAATGAAATTCTTGAGCATGTTCATTTATTTATCTTTGTTTATCTTTGTTTTGTTATGGTATAGCTAGATTTCTAGGCAACAAATGCCTCAAGTTTCAGTACAAGGTCATGGTCTATGGCTGCGCTTACATTTTAGGATTGCAATATTAGATTTTCAGACTTGTTTTCCTGTTCATATTGTGAATGTGATTTCCATTTGTTGCCATGGTTAAGACTGAATTTTACAGCAGTTGCAATTAATCACTAAGAAAACTGAATTTCCATTTATTGCTACAGTTGAAACTGAATTTTATATGACTATCACATCCCCTGTGCTGCAAATGAACTGCTTCTTGACATATTTGGTAGTGATGATAAAATTGGATTTCTCATGCTCTCTCTCTCTTATTTTTCACAATGAAGATAGAATCTTGATCGTTGATATGCCTTCTCGGTCTGGTCTTTACCTCGTATGATTGACTGGTATGTTTCCTTCATTATGTCATCACTCCTCATTTTGGTTTGCTTTTTTATTTACTCGATAATATATCATCTACCATTTAATATATGTGAAGGGGCCTTTATGTGCTTTTGAAATGACAATATGTACTTCTGTCTTATTATATAGAAACTATTGAATAGTTTCAGAAGATTTGTATTTAAAATAGAGAAACCATATAAAGTTCTTCTTTCTCCCATGAATTGGAAATGTCGAAATAGCAACAAGATTTTTTACAAACCATAATGTACTTCTGTTTAGATAAATGATATGTAAGGTTGAGGAACAAGATTTTTATGGGATCTAGAAGCAAAATGCTTTTATATTTACTTGCCATAATGGCTCTGCTGACTATCACTCTGTCTAATGCATCTTGGACATACAAACTAAGTTTTGTTCTGAATTTTTCTAATTTGATTTTAACAATTCGGAGTTTTGAACTTCCCTAATTTGATTTTCCTTCTATCTGACAGGTTATTATAAGTTGAATTGCAAGTTGTGATATGTAATTATGGATTGCAAATATAACGAGATAGTTGGTTCATTTACAAACAAAACTACGGATTCTAATGCACAACTTTAATAAATTAAATTAGTTTTGATTCACCCCTATCTTATCATCTGCATCTGTTTAAAACTTTTGATGTTAGTCCATTGAATTGAATTTTCTAATACCTTTGAATTGCAACTCTTTGCAAGACATATAGTTCTTACATATTCCAAAAGGTGTTAGTGATTGATGTCATAACATTTAATTGGCAGAAGATATTATTATTTACATTCAATGAATCTGTGATTGAAACGGTTATCTATTCAAACTATCTGCAATTGTCCTTGCCTCGAACTAATTGCACGCCATTGATAGGAACGATTCTATTCAAATTAAATCTTCTACTATGCTCTTGTTGATCAAGTTCCAATATCCAATACTGATGCTTTGCTATGCACACATATATCCGATGCACCCACAGAAGTTAAGCTTAATCTTAGACTTAACATTTACAAAATTTATAATTAGAATGTTGCACGCATCTAGCGTCAGACAGAAAATATGTTTTGATTTCACAAATTTGTAACATTACTCGCCTTCTTATTTTTGCAGCTTACTCTGGCCACCACTCAACCAAACGAGCGTCGTTGATTTTTGTTGTAACTTGTAATAGTTACGATCATCGTATTTGTGGCATCCACGATCGTTTTTGCTTATGTATGGAAAAGGAAAGTAGTCCACAATGAATGTAATAAATTTTAATTTTGCATTTTGGATTACACACAAATCTAAGTGCATATATAGATATAACTGAGCTCTAAAAATCTTAAATTATACTATACTATTTTAATGAATAATATTGGTTTCGTTCTTACTTTTCTACAATTTTTCTTATAATTATATTTTATATAGATGTAGACTAAGACACACCATCTTATGATGCATCAGTAGTTTAAAACTGTTAAATTTTATTTAGTATGTACAATATAGCATAAATTAATGAATCCAGACTTATTAGTGGAAGAGGAAGTAGTCCACAATCAAGGCAATTATGTGTTCCTTTTTGTGTACAAACAGAGGGATATAGAAACCAGAAAGTCCATAATGGCTGCATATTAAATTTTCAAACTTATTAGTGGCCCCATTTTGATCATACAAAATCATCACGTCACAAAGGCTTTTATGATCAAATTTTATAAGCATTCTTTTTTCTACTGCTCTACCCATTACTCTTAAATCTCAATTGCTTTAGTATTATTAGCCATTGATTATTACAAGTTTGGAATTGGATGGTAAGTAAATGTTTTGCTCATAAGGATAAAAAGGAATAAGGGATATTGCACTTTGTGTTTTATGATGTGATGCAGGTGGCGTGTGATCTGTCTTTTTGGAGGAAAGTTAAGTATTCGGCTTTGATCACATCTTGTTTAAAGAAATTGCGGAGAGTTTTCTCCTGGTTCAAGCCGTTGCTCTCCTCATCAAGAAATGCATATCTGATTTCTTTTTAAACAGGAGCTATGAATCATTTGAAATATACTTAAGATAATATTAAAGTTTACTGCTAAAGTGTCAACTTAATATCATTTCACTCATTATATACCAGTTTAATTTATCAGAGACGTTTATAAACCAAGGAATACTATTTTTAGTACTAGCCTTACAAGTTGACTGATTGTATTATGTTTATTATCACCAGTCAAGTGATAAGGCAAGTGAGCAAAATCAAAACATATCTATGGAAACAAGATCATTTGGGGTTAGTGCCCATGATGAGAATTTTGCTAGTGTTAAAGAGGATGATTTTGATGATGTAGTAAGTTTAGATAATATTTAGGATTTTTGGTATTTTACACATGACAAAATAATGTTGGATTACTTGTTATCCTATTTTATTACTTCTTAAGATGATTTTTTTGAAGATGCTAGTTTAAACAATATCTAGCACTTCTTATTTTATTTTGTATTTGACAAAACTTGTATAGGATACAAAATGATTATGAAATTATATTAATAAAAGTGTATTTTGAAATTTGTTAATTTTGATATGTTTTTAACATGATAATTTTATTGGCTTAACTTAAAAAGGGAGCTTAATATTTATATATTTTAAAAAAATCATTAAAACATTAATAGTAGTTAAAACCTTTATTAAATTAACAAAAAAGAATTTTTAATTGATGGTTATAACCTCTATTAAATTAACAAAATTTATAATTAGTTAATGATATTTTTAACCTCTACTAATTAAAAGTTAAATTTTTTGTAATAAATTAGCAACGATTTTAACTCCTATTAGGTTAAAGGTTAAAATTTTAAAAATCAATTAACGATAGTTTACCTTTTACCAAATTGAAGGTTGAAATTTTAACAAATAATTAGTGACGGTTACAACCTTCGCTTAATTGAATAAATTAAAAAATATCTATATTTATTTAGGGATGGTTTTAACCCCTTACTGAATTAAAAGTAAAAATTAATTTTGTGATAATTATGTTAGTAATTAAGAAAAATTAAGAAAATTGTCGCAAAAGTATAATGTAATAGATATTTCTGTAGCAATCAAAGAAATCGCTACTAATCACTTTGCAGTGGTTACAACCGTTATAAAATTCATTCTAAAACCATTGTAAATGTAACCAATTTTTTGTAGTGAATTGGATGGAAACAAGACATGGTATCTAATCCACAAATATCAAAGCTAACTCCTTGGATACTAGAATTTAACCCGAAAGTCGACTCTGATAGGCAGACAATTGACAATACTGATCCATGATCGTAGTTCACACAGGACACAATTACAACTAAGGACCATAACCAACAACTAAACCTCGGTAACTATCTATTCAAAATAATAAACTGAACAAAATTTGTTACCAACATTTACATTCAATTCGTTAAGTCCATGACTTAGTCTATCATTGCTCTTCTAAACCTTTGGACTTCTAATACTAAACCTCCGTTTGTTTTTCAAAAAATATTAATGAATAAGTATCATATAATTTATATATTGTGATTAAATTTTTTTTCATTTTTTATATATATTAAAAAGAAAATTTTGTTCTAAACTCATTATATTTAATATTGAATATATAAATTATTTTTCATTATCATAATAGTTTATAATTATATCTTTACGGAAAATATTTTCCATCAAAACAATTAGAGCCTAATCCTAGGATACTAGGAATAATTATTTAACTAACAAATTGCTCCTCCTATATAATACACCCATTGGGGCCCTATAAGAATTAATAATGCAAACCTAGAATAAGAACTAATAATGCATGCATTGGAGCCTTTTGAGCTGGACATTTTACATTGCTTTTGAAACGATTTGCGGAGATAAAAATAGCAAATTTATTTATGATATGAATAATTGATGTCCAGAAATTTGAAATATTCAAATTTAAGGAAAGAGATGGAAGAAAAATGCAATAACTATGATATGAAATACTGATGGTCAGAAATCTCTTCATACAAATAGTAAAATCTACAAATTACCAAATTGATGAACAAAATTGTAGTATCTAATATTTGTTTGTGCCATTGTATCTCATTGTCTAACCTTATTGTGTATGCTAAGCATCCAACCATACAAGATACATATCACATTAGGTTTTCTCTAAAAGTCATTTTACATCAAATAACTATATAAATTTCTAACTTTTACATTAAATTCTTGATAGATTTTTCATTAAATTTCCTCCAAATTTTTAGTTAATTAATGTAAAATAAAATCTCAAAAAATATGATGTAACCTATATCTTTTATAAATCAATTTAATGATTTAACCATCTAAACAAAAGATCCACATATAAAAAGTGAAATAAGTTTTGTCACCAAAGAGAAAAAAATATGAGATAAGTTTGAATATCAATTAGGAAATTGCTTCCTCTTCTCCTTCCATTACTATGTTTGTCTCTTCCAACCGTAACTTTCTTTTCCTTTTTCTCCTGGCATAATTTTTACAAAGCTTTGAAAATAAAATACGCATGAGTTATCTAGTTCATTTGAATAATTAAACATAAAAAGGATAATAATTAATTATTTGGGGGCTCCTTGCCCATCTAATAATTATTGAGAGATTTCAAATTTATAATACTAATGATTCCAAAATGAAAAAATTGTGCACCTTTTGAGCTTTTCCTCTAATTATTGCAATCCAAATGTAGCAAGTTGGATATGGTGATAGATTATGTGTACCTGTTAAAGGAGCCGCATTATATTAATATAAAATAATCATGTATAAAAGTTCAAGAGAAAATTTTGTATGCCCCACGTATATTTTGTCATAACCAGAATAGTTATCAATTTTTATAATTTTTAATATGTTAAAATTTACAAAATTTAAATTTAAATTTATATAAACCTTACAAAACTGATAAATAAACAATAAAATTGACAAGTATTCATCATTTATAATTAAAGATTACGTGACATAATTAAACTATATATATAAATTTTTTTGAAAAGTCCATCTGTGTATATATACGTAGGAAAGGAAAGGATATCATTTTGATAGACCTTAGTGTTTGTCACGATTCATGTGCTAGGTTTGAATAATGTACTCCTACTTAGCCTTCAGAGGTCTCATTCATAATTATCCAAAGGTTTCTAATTTCTTTTGGGTTTAAGAATCTTCTCTTAACAATTTTAAACAAATATTTCTTCACACAAATTATAAAATTTTTATCTTAGAATTTTTCTATATAAAATTAACCTCAAATAATTACTAATTTAGCTCATTTCCATTACCCATTAGGACTATATCATAGGTATTAAAAAGTAGATCACATGGACACACACACACACACAAAAGGAGCATTTATTCACTTTGACCTTGTAACAAACACTTGTTAGGCACTCGTAATATCGCAATACAAAAATGTCTGGGTAAGGAATTGAAGAAGTAGAAAAATATGATTAGTTAAAGTAATCATATATTGAACATATATAAATTATAATAGCAGCAACACTCAACCAAAAATCTGTTTGGTTGCTAACAAAATCAAAGAAAATACGTAAACTATTTTTTTTTAAACTCAAACTAGTAATAACTAAAAATTAAAATTAAAAAATCAACAATTTTTGAACTGAACATATTTTATAAAATTTCTCCCAAAATTTTTTATAATAATACCACCCATGTTTTTCAGAAATAGAAATTACAAGAAAAATTATAATATACATTGTTTCATATTGTTATTCTTATTTTTTGATAGACTGTAATTAATAACAATATCACCATTTATCATTATTATTATTTTATGTTTTAAACTTTGAAATCAATTAAAATTTTAAATCCAATTACGTTGTCCAACTCATCCAATTCACCAAGATCATACTTTGGTTGAGCCCAACAGTAGGTGGCCCCTTGTTGTCTGAGCCCAATTCATCTTCCATGAGCTCAAAGTGTAAATGAGGCAATGTTGGAGGTTATACCGTAGAGTTCGCAAAAATTACGAAAAGCAAGTTGCCTTCCCTCCCATCCAAGCCGTTGGATCTACGACTTTAGATGTACGGTAATCCAATAATTTCATCTAAAATTCAACATGAAATCAATGTTATAAGGATCAAATTTATACAAATTTAATCTTATAAGAATTAATATAAAATTTAATTCAAATTTAAACCTTTTTATTCCTATGCTTTACTTTCCTTTCGCCTAGTAATAATCAGCTCATGCATGCTTATAGATCCCCTTAGTCTACTCTTTTCCTTGCCATTTATGGGTTTATTTGCTTCTTTCTTTGCCACAAAAATTGATCGCCTTGGAGTCCGTTAATTAGAAGCCACGGTTTTTGTTTTGTCCTTTTGGTCTAAAAATTGAAAAAATAGTTAGGACCCACAGTTGAATGCTGAAACCTTGGATTTTGTTTCTCCTTATTATTATGCCTAATAGATTCAATGTCCGAAGACTTGGAATCATCAGTCAATGCTTAATAGCACATATCACATTGAGTATCAAATTACTTTAACGCAGATTTTTATTCCAATATTGTGTAGTATTTAATAAGTTATTTTATTTACAGCATGTAATTATATTTAAAGTAAGTATCTAAAAAATTTATATGTATTTATTAATCTGTATTCTTTATTATCTACCTTTTTCTTAAGTATTAAATATTATAACTTTGTAAACTACAAGAAATAAGTAGTAATATCAAATTTTCAAATTGCATTATAATAAATTTAAACCCAACTTGAATCCAACGTTGAATTCAAACTCGATGAGAAAAGTGGATTGTTGGAAAAAACTTTGCGTTCATCATCGCGCTTGTGCTTAGTATATTTTTATAAATGTTCGTAACAAGTCTCAAATACTTAAATTTAGCCCTTCACCGGTTCAATTTTCATTTTTGAATATTTTGTGCTATGATTAACAGTGACTTCTTTTCTAGTATGGTCTTTGATAGGATCTATATAAGTCTTAAGTTGCCTAATTTACTATTTATAACTTTTTTTTCAATGCGAGTTTTATTCTTAGAAGATCTAGCTTGGAATTTGAAATTTTTGCTTGTTTAAAGCATATTTACATTATTATTTGTCAATTGACATTCATTTTTTTATATTTCATAAGTCTTGATTTTCTTGCCACAATTGAACATTAATTATACTAAATTAATATTTTTCTTAATTGAATTCTACTAATTTCAGCGTAATGATCATTATTCTCCTCCTATCGCCGTTTATAGCTGCTCAAGAAAAGCAAGTAAGTTCGAAGTGGAGGATATAGCGGATGTTTTTGGTTAGAGTTGCAAATGGGGATTTTGATGTCTATAGGTTTGGTTAGAGTTTCAAATGGGGATTTTGATGTCCATAGGAAATGAGATATTACTTCTTTCAAAACAGGAAAAAATTCCAAATAAATTACTTATAGAATTTCTACAGTGGCTTTGATGGTTTTCTGGTTTTCTTTTGAACATTTTTCAGCATATTTATTTGAAAAATAATACAAAGAATAAGAATTTAACTTAAAACTTATTTTGATAATATTAGACAATCATTTTTAACATACCGATAAAATACAGTGCTTGTACCGGAGTTTAAACTTATACCCGAAGACAAACAACTATGATTTGATGGTTTATTTCTTATGCATTGACCAGTTAAATTGGACACGCTTTTAGTTTTATTTCACAGTAAATTTTGAGAGAATTCAGATTATTATCATGCATTAAAAAAAACCCAAAAAAATAAAGATATATTCTTTTTATTTTAATTTAAAAAAATGAATTGTAATTTATTAATATTTTTATTAAAATCTACTAATAAATAAAATTATTAAATATTTATTTAAATAATAGATATGATATTTAAAAGAAAATAATAAATATAATTTTTGTTTTTAAAATAACAGATAAATAAAAAAATTTGAAACGATACTTAGGGAGGGAGTAATTAAGATCTACTTATTAAAACAAATTTTCCAAAGTTTTTTCGCTTATTCTTTATCAGAAACAAAAAAAAAAAAAAAGGGGGCGGGGGGGAGTCACTCATTGGGGGTCTGTGTTTTTGCTTGTGATGAATGGTGTGATTGGTTGACTTTTAGAATCCATGTTAAATGTAGCTACAGAGAAGGTCGGTCCTTATACGAATCGGATAAGCCCGCATATGTTATGGGCTTCTATATTAGAGGTACTAATTTAGTCTTAAAATATCTGTGGATAAATTCTTAGTTTTTTTTTTAAATTTGAAAATATTTTAAATTTTAAAATTTTAACAATTTAAAATTATTTCAAAGTATTACACATCCACTCACAAGTTATAATACATTTGAAATTTATATATAATTTTGAAAAAACACTATATATACACTATAAAATATTAATAAAATAAAATTATTATTTAAAAATAATTTATAATACAATTCTATATATTCAAAATAAAAAAGCGTAATTTTCTATAAATTAAAAATAAAAATCTATACAAGACTTAATAAATTAAAAACTAAAAATATATAAAAAAAAGGGCCGATTCGATTCATTCATAAATTGACCTGTGTAAATTGTGAGCCATATGATTTAGATCATGCATGCCTTATTTTTAGTGGGTCCGATGCGTAAATTGTGCGGACAAACAAGAGTTTTTTATTATCATTTCTTTGGTGATTCCGTATGTTAAAAGAGTTTGACAATGTCAAAGTATTTTCCCCTAGTGGTGGGCCGTGTTTTGGCTTGTGATGCATCTGACCGTCCAATCCCACTCTAATGAACGGTCGGATCGTAGGAGCACCTACCAAGCCAACTTGATGAACGGTGTGATCAAATTAGTATATCTAACAATTTTCTTTTATGGGGAAAGATAAATTCCACTACTAGCTGGAAGAATAGTCTACGTGAGAAGACCAAAACAAAAATAAATAAATAAATAAATAAAACATCAGTTAAATTAAAAACAACCCAAATAACATATAAGAAAAGAAGGAAATAGATTCTGAAATAAAATACAAATATAAGAAATTGAGGCTGCTTATAACAGGAACAGACTGGTGCTTCATAGTTCATTTAATTTAAGTACAGACGCTTGCTACTACAAGTGCTTAATAATTAAGCCAACAATGCTTCCTTTAAGACCCCACTAATTAAGAATTGATGTGTCCCAACTCACAAGCTGAGGCTACCTGTTCATACACAAAATCAATAGAGTTCATGAGAGACACTTCATGAGTTTGTTTGACTTTTCACAACATTATCAAAATTTATTATTTTTCCATATAAAAGAACTATTTTTTTCAGAATTACTGAGGGTGGGGATATTGGTCAAGGCTTGCAGTGGGTTACTTTAAACAATAATGCTATACATATGGAAATCGAAATTTGAATAGATATAAAAATTATCATTAAATATAAGATTATGAAATAAATTTGTAAAATCCAATTCAATAAATAAAAAATATTTTAAAGTCAATTTCAAATTCTATTCTCGATCGGTACTATTTTTGTATTTTAAAATGCTTTTATTCCAACATACTAGTTCTTCCTAAGATAAATTAACAAAAATTAAATCAAAAGGCAATGATATAATTAGTTATAAAAGACAGTGCCATGAATGAAATAAATACATAAATGAAAAATATATAACATATCAAGCAATTTGTATAAATTAAAGTGATAAATACTAATTTACCGAAGAAAGAGAGTCATGCATGCATGAAATAAATATATAGTAGACAAAAGTATTAGCTTATGAATTATGTTTAAACAAATATCACAATATCTTTGAAAGTTGGTTTCATGTTTATTTAATTAGGATTCGAAAATATATGCTAGAAAATGGGAGTAATATGTCGAATTCTGAACTTACAGATGATACAAAGGCAGTGTCCTAAACAGCAGACTCCTCAGCATTTGTCATCTCAGCTTCACCGCCAGCTGCACCAGGTTGTGGTGGCTGATCTTGGGAGCGGAAGCAGTTGCTCAGGAGAACCGAGAAAAAGGATGCTAGGTTGTTGAAGAAGCATACCAGGGCTACTAGAAGGGCCACACACACATTGATAACCAGAATCTTCCAGATTTGAGTGAGAAGCAAGTACAAAAGCAGCTCAATGGCAATAACTCCAGAAACAAAACAAATACCGAAGATTAATATGAGTGAGTGGATGAAGTTTTTCATCAGAAACCCAAAAATAAGATGAACCAGTGTGGCTGCGATTAAAATCGACAGGATTGCACTGTCTTCTTTGAATGGGTTTGTGCCAGTGTTGATATATTTCCACGCCACCAAGGAAACCAACGCAGCTATGAGACCAGCACCACCTTTGGAAATTGCAGCCGAGTTTGTTCGCAATGCTTCACTGAACCTGTATGTGATGTGAAGAGAATTTAGATTATTATCATCCGTTCAAATAAAGAGAAAAAACCTACAGAACAAAGATATAATTGAGATCTGGGTACCGCTCCGCAACTTCTGCCATTGTAACGTTGCAAGGGAGAAGCTTAGTTAACTCAGAGACGAGTATGTATGGCCTTGAGGACGGTTTACTTGAGGTGTTAGAGCTACAGTTTTAAAACGAGGGGCGTAGAGGGAGAAGAGAAAACTATAGGAAAAATCTTTGATGAAGAGAATGTAGGACGCCTTTTTTTCAGATCCTTTTTTTTTTTGTTCTTTTTTTGTCAGGAGAAAGATGACAAAAAAAGAACAAGAAAAAAAGGATTTCTGCAAGGAGAAAAAGGTGTCCTACATTTTCTTCATCAAAGATTTTTTCTTTCTCTTACTTTTTTTATTTCTTACTTTCTTTTCTTTAAAAATTTTTCTCATTAATTTTTTTACTTTCTCTTCAGCCCATTTTTCCTTTCAAAAACATGACGTCATATTTCTCCTTTTTCATTTTTCTCATATTTTCCTCCTCTTGTTATTCTACGATGAAATAACGCCGTATGTTTTAATAATGCTAAATGATCTGGCATTGAGAGCCGAATTTGAGTCCCAAACTTTCCATGTTGTACGTGTAATTTAAACGTAATAACACAAAGATATGGTATACTTCATAACGATAAAAGAGTTATCAAATAAAAAAAAAATGAAAGAAAAGAATTCTTATCACCTAGAAGATCAGTAACAATCAAATAGTAGGCAGCAGGGCAGTTGATTTTTTTTCTTTATTTTTGAAAAAAACGTGAAATACACCTTTTAATTTTGGATGATTAATTTTTATTCTTTTCAATTTTCAAAATTTAAAATTACTTCTTTAAATTATATAAAATTTAAAAGTGACATCCATAGCCAACTTAAAAAAATAACAATGGTCAATTTCTTTGGAATTAGTAATTAATCAAATAAGTAATTTATTTTATATTTGTCAAAAAGTTGTATTATCTATATAATTTTTTAGAAGGATGAAGTTAGGCAAAAATTGACGAGGGACTAGAATAAAATTTATATGAAATTGTTTTTCATATTTTCAGAGCTAAATATAAATTTTTTGAAAAAAATAAAGAAAATACAAAATATTTTTAAAAATTTTATTGTTTATGACTTTTGTTAGCCACGCTACTTCATATCCTTAAAGTATTTCGAGCTGACAAAAGTTATTTTTTCTACAGAAAAATAAAAAATTGTAAAATACATCATTTAATTTTGAGTAATTAAATTTTGTTCTTTTTATTTAAGAAATTTGGAAATCTCTCCCTTAAAGCATACAAAATTTAAAATTAACACATATTGTTAACTTAACTAATAATTTTATCAAATGGCATATTTTTCTATGAAATTTTTTAATAAGAATAATAATATTATAATATATTATTTTATTTTATATTTTTTATATATAATTTTATAATTTATTTGGAAGTATTTAAATAAAACTATATATATCTAATTTAATTGTATTAATTATATAAGATAGTAAAAAAAATAACAAAATAAACTAACATGCTATAATATTAGAGTATACACAATATTTAATCTCTCATTTTTAAAGGTAGTGATTATTATATTCATCAAATTTCATAACCATCACTATAAATAAATTATTTTTACTTTTGTTATAATTATCTATCATTTTCATCATTTGCAATGTTAAAATAAATAAAAAAATTAAAGTGAATTGTTAAACCCTCACCTTTGCAATGTCACATGATTGCTTTTTGATTTTATTATTTTTTTATTATTTATTTTAGTGTTATATATAAAAAAGATAAATAATTATAATAAATATAAAAATAAGAGACTAATAATGCTAGTTGTGAGATGTATTTTTGTCAAAAAATTCTTAAAAATTATACAATTTGATAAAATAATAAATTAACCTAACAACAAATATTAATTTCAAATTTAATATAATTTAAGAAGGTAATTTTTGAAATTTCAAAGTTAAATAGAGGGAAAAAAATCTAAAATTAAAAGTGTATTTCACATTACAAAAGAAAAGAAAAGAAAAAAATAACTACACTGCCTTTATAATTAATGAATTGCTAGAATAGGTATTCTGATTGTTATTGATCATTAAGGTAATTGGACTCCTTTTATTTCATTTTAATATTTTATTATATCAACTATACTATGTTACTGTATTTAGAATATATATAAGAACATCTTAGTAAGAGGTCCTTAAAGAGTTCATAAATTGACTAACTATATTTTCTAGAAAGGTAATATCAAATCTAGTTATAGTAATGTAGTTTAATTTTTTAACCAATCTCTTATACCACTTGGGATCTTCAAGTAACTCCCTACCTTCTAGGTTAATCATAGGATTTTCATATAGTTTAGCACTAATTATCCCTATTTTATTCAAGAGGTTAAATACATATTTTCTATGAAACAAGAAAATCCCTTTCCTTCCTTGAGTAATTTCAATACTTAAGAAATACCAAAGTGTTCCTAGGTCTTTCATTTGGAATTTAGCATGAAGAAAAGTTTTCAATAGTGAAATGCCTAATTTGTCACTTCTTGTAATCATAATATCATCAACATATATAGCCAGAAGAGTACAACCTGAATCAAATTATTTGTAGAACATAGAATGATCATGTTCACTTTTCTTCATTTTAAATTTTGTCACCACTTCACTGAATCTTTCAAACCAAGCTTGAAGAGATTGTTTCAACCTATATAGTGATTTCTTTAAATATGGTACCTTCTTATACTTCCTTTAAGTAATAAACCTAAGTGGTTGGTCCATATACAGCTCTTTATGCAAAGCTTCATGTAAGAAAATATTTTTAACATCTAACTGTTGAAGAGACCAATTATTAGTAGTAATAATAGAGATAAGCAATCAAATTGAAGTAATTTTCCCCAAAGGGAGAATGTTTTTGAGTAATTAATGCCATAGGTCCTGGCATATCCTTTGGTTACTAAATGTGCTTTCAAACGAGCAAAAGAACCATCTGGATTCACTTTTATAATAAACACGTATTTGTAACTAATGGATTGTTTACCATCAAACAAAGGTACAATGTCCCATGTATCATTTGCCTCAAGAGTTATCATTTCTTCCTTTATAGCAACACACCACCCATCATAAAAAATACCTCAGAATATGATTTAGAAATAGTAATAGTATCTAAGGAAGCAATAAATGATTAGGAAGAAATATGTAAAAAAGAATTAAACACATAAGTGGGAATAAAATAAATATGGTTAGAGTTACCTTTTTGAGTATAAATACAAGTACCTTTCTGATAAGCAATAAGTAGATGCAAATCAGAAGACATAGGATGAGAATCTGATAAGGAAAGAGTTAATAGAGGAGATAAAGTTAATGAATCATTTGAAAAGGAGATTAGATTAGATGTTTATGTCTTGTCTGGTGGAAAAGCTACTAGTGATACCTACCCTTGATAAGAATAAATATATTTAATAAAAGGTAAAAAATAATTCTCTATTGGAGGAACTTATAAATCTTATGAAGGAGTAGGCACAAGGAAGTATTCATTAACATTTTTAAAATCTAGTAAGGCAAAGGAAGATGTAGAAAGCCTAAAAATGGGGTAAATTTAAAAAATGTAACATCAAAAGAGATAAGGTAATGATTTAACTTAGAGAGAAAAATGCCTGTAACCTTTTTTAGTATGAGAATATACAAGAAAAAAATACATTTCAAAGACTGAGGATCCAATTTGCATACCTAAAAATGATTATCATAAACGAAATATGTGCAATAAAAAATACATAAGGGAATATAGATAAGGATTTAAAAGGAAACAAAGTAGAAAAGGATACTTGACCATCAAGAATTGAAGAAGACATGCAATTTACTAGAAATAAGCTATGGAAACTGTATCTGCCTAAAAAACTTTAGAAACCCTCATTTTAAATAAAAAAGCATGAGAAACTTCTATTAAATGTTGATTCCTTCATTCAACTACTCCATTTTGTTGTAGAGTAATGACATTGGAAAACTAATGAATTATACCATGTTATGATAAATAAGTTAAAAATTATGTAAAGAAATACTCTTTAACATTATCACTTTGAAAATTATGAATAGTTGTGTGAAACTAATTTGTAACTTTAGTATGAAAAGTACAAAAAATATTTAAAAACTACAAATAATTTTTCATTAAATAGAGCCAAGTTATTCTTGAACAATCATCCACAAAAGATATAAAATTACAAAAATTAGATTTTGAAAAAACTAGGCATGGCCCCCAAATATTTGAATGTACTAACTCAAATAGGGATGAAACCTAATTATTAATTCTGGGGATATAAGACTAACAATGCTATCTAAGAAATTAACAAGACTCATTATCTAAATAAGAAATAGATTCTAAGTTAGGACATAACTTTTATAAAGGTATCAAGGAAGGATAACCAAGGTGACAATGTAATTGATGAGGAGTAGGGGTAGTAGCAATAGTAATTAGTTGAGTAACTTTTTCATCTAGCACAACCATCCCCTAGATTCTTATTGCCTTCTAAAAATCTTCTTTGTCAATGGATCTTAAAACACATAATAGCTAAGAAAGAAGAAAAATACTATAATTATAAGCATTTGTAATTTAGTTAATTAAAAGAAAATTAAATAGAAAGTTTATGAGATATAAAACATTAGATAAATAAATATTAGAAGTGACATTAACCATACCATTTCTAACTACAGAAGTAGTAAACCTATTAATTAAAATAACATGAGAAAGATGAGAAATATTAAAGGAAGATAAGATACCTATTTGACCTATCATATAATCAATGGCCATTGAATTAATAACCCATCTGGAATTGAAATTAAAAAGACATATAGTAGGATTACCTATTTAAACTATTATAACAGTGAATTAAGTAGGTAGTGACTATAAATAAGTCTTTAATTGCAATTACTTAATATATTCACTCTTAGATAATAATTTAAAATTATTCTCTTATTCTTATGCCATATGGGCAAACCTAGATTTTTGTGTATTCTTTCCCACCAATTTTGAGCAAAATTTCTTGTTATGTCCTTATTCTTAATAGTGATAATAGATTAAAACTAAATCTCCTCCTTTTCCTCTTTCATTATAGTTACCTTGCATCTTCCTCTTCCCCTGCCACCTCTAATATTACCATGACCACCTTGAGTGCTTGAACTAATTAATGTAGCTGGCTCATTCATATTTAAAGATAGAGAAGAGGAAAAGACACCTATAGATGCTCTCTGAACTCGATAATAAGTTATTTTTCAAGTGAATGGCTCAGAATTGGATAAAATCTGCTAACATGCTATGCTAAATTGAGGAGGTAAATACATCAGATAACACAAAGCTACTAATTATTCTCACTAACAATGTATTTAATTAACATCACTAGTATTAGGTAAACAAGAATTTCACTATTCATAAATGCAGTTAAACTTAATATAAATTAAAGCATTGGTCTTACATCTTTCATTTAACTAAAACAAGAATACAATTAAATCATATATCTAGTTCAAATCATCCTTTTTCAAATATAGAGACTTAATGACCTCTTATAACTTCTTAACAGTACAATGATAAGTAGTATTATCCTCAACTTTACTAACTAGAGCGTTACACATTAACTTGAATAATTGATGATGTTTTACAATCCATAATTGGTTTTAATCATCAATGGAGAGCTCTTAAGTAAGATAATGTGATATACGAACTTCATCCAAATAGTATTCAATCATTCTTTTTCAGGTAATATATGATCGCCCTTCAACATCTAACTTTCGCTTTGTTATTTTCCTACTAACTAGAACTAATTCTAAAAAATTATACTTGAGTTCTCTTTTTAATTTTTCTAGACTTTTAGAAGCACCAACCAAATTAAAACCATCATTCATGATGAATAAACTCTTCCAACTAGCAAATTATAAACTAAAAAATTATCCAAAAAATAGAAACACATTGCCAGAGTCACATAATTGCAAAACTAACCTCATAGAGAGACTTAAGGTCCTCTAAA
This sequence comes from Sindora glabra, assembly GCA_020226215.1. Taxonomy (NCBI): domain Eukaryota; kingdom Viridiplantae; phylum Streptophyta; class Magnoliopsida; order Fabales; family Fabaceae; genus Sindora; species Sindora glabra. The sequence continues at coordinate 105,675,065 of CM035227.1, read as the reverse complement.
ACAATACCTTACTAAAGCTTGCCACTATTTAGATTGCCATGCCTTTCCATATGCTGCCATTCTCCTCTATACGTGAGCTTCACATGCCTCCGTAAACCCTTATGTTTGATATCACGTGCCGCTCTTGTTAGATCACCTCATCTCGATCAATTGTGTAGTGTACCCAGAATCTTCTTTCAGTGATCAAAATTGCTTCAACAATGCCAAATAACATTACTACTATTCCTTTACTGTCATATACTACCACTAAACAGTTCCCCCAAGGTTAGAATTTCCATCAATATGCGGCTTAAATTGCCATCGACCCTACTATAACCTTAGTCACGTATAAAAAATAATGAAAAAAAGAAAAGAGAAAAAGCTAATTTTCTTTATCTTTTTCTATTTTTATTTTTTATTGATTAAAGTGGAAAGAGGATACCTAGAAGCCTCTAAATACCATATTAATTAGAGGTGAATTTGTAATGTGATATTTTTAATCGAGTTAGGCAGTCACTATACATAATATAATATAAAGTACATATTGTAAAATATAAGTGATGTGAGACATAATATTACTTATTTACTAACAATTAGGAAGACATAGGTAACATAAAATATAATATAAACTTAGAGATAGGATAAAATATAGGAAAACTACCTTTTAGGTGCAACTAGAAGTACCTTTATAATAGGTAATATGAACATTAAGATCAAAGAATGGAAGAGGTGGATCTTCTAAAGAAGAAGTCATTGGTAAAGGAGACAAAGCTAATGATTGTATAGCAATTAGTGGGCACTTAATGGTAGTGGTGTTATTGTAAAGACATATTTTCTGCAAGAATAAACAAATTTAAGATGAGAGGGAACTATTGTTAGGGAATGGACTCCTGAGAAGCAGTAATATGCATAAAAATAATTGTCAACAGATTTAGACTCAAGTAATGGATAAGTAATTGTAGTAAAATCAAAAAAAGGAATTGATTCAAAAAATATAACATTAAAGGACATAAAATAACATCTCAAATCGGGAGAATAACAATAGTAACCTTTTTAAATGTGAGAATACTTAAGAAAAACATATTTTAGAGATCGAGGATTTAATTTAGAAATATACAATCAATAATTATAAACAAAATAAGTACAACGAAAAATGCATGGAGTGAGATAAAACAATGGTTGAGAAGGAAATAAGAGAGAATATAGTACTTCATCACCAAAAATTGAATATGCAATGTCACGATGCACCAAAATTAGATTATTACTGGTTTCTTTAAGGTAATATAGTATAATGAAACAAACCAGGTTATACCCTTATTGATCCCTTGAATTATCCTTTCCAATTGATTTACTAACTAAAATTACACAATTGTTGAATTATTTATACACTAAAAATAGAAGAAACTAATGTAAACAGATGCAAAATGCAATTACATGGAATGTAGAATGTAGTATATAGCAATACATAGTATGCAGAACTAATACAAAATCAGAGTTAAGGGGTTTTATGAATTGAAATTAAAATAAATGTATTAAATAAAGTGAAATACAAAGTTAACAATAAAGAAGAAAAATCAATATAAAGAAATAGCTTACTCAAGGAATTGAGAATCCTAATTTGCATTAATCATGAATCAATTGATATTCAATTTTTCTAATTAACTTTTCAATTTTAAATTATGCAAAATCCTTGCCATAATTCAAGAATCCTATACTGATTACTATATATGATTTAATTAATTAAGATTAACTAAATTAACTTTTTAATTTTGAATTATCTAGAATCCTCGCAATAATTTAAGAATCATATGCTGGATTACTATATAGGATTTAATTAATTAAGATGAACTAAATTAAATAATTGCTAAAATCCTTAGGCTAGATCAAAATAGATTTAAAGATAGAATTTGATTGAATTGAGAAATTAAATAAAAACCTTAAAATTGATCCTTCAACTATCTACCCTCATATGTGAAACCACAATTAACCAACCACAATTTAATATTAAAATAGCAAAATATCAGAAATCATAAGGATGAAAACCAATTATACCAAATTAATATCCAATATATGCAATTTTAAGAAATCAACATAAGTAATTAGGAAAAAAGAAAAATTAATTAAAAAAATTAAATTCCAAATCAGGATCTCATAATATGGTAAAGAAGAGCCTCAAAATTCTTGAATTAACTCCAAATTCAGCCTTTTAGGGCTAAAGAGTATAAGAGTTATAAGAAAATAGAAAACTATGTTGTTGAACTTTGTTTGGAGTTTTCTTGTCTTTTCAGTTCTCTTTTCCTTTTATCTGACTTAATTATCCTTAAACCCTATTAGAATTGAATTCTATGCCCTTTAGGATTACAAAGATGAGGCTTTCCTAATTTTTAGAAGTCCAAAACTTATTTTTATAAAGTAATTAACTTTGAAAGTTACAACAGTTAAATCTCGCTAGTTTAGCTTCTACCTAATATAAAACTATTAAAATACTATAATTTGGGCAAACTATAAACATGAAAGTTATAGGCTTAGGTCTTAGCATAATTTAAGCACTATTTTCACATCAATTGGACTTTTGTAACTCTAGATATGGCCTAAAAAATAAAGTAGACTTAATTAGGATGAAAATAAAGCTTTAGCTTCTCAACTAAATAGGACTTCCAATGAGTACAAACTGGACTTTAATTAAAATACCAGAGTTCTAGACCTTTTTTTAATATTTTCAATAGTATGAAGATTGCCCCAATATGATATCCAGAGTCTAAGATGTAGTTAAAAAATAGAAATAATGTCAAAATTTAGCAAAACAAGGTCAATTCTATAAAATTAAATACATGTAACTCACTAATAGACATGAAATAGTAGGAAGTAAAATAGATAAAATCTTGCTTTTCAAATTCTCCCACATTAAACTCTTACACATCCTCAAGTAAGATGTAATTTTATTCAAAACTAAGAAATAAAATACTTTTCTTTCTAAAAACTTTAAAATTATAAATCCATAAGCAAGAGACAAATAAAAGCCAATAAGAAACAAAACACATCGTAAAGAAAAATGTTGATAAACTTGAAATAAAGTAATATAATAACTTTATTCAAAAAGAGTATATCAATATAGTAGATTCTCATAAAATTCACTCTCTTACTCTCAAGTGTTTAAGATAAGGTGTTTTATTCAAGTTCATTCCATAAAATTGCTCTACTATGAGCTTGCTAATCATTTAATCTCCACTACTTAAGTCACATATGTAACATAAATCAAAATGACTTTATTAAAAGTTGTAATTTGATTAGGGAAAAAGGAAGAAAAAAATAAGGATATAAAAGCTTAAAAATCAAAGAAATTAATAGAACACTTGAATAAAAAATATATAGGTCAATCATAAATAATTATAACTCAATGTAACACTTTAAATTCAAAGTCAAACACTTATTAACTTTTTTATTTTACTCTTTTTTTATTTTACTTTTTTTTCTATTTTCAATTTTACCTTATTATTTTTCTCATTTTTTATTTCTTATTTCTTTCTTTTTTATTTTTTTATTTTTTTAAACTAACCTTTTGACTTAAAGTTAACATATAAATTCACACACATATGTTAGTGTGTGTCCTAGAACCAATCATATAGATGATTGAAGTTATACAAAATGTATTATATTTTATTTTAGGCAATTTAATTATTATATTTTATTTTTATAATTTTATTATTATTATGCGCAATTTATAACTTAATATAATAATTATCCTTAGAATAGTTTCGCTATTCCTAAAATGCCCCTAGTCAAGTATTATTATGAAAACGATAGTAATAATACATCAAGATTAGCATGTATAGAGACTGATGATTACGAATCATGGATATGTGATATTAAGTCAATATATGAGTATATTGCTAGTGAATAATGTACTGGACTGACCCATTATGAGAATATTACATGGATAGACGTGTCATAAGTTATTCTCATATGATCACAAATACACATAAACCTTTGACCTGAAGTCACTACGGTTCCTTACATGAGGAATTACTCACTTTAATATTGTCCTATGTCACCTTTAAATAGGATGACAAGTAGGGCATTGATTGGGTGTGTCATAAATCGTGCAAAAGGGAAGTAAGTGATGTAGATGGAATTTTATTACTCTTGTATAAAAGAGAAATATCCTTGGACCCCTTGATTGAGTGAGACTTAGAAATGCATGGCCATGCTCAATTAAATTAATATGTGATATTAATCATTTATTTTAAGTCTACTCAGTATCAAGAAATATAAATTGAACATTGACGAGGATGACACATTCCATGCCTCTAGTTTAATTTGGATATTATTACAAAAGGGTTACGATGCAAAACGTTGATCATGTATTAGGTGGATGTCGAATCACAAACATTCTTACTACTTGAGTGGCAGTGATGTATTGCTAGATACCGCTTACTGTCTATTGCTCAATAATAAGTCATTGTCAACATAGTAAGAATTTACAAGGTCACACAAAAGGAGTAAGAATAAGACAATAATTAATTGAACTTAATTATATTAAATTCTAATTAATTTGACTTATTTTCATACATATATATATTATTAAGAATAATAAATTCACGTAATATATATATATATATTGTGATATTATTTGATATTAAAGTAATATCAAATAGTTATCTTCTCAGATATTAGATAAATATATTATGAGATAATATTATTTTGATATTTGATAACTATATGTAATTATCTAATAATTAAGATATTTATATTATGAGATAATATTATTATCTAATACTAGATAATTAATAGATAAGTCCTATCTCTTCCCATTATCTCTAGAATAAGGATAAGATGAGTTGTTAAGTATAATTAAAATTTTGAAAGCATTATCCTATAGGACTAGGATTATAACTTGCCTAAGTTCTATAAAAAAAGACTTGAGGGCAGCACTTTAACAACACATTCAAAGCTTCCATAAAAACCCTAAATCACTCAAAAAACATCCAATCCTAATTCTTAAAGAGAAAAATACATCCTAGCAGATTCATGGACTCCATGTAAATACTGTAGAGATGTTATACCTTTCGACCGACGTTTGATTTATCCGCTCTCAAGTTTTGATAAGTAGAAACATAAGTGCCCAATAGGTAAAACTCTAATCATTGATTTATGTCTTTTGCATAGATCTTAGGTAGAATTCGGATCAAATTTTTGAATTTTCACTGCATATGATAATCCGAATTTCCTAACAGTGGTATCAAAGCTTCTTGCAAAAACATAGTTCTGATTATGTGTTTTACCGTCTTTGATAAATATTTATATGATAAATACATGTCAAATCTATTTTGATTTAAATCAAAAGTTACACGTTTTGATGAATGTTTATGTGATAAATTAATATCAAATTAGTTTCTGTTTAAACTAGATATATATGAGATATATGCAAACTCGTGTATGGTTCTGATTTCGTAAATATATATATGATATATATGATCTGAATTTTGAATCTGATTATCAATTGATGAGATTAATTGTATGAATATGATCATGCATTTTTCTGCTTCATATTCAAATCTATTTTATGTGTAATTCTGAGTTTTTCAAATGATAAACCCATGAATCTGTTCTGAATATGTGATGTTCTTTGCGTTTAATAGCATATAACCTAGTTAGCACAAAATTAATGTGATTAATTCTAAATTTGTAAAGACTTGTTTAAATTCATTAAGTTGAATTTGGCCTATGAGGTATATGTATGCTTTAATTTAAACACGGCTGGATTTGTATTGATATGATTAATATTATTCAAAGTGTTTGGACGTAAATCCTATTTTAAACTATGATTTGAATGTCAATCATATAGTCAAATTGTCTAACTTGGGGTATGTCAATTGTTGGCAAAATGAATTTAAATTTGAATGTCAGATGAATTCAATTTTTGGCTCGGGGGCTCCGCTCCCCACACCCCCCGGCAAAGGGCTCTGCCCCCTTGACCCCCACCTGCTAACTAGCTAGCGGAACCGTCGTGCTAACTCTGCGTAGCGTTCAAAAATTACTTTTGTTCTTAAGGCGTTGTTTTAAAACATGATTTTTTATGATGATAATGTTATCGAATATATATGTTAATCATCCTGCTTATCTTGGTTACATATATTTCTTAGCAATTATTACATATGATGCATGAATGTGTTGCATAGTATGGCCCTTGGAGTTTTTAATGGACGAATTTTAAAATATGACCTGCGTGTCGTGTCTTCCTCTATTTCTCTAATGTATATTCTCTTCTCATCTCAATTCCCCCTGAATGTAACTTGGGGTTTCTGTTGTAAAATTGTAATTGCAATGGAGTATTCTTGGCTTGGAACAAGGAGAAGCTAAGGAGTTAGTTAGGAATGTCATTAGAAAATAGAATTTTGGGGCCATACTATGTGACATTTTGATTTCTTTATTATATGATGATATTGATGAGCATGCATTTATTATATGATAGAATGTGTTCTTACTATGTGATAGTTCTATTCATTGTATGATATATGATATACAATAGTCTATTTTATTCATTTACTTTATATGATATATGAGATATGCTAGATATATTGCATGAATAAATAGGCTAAGTTATGGTGAGATCTGATAATAATTAAGTTAAAATCCCTCATTTAAAATATTAAGTCAGTAATAATTAATTATGCATTCCAATGTTTGGCACTCATCAAGGCCTTGATCGACATAAGGTAGGTTTGCCAAAGCAAGGTACCTCATTTATCTTGGTAAGATGTGACTGGATAATAGTGATATTCGAATGTTAAATATTGGATCCGACTTAACTAGGATATCTTAATAGGATTGAGACTTAGAGGCATAAAGTTGAGCTTTAGTTTATAAGATGGATTAGAACAAGTGTTGTTCACCCAACTATCCAAGAGTTGTATATGATACAATTGGCAAGTGTTGCTTACCTAAATAACTAAGTTTTAAGTGATTAGCCAAAGCTAACTTAAGGCTTGGTGAAATATGGATCTTGGCCCACTAGAAAGCTTAAACAATATGACTTTCCAAATTAATAGTGAGGGCTATTAATTTGAATGAAATAGTGGGAGGTACATTTAATAAAAAACCTTATTAAATTTAATACTTACTTTGCATATTTCTGTTGTAGATAACTAATGGCTAATACATCAAATAACTTATTATTACAATCGGTCCTTGAGAAGGATAAATTGAACGGGACAAACTTCCTGGACCGGTACAGGAATTTGAGGATAGTCCTCAAATATGAGCACAAAATGTATGTCCTAGAGGAACTTGTTCCTCAAGAACCTGAAGCTACTGCCCCTCGAGCTCAAAAGGATGCTTATAAGAAGCATCATGATGACCCATTAGATATCGGTTGTCTCATGTTAGCTACCATGGACTCTGAGCTTCAGAAGCAACATGAAAATATGGAAGCTTATGACATGCTTGAGCATCTTAAGAAGCTTTATGAAGGCCAAGCTCAACATGAAAGGTTTGAGGTGACAAAAGCCTTATTTCAGTGCAAACTAGCAAAAAGAAACCCTGTTGGGCCTCATATACTCAAAATGATTAGGTATATTGAGAATCTTGAGAGATTGGGTGCTCCACTAGGTCAAGAGTTAGCCACTGACTTAATTCTACAATCGTTGCTATAAAGTTATGGTCAATTTATCATGAATTACAACATGAATGAAATTGACAAACCACTACCAGAATTGTTAAGCATGTTAAGAACTGTTGAACAAAATTTGCAAAAGACTAAGCCTAATACCATAATGATGGTTCAAAAGGGCAAAAGTAAAGGAAAAGGCAAGGGCAAAAACAAGAAGGATTCCAAATCCAAAGGCAAGCCCAAGTCTAAATCCTCTGCACTGAAACCAAAAGGGGATATGGCTAAGGAAGGGACATGCTTCCATTGCGGTTAAACCGGACATTGGAAAAGAAACTGCAAGGTCTATCTGGAAGATCTGAAAAAGAAGAAGGGAAGTGAGACTTCTGCTTCAGGTATATATGTTATAGAAATTAATGTTTCAACTTTTACATCTTGGGTATTAGATGTCGGATACGATTCTCACATTTGTACAAATGTGCAAGAACTACAAAGGAGTAGGACTCTAGCTAAAGGCAAAGTGGACCTACGAGTTGGCAATGGAGCAAGAGTTGCTGCGCTAGCTGTAGGGACATATTATCTATCTTTACCTTCTGGTTTAGTAATAGAATTAGAGGATTGTTATTTTGTGCCTGCTATCAGCAGGAATATTATTTCTGTTTCTTGTTTGGACAAGAAAGGTTTTTCATTTATAATAAAGGACAAAAGTTGTTCAGTTTATTTAAATGAACTATTTTACTGCAGTGCACAAATATTCAATGGGCTCTATATTCTTGATCTTGAAATGCCCGTCTATAACATAAACACTAAGCGATTTAAATCAAATGATTTAAATCCAACCTATCTTTGGCATTGTCGTTTGGGCCATATAAATGAGAAGCGCATATCCAAGCTTCATAAGGATGGATTCTTGGATTCATTTGATTTTGAATCATATGAAATATGCGAATCTTGTTTGCTAGGAAAAATGACTAAAATACCATTCATTAGACACAGTGAAAGGGCTAATGATCTATTAAGTCTCATACATACTGATGTATATAGGCCTATTAGTTCACCTGCTAGAGGAGGTTTCCAGTACTTCATTACATTTACTGATGATTTCAGTAGATATGGATATGTGTATCTTATGAAACATAAATCAAAATCCTTTGAAAAGTTCAAGGAATTCAAGAATGAAGTGCAAAACTAACTTAGTAAAAGTATTAAACACTTTGATTAGATCGAGGTGGAGAATACTTAAGCCAAGAATTTGATCACTATCTAAAGGAGTGTGGTACAGTATCACAACTCACTCCACCTGGAACGCCACAATGGAATGGTGTTTCAAAAAGGAGGAATCGTACCTTGTTAGACATAGTACGATCTATGATGAGTCATATAGATCTTCCAATTTTCTTTTGGGGGCATTCTCTAGAGACAGTTGCTTTTACGCTCAACCGTGTTCCCTTTAAAATGATTCAAAAGACTCCATATGAGATATGGAGTGAAAAACATCCCAGCTTGTCTTTTATGAAGATTTGGGGTTGCGAGGCCTATGTAAAACATCAAGTTTCTGATAAGCTTGGACCCAAATCAAACAAGTGTTACTTTGTAGGGTATCCTAAGGAAACTAAAGGATACTATTTCTATAATCCTAGCGAAGGCAAAGTGTTTATCACACGAACTAGTATTTTTCTATAAAGAGAATTTATCTCTAAGAAAAACTGTAGGAGAAAAGTAAAAATCGAAGAAGTGCGAGACTTACAAAGTAACACTGAACCTATAATAAAGCCTGAAAAAAGATCACAAGATGTTGTGGGTCAGGAACTAGCTCAAGTAACATAAGGCCTATGTAAGTCTGGTAGGATACGCCATGAGCCCGAGAGATATGGATTTCTTGTAACTCAAAATGGTGATGTTTTGCTCATGGATCAAGATGAGCCTACAACTTATCAAGAAGCTATAAAAGGGCCAGACTTTGAGAAGTAGCTTGAGGCCATGAAATTTGAGATGGATTCCATGTATACTAACCAAGTATGGACTTTGGTTAATCCACCTGAAGGGGTAAAATCCATTGGGTGCAAATGGGTTTTCAAGAAGAAAACCGACATGGATGGTAACGTGCAAACCTTTAAGGGACAATTAGTCGCAAAAGATTATAGGCAAGTTCATGGTATAGACTATGATGAGACCTATTCCCCAGTTGCTATGCTTAAATCCATCTAGATTTTGCTTGCTATTGCAGCTTTTTATGATTACAAAATTTAGCAGATGGATGTCAAAACTACTTTTCTTATTAGGAAGCTCCTCGAGGATGTGTACATGACACAGCTTGAGGATTTTGTCATTCCTGAAACTGCTGGAAAGGTATGTAAGCTACAACGATCCATTTATGGATTAAAGCAAGCTTCACGGAGTTGGAATCTTTGTTTTGATGAGGCAATCAAAGAATTTAGTTTCATAAAAAAATGAAGATGAATCTTGTGTTTACAAAAGGGTTAGTGGGAGCACAATTATTTTTCTTGTATTGTATGTGGATGACATACTACTCATCGAAAATGATATCCCTACACTACAAACAGTAAAGACTTGGTTAGGGAATTATTTGTCGATGAAAGACTTAAGTGAAGCTGCCTATATACTTGGTATTAAGATCTATAGAGATAGATCAAGAAAATTACTTAACCTAAGTCAGAGTACATACATAGATAAAGTGTTAAAACGGTTTAACATGCAAGAATCTAAAAGAGGATTTTTACCTATGTCGCATGGCATAAATTTGTCCAAAGCTCAGTGTCCTTCGACACAAGATGAGAAGGACCGCATGAATAAGATACCATATGCATCAGCAATTGGATCTATCATATATGCCATGATATGTACTTGTTCTGATGTCTCGTATGCTTTAAGTATGACGAGCAGGTACCAGTCAAATCTAGGTGAACCTCACTGGACTGCCGTTAAGAATATCCTTAAGTACTTAAGAAGGACTAAGGATTCATTCTTAATATATGGAGGAAAGGAAAAACTTGTTGTAAAATGTTATACTGATACCAGTTTCCAATCCGACAAGGATGACTTTAGATCGCAGTTAGGTTATGTATTTAGCCTAAATGGTAGTGCTGTGTGCTGGAAGAGTTCAAAGCAAGAAACAGTGGCCGACTCTACTACAGAGGCTGAGTATATTGCTGCATCTGATGCGTGAAAAGAGGCTGTTTGGATCAAAAAGTTCATTACTGAACTTGGCATTGTTCCTAGCATTGTAAATCCAGTGGATCTCTATTGTGATAACAATGAAACCATTGCACAAGCCAAGGAACCCAGATCTCACTAGCGATCCAAACATATACTTAGGCACTTCCATCTCATTCGAGAAATCATCGATAGAAGAGATGTGAAGATATGCAAAGTATTAACTGATGATAATATTGTTGACCCACTGACAAAGCCTTTAGCGCAGAAAAAGCATGATGGTCATACTATGTCACTTGGTATTAAATATATGAGTGATTGACTCTAGTCCAAGTGGGAGATTGTTGGTGTGCGTCCTAGAACCAATTATATAGATGATTGAAGTTATACAAAATGTATTATATTTTATTTTAGGTAATTTAATTATTATATTTTATTTTTATAATTTTATTATTATTATGCACAATTTATAACTTAATATAATAATTTTATTATTTTTGTTCGCTATTCCTAAAATGCCCCTAATCAAGTATTATTACGAAAAGGATAGTAATAATACATCGAGATTAGCATATATAGAGACTGATGATTACGAATCATGGATATGTGATATCAAGTCAATATATGAGTATATTGCTAGTGAACAATGTACTGGACTGACCCATTATAAGAATATTGAATGGATAGACGTGTTATAAGTTATTCTCATATGATCACAAATACATATAAACTTTTGACCTGAAGTCACTACAGTTCCCTACATGAGGAATTACTCACTTTAATATTATCCTATGTCACCTTTAAACAGGATGACAAGTAGGGCACTGATTAGGTGTGTCATAAATCATGCAGAGGGAAGTGAGTGATGTAGATGGAATTTTGTTACTCTTGTATAAAAGAGAAATATCTTTGGGCCCCTTGATTGAATGAGACTTAGAAATGCATGGCCATGCTTAATTAAATTAATATGTGATATTAATCATTTATTTTAAGTCTACTCAGTATTAAGAAATATAAATTGAACATTGACGAGGATGACACATTCCATGCCTCTAGTTCAATTTGGATATTATTACAAAAGGGTTATGATGCAAAACGTTGATCATGTATTAGGTGGATGTCGAATTATAGACATTCTTACTATTTGAGTGACAGTGATGTATTACTAGATACCGCTTACTGTTTATGGCTCAATAATAAGTTATTGTCAACGTAGTAAGAACCTATAGGGTCGCACAAAAGGAGTAGGAATAAGATAATAATTAATTGGACTTTAATTATATTAATATCTAATTAATTTAACTTATTTTCATGCATATATATATTATTAAGAATAATAAATTCACGTAATATATATATATATATATATATATATATATATATATATTTTATGATATTATTTGATATTAAAGTAATATCAAATAATTATCTTCTCAGATATTAGATAAATATATTATGAGATAATATTATTTTGATATTTAATAACTATATGTAATTTTCTAATAATTAAGATATTTATATTATGAGATAATATTATTATCTAATATTAGATAATTAATAGATAAGTCCTATCTCTCCCCATTATCTCGAGGATAAGGATAAGATGAGTTATTAAGTGTTATTAGGATTTTGGAAGCATTATCCTAGTAGGACTAGGATTATAGCTTGCCTAAGTTCTATAAAAAGGGACTTGAAGGCAACACTTTAACAACAGATTCAAAGCTTCCATAAAAATCTTAAATCACTCAAAAAACATCCAATCCTAATTCTTAGAGAGAAAAACGCATCCTAGCAGATTCGTGAAAGGTGAGAGGTCATTGTTCACTCCGTGTGGATACCGTTGAGACGCTGTACCTTCCGACCGACGTTTGATTCATCCGCTCTCAAGTTTTGATTAGTAGAAACACGAGTGCCTAATAGGTAAAACTCTAATCATTGATTTATTTCTTTAAAAGAGAAGGAATGATTAAAGCTTAAAGGGGCTCAACAAAGGTAAAAACTCAAGGTTAGATATATGGTTAGCTTAATAAAAAAAATATCTTCATCATTTTTGTGCATATATGTGCAAAATGTAATCTTTAAAAGAATCAAAACAAGTTATAAGGAAATAAATTGTGGAAGAACATCACACATGGAAAAAGCAAAATATTAATTTTTAATATAAAGCACAAAATCTCATTAGGAAGGTCAAGCTATCAAGTTAAATTTACTAATTCAAAATCTATCACTACATCAATTAATTGAAGAAGCAAAATCATTCGTTCAATTATGTTATGAATCTTATCTAATTTCAATTAAATTCTATATATGAAAATGCAAAATTTTAATTAATAGAAATCAGCTAAAATGACTTAAAAAGATTAAAAAAACAAATAAAAAATACACTTTTTAATAATTTTTTCTATTTTTTATGAAAGCATTAAATAGCATAAAATGAAAATATAAAGTATAAAGGAAATCCTAAAAGTCTCCACCCACACTTAAATTTTATATTATTTTCAATGTAAAGCATATAAACATCATCAAGATTAAGAAAGATAAAGGATAAAGGATAAAAGATGAATAAATAAAAGAGAACAGTAAAAGAAAGTAAATTTCTAATGGCTTAGATTGTCTTCTAAAAAGTGTTTTCCTTTAACGTCTTTAGCTAGACAAGCATTCAATTTTATAATCAAGATCTACATGAGAATTGACTACCTCTATTGCTTCTTTATGGCCAATTTTTAACTCATGGATCATCAAAGAAATATTTTATGAATTGCGATCATCCATCATAATTGCTTTAAGTGTTATTTTTAAATTACTCTTACTTGATTGTTCAAAATTATCCTCAATAACAAATTCAACATGATCAACAAAATGGATAGAATAGTTAATATAAAAGCACTCTTTTTCTTTTAAAAGTAGCATGTCTCCATTATCATTTTTTTTGTAATTTTTTAAAACAACATTGTTGTTTGCATCACCTAAAAATTTAGAAATTTTAGCACAAATAGCATACTTAATAGCATTATCTCTACAAAGACATTCATGACTATCCATAAAATCCATAAATTTAGAAAGTTCAAGGAACTCAATAAGCATGTCATCATGAATAACATCAATATGTAAATCAAAATGAACATCCTCAGAACTAGAAAAATTAGAAATAGTAATAACAAAAATAGAAATAGTAGAATTGACACCAAAAAAATTAGAATAAAAATAGTAGAATTAGAAATATCAAATTCTGAAATAGCAAAGTCAGAAACACCAAAATCAAAACCAAAATTAGAAAAATAATAAAAAATAGCAATATTAAAAATATTGGAAGGAGAAACATTATGCAATAAAGGCTCTAAAATGTGAAAAAAAGGAAATAGAATTATCTTGCATGGCTTTAGAAATATCAAACTTGGCTTTAATATCATCAAACTCCATAGTTAATGTTCCATCTCGAACATTAATCACGATTTTTCTTAAAGGCTAGCCAAGAATGATTGGTGGAAGAATAACGAATGTGTCATTTTTCATTTTCAAAATGTCAAAATTTATTGGAAAAATAAGTCTATTAACTTGCACTAAAATATCCTTAATAACATTCAAGGGGTAAATATTAATTCTATTTGCTAATTGAACAACCACCTTTACTTCTTTTAAAACTCCTAAATTTAAACTATTAAAAATAGAAGGAGTTATAACATTAATTGATACTCTTAAATCTAACATGGCATACTTTATTCTAGTTTTTCATATAACACATGGAATGGTAAATGTGTTTGAATCTTTGCATTTTCTTAATAATTTTCTTTGAATGGTTGCGAACATATTTTTCCCCTATACTTGTTTTCTTATTTTCCCTTATTTTTTACTTATTAATGCAAATTTTTTCAAAAATACCTTGGAGTTTATTTTATTAAATCGAGTAAAGGTATATTAACTTCTACTTTTCTAAGGGAATCTAAAATATGATTTTTATTTTCCATTTTCTTTTGGTGAAAAACTCTTCTACTTAGAAAAGGGAAATGATAGGAAAATTAGTAGGAGGTAGGGTTATAGGGAAAGAATTCACCTTACTTTGATCATGTGTTTGCTATTATTTTGGTTGCTTCTAGTTTTTTTCTTCTAGTTAAATGTTTGCTTTTGAATGATTGCTTAATTCTGGTTATTTTCCTACTAGGTTATAAGTTATTTCTGGTTGTGAAAGCTTATTTATTTCTTTACCACTTTTTAGCATTATGGTATTTACCATTTATTTATTCCTTACATTACTAGAAGAAAGTTGTTTAGAACCTTTTGCTTTAAGCCCATTGATTGTAGAAGTTAATTGGCTAATTTATGTTTACAAATTGGTGATTGTGACATTTATTCTTTGTTAGAATTATAGGTTGTTAATTGTTATTTGCTTGAGTAATTCTTCAAAAGATGGTTGAGAGCAAGATGAACTTACTTTTAGTTTTGGACAGGATTAGGCTACATTCTGTTAGAGGCAAGAGGATGATATTGATTGTGGCTTAAATTATTATCATATCTAAAATTTTGATTATCTCTCTAACTAAAAAATTAATTATGTTATTGGTAAACTAGTTAGGCTGCTATTGGTAAACTAGATGGCTATTGTATAAGCTTAAGGAGGTTAATACTCATCTTCTTATAGTGTGGGATAACAATCAATTGGTTAACTTGAGTAGAAGCAAATTCCATAAAGTTTAGCAAAAAGAGAAACTTGGAATTGCTACTATTGTCCCATTACCATTTGCCTAACTAGAGAAGTTAATTCATCTATTCTATTTAACAATCTTTACTAGTTTAAATGGAGGAAACTTATCTTATTCAAGTTTCTGGTATTAGCAATAATTTTAGTTTCAAGTTGTTAGGAATTGGCTACCATGTTTGCTATTAAATCTTTAGCTACCATAGGTGTTTTGTCCACCAATACACCACCACTTATTACATCAATCATGCTCCTATCCATAAGAATAAGGCTTTTATAGAAATATTAAATTAGAAATTACTCACTAATTTAATAGTATGGATAATTTGCACAAAGTTTTTGAAACCTCTCTTAATACTCATATAATGATTCTCTATTTAATTGTCTAATACCACAAATTTCTTTCCTTACTATAGCAGTTTTTAAAGTAGGGAAGAAATTTTGAAGGAAGAGCTACTTTATGTCATACTAATAGGTGACAAAATTAGGTTTCAAGCGGTAAAGCCAATCCTTGGCAGCATCAACAATGAAAAAGGAAAGGCTCTTAACTTAATATGGTCTTCAAAAATACATTGAAGCTTCATAGTAGAGCATACCATATAGAATCCTTTCAAATGCTTATGAAAGTCCCTACCTGTAAGATCATGAAACCTTGGAAGCAAATATATTAAATCAGATTTTAGCTTAAAATTAGCATCAAGTTCAGGATATTAGATGCCTAATGGTGGTGGGTAATATCAAGGATAGTCAATTCCTTTAAGATTCTATTTTATTGGCCATGTTATTAGAGCTATCTAAAGGATCAGAATAGAGGTTGGGAATGCTAGAACGATTTGTATTTTTACTCCTACAAAGGAAATGAAATGTCCTATATTTCAAAATCAAACTTTAGTATTCACTAGCATTTCTTCTAGTCATGTATTACCAATACACTTAGTTATACTAGGGAGATTATCCGAACACAAAAGCATTAAAATTGTAATTCACTATGAAAAATCACTCTAAACATATCTAATTAATCTATCTAAATATTTTTAAAAATTATGATACCACCATCGAATGAAAGCTAAAGCCATATAAAATCTAAAAATGCAATAAAAACTCTTTAGCAAATGAAAAAATGGTCAAAACGGTGGAATTTGGCCAAAAAATACCACACCTTACAAGCAAAGTTAGTGATTTTTTATAAAAAAAATATCAAATCTACCATATCAAAAAATTTTAGCTTAATCAAAGCTAATGAGACCTAGGTACAAGTTTATGGAAGATATAGTGCAAAATGGTGCAAAACTAATTTCTTTAAGCCAAAAACTTCTGATTAAGCATGGAATAAAGTAAAATATGATAAATTGCAATGGAAGAATGTGCAAAATTAAAGAATGGAAAAAAATACAAAAAAGTGAGGGTTACCATAAAATACAAGTAATACTCTAATCGATGTAATTATTGATTAGAATGCTTGAACAATTATGTAAGATACAGCTAGCAATATGCAAGAAAAGATGATTTCAAAAGATTCCTTAACAACAGTACCAAAATTTTGATTGTAATGCCACAATGCACTAAAATTATATTATTATTAATTTTTTCAAAGTAATACAGCATAGTGAAACAAATCAAATTGTATCTTTAGTGATCTCTTAAGTTATCCTTTCTAATTGATTTACTAACAAGATTATACAATTGTTGAATTATTTATGCATAAAAAAAAGAAAAAAAACTAATGCAAACAAATGCAAAACAAAATTAGATAGAATGTAGAATGTAGCAATATGTAGTATGTTGAACTAATACAAAATCAGAGTTAAGGGGTTTTGTGAATTGAAATTAAAATGAATGTATTAGATGAAGTGAAACACAAAGTAGATACCAAAGAAAAAAAATCAATATAAAGAAATAGCCTATTCAATTGATATTTGATTTTTCTAATTAACATTTCAACCTTGAATTACCTGAAATCCTTACAATAATTCATGAATCTTATGTTAAATTATCATCTAGAATTTGATTAATTAATATTAGCTAAATTAAGCAACCGTTATAAAACCTAAGTTAGATCAAAATTAATTTAAAGATAGAATTACATTAAATTGAGAAATTAGATTAAAAATCTCCAAATTAATCTCTCAACATTTTGCTCTAATTTGTGAAATCGTGATTAACTAATAGAGATGTACATAGGCCGGGCAATCCACCTGCTCTGATAGGTCCAACTCATAAAAATAAAGAATTTGAGCTTTCTTTTTTTAGCCTAATAGCCTGTTGGGCTTTTTTCAAAAGCCCGATTAATAATTAGGTCGGGGTTGAACTAAGATAAAAAAGCCCGATAACCCAGTCCAATTATATTAATTTATTTTTTTATAATATAATTATACATTAGAAAAAAGGGTAAAATACATTAATATTTCCTGAGATTTGGACTAAATATACTCCAAACCCCTTGATTTTAAAATTTGGCATTACCCTTCCCTCGTGGTTTCATTTTTAATACACTCATTTCCTTTAAACTCATTTTTTATTAACATCATCAATAGAAATTAGGGTCAATGTCAATTATAACTTTCATTCCACAATCTGATGACGATTTTACCCTTAAACCAATTCTTTGGATTTTCTCAAATGAGGCTTTGTGAAAAAAAAGTCAAAGCAAGGAAGTGAATAAAAATTTTGTGTAAAAAAGACAAAGAATGTAACCTGTGATTAATATTCAATTTGATAAATATTTTTTTTTTCAAATTCTAATTCTTTTTTAGTTTGTTGGATAATTTAATTTATCTATTCAACATTGTTAAATTAATAAATTAGATTAAAGAATAGTAAATTTTAAATTTATAAATAAGTAATATGATGTTGTAACTTAAATATGGAGAAAATTATGTAAAGTTTTATAAATGTTTGCTATAAAGTTTACCATCATAATTTCGCATATATATCACTTTTTCAAGTCGCTAGTAATAATTATAACTCAATGAATATAATTACTAGTTAATTATTTGATTAGTTAAAAATTGAATACACATAAAAAATTATGATTGAAAATTTCATACTACCTATGGGATTTTAGTTGAGTTTTCTCTTTTAAATATATGTTGTTTTTATTTTTTTATAATGGTGGAGGTAATAGATTACTTAACACATAGTTAAAATTTTAGATTCAAATTCAGGAATGTGAGAAAAGTTGTAAAAATAATATAAAAAATTACTATATTACTAAAAGTGCTATTAGAAATATGTACTACTTAAGTAAGTGATTAATTTTCTCTTCTTTTATAGGCATAGATGAAGCATGACATTTAAAAAAAAATGTTATGTTTGACTTATATACGTACATGAATAGTGATACAACATCTTAATATATTAATACTTGAATATTAAATGAATAGTTGATTAAGAATATAATGATGCAAATTTAATAATTACTTTTTTTTAATTTAATACATTCTAACAATAGCTCAACACATTATAATAAAATAAACATATTTGGAGCATATTATCATATGATTTTAATATTTATTATTTTCTAATTTTTTTAAAAAATAGAAAATCAAATAGCCTTACTAGAAATTTGAGTTGTTACGATGAGATTTCTTTTGCTTGAGAGGAATTATGAATCTTAATTCTACTTTTTTTAAAGATACATGAAATTAAGTGAAGTTAGAATATTATTAATGCTTGTTTTGAATATTTTAGAGCGACAAATAGATTTGGTAAGAATACATGTAGGTCTAAAATAGGATCAAAGAGACATAATAAAATACAAAATTAATTAATAATAATAAATTAAATTTATATCTTATTTGATGTTTGTAAATTAACTATGTAAATTATATGAACCATACAAAACTACTTTTAAAAATGATTTGATAACTGTATCTTTTCTAAAATTTTGAATTTAACAAGATCCAATTTTAATTGAATTCTTTTAATAAAAAAATTCATTTATAATTAATTACAATATTATATAATTTATCAAATTATGAATAAACTTTATGTTAACTAAAAGGATTTAAATTTGATTTACTTTTAGTGTCAGTCAACTTTATATTATTATTTACTCATGTATTCTCATATTAATAAAAAAATTAATAAAATTATTTTGTTGTTGTCAAAATTCTTAATTATTATAATTTTTCTAATGGTGTATTTTCTACTTATTTACTAAAGGTATAAAATATTTCATACTAGTAGTGAATGAAATTTAAATTTTAACTAAATTACAAATTAAATAAATTATTTTAATTTTATATTTAACAATTCACATATAAAATATTAAAACCAACTAAATTGTAAATTTTTAAAATTAGATTTATTTACTTAGATTTAATTTTGATCCATTGTTAATGTATATTAATTTTATGGTATCATTTATTTATGTGTTATTACACTAATAAAAATAGTTAAAATTTTCTTAATGTTAGTAAAGAGCTACTATTAATTTTTCTAATAATGTATATCATCTTATTTATTGATAGTGTAAAAAAATTTATATTTATAATGGATTAAATTTATATTTAAGTTAAAAATATAAATTTAAATTTAATCTATTATTAATATAAATTAATTTTACATTACCCCATAAAAATGGGAGAATAAACGAATGAAAGCTGAAATTTAAAAAGTGAGGGAGAGTTAAAACACGAAACAATACTATAAAATGGAAATAAAGAAATTCAAAGGTCTTTGTCAACCCGCGGCCAATTAGGGTATTTTTGTTAATAAATAAGGTTGTTAACTTTTATCAATTTTAAGGAGGAAAACACTAAAATTGAAAATCAAGGGGTATAGAATGTAATTACCTTAAACCCCAAGGGAGGTGAGAGTATTTTATAATAGAAAAAATAATTATATCTAATTATTTTTAATATAAAAAAATTAATTTAATATAATTAAATATTTTATATATTTAAATATCGTATTATTTTTTACTTAAAAAATAATTTATTTGGATAATTGGGCTAACCCGATAGACTATTCATTTAAAGAATTGCATTGGATTAGGCTAATTTTCTAAAAAAAGTAATCAGGTTAGGCCATATATTTTATATAATTTGGCTCGTTTAGCTTGGCTCGGGTCAACACACACCCGCCTGGACTAGTCTGGCTCAGCCTGACCTGACCCGACCTATGTACAACTATATTAACTAACTACAATTTAATATCAAAATTGCAAAAGATTAGGAATTATAAAGATGAATACCAATTACATCAAATCAATATTTAATATATGCAATTTCAAGAAATCAACACCAATAACTAAAGAAAAAGGAAAATTTATTAAAAAAAATTAATATTACAAATCATGATATCATAATTTAGTAGAAAAAAGTTTCAAATTCTTTGAATTAACTCTAAATTTAGTATTCTATAGTTAGAGAGTACAAGAGTTAGAAGAAAAGAGAAAATTGTATTGTTAAATTCTGTTTAAAGTTTTCCTGTCTCTTTGGTTCTATTCTCCTTTTATTTGACCTAATTACTCTCAAACCTTACCTAAATTCTATACCTCTTAAGATTGCAAGGATATAGCCTTCCTAATTCTTAAAAGCCTAGAACCTATTTTTACAAAGTAATTAACTCTAAGAGTTCCAATAATCAAGTTTTGCTAGTCTAGCTTCCACCTAATAGAAAACTACTAAAACAATATAATTTGGACAAACTATAAACATGAAAGTTGTAGGCCTGGGTCTTAGCAAAATTTGGGTACTAATTTCACATTAATTAGACTTTTATAACTCTAGATATGATCTAAAAACTGAAGTTAACTTAATTAGGATAGAAACATGACTTTAACTTCTTAGCTAAATAAAACCTCTAAAGAGTTCGAATTGACTTTAACCAAAACACCAAAGTTGTAGATCTTTCTTTAATTTTTTTAACAATATAAAGATCGCCCTAATTTAATATCTAAAGCCTAAAATATAGCTAAAAAATAGAAATAGTATCAAAATCTAATATTTATTGAATAAATTCAAAACATTGTAAAACTAACCCAAAATTGCAAAATAAGGTCAATTTTATAAAATTAAACATATGTAACTCACTAAGAGGCAAGAAATAAGAGAAAATGAAATAGATAAATTTTTGCTTATCAAGAATTGAAGAAGACATTATATTGATTAAGAAATAAGCTATAGAAATATCTTCTACCCAAAATACTTTGGGGATTTTCATTTGAAATAGAAATGTATGTGAAAGCTCTATTAAATGATGATTTTTTCATTCACGTATCCCATTTTATTATAGGATAACTATATAAAAAGATTGATGTATAATACCATACTTAAATAAATATAAATAGAACTAGATAGAAAAATATTCTTTAGTATTGTTATCATTGCACAAATTTTTGATAAAAGTATGAAAGTAATTTATAATTTTAATATGAAAAGCATAAAAAATATCAAACAACTCAAATTGATTTTTCTTTAAGTAAAGCTAAGTAGTTTTAAAATAATCATTTACAAATATAACAAAAAAATGATAACCAAATTTGGATACAACTAGATAAAGACCTTAAAAATCATAATACACTAACTTAAAAAAGGGGCATAACTCATTTATTGATTCTAAAAACATAAGACTAATGACATTATTTTGGCAAACTAATAGGATTTGCAGTTAAAATTTGAAATAGAACTTAAATAAGGACTAAATTTCTTTAAGGATGATAATAAAGGATAACTCAATCGACAATGTGCTTGGTATAGAATAATAGTAGTAGCGATAGCAATAAGTAGAGGAGTAGGTTGGGAGAAGTCACCATCAACCATATACAATCCATCATATTCATATCCTTTATCAAAAATCATCTTTATTAAAAGTACTGAAAAATACAGTAACCAAAAAAGAAGAAAACACTATAATTATAAGTAGTGTAATTTGGCTAACCAAAAGTAAGTTGAATAGAAACTTAGGAAGACATAAAATATTAGTTAAAAAAATATTAGACATACATTGGTTGTACCATTTCTAACAATAAAAGCAACCAACCTATTAGCTAAAGTGACAAAAGAAGGTAAAGATGTAAAAAAAGAAAAGATATCTATGTCTCCTAATATATGATCAATGGCCCCAGAATCAATTACCCATATCGACTTGGAATGCAAAATACATGTAGTAGGATTACTTGTTAGAATCAAAGTAATAGTAGGTTAAGTAGAGGGTGACTATTGTAGGATTGATGATTGTTTTGAAAGCTAGAGCTGAATTAAATAATTATACCTATCTTTAATTAAAGTTATATGCTTAGATTCTAATACAAAAGTACTAGAAGTAGTATATGTAAACCAAGATGGTAGTGTATATCATTTAACTAACTTAGGATAAGTTTTCTTTATATGACTTGATTCCTTACAATATTATTGGGCAGATTATAACCTTTGACCCTACCTCTTTTACCACCACTACAACTCCTTTGAGTACTAGAAATTATTAAAGCAGAGGAGTTAACTAGAAAGGTAAATAGGGAAGCTAATGGCAACTCTCGGGCTATTTAACCCCCTTGAATACTAAAACTTAAGCAAAGGAGTTAACTAGAGAGGTAGATGGGGAAGCTAATGGTAACTTTTAGGCTATTTAAAGAATGTAACAAAAAATAGATTGTTAAGTTAACTACTCAGAGCTAAATAAAATCTATTAGTGAATAAGGTTGAAATCAATAAATAAATTTATAAGAAAAGATAAAGCAGCTAATTGTTCTCATTGAATTCATATTGCTTTGACATCTTCAGTAATGGGAAAGAGATTG
Organism: Sindora glabra; assembly: GCA_020226215.1. Lineage (NCBI taxonomy): Eukaryota > Viridiplantae > Streptophyta > Magnoliopsida > Fabales > Fabaceae > Sindora > Sindora glabra. The sequence continues at coordinate 105,651,869 of CM035227.1, read as the reverse complement.
TTTCAGTATTTATAACTATTATTTCACTTGGTATAAATTTAAGATGCAGTTTTTCCTTATACATTTTATTGAAATAAAGCTACACAAAAGTCATAAATGTGACTTAAATTATCTTTACCTGAAAAAAGGTATTCAAAGAATGTCCATAAATCTTTGATAGTCTTGCAATGTATATAATTATTTTCTACATCATTCCTCAAAATAGTGCTTATCAAAACAAATAGTCATTGGTCCTTTATAATCCATTGAGTTTTTGTATTATCAATAGGTAGATCATTAATCAAGTGATCACATTTGCTAACACCCATAAAGAAATATTCAATAGATTTTTTTCATGCAAGATATTCACGTCTATTAGCATTAATTTTTAGATCAATAATTTTTATAGTAGTAGAAATTAAATCAAAAAATAGGGATTTGAAATCATTATTTTAGGTATTTTTTCACCCAAATCAAAGTCTAATTTATTTATTTTTATCATTATAGCAATAGTTTAACTAGATAATGGCACTAAAAAAATTAAATAAATTCAAAAACCATAACCAGAATGCTTAAATTACAATTCAATCACATAGCGAGGTGCACTTCATAGAGATAAGGCTACAAGAGGAGGTATGCCATCGAAGAGTTCTTTATGCAATGTCACATACAAACAAAGTATTCTGCATTTGGTGCTCACACGTAATTTGATAATGAATGTGTGTTACTCATGCGCTAGTTAGAAGTGGTCGTCAATTGTTGATCTTTATTTTAAGCTGCCCTAACCTTAAAATGGACCACCTGTCATCTATCAACTGCTTCAAATAGATATGCTAATACTATTAATTGTGCAATTGGTAGTCATACATATAGTAATAATGACTGTGGAGATTTGGGTTCCCTTATTGTTCTTCTAAATATGTGACTCTAAGTTACTACTAAATTTTTTATGACTTGCTCACACATGGAAAAAAAAGAAGGAAAGAAGGTAGAAGGGAAAAAAGTGTTTGATATGTTTAAAGATATGTTTAGGTTTTAGAGTTTTGTTTCGGCTCTAGATACTATATTAAAAATGAAAAAAGATTTATGAGGTCATAATTTCAATTAAGATAGGTGACTTATATTTATAATAAAATATAGGGTTACAAGATATAAGCCCATAGCTTATATGTCTTAACCTATAAGAAACTAATATACTTTATTTACTAAAAGTGATATTCACATATCTAAATATTTTTTACAACTATTTTCTTAGTTCTATTAAAATGTTTTAGAATGTTACATTTAAGATTTTGTTTCATATGATTTTATGAGTATATGGTTTGATGTTTTGAATGCATGGTCATTCACTCATAGATTAATTTATTCCTATGTATAAATTACCTTGTGCTTTTTATCAAGTCCACACTTGATCTATAATACCCATATAAATTTGAGAATATTCATATATATATGAAAAGATATGTATTAATGCAAATTCTGGAATAGTTTCTTTTCTTTTTTGAATCATTATATTTATATATTAAAGTTCAAACAACATGTTTAGATTTTTGAGTGGTTAACATTTATCGAGCTTACTTTGGATTATTAATGATATGTCATTCTTTTCTTCACTAGAATTATTTATTGATTTAGCTTATATCACTCTATAATTGTAGATTTACAATGGCTTTAATAGAGATCAATTGGCATTTTTTGTTATTAAGTTATAAGAATAAGTATAATTTTGATTTTATAGTTGGCACTCAATAGTTCCAATATATTGCAACAGGGATAAAATTCAAAGATATTCTGCTTATTTTTCTATCAGTTGGAGTTCATTATTAATGTACTTTTTTTCCTTTACTTTTACATACATACATAAAAATCTAAATAGCTATTAAATAATAGTAACTTAGTAGTAAGACAGACTTTAACTTTCTAAAGTTTAGAACCTTAAACTGGAGTCGCTATATTTTGAACTAAAGCTTGAGCCGACTAGTTTTATACAAATTTACTGAGAGTTTGAGACTATATAAATTTTTTTTAGCATATTTCCATGTCAAATTTAATATATTTAAGTCATATACGAAGGCAATTGGTTTTGTTGATTTTTCTAATTTCTATTTTTCATGGTTTGTATCTAAAAGCTAGTCATTTTCGATATGTCATCAAATGAGATGGTCAATATTGGAATTCAAAGATGATATTTTTATAAAGTGATTATTTTGCTTATGTATCATGGTTTTAAATCAAAAGGCTTAAATAAAGGTTGACATTTGTTACTTAATAACAATTAGGACTATTCTTATGTCCTTTATACCTAATCACAAAGTCTAGAAGGTATTAGTGTCTAACAATCATGTTGTCCAAGGATTACTAGAAGCAGTTTTACAAGTAAATTGAATCGAGAGTAAAATATTGTATGACAGGATATTCAACAACTTATCTAACTCTTTCTAGTTATTCTTTATGCATTTTAACTTAATGAGTGTTTTTAAACTAGTTTTTAATTACGTTAAGAAGCACAGATCTTTTCAATTTGAAAGGTGGCATTTCTTTGCCTTGTAAGGTATGGTTGTAAAACTATTATTTATTAACACCATAGGAAAAAATATTATTAAACTAAATATATATAACTAATTGCTTAGGTAATACATTTCCATAATAATCCAGATAGTTATGTGATTATTCCTAATTAATTATTACAAATCATGGTCATGGTTCGAAGAAGAGAAAAGCATTCCAACATTAGAATAAGTGATTATGCTTTTTGTGTTAAGCTTAAGTGCTAACAATGTCTCAATTAAGAAGTATGTTAGAGACTTAGTAAAGCAAGTTGAAACTTTGGAAGAGAAGTTAGCTAAATAAGAAAAGATAAAGGAATAACTTTCATAAACTCAAAGGCAACTAAATGACCTCCCTAAATTCATGCAAGATAAATTTGATTCTGAGTTTCCCACTTTAAATCTTGATTTAAGTTATTCTTAATTATTTTTACCAGTAAAATTCATGAATTAAAGTAGTTGTATTATCAAAAGACTTACTTTTTTCTTTTTCAAGATTAAAATACAAGGTGAATTTGTCAATCTTTTTATTATTATATATTGAGAGGGATTATTTCTTTCATTAATTTGTTCAAGTAGTAATTTTAGTACTTTGAATAAATATTTCTATGGTTAATAGTTTATTTAATTATTTTGGGGAAGTCTAAAAGGTAAAAGTTAAGCAGTTTTTGGGGTAAATAGAGAGGGATGGTTAATTTTGGGGAAAACTTGGGGTTATGGCTAAGGGTATTTTGGAAAAAGTCTTTTAAATCGTCTCTATACTCAATCACTCACCTCTAATTATATTTAACTATTAAATATTTCATTTTATTAATATTTTCTTAACTAATTCATACAAGTTTCTTATTTTAAATTTCATTCACTTAATTAATTCTCCTTTATCCAATTTCTCTTCCATATTCCCTTGATCATAATTTATCCATTTCATATAAAAATTTTAATTTTAATCATTACTATTATAATTAACTAATTATTCTCTTTACAAAATAAAATTTTAAAGAAGGTGTAACATAATTACTCAAAAATCAATGATTTAGAGTTAGAATTCCAAAATTCCTTTTGAACAAAAATCTCTTGATAATTCTAAATCTAAAAAGATAAATGAAAATTCTTATAAGGATATAGGAATAGAATTCATTATCTTCTTTAATTGAATAGGAGATGAATAGTTAAGAAAGATTGGCAAATGGCTCTTGCCTTAGATGGAGAAAAAAAGGAATTAAGGTTTAAAGAAAAATAGAGACGTTTAGTTGGTTTGGGGAAATATTAAGGGTAGAAGCCTTAGGTGTAATTTAGGAAAGAAGCTCCTAAATTTTCTCCATACTCATATTCTTATCCTTAATCACATTTGACTTTACAATATTTCAAATTATTCTCTCAGAAATTATTTCCAATTTCACTATATATGTGTGTGTGTGTGTGTGTGTGTGTGTGCACGCACGCACGCACACAAAATATTTTAAATTTTTTAAAAGATGTGACAATTTGCCTCTATTAGCATCATAAGAGTTTAAGTGGAATGTTAAAATAACTCATCAATTTTTGCTGCAAATTTAGAAATATTGTGACTTATGTGGAAGAAGTTCCAATCATTTTCTAATATCCTTTACTTTCACATATATTGGTAAGTAAGTATGGACCCACCAATATGTAAAAGCAAAAGATATGAAAAAATGATTGGAAGTTCTTTGACAAAATTCATATTTCTATATATGTAAAAAGAATGAGTGAGTTGTTCTAATTTTTCACCTAAACTCTTGTAATGAAAATAAAAGTTATATTGCTAAAATGTTTTAAATGGATAATGAGAGTGGAATTCATAAGCATTCTACAAACATTTAAATGTCAATTGTTAGCTAAAAAATGACATCCTAAGTATGCTCCTTTTCTCAAGAAGCTAGCAGTTACCATACCTTTGAGTATTAGTTTAGCACAAAACCATCAAGAGTTATAGCATGTACTTTGCCATCAAAAAGAGCATCAGTTTAGTACAAAACTATCAAGAGTTATAGCATGCATTTTGCCATTAAAAAGGCCTCTGTAGTTCATCAACAATTCAAAAATGGATAATTAGATTATGATGCATGAATTTACTTACTTTGTTTGAATTTTGTAAAAACACGAAAAGCAAAATATTGGAAGGTTAAGTTATAATATATAACTAATTATAATATTTTTATAATTTTTTAAAGCAAATTTATAAATGAGTGTTGAATATAATAAGTTTAGAGTACATGTAAATTAAAATTATATAAAGGATTGAAATAGTAAATTGAAAAGATAACATTTGACCTTATATTAGCTATTAATTTAAATTTGTTATTAAATCATTTGTGCAATCCAACAAATGTTAAAATGATTTATTTAAAATTTAGTGTGATAAATTATTTAAATAGAAAAGAAAAGAAGAAGGCTTTGATTATCATTAAGAACCTTTCCACTTTAAAGTAAATATTGTAACATAATTTTATTGGAGCTTTATAACATTTTGAAAAATATAATTTTATAATGTGTACAATCATGGGGAAATATGAAAAAAAAGTTATGTTATGAGGTATTTTTCCTAGGAAAAGTAATTATTTTTTTCTAATATGGTAATCTTACAATAGCAGTTAAAAGAAAAGGAAATAAATATGAAATAAAATATAATAAAATATATAAATATGAGGGTTGCAATTGATCTCTAATAAGTCATACTTAAAAAAGAGTAGAAATCAATACCAATGAGGACAAGGAGTAGAAATCAAAGGAGTAAAAATCAATTCTGATTGGGCTCTATTTATTCAAATGTCTCATATCCATGTCACAACTCATTTTCTTAAATATATAATATAATATAATTTAGTATATAAATTTGGATCTTATTATTTATAAGTAAAATCTTATTTTAATCTTTTGAGTATTCAATTTATATTAATTTCATCCTTGAAATTTTAAATTCAAATAAAATTTAACTCCTCATAGAGATTAAATTGATACAAATTTTAATCATTGTAAGAACTAAAATTTATTTGAATTTTAAACTTTAAAAATTAGATTAATAAAAATTTTATTTTAGGAATAAAATTAATGCAAATAGAATATTTTAACAAGTAAAATAAGATTCACTGATTGATTTTGCATCCATCTAAAAGGGTAAAAATAAACCCCATTGTTTATTAGAAGGCCTTTATATTCCAACCTCTCATATTTACATCATAACTCATTTTCTTAAATGTATATTTTTTTGGTAGAAAGGAAATAAAATAAACTAAGTAGAAAACATAGAACCACACTAACGATAAAAGCAAACTCTAGAAGACTTAATTAAAAGAACTAGAGATAGCTCATCACCAGTGTGATCCTAAAATTTCTTTTAAAGCAGATGAAGAGCCCTTCATTTAGGTAATAAATTAGCAAGCTATTTTCCATTTCTCAACGTATAAAGAAAAGAGATATAAGTAAAAGACAGTAAGAGTTGGTTAATATCTTGAAAAATCCTCAAAGGGGGATAGTAGCAATCAACTTCATGAGTGCATAATCAGATTGCATCCATAAATGCATCCATAAAATTAGATTCCACAATAATCTTTCTCATGTTAAATTCCTTAGCAATTTTTAAAGGAAATCTAATGGCAAGAACTTCCATTTACATATTTGATTACCATCTTTAGAAATAAAAGAAATCAAACAGTTAATTCCCATTTAAATCTCTAGCTAGACCTTTACAGCCAGTTTTACCTAAATTGCCATATGAACATCCATTAACATTAAATTTGACAATACGTATAGGAAAGGATTTCCATTTCATCACCATGTCAGAATTCAAGAGGGGCTTGGAATGCTAGCAATCAAAGGCTTTAGTATATCCCTTCTTTAAATCGAAAATTTTCCAAATTGAGATCTAATAGAGGAAATTAAAGTCTCTAGAAATCATATTATTTTTATCAATCTATATACACCAAATGGTAATCAAGAAAATTCTACTCCACTTATTATTTTCAAAAGAATTAAGAGGGAAGGCATTGACCATAAGCTAATTCATAGCTTTTAAAGTAAAGAAATTTAAAGAAAAAGAAGAAGTATTCAAAGAGGTTTAGATAGTTGTAGTTTTAAGGCAATCACATAAAAAATGCAATAAAGACTTAACTTCTCCTTGATAGAACTAGAAGTAAAAGGAATTAGTTAAATTCCTTTTTCATCTTAGAAGATTTGCAACTATTTTATCTTAAGCACACAACCAAAAAAATATGCATATCTTTTACAAAATTTTCAAGCTTTAAATGTTACTATATTTCAAAGAAATAACATCCATGTTCCTTAAGACAAGCCAATTATAAGTAAACCTAGCAGAAAATTTCTTACCCTTTAAAGAACGTGACATAATTCTATTATAATCATGAGAGAAAAGAGGAATAAGGACTGCTTGGATTTTGAGTAGGATTTCCTTGAGGATAATTGAAATAATGTTATTTAAATTCCATCGCCCATTTGAAATAACTTCTTTGACAAAAAGATTTTAGTCATCTTAAGCAATAGGGGAAATCATGTCCTGAAGTTTAAAATCTGTTAACCATTTATCAAACTAAAATCTAGTATTCATCCTTAAGTCTATGCAAAATTAATATCCTTCTTGAAGCTTCTTCATACTTTTCATAATGTCTTTCCACATTAGAAAGGCACTAGAAGAATAGTGAAAATTAAGAAGGGGAGACTCTTTATGCATATACTTGTGTTTAAATACTTTAAACCAAGGTTTAATCTCCTTTTGGATTATATTTTAGCCTAATTTTCCCATTAAAGCTAGGTTTGATTCTTTGGCTCTATAAATGCTAAGCACATAATATTTTTTTTTAGTAAAGTGATTATTTTCTAGTTAACCAAATGAAAGCCATGTCTATTTGATGAGACCTCCATATAAAACTTCAGACAATTTGATTAATTTTATTATAGGTTCCTATTAAAAGGAGAGTAAATTGCATGAAATAAACTGGTATGGCATTTAGAATAAATTAAGCTAAGGTAACATTTCTAGCTAAATTAAGCAAGCTACTTTTCCAAGCAAAAAGTTTAAATTCTAATTCTTGAATGATGAACTGAAAATGAGCCTCGCTAGCCTTTTTTCTATATAGTGAAATACTACAATACTTACTGATATCATCAGTGAAGCCAATATTATTGATTAGCTTGATATTAGTAATTGTGTTTTTAGGAATTTTAGAAGAAAGCAAGGCTTTGGATTTTTGGAAGTTAATTTTCATGCCTAAAAACCTATAAAACTCCTTCAAAGAAGTCATAACCACTCTAGCTTGGGCCACAGTTCCTTTGAAAAATAATATAACATCATCCACAAAGAAAATATAAGAAATAGAAGGACCTTCTTTACAGATAGCCAGTAGACACCACTCACCTTTATTAACTTTTTTTTTATATAACTTGAAAGAGGACTTTCATACATAAGATAAATAGGTAAGGAGATATAGAATCACCTAACTTAATTCCTCTTTTAGGAGAAAAAAGTTCTAAATGCTTTCTATTCCTTAAAATGCTAAAAGATAATCTAGCAACACAATTCATAATTAAATCAATAATCTTGTCAGGGAAGCTAAACTTTCCAAGAGTCTGCTTGAGAAAATCTCTAATCTACTAGATTATAAGCTTTTTTTAATCAATTTTGTACATTATGCCTTTTTGTTCACTTTCACTATGATAAATAAAATGGTGGACTTCTTAAGCGAGAACAACATTGTCAATAGTATTTCTTCTTAGAATAAAGCTACTTTAGAGCGAACTTATGATGCTAGAAAGAAAGGGTCTAATTCTATTAGCCAACACTTTGGTAATAAGTTTGTAAACTACATGACATAAGCTAATGGGTCTAAGCTTTATGATAAATTAATGGGTATTTTTTTTTTAGAATAAGAACTAAAAGAGTCTCTCCTAAACCAATAAAAATACCTTGTTGAGAAAGCTTTTATAGCCAAGTTCCAAAGAGAATCTCCAATAATATCCTAATAAGTATTAAAGAAAATTACCTAAAAAATGCTTAATCTTAGGCCCTTATAGAAGTCAATAAACATAAGGGTAACATTAACTTTAGCCTTACTAATAGAGGCTAAAAGAGGAGAACAATCATAAAAAGATAAGTTATGAAAGAAATCTAACACCAAGCCAACATTGTTACAATTTTCCTATAGTGCAAAACAAGTTTTGAAAATGATTGAATATTGCACCCTTAAGCTGATTTTGATTAATTAGCTAATGGCAATTTTGGAGTTTTAAGCATTCAATCTTATTGCAACCTTTGAACAATTGTAGTAGCATGAAAGTAATTTATACATTGATCACCTAAGGTAAGTTTTTGAATATGAGAGTTTTAGAACTAAAATAGTTTCTACTAAATAAGAATACCACTAATCTTATCATTCAGCCTTTTTTTAAAGTATAGCTAGATTATAAGAGTATTGATAAGATAATTCATGTTGGATTTTTTCCAATCTAGCAACGCCCTTCTTTTGCAATAAAAAATGTTACTAAACTCCTTTTTATTGAATTCCAAATATTTCTTTTAGAATCAAGATAATTTGTAAGAGACATTAAGAGAAGGCTCACTCCAATTTAGGTGCATTACATTTTTGAACCACTATAAGTCATCTAAGCTGCTTCAAAGTGGAAAGACTTACTCCTAACCCCTTAAAAAAGCCTTTACTCTTTAAGAGAATAAGACGATGATTTGAATTAGTCTTAAGCAAATGAAAAATAATCATTTTTGGGAAAAGATTCCTCTAATTAGAGGTTGCAAAGGCCCTATTAAGACTTTAAGAAGAGATACACTAACCATTAACTGTATAATACGAAGCAAATCTAGGACTATTGAATTCTAAATCAAGAAAATCACAAACTATAATATTATCAACAACTAGATCAATTCTGCAAGTACAAATTTAACCTTTTCTTTTTTCTGATGAAGAGGTAATATCATTGAAGTCACTTATGGCTATAAAGGGCAAATCTAATTTAAGAGAGAAAGCCTTCAATTCATTTCAAATATAGCTCTTGATTGAAGGGGTGGGGCTAATGTACATAGTAATTAAATTCCAAACACATTCCTTAAGCATTAATACAAATAATATAAATAGTTTATGAATCCTAATAGCAAAAATGAAAGGAAAAGAATTATTTCCCAATATTCAAATCCCACTTGAGAAACCATATGGACTCTAAATGGCAATAAGTGTAAAACCTTCCTTATTCCACCAATCTCTCACTTTGCCAAAAGGGATATAAGTTTCAAGAAAGATTATAGCATCTAGTTAATGAATTTGGAGCAAGGAATGCATATGTCTCTTGGGTTTTAGTGTACCAGCCCCTTTAATATTCTGGAATAGAATAAGAATGAAGAAAAAAAAACATAATTTGTAATTATAAGAAATAAAGTTATTGAATAAGACTTCATTGAAAAGTTTTGCAAAGAACCTCATCTTCATTATTAAAAGACTCTGTCTACTAATATTATCATCTTTATCTTCATCATCTAAACTATGACCCACTTCTATATTGGAAGTTCTGTATTTGATGATTTTCCCCCATGATCTCCTTAATAAAGAGCATTTTTTAAGCTATTGCCACCATATGTATCATTCATGGTATTTAGCTTTAAGATCACCTAGTTATCTTGAGGGTTCAATGCAAATAACTTGTCTTTAGAGTTTATAAAATGTTGATAAGGACTTCAGATAGAGATTGGAAGCTTTTTTTCAGGTGCTACATTGAAATTTGATGAGCTTCAAAAGAAAAACTCTTTGAAATCTCATGTGTTACAACTACTTTATAACTTTCTTTCTAATTGGTTGTTATTGTATCCTCAGGACTATAAGTATACATGGATTTCTTAGTGACAACTTAAAAAAATGACAAGGAAATATTCTTTAGAATGAAGGGAGCTTGAGTGTTTTTCATGAGAAATACCTTCAACATCTTTATCTACCATCTTGGATAAAATTGCAAAAGCATTTTTGAGTAGGTTGAGTTCTTGAAGGAAAATCGATAGCTCCTTCAAAATATTGCCTAAATAGAGGGTCTTTGGATATCACATTGTTACTCTTTTTTTTTCCTTAAAGCCATCATCCATTCACCAAATATTAATTCATGTTGAGCATTTTCCCTTACCTTTGAAGCTATTATTTTCTTAGCTATACTAATTTCATATTAATTTTCATTATGTCCATATTGCTTATAAGCAAAGCAAAGTTCATGAAGGCTCTCATATTCCACTTTAAGCTAATGCCTTTCTATCAACACTTGAGGAATCAAAGGCTTTGTAAGATCCACTTCAATACATAAGTAAGCAAGCTTAACCTTTGAAGCCATAAAGGTATTTCTATCCATCTTAATAGGATTGCTTATAGTTGTAACAATAACCTTTAAGGTATCCACTCGATAATACAAAATGTTTAATTTAGGTATTTGGATCCAAGCTAAAGTAAACGTAATTAAGTAGGCAATTAATATAAATTTTGAGGACCATTTTTGCATTATAAGGTAATGATAAAAAAATTAACTAAGGGTTGTCAACCAACACATATTCTAGATCACAATCCATAAGGAATCTTACCAAGAAGAAGTTGTGATCTAGATTAATCAATTCCATAGAGCCTTTGACTTGCCACATTTGCTCTAGCTTTCTTCTAAGTACTTGATATCTCATTATTCTCCCAAGCACTTTAATCACCAGAGCATTTCGCCAAGGTATACAAAGTTCATCAATCAAATCTTTATCAAACTAGATCTCAAGTAAACATTGATTACCTTTATGAAACTCAATTTTAACTTTCTAATTTGTGAGCAAATCTTTAAGGTCTTTGTCCGGACCACCATTTAGATCTTTCATAAGCATTTCCTTGAAAGAAACATATTTTCGATTTTGATTGGGTTCCACTTTATTTTTAGAATTGCTCAGATCAAGTGAGTGATTAACAGCAGTGTCATCATTGTTTCCCTAAAAGCTAAATGCCTTAAGAGTACAAAGTTAAGTGGTGCTAAATGACCTGGCTTTAAGAGCCGAATTAGGCTTTAAAGGCGTCTAGTTTAAAAGTTTTATATAAAAATTATTATCATTGCAGAGTAGAGGCTTTTTTTGATATAAACTAGGTAGGGTGTCTTATAAATAGAAGATTTACTTTTGGGTATTGTGTATTTGTTAGAGGAAATTGTGTGTCATGGAAAAGCAAAAAATAAACAATTGTATCTCGCTGTAGTGCAAAGTCTGAGTATTAAGTTATAACTCATGCTATTTTTGAACTTATATGGATTACTTACCTTTTTTAATAACTTAGTATCAAGACTCATGAAATTATGTAATTATAGCATGACAATTGAATTGTTACTCATATTACTTCAAATTCAATTTTTTATGAGCAAACTAAATATGTAAAGGTTAATTATCATTTTGTTAGACATAAGTTACAAGAAAGGGTAATCAGTCTTAAACATATTAAAATTAGGGAATAATTAGCTGATTTATTTACTAAAACTCTTTTAAGAAAACGGGTTAATGAAATTTGTAATAAGTTTGCCATGAGTGATATTTATAGCCTAGTGTGAAAGGGAGTGTTAGTAAATAACTAATAATTAGCTGATTTATTTACTAAAACTTAATAAGTTGATGAAATTTGAAATAAGCTGGGCATGAGTAATATTTATAGCCTAGCTTGAGAGGAAATGTTAGTAAATAACTAATATTATGTCCCATATCACTTATATCTTATAAAATATATTATATATTATATTATATATAATGACTGCCTAATTCGATTGAGGATATAGCATTATAAATTCCCTTTTAATTACTATAATCTTTTATTGCTTCCCTAGATTATATTTCTATTCTTAGAACTATTTTAAAGGCTTTTTTTATGATGGGTGGCATGCTGCTATGAATAAAGAAATGGAAGCTCTTGAAGATAACAATACTTAGGAACTTATGCCTTTGTTAAGTGGGAAAAAGCTTATTGAGTGTAAATGGGTATACACAATTAAAGTCAACCTAAATAGTTCTATTACTCAATTGAAAGCTTAATTGGTAGCTAAAAGTTATGTATAAAATTATAGTATTTATTACTCATAGACTTTTTTCCCTATTGCTAAAATGACATCTGTTCATTTATTTCTTACTCTAGTTACCTCTTAGCATTGGCCTCTTCACCAACTTGGTGTTAAAAATACTTTTTTTATGGTAATTTACATGAAGAAGTCTACATAAAGCAACCTCCTGGTTATGTTACTTAAGGTGAGAAAAGAAAGGTGTGTTGATTGAAAAAGTCTTTGTATAGTTTAAAGCAATCTTCTCAAGCATGGTTTGGTATATTTAGTGATCTTATAATAGAGTTTAGTATAAAGAAGAGTGATCACGATCATTTTGTATTTTACAAATATTCTAAATTTGAATGTATTCTTCTTATTGTTTATGTTGATGACATTATGATTATCAATAGTGATTAGGTGAGAATTTCAGAATCAAAAGACTTTCTTCAATCAAAGTTTCATGCTAAGGACTTAGGACCACTTTGGCATTTCCTAGGTGTTGAAATTGTTCAAAGTAAGTAGAGAATTTTTATTTCAAAAGGAAAATATATTCTTAACTTTTTAAAGGAAATTAGTTTGTTAAGTTCAAAATCATGCAAAACCCCTATAATTCTAAATGTTCAACTTAGATTTGAAGAAGGAGAATTATTAGAAGATTCGAAATTTTACAGAAGGTTAGCGGGCAAATTAAACTATCTTACTATTACAAGACCTGATATTACTTTTCTAGCGAGTGTAGTAAGTCAATTTATGAATTCTTCAAGAACTTCTAATTTACATGTAATTATATATATCTTAAAATATTTAAAAAAGGTACCTTGGCATGGAGTATTATATTAAGTTTGTGGTCATTGTATGATTAAAGGCTTTTTTTATGCTGATTAGGCAAGATGTCCTATAGATAGAAAGTTTACTTCAAGATATTGTGTGTTTATTGGTGAAAATCTCATATCTTGAAAAAACAAGAAATAAGTAGTAGTATTTCGATCTAATTTAAAGTATAAATATTAAGACATGACTCATATTATTGCTGAACTTGTGTGGCTTCCTTATCTTCTTAGTTAACTCAAGATAACTTCATTTGGAGCCATATAATTATGATGTGATTTGTGATAATTGAGTTGTCATTCATATTGCTACAAATATAATATTTCATGAATAGACTAAGCATATAGAGATTGATTGTCATTTAGTTAGATAAAAACTTTAGGAAGGTGTTATGACTTTAGACATATAAGAACTAGAGAATATCTTACTAATTTGTTTATTAAGGCTCTTCTTAGAAAATAAGTTAATGATATGTGTAACAAACTAGGCATATTTGATATTTATGCTCTAGATTAAGGGAAAGTATTAGTAAATAAATTATATTAGTTATTTATAGGCTAGGACACATGGGTTAAGAAACAAGCAGTGGTATCTTGATTTAATGTAAAGTATGAATATCAAGACATGACTCATGTTATTACTGAACTTGTGTGGCTTTCTTATCTTCTTAGTCAACTCAAAATAACTTCATCTGGAGCCATATATTTATGATATGATATGTGATAATCAAGTTGTCACTCATATTGCTACAAATCTAATATTTCATGAACAGACTAAGCATGTAGAGATTGATTGTTACTTAATTAGACAAAAAACTTCAATAAGGTGTTATAGACCTTAGACATATAAGAACTAAAGAATAACTTACTAATTGGTTTATTAAGGCTCTTCCTAGAAAATAAGTTGATGGTATTTGTAACAAAATAGGCATATTTGATATCTATACTTCAGCTTGAGAGAGAATGTTAGTAAATAAAGTATATTAGTTTCTTATAAGCTAAGATACATAGGTTATAGGCTTATATCTTATAACCTTATATTTTATTATACATATAAGTCGCTTACTTCAATTGAGGTCATAGCCCTGCAATTCTTTCTTCTCTTCTAACAGTCATAACCCAAATCTAATCTTAATCAGCATGAATCCCATTATTTGATTTTCACTAGTCTTGACACTATTTATACTAATAATAAATCTCTTATTTCTATAAGGGTTCAAAAATCATTCTAAATTTTATGAAAAAATAAATAGAGTTTTCCTTATTTTTGGACATTCTCAAAGGTTACACGCTTTAAAAATACAAAATTTGTAATTCTTAGTAGATATGATAACAACTAAGACATACATATAATATTACACAACCCTTTTACACATACACAGATAAACAATTTAAAACCAACATATTCTTTATCTCAAATCCCTAGATTTAATCACACGAGAATTCCAATTGCCAAATTTTCTAGCCATGTAGTCTTTAAATCTCTATAGATGTAACCAAGTTTAAATACACTTATTTCAACTTGAAAACATTGAAAATAAAATGAAAGAAGTTACAAGAAATTAGTGAACAAATATCTATCATAACTTTGCATGAAATCATTTAGATAAGACAATTATATGTTAATTAGATCTTAAAATCGAAAACCATTGCCAATCAAATTCTTAGATTCTATAACTAATAAATGCATAATTGCACTTAAATTTTATGTGTTTTTGTCACTTATTTACTTAGTATCTTGTACAAATTAATTGAGAAAGGATACTTATATGCTTGATATTTTGTTTTCAGGTTTTGAAGTGACACATTTGAGCATTAGAAAAGGATCCGGAGGCAAAACCATGCAAATTATGGAGAATCGAAGCAAAGTTGCTCGCATGACAAAGAACATGGGGTATGGGAACCCCGTGTAGGATGCTATGTATCCTTCTGGAATGCTTCGAAGCTTTACTAAGCTGCTGCAGAAGAACACGAGGGTAAACACGGGCCGTGTCATACCCCGTGTACCATATTGCCTGACGCTTCGTAAGTAAACACGGGGAGTGTCATACCCCGTGTATCATGCTGCTCAACCTTCGCAGAGAAACACGGGGTACAACATAGGCCGTGTCATACCCCGTGTACATTACCTATATAAGTTTTGTGCGAAAAATCAAAGAAGGAAGAGGAGAACCGAAAATTTAAAAAGGGAGCTGTGAGTAAAAATCCCAGGAGAGACCCAAACTTACCAAGGGCAACTGCTAACTGTGGATTCAAGCAAGGAATTTATAGAGCTTCATGATTTGTTTGATTTCCCTCTCTGTTTTCTGGTTTTCTGCTAGTTGTGTAATGACTTCACACTAAACCCTAGTGCTCAGCTAGGGGTAAACTTGTTCATGGATTTATGGAATTGATTTTTATATAATCTAGTTAGATTTATGATTTCATTATGCTGTTTTGTATTTCAACAGTTCAATACTTCTAGAATATTGGATTTGTGTGATAGATTAGTTAATTCTAGGTTGGAATGACCAATTAATTAATCGGACCTTGCATGATTATTAGGAATATCAATTGGACTTAGGAATTAAGCTAATTGGATTCTTTTGCACAGGATGAAATGTCTAAGAATGGATTCTAAAGCAATGTTAGTGCAACCTAGATGAGTGATTACTAAAAAAATTCTAGGCACTTAATCTTTTGATTAGTAGCTAGTAGCCTTCCAATAAGGTATAACTTATTTTTGGTAATCCAGCAATCTGAATTAATAGTAAACTAAGTTAGAGGATTATCTTCATATCATAATGAAATGTATAAGGGAACCCTAAAGCTGAGTACGCTTTCGTCTCGTTTGAATTAAATCTTTTTTAATAACTAAGCTCTGTTTTGTATTTTACATTTAATTCATAATATCAATTGATACACCTAGATAATTT
The DNA here is from genome assembly GCA_020226215.1 of Sindora glabra. Taxonomy (NCBI): domain Eukaryota; kingdom Viridiplantae; phylum Streptophyta; class Magnoliopsida; order Fabales; family Fabaceae; genus Sindora; species Sindora glabra. The sequence goes on along the minus strand of CM035227.1, from coordinate 105,635,540 downwards.
ACTTCGAAATTCAGTTAGTATTCAACATTCAATTCCTGTGGAGATGATATTTTTTATACTATAACTCGATTAAACCCGTACACTTGCGGGATCATGTCAATAACTCATAGTACCAATTACCTAGTTGACATGTTTACCTGTGCATAACTCAAATTTATTAATTCACATTACAATTTGTGATCATCTCAACTATTCAACTTACATAGTATCACTACCATATCACACGTATATGCCATTCCAAGTAGTCATCAAATATCCAAATAATCAATAAGGCTCAATCACAATCAAATCACCATTATCACATTAAGTCTTTATAATCATATTAAACACTAATATCCAACCATAAACATATTTTAATGTCATATCACAATACATGTTAATTTATCATAACTGAACATGTATCTACCTTTTAACCACTAATCTAACCTTATACCCTACCTACATTTCCATTCTTATTTCTCTAAGGCCAACTTTATACACTACCCACCTTTTTATTAGGAATTTCCTATTTAGTTTTCACATTATTACTTCCATCACATTTTACAATTTTCAATGTCACTCATGGCATGATTCACAATATAATTCATCCATTAGAGCTTAAGCTTTACATATCATAAGTTCAATGCAATTTTAATATAGACCAACTATTTCATTATTATGGGACAATGTCAAGCATATATATATATAACACCACGATACCTTTTTACATAGTCACAATGTTAATTCACATTTTAATATAGTTTATACTATGTTCTTTAACATATAGGTGACAATATAAGCTTACTTACAATCAATCAATCGATAATAATAGCACCACCATGCTTTAGCATGGTTAATTAATATTCACTTAAATAGGTAATAATGCTTCTACTATGGATATTAGTTCTACACCACTCATGCATGATTGCAAAGGTAATTCAATAATAAATTATATGACATAATTGTATATTTAAGAGCTCGCACATAGACATATATATATATATGATTTGTATTATATACAAGAAAGATTATAAATTATGATATTTAAACAAATTAATATTAAGATATTAATTTAAAGTGGGATAAATAATCACTTTATGACATCCATTCACTTTGAAGATAGTAATAGCACCACTATAATTTTTTAGCATGGTTAATCAATATTAACTTAAATAGGTAATAATGCTCCCACCATGGATATTAGTTGCATACCACTTATACATGATCGCAAGGGCAATTCAATAATAAATTATGCTACAAGATTGCATCTTTAAAAGCTCACACATAAACATATATATATATAATTTATACTTTATATAAAAAGGATTATAAATTATGACATTTAAACAAATTAATATTAAGATATTAATTTAGGGTAGAAGATATACTCACATAATGACATCCATTCACTTTGAAGATTTCTAAGTATTTCACTTTTATCTTCTATTTCTTTCTATTTTATGATTTATAATGATAATTTATAAATATCAGGTAACTACTTACTCTTCCTTAAATATCACCATTCTAGATTTATTTCATACTTATATCAACATTTAAGATCATTGGCTCCTTATGTTTTTCAAAATTAGTTTTTAAAATCAAAGTATATCGTAATTTAGGGTTTTTCAAATTAAAGCCATACAGATAGATTTATTATAACTTAAAACTCTAAAATGGTTCATTTTACATCATTTAATTATTTTATATTATCAACTTCCCTTATTTTCACATATTTACTCAAAAGAGTGAAGATATGTTGTTATATGGTGATTTCTTGCATTCATACAATTTAAGTATCAATATTAGAAATTGATGATCTAGGCATGTTCTAAATACTATTCTAACACTTTATAACATAATATTCTTATATTTTTAAATTATTATCAAGTTTCTTAGAATATGTATAAAAATGTACTTTCTTTAGTCCAACTCCAAATCATCTAAAAATATTAAGGTTGGTAACATAAAAAGACTTTTATCATATTGCTTAATCATCTTACAATATGAAACTCTCATTTTTTTCAGAAGCATTATCATATTTCTAATACACATGAAAATGGGTTTTTCTTAGGTCAAGTTGGAATCATCCAAAATATAAGAATATAATACTTTGCAAATACTCTAGTTATAGTATTCTAGCATTTTACAACATAAAAATCATATTTTTTTTTCTTATGCCTCATCTTATATCTTGAAAATGCACAAATGGATTTCCTTCATATTAAACCAAAACAATAGAAATTAAAAGGAATTTATTGTATAAAAGGCCTTTACCATTGCTTAAGGGACTTGTTGCTAACTCATTGGTGATGAAAACTTGTTGGAACATTGGTGAAATGAAGTAGAATAACAGCTTCTTGGTGCTGGGTTGATGTTGTGCTTTGTGGCTTTCCACCCATTTGTCAATGGTCATTATAACTAGGAGAGGACGACACCAACTAATGCAATGCACAACAATATCAAAATTGGAGAAAAAAAGGAAAGACATCGAAAAAAGGGAGCTTGAGGTCCTTGCTACTACGATCTGTAACTCCTTTAGTCATGACAGTAAGCAAGTACCATTGGTGATGAACCCATGTGAAGAGTTAGTCGGACAGCGATGCTAAGTGGTCGGAGAAACCCTATGTGGATGTTAGAAAGAAGGAGGAGAAAAGAGAGAGAGAGAGAGAGGAGTGGCTAGGAAAATAAAGAGAGAAAATAGGAAGAGGAAAAAAAATAAAAAAAGCCTCAAGTTTTGATCCAGTACTTCTTGCACCATGTGAGCTCATTTCTCCTTTAAATCTTAACCTTTCATCTTAACCTTAAATCAATCTTAGCCTTTTGTTTATTTTTAGAACCCATTTTCATAAAAATCCCTTTTCCTATCTTATTTAAAATTTCAAGCTCATATTTCAAATGATTATTAGAAGCTCATTTTATAAATATTATAATTCAGTATACTTTGAGTTTCAAATATATTCTCATAAATCTATAAATTGTGAATAAATACCATCTACCAAAAATTGACATATATATATATTTCAAAAATTTTCACTCTCAACTTCATGTGAGAATAAAAAATTTAAATATTTAGTTAGATTTCAAAATAAACCTTGGCCAAATAAACATAATTTATTTATCATCATTGATTAAAATAATTATATTAGAACATTTAAAATAATAAGATTTTAAATATTATTTGTAGGATATTATGTGAGCATGAAGAATGTTTTTGGTTGAAAATAAATAAATATATATATCTTTGGTAATAAATAATGTTGACACTTGACATGTCATTACTTAAAAGTAAGTAAATGTTTAGCTTGTTTCATAAATCTTTAGATTAAAGTCCATATCATTTAGGAGAGCTTTGAAATCAATAAAAGCATATTTATAATGGTATAAGTAACACTAAAACCACCTTATTCTTTTTAAAATCAAAATATAAAGTTGGGGTACATTTAATTTATGTGAATTAAAAATACATTTTAAACTCCAAATTATGTTCAAAGGAAATGCCTCTCTATATAAGTATTTTATTATAAGCAGTATCATTTAAATAAATAAATGACAAGGAGTCTTTGTCATATAAGCATAAAACCAAATCTTATTAGTTGATTAAAATTGATTTTAATTATCTTATCCGAGTGTACTCCTACCCAATAACCCTTATCCAATTGAAATATTCTCTCTTCATTCCCTTGTTAAATATAAACCTATCAAAATGGATTAACCTAATCCTATCAAGTTAACTTAACAAGCAAAAATTATAGACTAACTGAACGGGCAAAAACTGTACATTTAGTCAATTCTAAGCTAAACTACTTTTTTATCAGTTTGATTTGCTACATTACTAGTCCTAATACTAGTTCCAAGCCCAAGTTGATATTTACCATGCGAATTTTTATAATCCGTTATATTTTTTTTATTATCATCATCATCATCATCATCATTATCATATTAGTTATTTGTTATATATTATTATAACTTAAAATTTTATTATATATGTTAGTAAGTCATATATATTATATATGAAAATAAATATATATTATTGAATATATATTTAATAAAATAAATATATATCATTAAAATCTAGTAAATATATGAATTGGCATTTCATAATATATACATTTAATAAAATAATTCAAATTTTATATTAATCAAGAATTTTATATTATATATTTATTTTATTAAATAAAATAAATATATTATATATTATCAAATATATTTAATAATTTATATATTATCAAATATATATAAATAAATAGCTATATAAATAATTATGTATTATATTATATATGTATATAATGTATTTAAAATTAATATCAAAATTATTTATTTAAAATTTTTAAATAATTTAAAATATTAATATTAAAATACTAATTCAAATTTTAATATAATTATTTATTTTAATAAACTTATATAATATATATTAATAATAATAAATATATATAAATTTATTAATTTTAATATTAAAAATAATTTAATATTGCTCATATATATAATTTTAATATACTAAAATTATTATTTTAATATTTATATAAAAATTAAATATATAATAATAAATTAATTAATTATTACTTACTACTATTATTAAGTTAACTGGTTAACTTAATAATTTAACAAGTTAACACTTATCAATCTCAATCTTTTATTAGATCGAACTAATCAGTTCTAATCTCTTATTAGGTTGGGTTATTATTATTATTTTCTGTATTAGTCTCAATCCTAAATCAAATAAATTTATATCAATTTTAGATTAACTTGTTAAACTTAATCTATTTTGATACTTCTAGTTAGGTATTAACATCGATAGAAACTTGGATTCTAAGTCTTCGCCAGAAGGCTTCACGTCTCTGCTTTAAAACCAAATGTTATCTTCCCTCCTCTTTCATCAGCTCACTCATCTATTCTTTTCCCATATTTTCTCTCTCAAGATTAGGGGTTTCCATTTTTAATAGAGGTATAAGCCTCTATGTTTCCTTGTAAAAACAAATTCATCTTATAACTAACCTTTCCTTTCTTAATTCTATTTTTTCATGCTAGAAACCACAACAAACTGCTCCATTAGGCTTCGATTGTCATGCTTCAGCGACTGTGAGCTACTATTGTTGCTGTTGCAGCATGAGCTTTGGAAGCCATTTCAATTGCTATTAGAGCCACATGTTTCATTAGCCAATTCTTAGTGAACTCTTTCATCGTCCTTCTCACAAACCAGAAGTTGGCGCTATATAAGTCCAGTGTTATGTTGGATGGACCTGCAACTACCCTTTAATTCATCAACTCACCACTGAAGCAACCTCAATCAGAAACATTACCTTAATGTGGTAATTAAATTTTACTTTAAGATAAAACATATGAGTGCAAAAATGTTCTAAAATTCATCTTATAATATTATCAATAGTTAATGTAGATTAGGAATATGGATATTTGGGTCTAGCCTGCTATAAAGTAGCAGAGAAACATTTTAAGATTATTAGAGAAGTACAAATTATTATTGCCTAGGCTATGTACCTATGTTGGGTGTAAATAATTTCAATGACGACTAGGCTATGGATCTTAAAATGAGTTGTTATTTTAAAATTAAGGATTTTAGAAGTAACTTTTGGTTGTAATATAATAGAGTTAATAGATAAATAGTTTATATTTTAGGAGATTCAAAGGTCTCATTGTAAAGTTAAGGAATTGGCGGTACAAAATTTCAAAATTAAGCCTTGCAAGCTTAAGCATTGTGAGTGAAACTTCTATTTTTACTAAATTTCCTGGTGATTTTTATACATCATATATATATAGGCATGTATGAAGTTGTGTTGTGTTTGTGTGTGATTGCATGGAATATATGTTTATAATGCATAGTAAAAATATGTGATAAGAAATATTATTTTTTAAAAATATGAAACATGATTCATAATTTCATGTTATAATCTTGTGCATTGAAGATAATAAACCTCATTAGCTTTAAAAAAATGAATGATTTGTTATGTAAAGTCCTAGCAAGAAAATTATATAATGAAAAAGCTCAATGAAATGAAAATCCTTGGAAATGAAAACATGGCCATGCAATAGGCTTGCACCTTATTTGCATTCATTGAGCACGGAGAACATGGCTATGTGTTAGGATTTTGATTTGAAAATATTCAAGTAGTCAACGAAATTGATTTGTGATGGGGGAAGAAAATGCTTGGTGCCATTTATAAGAGAGAGGGTTTTTGTTGAAGTGATAAATAAGGTTAAAGGAAAGAGAGTTATGATTGGATGGGTGTTATAAGGAAGAATTGCCTTATATATGTATATCATGTCATACATTTGCAACCATGTCATTTAAATTTTGAATGGCTAGAAACCATTACTTATATTTTTACAAATATTATGATGAAATACTTGTTCAATTAGATGAATGAATAAATATGTAATATACAATTTGGTGTGATAAATGAAATGTTTGCATGTGTTTTGTATTAATTTAAACTATAAGGTAATTAAAAGATCCTAACTTCATGAAAATCATGATTTTCTGTAATGTGAGAGATGCTATATATGAAGATATGTGTGTATTTTATTAGTGTGGAACTTTACAATAAATTTAGTAGTTTTACTCACTTGGTCAATGGTTGGATTCACACCTCACTATTTTATAGCTGCATATATTGTGATTAAAAAAATTCTCATTATATATTAAAATATGAATCTTTTACTAAATTCATTACATTCAATATTGAAAATATAGATAATTTTTTACTATCATAATAGTTTATAATTATATTTTTATAGAAAATATTTTCCATCAAAACAATTGGAGAGCTTAATTAGTGGGATACTAGGATTAATTATTTAATTAACAAATTGCCCTTTATATATAGTACACCCATTGGAGCCTTATAAGAACTAATAATGCAAATTTAAATTAAGAACTAGTAATGCACGCATTGGAGCCCTTTAAGTTGGATATTTTATATTGCTTTTGAAACAAACTGCAAAGATAAAAATAGCAAATTTATATATGGTATGAATAATTGATGTCGAGAAATTTGAAATATTCAAGTTTAAGGAAATAGATTGAAGAAAAATGCAATAACTATGATATGAAATACCGATGTTCAAAAATCTCTTTATACAAATAGAAAAACCTACCAATTACCAAACTAATGAAGGAAATTGCAATATCGAATATTTGTTTATCCCCTTTTATCTCATGGCCTCACCTTATTGTATATGCTAAGCATCCAACCATATAAGATATATATCTCTAAAAACTTGCTTTACATCATATAAGTACACAAATTTCTAATTTTAACATCAAATTTGTGATAGATTTTGAATTAAAATTCCTTCAAAATTTTAGTTACTTAATATAAAATAAACTTTCAAAGAAAATATAATGTAAAATCTATCTTTTTATAGACTAAATTGGCAGTTTGCCCATTTAAACAAAAGGTCCACGTACAAAAAGTGAGATAAGTTTTATTATCAAAGGGGAAAAAGTGAGATAAGTTTGAGTATCATTTAGGAAATTTCTTCCTCTTCTCCTTCCATTTTTATGTTTGCCTCTTCCAATCCCGACTTTCTTTTCCTTTTTATCTTAGCATAATTTTTACAAAGCTCTAAAAATAAAATACACATGAGTTATTTAGTTCAATTTAAATAAATAAAGATAAAAAAGATGATAATTAATTATTTGAGAGGCTCCTTACCCACCTTTTAATAATTATTAAGAGATTTCAAATTTATGATACTAATGATTTTAAAAAAAATTGAGCTCTTCCTCTAATTATTGCAATCCAGATCTAGCAAGTGGGATATGGTGATAGATTATGTGTACGTATTAAAGAAGCCACATGTATACTAATACAAAATACTAATGTATAAAAGTCCAAGAGAAAATTTTGTATGCCGCACATATTCTTTGTCATAACCAAAATATTAATTAATTTTTATAATTTTTAATATTTTAAAAATTAGAAAAAATTAAATCTTAAATGTATATAAACCCTACAAAATTCATAAATAGATAATAAAATTAATAATTATCCATCATTTATAAATAGAGAAATATAATATAATTAGAGTATGGAAATTTTTTTGAAAAGTTCATATATGTATATATACCTAGGATAGGAAAGGAAAGGATATATCATTTTGATAGATCTTAGTGCTCGTCACTGCTCAAATGCTCGGTTTGAATAATGTGTTTCTGCTTTAAAGGTCTTATTCATAATTATTGAGAAGTTTCTAATTTCTTTTGGGTTTAAGAATCTTCTTTTAACAATTTTAAACAAATGTTTCTTCACATGAATTTGAAGATTTTAATCTTAGAATTTTCCTATATGAATTTAGCCTCAAGTAATTGCTAATTCAGCTCATTTCTATTACACATTAAGATTGTATCATAAGTATTAAAAGATCACAAGGACGAAAAAAAGAAAAAACAGACATTTATTCACTTTGACCTTGCCCCAAACACCTGCTGCGCCTCATAATATAGCGATACAAAAATGTGTGGGTAAGGAATTGAAGAAGTAGAAAAATATGATTAGTTAAAGCAATCATATATTGAACATATGCAGCAATACCCAACCCAAAATCTGTTTGGTTGCTAACAACATCAAAGAAAATACATAAACTTTTTTTTTGTATAACTTAAACAAGTAATAACTAAAACTAACAATTAAAAAATAAAAAAAAATTCATTGAACATATTTTATAGAATTTTTTCCCAAAAAATGTATAATTTATTTTTCATAATAGTACCACCCATCTTATTCAAAAATAGCATTTACAAGAAAATTATAATATACATTGTTTCATATTATTATTGTTATTGTTATTTTTTGATAGACTGTTATTAACAACAACATCACCACTTTTCATTATTATTATTTTATGTTTTAAACTTTGAAATCAATTAAAATTTTAAGTCCGAATACGCTGTCCAACTCATCCAATCCACCAACATCGTACTTTCGGTTAAGCCCAACGATAAGTGGCCCTTTGTTGTCTGAGCCCAATTCATCTTCTATGGGCTCAATGTATAAATGAGGCAAGGTTGGAGGTTATAACGAAGAGTTCACAAAAATTACGAAAAGCAAGTTGCCTTTCCTCCTGGATCTATAACTTTGACCCTGTAGTAATTCAGTAATTTTATCTCGTAAATAAAAAGATTAAAATTTAATATGAAATTAATTTTATAAAGATCAAATTGACAAAAATTCAATCTTGTAAATATTAAAATATACTTTAATTCAAATTTAAAACTTTTTATTTGTTTCTTTGCCACAAAAATTGATGGCCATGGAGTCAGTTAATTAGGACCCACGGTTTTTGTTTTATCATTTTTGCCAAAAGAAAAAGCGTTAGGACCCACAGTTGAGTACTGAGACTTTGGATTTTGTTTTCTCCTTATTATTATGCCTATTAGATTCAGTGTCCCAATACTTGCACTTGGAGACTTACACTTGGAATTGTCCATCAATGCTTAATAGCACTTATTACATTGAAATACTTTAAGCGAGATATATATCCCAATGTCGTGTAGTATTTAATAAATTATTTAATTTAGAGTGTGTACTTATATTTAGTGTAAGTTTCTAAAAAAATTATGTGTTCATTAATTTGTATTCTTTATTATCTAACTTTTCCCTAAGAGTTAAATATTGTAACTTTGTCTGTTACCAAAAAATATTGTAACTTTGTAAACAATAAGAAATAACTAGTAGTATTAAATTTTCCAATCACATTGTGATAGACTTAAACCCTACTTGAGTCCAACATAAAACTCGAATTCAATGAGAAAAGTGGATAGTTGGGCAAAACTTTGCGATCTAATCATCGTGCTTGTGCTCACTATAAATATTTGTAACGAGTTTCAAATACTTAAATTTAGCTCATCACCCGCTCTTAGGGTTCAATTTTCATTTTTTAATATTTTATGCTCTGATTAGCAGTGCCTTTTCTCCTAGTATGGTTTTTGGTGGGGTTTATAGAAGTCTTAAATTGCTTAACTTTTTATTTATATCTATTTCTTCAATACAAGTTTTATTCTTAGTTAGAAGCTTTAGCTTGGAATTTGAAATTTTTGCATGTTTAAAGCGGCGTGTATTTTACATTATTATTTGTCAATTGACATTCATTTTTTAATATTTCATAAATCTTGATTTTCTTGCCACGATTGAACATTAATTATATTAAACGAACATTTTTCTTAATTGAATTCTACTAGTTTCAGCGTAATGATCATTATTCTGCTCTCTCCTCTCATCACCGTTTATCGTTGCACAAGAAAAGCAGATAAGTTCGAAGTGGAGGATATAGGGGATGCTTTAGGTTAGGGTTTCAAATGGGGATTTTGACGTCCAAAGAAAATGGGGATATTACTTCTTTCGAAAAAGGAAAGAATTCCAAATAAATTACTTAGAGAATTTCTACAGTGGCTTTGATGGTTTTCTGGTTTTCTTTTGGAAACTTTTGGGCATACTTATTGGAAAAATAATACAAAGAATAAGAATTTAACTTAAACTTATTTTGTTATTATTAAACAATCATTTTTAACATACCAATAAAATACAGTGCCTATACCAAAGTTTAAACTTATAGCCTTCATATAGATTTTATTTATTTTTATTTCTTTTTACAAAAGAGGATTTTAGTAAGGGCAAGATTTTGTAAAGTTCCTTAGACAAAAATAGTAAGATTTTTTATTCAGATTACAACAATTATATTAATAATTTTATTAATTATTAATATAATTATAATAATTAGCAATATTATAATTATAATAAATTGATTAATGCATGTATTATAATTTAAATAAAGAACCTTATAACAAATACACCAAAAACTCTCATGTATCAACTATCACTAATATATCTTCATTAAAAAATTATGATACTTAATATAATGGTGGTGAAAAAATAATTTTCTCTTTAAATGGATGATAATATTTTTTATCATATGAAAAATATTAGATACATAGTATTTTTTTTGTTATTTTTATAAAATACAGATTTGTTTAACACAAACAAACTCTAGATTTCACTACAAGAAAAAGCAGCAACAACGATGACACTTTTAGCGGTAATAAAATTTTGATCGTTGCTAAAGGTATTTCCGACGATAAAGTCGTTGGCAAAAAAGACAAAACTTTTTAGAGGGAATAAAAAATGTGGGTGGGAAGAATTAGGCTTTTAGCGACGATAAAAGTCCTCGCTAAAAGCCTAAAAAATTTTTGGTGAAAAAATTTGACCTTCAGCGACGATAATGTCGTCGCTGAAAATGCAAGTCTTTCAGCGATGACAGTGTTGTCATTGAAGGATGCACCATCAGCGACAACATAGTTATCGCTGAAAGCCTAAAAAATTTATGACAGAAAAATTTGGCCTTCAATGACGACACTGTCGTTGCTGAAAATGGGAGACTTTCAGCGATGATAGAGTCATCGCTAAAGGTACACCATTAGCGACGATAGTGTCGTCGCTGAAAGTCCTCCATTTTCAGCAATAACTTTATTGTCGCTAAAACCTCAGTTCGAATTCTGAGACAAGGCTTTAACGATGATATTGTCATTAGTGAAGGCCAAACTTTCAGCGATGACAATGTCATCGCTAAAAAAAAATTTGGTCGTCACTGAAAGCTTCAACGACGATCGAATTTTTTTTGTCGTCGTTGAAAGCCAAAGGCTATTTATTTGCGGCGCCTCCTCCCTCTTCATTTGTGCGTTTCATTGTCGTCACTAAAAAAAAAATTCAGTCATCACTAAAAGTTTCAGCGACGATCGAATTTTTTGTGTCGTTGCTAAAAGCCAAAGGCTATTTATTCTCGGCGCCTCCTCCCTCCTCATTTGCACTTTTCCTCATTTGCGCGTTTGAAATTTCTGGACCTGAGGTAAGTTCCTGAACTTTCTCTCTCTTTTAATTTTTTTTTAATTTTAATATATTTATTTTTTTATATGTTGATATGTATTAATTTTGTATGTTGTATTTTTTAATTTGTTAGTTATTATTAGCACTTAGTTTAGTTTGTGGAAAGTATTCAGAGTTAATCAGTAAAATTTTACCATTAAGGTACATAAATAAAAAATTATAATTTTTTTCGTGTACTGATATATTTAATTAACTCAAATAGTTTACGATGAATTAATAGAATTGATAGTATGTTTAATTTAATATGAAATTTTGTATTATTTAATTTTGTATGTTGTAAATTTTAAATTTATTTATGTAAATTTAAATTAGCATAAATTTTATAAATATAAATTTGATTATTATTATGCATCCCTCAATTTATAATTTTAAAGTATACAATATATGTGTAGATTATTCAATTAAACTAATGTAAGATAAAATAGTTATGATATTTTATTCACAAAATCTAAAATTTGTGATGCAATTTAGAAAACTTCAAACTTATTAGATTCGATGAAATAATGTAAGATAGATAATTAAAATAAATATATAAATTTATCTTAGAAAGAAAGAGATTACAGTAATATAGTCTATTTTTTAATTGAGATTGAAACTTAACAATTCAAATTATATTATTTACACTACATACTAAGAAAAATTTAATTAAACTAAAGACTACATAAAAATAAAAACCTTAACAATCCAAATTATAATATTTACATTACATAAAAATAAAAAATTTTAAAATATTAGGAAGTTCGCATGAAAATCACCCCCTCTTAGATAAAACTACATTTACTTAAATGAAGAAGCTGAATTGTGCATCTTATAAATAATATACACCTTATAAAACTAAATTTACTTAAATTTACAACTATGAAGCCCATTCACTAAAATTTGTGATGCAATTTAGGAAACTTCAAACTTATTATATTCGACGAAATAATGTAAGATAGAAAATTAGAATAAATATATAAATTTATCTTAAAAAATAAGAGATTACAATAATATAATCTCTTTTTTAATTGAAATTGAAACTTAACAATTCAAATTATATTATTTACACCACATACTAAGAAAAATTCAATTACACTAGATATTATATAAAAATAAAACCCTAACAATCCAAATTATGATATTTACATTACATAAAAATAAAAAATTTTAAAACACTAAGAAGTTCGCATGAAAATCACCCCCTCTTGGATAAAACTACATTTACTTAAATAAAGAAGCTGAATTGTGCATCTTATAAATAATATACACCTTATAAATCTAAACTTACTTAAATTTACAACTAGGAAGTTCGTATTCATAGAATACACCTCTCTATAAAGAAGCTGAATTGTGCACCTTATAAATATAGTAAAGTAGGTTATACTTTTGAATTCCCACAAGCTTATTGTGAAACATAACAGTTGTTATGAATATTTATAAAAATTAATAATCTACATAATAAGTTACGTAAATAACAGTACTGACACTTAAATAACGATACTCATAAATTGTTGTATCATTAATTTTAATTATTGTAAATATATTTTTACAATAATTTAAAATAGAATTGCATTTTTATTTAAATTATAAGTTTAGACTTGTTCAAGGGTTGGTTATTTTTTGAACATCAATCAACCCTTAAATTATCCTGAAAAGTTAGACAGTTTGGGATATATCATGTAGTTATTATTAACAATTTATCGGGCTCTTATTTGATATTATGAAAATATCTTAGCATCCTAACTGTTTTCTGGGTATAAACTATACAGGCGTATAGTTTAGGCACTTAGAGAACCATAGGGAGATGCTGCCAAAATTTCTGCATGAATCAATCAATGAGCGTGGATAAATTAGAGAAAATAATAACTATAGAAATATCTCGAATGAGATAGGACCCTACTCTTCAAAGTTAGAGTGATACGGTGCATTTAAGGTGACTGTCAAATATTAATTAACACACTTTATTTCACCTAAAGCAATTTCCTTCCTGTTCAGTGATATAATATTTGTCGATAAAAGTTGGATACATCTACCAAATCGATTGTTGAATGAGTATTGGAATGGTGCAATAAGATTTGTTCAAAGAGCCAAAAACTTTACCAATGAAAGGGATTTGATAAAATGTCCATGTAAAAAGTGTGTGAATTTAATATTCCAAACATTACTAACATTGGAGGCGCATATTATAGATAATGGATTTCATCCATTATACATAAATTGGATACACCATGGTGAAGCAGATGTTTCGACTTCTAGAGGAACTAGTGGGATATCTCTCAACAATAGAGATGAGCTGGCAGATATTATACATGATTTCATTGGCCCTGAGGCATCGAAAGTTGATTTTTACAATGATGAATACAGGGGTGAGAATGCGGCTGACGAAGACATTGCAACAAAATATAGTAATCGTGATAACCTATTAGAGCAAGTAGAAACAGAGTTGTATCCAAGCTGCACAGCATTTTCAGCATTGAACTTCTTAGTGAAACTTATGCATTTGAAGGTTCTGCATAAGTGGACAAACAAGTCATTTGATGCTTTTCTTCGGTTGTTAAAAGAGGCACTTCCAAACGACAATAAATTGCCTGAATCATATTATAGTGCAAGGAAATGGCTCAACAAGTTAGGATTGGGGTATGAATTAATACATGTATACAAATATGATTGCACACTTTTTTGGAAAGATCATGCTTCTAAAGATAATTGTCTAATTTGTAGGGAGAGCCGATGGGTAAATAAAATTACAAAAGGAAAGAATGTGCCCTAAAAAGTGGTTTAATATTTTCCTTTAACTCCTCGATTACAGCATTTGTATCGATCGAGACATACTGCAAAGAACATGATATGGCATCACACTAGAAAATCAAAAGAAGAGGGGGTAATGCGACATCCCGTGGATGGAAAAGCCTGATAGGAGTTTGATAAAAGGTATCCTAATTTCTTTGCTGACCCATGAAACGTCAGGTTGGGTTTAAGTGTAAATGGATTTAATCCTTTTGGTGATAGGAACCTATCATACAGTATGTGGCCAATGGTTATGACTACTTATAACTTGCCACCATGGATATGCATGAACTAATCTTGTTTCATATTGACCTTATTAATTCCAGGGCCGTAATCGCTAGGTAAAGATATCAATGTGTTCTTATAGCCGATCGTAGAAGAGTTGAGGGATCTTTGGGAGAGGGGAGTTGAAACTTGAGATGCAAATACAAATACGGTGTTCAATATGTGGGCAACATTGCTTTGGACTATAAATGATTATTTTGCTCGAAGTAGTCTATCCGGGTAGAGCGGGCAAGGATATAAAGCATGTCCTACATGTAATTTGGATACTCTATCGATTCGAGTTAGAGGAAAAATAGCTTACGTTGGTCATCGTTGTGGGCTTCCAAGAAGTCACACATGGAGAAATAGGAAAGAATTCAATGAGAGGTCAGAGAGGAGAGCCCCTCTTTGGCCTCTTACCAATAATGTTATCATGGAACAATTGGGTAAAGTGTCACAGAGATTTCCAGGAAAACATGCTGAATTTGGTGGTGTAAAGCAAAAGAGGGGTGCTAACGAACTTAATTGGAGCAAGAGAAGTATATTTTTTAATCTTTCTTATTGGCCAACAATGAACTTAAGGCATAACATTGATGTGATGCATGTTGAGAAAAATGTATGTGATAGCATCTTGGGTACATTATTGGAGATTGAGCATAAAATAAAAGATACAGACAATGCAAGATGAGATTTGGCAGACATGAAGATAAGGCCTAACTTGCATCTATATGAGTAGAGGGGTCAACTTTTCAAGCCGCATGTTGGATATATGCTTAACTAGGAAGAGTGAAAACGATTTTGCCAGTATATAAAGAATCTGAAATTTCTAGATGGGTTTGTTAGGAGTCTTGGTAAGAATGTCACAGATCGTGACCTGAAGTTAAAGGGGTTGAAATCATATGATTGTCATGTTATTATGCAAAGACTATTGGGACTAAGTGTCTGGGCTTTTTTGCTAAAAGAATTATCATATCCACTTGTTGAGTTATGCAACTTCTTTAGTCAAACATGCGCTAGAACTCTCAACAGGAAGGATATTCTGCGAGCTAAATAAGACATTATCATAATTTTGTGCAAGCTTAAGAGGATATACCCCCCAACATTTTTTGACATAATGGTTCACTTGGTGATGCATCTACCAGACGAAGCATTGGAAGGAGGACCCGTTCATTTTTGGTGGATGTACCTATATGAGAGGTATATAAAAAAGTTAAAGGATTATGTTTGAAATCGTGCTCGATCGGAGGGTTCAATTGTAGAAGGATATATTGTTGACAAGGCATTAACATTTTTCTCTATGTATTTAGAAGGAGTGGAAACTAGATTCAACCGATCTGATAGAAATCAAGATGTAACACTTTGTCAAACAAGAAGGACATTGTCGGTGTTCCGATCCCAATGTAGACCGATAGGGAAGAAGATTATTTCTCATTTCGATAGGAAGGATCGGGATGTTGCAGTATGGTACATTTTGAATAATTGTATTGAGATTGAAAAATATCTCTAGTGAGTATTTTAAACTTCAGTTGTGTTCTTCTCTCTTATGTGATTATAATAGACTAAGATTGTTATGTTCTACAGTGAGCATCGATCGGAACTCAAACGAAGCAGTGCTGAAGATATTGATAACTTACAGAGAACCAAATTTCCCTTGTGGTTTTACTTGAAGGTAAGGATTTTTTTCTTCCCAAATTCATTGAACGAATATCTTAAATATTATTCATTTCTCTTGTTGATATTTCAATTTAATTCTTGGAACAATTGCTATTTTTTTAGATGTACTATTTACATAGGAATGGTTCCCTAGAGGCCACCGAAGAGTTACTATCATTAGCATCCGATCCCAGTTTCACTAACATAGTATACTTTGCGTGTATTGTGAATGGAGTACGCTTTATAGTCAAAACTTGAGATGAAAAGCATAAAACATAAAATAATGGCATTTTTATTCTGAGGATTGATGGTAATATGTTTTATGGTATACTAGAAGAAATAATTAAGTTAACTTATTTAAATAAGTACAGTGTGACTTTATTTAAATACAAGTGGTATGACACTGATCCTATAGAGAAGAAACTTTATACTGACAAGAATATCACAAGTATCTCCATCAATGGACAATGGTACAAGGATGATCCTTATATACTTGCTACTCAAGCAAAACAAGTGTTTTACATTGAGGATCTCCTTAATGGACTAAATTGGAGGGTCGTCCATAATATGATGCATCGCGATATATGGGATCTACCCAGTGATGGAGATAATGCACAAGACCTGTTATTTCTGCAGAATAGTAACTCATCTAACTTTAACCTCATAATTCATCTAGGAGATTTCGATCTAGTACATCTAGGTAATGAAAGAAATGGTCCTTCAATCATTCCAACGTACAGGAATGTTGGATCTGGTGCTCATGGAGAAGACGCCTTCATCGATGATGATGAAAGCCTTGAAGACGAAATAATTGATGATTATATGGATGATGAGCCCACACAATTTGATAATGAAGGAGAATCTGATGACCATGAGTCTGTTAGGTTCACCAACACTGATTCTGATTAGGGATAAAATAACATATTCGAACTACAACTCATCATTGTGTAAGCATGATTATTAAAATAATCAATATAATTGTAAAAAGTTGAACCACTTCATTTTTCAACTAGACATTGAATTCTTTTTAATTACTTATATAATGTGTATTATTTTAGTTATGGCAGATGTCGAGACACAATACCATGGAGGTAACGCTGGAGGCGACCCACCCATATTCCATCTCAGTGCGAGGGATCAGGTATTTGTTATTAATTATACATACCTAAGCTTGATTAAATATTATGTTTATTTTATTAATATTTTTTTATTAATTGAAGTAGCACCTGCTAGAAAGAGGGGACCGAATAGGTCCCTAAGACTGCACGAGAAGATAGGCAGGGGTGGAGGCAGGCCGGTGCCTGTACAGTTTGATATGATTGGTACATGGCACGCGATTGGTGAGAATGCTAGTCATCTCCCTCGTGATATTGGCAGCATGATCCGCGCCCACATGCCGCCCTATTATAAGTCATGGTGGGCTATATCTCAGCAGATCCGAGATAGAGTTATACAGGAGGTTTGCGTAAGTATCCATTTCCTCCAACTATTGAATTAATATATTTGAGATTGAAATTTCTAAATATATGACTCATAAATTTATTAAATATCTTTTAATGCAGTCCCATTTTGAGTTCCAGGGCATCTCTGAGGGTGATTGGGATTGAGCCCTCTTTGGTTTGATGCCGACTGCTGCCGACCTGTACAGAGATTGAAAGTACAGGTTGAATAAGTATTTCTTAGAGCATGGAGGTAATCGATACCAGGAGTATGACTTGCATCGAGCTCGACGTTGTGTGCCTCGATTTGTCTCACCGCAGACATGGTAGAGGTGTGTGGACTTCTTTGATAGTGACGAGTACAGGGTAAGTATGACATTTTATGGTATTATATTAGTATTTCATAATTAGTAGATTGTGAACATAAAAATTTAACTTTTTCCTCTTAATTTGCAAAAGTTGTTTGTGAGAAATATAAATAATAAAGCATAGAAGGTCATGAATGACTGGCATGGGTCAAAGTCTATTACTGCACATCGTTTTGATAAGATAATTTAATTTTTTTGTATCTTTTTTAAATATATCCACTTGTTAAATAGCATTATTACCCTTCATCTTTTTTTTCTGTTACAAAAATTGAATAGAGAAACAGAGGTACTGGTGATCTGCAGTCGGTTCCTGATAACTTTAGGGAGCGATACACATACAGGTTAGGGAAGTGGGTGCATCTGATCCTTCAGGGGCAATATGTAATTTATTTGAATTTCATATTTTAAATAAAATTTTACAAATATATTTTGTAAGATAGATTTTTTATTAATTTTTTTTAATAATTTAAGGCGAGGATGACTGAGTTCATGACTCAGTATGTACAGTCTAGTGTATCATCCACTAGCTTGCTTACGACTCTTGTACAGTTAGATGAGGCTGCCATCGCCGATGAGGTGCTTAGCACTCGTCGATGGTACATGAAGGTTGTTGGGCATGTACTTGCTGGTCAAACTTATCATTCGATGGGGACTTCTAGCATGGGGACGAGCTCACAGACCGTGTCTCAGGTCAGTGAGTTACAGGAGCAGTTATACCAGAGTCGAGAGTAGGTTGAGCAGAGCCAGTGATTGATTCAGGAGCAGTAATAGCAGATTACACAGCAGATGCATTTGTAGCTTGGGACTTATCTTATTGAGACGAGCTTGATCCTTAGACAGAAGGGTATCGTCCTACGGCCGCCTCCATTTGTTGCTGCTACACTGCTTGGGCCGAGTAGATTTGCGCTTACACCTACCGCTCAACTGCCACCGTCATTTTATCATCCTCGTAGTCAGGATGATGATGATGACGACGACGATGATGATCATGGTGTACTGTGATATTTACATCTCTCTGCTTCCCTATAGTATACTTTATCTATGTATCTTTATATTTTTTATATGTGCACATTTACATGGATGATGTATATATAGTTTATTCATATAAAAATTATTTTTATCATTGCTTTATAAGTATTAATTTTTTATGTTAGATCAAATTATTAGACATTATTAATAATACTACTGATATATTACAATTGTATAATTTATATTAAATAAAATTTAAAAAATTATTAAACAACTCAAGTTAATTAAAATAAAGAATATATTAGATAATATATTATTTGAAATATACGACAATTTGATTTTAAAATTTTTTAAAAAAATTCAAAAAATTTTTAGTGGCGACAATTGTTGTCGCTATAGGGCAAAATGTCGTCACTGAAGATTAAACTTTTAGTAATGACTTTTTACTTTTAACGACAACTATTGTTGTCGCTAAAGATCAGACTAATAGTCGTCGCTAAAAATTTGACTTTCAGCAATGACAAAGTTGTCGTTGAAAGTCCTATCTTCAGCGACGACAATAGTTGCTGAAAGTCTAATCTTCAGAGACTTTCGACTTTCAGTGATAACTTTGTCGTCGCTGAAAGTTTGATCTTCAGCGATGACTTCTGCCCTATAACGACGACAAATGTTGTTACTAAAAATTAAATTTCAAAATTTTTTAAATTTAGAAATTATTTAGCGACAATAAATTATCGTCGCTAATGACCTTTTCAGGCACAGACCTATGCCAACGACATTTTTAATGATGAATTTTTATTTTGCGATGATCGAGTACTTTTTAGCAACAACAAATGTCGCCGCTAAAAATATTTTTTGCTGTAGTGTTTGTAAAGGGTTTTCCAAAAATTTTTTGAGGTATTAGTTGTCTACGATGGAAGGTTAAAAAGGTAAATTTGTTTCCTATTAAATTATTCAAACAACAATTGTTTCCCATGTTTTTTTCAATGAATTAATATAAAAAATATCTCTAGAAATTAAATTATAATTTATTGATCAAATTAATAAGTTAGAAGTTAATTTATTTATTATGCAAAATCTAACCTATGTATTAAATTTAAGGAAAAGCCCAAGTCAAGCTTTATAATCAATAAACCAAATTATTGTTTCCTTTTGTTAGAAAAACCAAAATATTGTTTCATCCTATGTATAATCCAGCCATTTCTTCAGATAAAAATTATTCACACTAATATAATTGGAAGAAAGAAATAATACAATTATAATAATAGTAGATGGAAAAAGAGTCCAACCTAGCCTAGATTGCCAACATATTTGGATTAGTAATCCCTGTTGAAAGAAGAAGTAAAATTATAATAATGGGAAATGGAAAACGAATCATAAAGAATTATTATGAGAAGATGTTTAACGAGGATTCACGTGGTTCGTTGAAAATTGTCCGCAAACTGAAACAAAGTTTCATTATTCATTCCCCCTCCCTTGAATCGTCTGTGTTCCCACACCCAAGTAGACGAGATTAGTCTTTAAAATAAATAAAGAGGAGCAGCAAGTTGCTTCATTCCAGGCAAAAGTAAGCCCAGGCTGCGCAGCCACAAGACCACTTGGAAGAAGATTTTATGCAATAAACACCTGGGTTTATATTATGAAAAGGCTCCTCATTTAGTATGCAAGCTCCAAAATGCAATCTAAGGCCTTGACGGAGGTGGTAATGGGTTGGATTTAACTCAATTAAATTCACATCTATTAAGATTTACTAATTTATATTAGTTAAAAATTCAAATTCGTCATGCATGATAAACTTTATTAAGAGTACCTCCTTTTCTTACCATAGATTTTATTTATTTTTATTTTTATTACAAAAGAAGATTTTAATGAGAATAAAATTTATGTAAAGTTTCTTAAATATTTACTGTAAAATTTTTTATTCAAATTACAACAAATTTATTAATAGTTTTATTAATTATTAATAACTTCAATTTAATAATTATAATAATTAGAAGTATTATAATTATAGTAAATTAATTAATACATATATTATATTTTAAATAGAAGACCTTATAACAAAACAGATGAAACTCTTATGTACAGCCATCACTAATTTATCTTTATTAAAAAATTATGATACTTAATATAATGATGGTAAAAAAATTAATTTTCTCTTTAAACAAAAGATAATCTTATGTTTTTCATATTTAATATTAAAGAAATAGTACAATTTTCATTATTTTAACAGAACATATAATTTTTTTTTTTACACACGCAAACTCTAAATTTGCAAGGGGTTTTCTGAAAAAATGTTGAGGTATTAGTCGGCTACAATGGTAGATTAAAAGGTAAATTTGTTTCCTATTAAATTATTCAAACAACAATTGTTTCCCTGCAAATCGTCGGCAAACAAACCGTCACAACACAATGCAATACAACGGTTGGTTGGTTTACATCAATTGCGTGAACGTCAAGCCTTCTCTATGTGCATGCAACAATGGACTAATTACTCGACCAGCTCACTAGTTTACCAATTCAACTGAATGGGGCCTCTGATCTGTGGTTTAGCCTCCCATTTTAATGGTTATTCAAAGAAAACGAATGAAATGAAAAAACAACTTGATGTGATGTTCAATGACAACGTAATGATATCGTCATCGAAAGAAAAAAATAACAAAAGTAATATACAAGATCTGCCAATCAGTCTGGCATCTCTTGTGGACCTCGAAAACCTTTTCTTGTCAGGTAAAAATTCGATCATGATCTGGATCTTACGTTACATGTATTATATTATTATTCGTCAATTCTTCCGCAACGAACTGCAGGCTAGTTTTGCTAAGTTGACTAACTATCTTGACAGAGCCGTGCATAATGCCGACTATTGAATATAATGATAGGGCCGTACATGATGCTGCCAAACACTAACTGGACTGTTTTGTCTTTGTATCCACCGGATCACGTCCCTGTTATTCTGGCTTTTGATCGTTAATGACATTAATGTCATCATCGACCCATATCCTTTATTTTGACCCGATGAATGAATCATATAATTAACATGTTTAGAACTGGTGCACACAAGGGAAATATGGTTAGTATTGCGGGAGCATTACAGTTTCATTATTGTCTTCGCTTGTAATTTGCTAAAAAAATATTTTAACATTATGATGAAGTAATCAATCACTAAAATATAAAACGTAATTATATTTTATTTAGTACAAGTGGTTAATTAATAATTAATAAAATAATTGATAGTTAATAAATTAATTTATAATTAATAGTTGATAAATTATAAGTTAATTATATGTAATAAAAGTATTTCATAAAAATAGTTATTAAATTAGTTAAAAATATAAAATAATATAAAAATATTAATATAAATAAATATTTAAATTAAATTAATTAATATATATTTTTAGATCAATTAAAATTAATGCAATAAAAATAATTAAAATAAAAATAAAAAATTTAAAATTTAATTAATTATGTATACAATATTACGAGTTTATTTATATAATATTTAAAATAATAATATAATAATTTAAATTTTAAAATTTAATTAATTATATTTATTTTTAAAATGTTATCAATTTATAAATTATAAATTATGTTACGATTTTATTAAAAATTATTTTTTAACATAAGTTAATGTATTAATATTTATAAATTTAAGTCATAACTTAATGATCAAATCAATAAATTATAAATTAATTTATTCATTAAATTAAACATGCACTTATCATGTTTAGTAAAATATAAGTGAATAATATTAAAATTTTTAATATGGCGATGGAAGTAGAAATATTTCCCCAATACTTGAGATATTAATCAGCAGCAACCCAGGTTCCAGGAGGCTAGGGCTGCTGCCCTATTTAATACCAAACACGTGTCTAAAACTTTCATAATTTACGTGACATTTTTAGCCCGTTTATCATTTCGGCGGCAGTTAATTAACCTTAAGTTTTTTTTTTTTTAAACTCTGTGTTATTGATGGTTGCTATATTTTTATTGCTCTTCCTAGGAATTATTATAATAGGGTGGCTAAAATCTTAATTTTTTTTACCTGTTAAACTATTTTTTTAAGAAAAATCATAGATAGCTAAAGAAAGAATAGGATACATTAGTTATAAATTAAATTAAATTAAATTATATCTATTAATTTTATGGTAAAATCTCATTCAATTGACAATTAAAATCAAATTAATATCACTAATTCACATCTTCAACTTATACAAAATTTACTTTTTTGAAATGTCTACTTAAATAATTACAAATCCTTATATATAAAATCTTTAGGTATATTTACTTAGTTGAGTTGTCATCGACTTTGTTTTGCTGGTCCGACATCACATTTGTTACATAGCTTTCCTACAATATATGTAAAAAAATAAAAAATCATAAGTTTATCAAGTAGAATTTTGATTTCAATTATACGGACTGTTCTTTACAAATATCGAATGCTATTGTGATGGTTGAATTTCAACTAAAATAACACAGTTGGTATAATTAAAAACAGTGAATCGACGGCAGGACTTGCTTGAAATCCCGCATTTCCATTTTATATATTTGTTAATTGGCAATTTTATTTAATGACTCATTCAATTTTATTTGGAAATTAATCTCTTTAAATCCGGCCACATACGTAATTAACATATATATATATATATATATATATATATATATATATTATATTTTAATAAAAAAGCAGTTGACCCAATGAGTTGGTCATCGATTAAAGAATCTATTCGATACGATAAATGTCCCCTCTTTTTATTAAATATCGTACATCATCTTTTGTCTCTGCCCGCGTTTGACACGGCCTTTATGATTCATGACAATTAGGTTTTCACTTCTTCTTTTGCGTGAATGAATGATGCCTTGTAAAATATAATTTTTTTCATATTTATGTATAAGTTTATATATATATTACATGTTTTTTTTTTAAAAAAAATTGACAAACCCCAATAAAATTATATTGAAATATTTATTTCTAGTCGAAAGGTTATTAATTATTGATTACATATGTTATAGTAATGTCATTTTCCTTTTCCTTTTCATTTAAATAATTAATCACACTAAATTTCAAATAAATCATTTTAACGTTTGTTAGGTTG
Source organism: Sindora glabra (assembly GCA_020226215.1). Classification (NCBI taxonomy): domain Eukaryota; kingdom Viridiplantae; phylum Streptophyta; class Magnoliopsida; order Fabales; family Fabaceae; genus Sindora; species Sindora glabra. The sequence goes on along the minus strand of CM035227.1, from coordinate 105,611,115 downwards.
CAAAAATGATTTAAAACCAGATTTAAATTCGTAGCTAACACAATATTAAACGTTTAAAAATGTTAGAAACTACCAAATAAACAAGTACATGCACAAAAAAGATATATTAAAATTTAATTATGCAGTCGATATGCCAAAGTTGAATATATACTTATTTTATTTAAAATAAAATACTTACATTTACACTGTCCCATCGACTGTTATATTATATTAGTTTCAGTGAAATTTCCATATCTAAAAGTTTAAAATATTAATCATATTGATCATATGTATAAAAGAGTAAAAAAAGATGTTACCAAAAAAAGTGGCAAAATATATTCATTAAATGTAAAAATATTAAATATTTTATTAAATAAAAATTTGATATTTAAAATTAATATCATAATTTTTTAATAAAATACTTAATTACTATAAATATTTATAACTAAGAAGTCATATAGTACTTTAAAATCAAATCAAATCTAAATGGATGGATTGAATTCGGATTCGATTACTAATAGAAGTGTGTATATGAACTAAGGACTCAGAACGTGATATTTCACGCTAATGACAAATCTCTTATTCCTGAAATCAGTCATGTGGGATAAATGGATGGATTGAATTCGGATCCTGTTACTAATAGAAGGAAAATAACCGAATTATATACATATATAATTAAATTTTGAGTTTAAATTTGATATATTATTGATATAAAATATTTTATATTAATAGTAAATAAGAAAATAATACATAATTAAACAAGTAATAAAAATTAAGGATTTTCATTAAGAGAATTTAAATAATTCTTTAATTAATATAATAATATAGTGATGGTTAATAGTGTAAAATTAATTTATATTAATAATAAATTAAATTTAAATTCTTGAATTTTATATAAGTTATAGATTGATTTGCAACTTATAAATAAAATTCAAATTTGATTTATTGATTTATTATTTTATATCATTTTATTGCCACCAATTTTCATTTTATTATATTCTCTGCGCTATGTTTTATTACTCCAAAAAAAAAAAATTGGTAAATTACATAACGCTCTCTTCACTATCTCTAATGTATCATTGACTCCCATGATATTAAGATGTATTTATATATTAATATAATCAACATATGGTATTAGCAGAATCAACATGTGATATTAACATAGTCAATATATAATATTAACTCTAATTAATATTAAATTTAATAGAAGAGAAATGGAGAATGTCAAAATTTTTATACCAAAAAAAAAATGATAATCACAAATATTAATTTTTATATATTCCTAGTTCTTAATTTTTTTGAAAAAACTATAAATAACCTTTTTCAACTATGAGATTATTAGATTTTATCCTCTTGTATTATAGAAATTTGGATTTTATCCCTTATAACTATATAAAACTTGAACTTTACCCTCATCATTATCAAGTTAATAGTAGTAACACTTAATAATAGTTATAAACCAATGTCATGGTCCTTAGTGGCAATTATGAACTGTTGTTAAGTGAAATTATTTTAAAAAATTAATGAATATAGCAATGGTTTTTAACTACTAGTAAATGAAACATGATAACAATAATTTTTCTAATAAATTTTGTTAACTTGATAACAGTAGGATAAAATCTAAGTTTTATATAATTATAGAAAATAAAATTCAAGTTTCCATAATTTAAGGGAAAAAAAATGCAACAACCCCACAATTAGAAGAGCTAAAATAAAGTTTTCCCTAATTGTTTTAAATCTAAATAAGTGGAAATTTTATATCTTAATTAAATTTTTTCCTTTTTTCATCTAAACATAGGAAGAAGAAAAATGAATATGAAATTTTGCTAGAAAAGTTTAATTTAAGTGTGACTATCTCAAAAGGGTCACCTTCTCGTAACGCGAACGCGTTATGAATTACTTGTGCATATAACCTTTGGCCTTATTGTAGCAGTGATCCTTGATGTATATATACCAATTATCTCTTATTTGCAAATTTTTTTGTTAAGATTCAAAGCTGTGGATGTTTCGATTTTTGTTTGAAACAAAGGTGAGAGTCAATTTTATATCTGCATCTTCCTTATAGGTTCGTCTGTTCCAAGAGCAAGTGTTTTTGTCTTTTATTTTCTGATTGCATTTTAGGTGTTCCGTCAGATAACTTAGTTAGTGATACGGAATAGGCTTCCCTTCATGGTATATTTTTCTTTTATTTTTGTCTTTTCTTGATACTTTAATCTAATTAGAGTGATAATATTACTAATATGGTTCCTTTGTCTTCACCAAGTTTGCTAATTTGGATTATCTTTTGATTTCTTTATAAAAATGTGTGGCATGTTTGCTGTGCTTGATCTCCAAAATTAATGGAATCATTTTGATTGTTTAGATGTATATTACTCGTGCGGCTAGGAATAGAAATTCTAAAATGCTTAGCAAAAGTAGATTTGGTTAAGGCATGATTTGAAGGATTTAATGTGCATTGTTGTTAGAAATTTGCCCATTAATTGGATCTAATCTTAAGGTTTCAGATTTTGTTCTTTCAAGCATTTTAATTCAATATTCAAATGCAGGTAGATATATTATAAATTTTCTAAACAATCAAAATGACTCTGTTTTTTCAGGAAATAATGTGCTCATTTTGTACTTCATAGAAAGTTTTCTCATACATTCCCTGAAATTCATACTCAACATTCTAAGAAAGTCTGCCCAACCATACACAATGTCTTCACATATTACTTCACTTCATTTCTCTTCAACTAGTGGAGTGCTTGTTCTCATATCTAAGCAGCTAAAGTAGCATAACTGTGTAATTTGCTATTTATTTAAAGCTTGGATCCAACCCACTGGTATGATTTATACATATTTATTTCTTTATTCTTTAATTATTCAATTTGAAGTTTGGATCTAACACACTAGTATGTTTTATATATCTACTTCTTTAGTTAGCTAACAAGTTAATCATATATATCTACTTCTATATTAGAAGTGTGGATCTCACCATTAATTAAAGTGTTTCAATCTGCAAAAAATTTGATGATTGGTTAGAGTTTGATGTAATCTTTAGATGATTAACCAAGAGAGTTAAATTACAGAAAACTGACAGGTATCATACTTTTGTTCATCTTCTATTTTGTTATTGTCTCATGTATATTATTCTGGAAAGTTTAACTTGTTCTTCATTTTATAGGTAGTTCTATTTTGTTAGAAGAGCTTATATAAATAATTATTATCATTATTTTGATTCCAGTAGCATCTTTGGTTAATTACTATTTGATTCTGGCAGTATAATGCTGGATATTAGTAGTTTAATTCCAAGATTGTTGTGTACATACAATAGAATTGGACTAGCCTGATGCAAGACGCAATAGGTTCCTTTATTTATGAAGTTTTTTGAAGTAATCAATAGCTAACACAAGAAGGGCTTTATCATCAATAAGGAAGCCAACACATAGGTAACTACTGGAATTATTTAGTGTCTTGATGAAATTATTTGTCAGTGGTACCTACTGGAATTATTCTTAGTTGAATTAGAAATGTTAGTTACAGAATCCACATAGGTAACTACTGTCTAAAGGAAAAGAGTGAATCATATGGCTATGTTTTTTAATTTTATTATACATGACCAAATTGTGTAGCTATTAGGGGAAGACAATTTTTGAAATGTTCCACCATTCCTACATAAAATACTGCTCAGTAATTCAATAGTGTCAAAATGAAAAAAATGGAAATTGAGAATGATATGGCTTTTGTGCTTAGCTTGGCTTCCAACATTAGATTGCTAGCTAAATATAGTGGAAGACTTTTTCAAGTAACATTCTGGGTTAAGGGCTAAGTCCTAGTCACTTTGGTTCTTGAGTTGTCCTTTCTCTTTCAATTTTCTAGTCTTTTTCCTTCTCAATTGAATGTTAACACACTACTATTTTCTTTAAACTATAAGCTAAATAAAGTAATTGCTCTGTTGACTAGGAGCCTAATAATTGTTTATCAACAATTCAAGGAAAAAAATTAATTCTTATTAATATAGGCTTCTTTGATCAAAGTCATCTTAACTTAGATTCCATTTATTGTTACTGCTAATAAATTCATATCTTGGAAGTAAAATCTACTTGGAGATTTAATTTCTGTTGTTTCCTTTCTATTTATATCTAGTCCTGCTTGCTTCAATGAATCCATCTCTCAGCTTGCAGCTGGCTAATTTTAATCTGAATTTATGTTCTAGTCAAAATGATAACCTATTTTTTCTTGTTTAAATTATCAGTTAAAGAAAGTTGTTACTGCTTTGCTAAGAAGACTGATCATCTTTTTCACTTATCACCACCATGATCATGTAGATGGTAAGCTTATTCCAAAAGAAAAGTGACTTTGGTCTTTTAGATAGGTTCTGCTATGTCAATATAGGAAGTTTGCCTGTTATAAGTCAAGCAATTTTATTTTGTTTACTTATATTTAAAAGCTAAGTCAACATTAAGAGGCAACCCTCATGATCTTTAGTTATGGAAAAAGCTTGAGATGCATCACTTATTACATTTCTCATACATATCGACAATAATTTTAATTACTTTAGTAAGGGAAGGAATCATTGATAAAAAAATAAATTTGGAATATATGCTGGTACTTGAGTATAAAACTTTAAGTATAATCTTGAGAAAAATAACTAATCATCCCACATTTGTCTAGTTTCTATAGGGAAGTCACAATATATATTAAACCAATTTGCACTGCACTGCACTGCTGTAAGTTTAACCTCTGTCTTTTATTTTTCATTTTTTGAGACTAGAATATAGAAACATTTTATATTTTTAACGGACTTTCATCATATTATGGTACTGTAGTTGAAGGCTTGCATTCATCCATTTTTTGATAAGTTGAGAGACCCAAACGCCTGCCTTACTAGTGGTCGTCCACTTCTTCCCTTGTTTAACTTTGAACCTCAAGGTGAGTTCAAGTACTACTTGATTAGAACTCTTCATTAAACTTTTTTGGAGAAGCTTTATTTGAAACAAGAAAATAAATCATTCGGTCAGCATAAATATCACAATTTTTGGTGTAGAATAATAGTAATGTTATTTGGGGTTATAACTTCTGGGCTTCTATTTGTTGCTATCTTTCCATTGGTTCTTGAGGCACACAACTATATATGAAGCATATCCACGGAGGCTGCCCTAGTATCTTATGGAGCTACTACATTCGTTACTTTCTGGCAATTAAGTTTAATTACCTTTAAATGTTAAAAATTTAATTATATCATAGAATTAATATTTTGACAGTACATGTACTATTAAATTTTGATTTCTCATATTCTATCATTGGTATTAAATTTCAATTTAAAGACTAACAACTAATTGATTTAGTGGTAATAAGGCATTTTGAACATGATAAAGAATTCTAATTTCAATTCTTGGAAGCACTTTTTTTAGAAAGATCAAGATGATTTAAAATGTCTGTATGAAAAATTTCCTAACACAAGCATAACTTAGAAACATAGTTGAGGCTAAGAAAGCTTAGCATTATGAATGAATGGAAGTGGGTTCCGTGGAATTTAAAGGTCAAATTCAGTGAATTTTAATTTGCATTTTTTCCTCTTTTAAAGGGTGTCTTTTAACATGTCATGGATATATATAAACACATATATGGATGGTTAGTGTTGTTGGATATGATGAAAGGGATCACAAGTGACGTTAATGGGGAATAATGGGTAGATGGCCGTATGAAATACAAATAGATGGGAGATAAGAAACATATATTTCTAGATTTAATTACGTGCTCTAATTGAAGCCATTTATACTTTTTTTACACCACAAACTGTAGCAAACTAGATCATTATTGTCTCTATAAGAACAGCATCACTGCTGTTCCACACCAAAAATTTAAGATGAATTTTGTTAATAACAATCTCACGTGCATTATTAAAAAAATATATTTATGTTGACCTGATTATATTGTAATATTTTTATATTAGGTAGGTACTTCTGGGTTGTTTAGGGTTATAATAATTATACTGTTAAAATATTAATTCTATGTTGACCTAATTATATTGTAATATTATAACCCCAAACTTGTTATGATTGTTTATCTATTGAATAATAGAATTGATAATGCTAATTAATTATCTTAATGTACATATGTTTAGTTCCCAACTTATTATGATTGTTTATCCATTGAGTGTTTTTTGAGATTAAAGTGTTCATATATAATTTTCTAACTACTTTCAATTTATTTTTCAGGTTATACTCTATGATCTTCAAAAGTATCCAAGATAAGATAATTAGGCAATAGTTCAAGATTTGCTTTTATCTAGTAGTTTTATGATGGTGGATGGATTTTGGTGGATAAATTAGTAGACTGATTTTCTATTTATTAGTGTATGAAGGAGTTAAAACTTAACCTATGCTAAACTTGTTTGTTTGAGAAATTAATGAAATTTGATATAATTTTGTGACATTCAATTATCTTTTAGCAGCAACTTCTTTGTATTAAAATTAAATTTGAATTCCATAAATCAATAATAATAAAATGCTTAAAAGGTATAATAATAGTAATTAATTATAAAATTGTAATTAATTTGAGTTTTATTGATAATTGTCAACCACTAATATATTGTGGCAACAATATTTGTTACTAAAAAATAGGTAACACTTCTGAATTAGAGGTAATAATAATTGCTGTTAAATAAATGCCATTGTTACTAAAAGTTTTTAGTGGCAATTATTTGAGATAAATAGCAGCATAACATTTGCCACAAAAGATTGGGTGGAGTGATCATGACACCAATGCATTAGGGACAATAATATTTGTTGCTAAATTGCTGCTATTACTAACAATCTTTAGCGGCAATTAATTAAGGTAAATAGCGGCATAACATTTGCCACTAAAGATTGGGTGGATAGATCATAATATTAGTGTATTAGTGGCAATTACATTTGCCACTAATTAATTGCCGCTATTATAGGTGATTTTTAGCGGCAATTAAAATAACTTTTACCGGCATTAAATTTAATTGCCGTTATATCCTTTGCCGATACTGACTTCAATGGCAATTTAATAATTGCCGGTAAAAGAACTAGCGGCAATTCTTATTGCGGCTAAAAGTCAATTTAATTACTGCTAAAAGCTAGTTATGGTGTAGTTTAATCACCTTGCAATCTTCAAATAAACTGTGAACATTAAAAGAAAGAGTTAGTTGCTGTCTTTTTAAGGCTTTCACCACAATAAAGACTTTTTTTAAAGAAAAAAAAACTTCTAAATAAATAAAAATTATATTCCAAATATCACCCGTTTAACTTTGAAGGTGAAGCACTATTCTTGATGATCTTGGTTTTACACATTGATAACAATATTACAAAATTATTCTTTAATATCATACCTACACCTTATAAATAAAGATATCTGTTATCATTCTATTTATTTAATTAAAGAAAAAAAACTTCTAGATAAATGAAAATTATGTTCCAAATATCACGGTTTAACTTTGAAAATGAGGTGGCACCGTTCTTGATGATGTACTCTTCGTCTTGATTTTACACATTGATAACGATATTATAAAATTATTCTTTAATATCATACCCACATCTTATAAACAAAGATGTCTGTTATCATTCTATTTATTTAATTTATTTTTTCATATCTTTACTCATACACTTTTTTCTTATTTATACTAATCTAAACATTAGAATGTCATTTTTCTATTTACACATTGATAACCATATTACAAGGATGAGCTCGACATATACTCTAGGACATTAACATGCATAAAAATTACAAGAGCATTACTCTATGTTTCCGTATCGGAAGAATTCAGGCTTGCAACCTTACTGGATTAAGAAGTGGTTTGATTTGTAATAATAGCATATGAAGTCTTATATCTACATATATATTGTCTGATTGGCCATTAGAAAAAAAAATGAATTTTTATGAAATCCTACTTTCTATAAAATATGTGAAGTTGCTTACTTATTTCTCCTTAAATAATTTTTATTTTTTAATGCTCTTTTCAAATATAAAAATTAAATTATTTTTACTAAATTTAATTCAAAGTAATTAATTTTTATTAATTTATATTATAATAATATTAAAAATATAATAATTATTTTATTAAAAGAAGTTCAAAATCGTTATTTAATGGTCTTGTTGGACCCAATCCAAATACAAGACGAAGTTATTAGGCCAAACTGATTTGTGTATTTCATGAGATTTGTAGCCCATTATACTATTTATACGGTATAACTCTATAAGCAAGAGGTTGTAATCGAAATGGAAATTATTTCTATATATAATGTGAATAATATTTTATTAATATTTTTTCTTATATTTAGGTCCCTTAGGAGGTGATAATACTTAATTAGATCAATTTTATATTAATTTGAGATTAATTATATTAATTTGAGCTTAATTGAATTTCAGATTTAATGTTGAATTTTTTATACTGTTTCAATATTTTAATCATAATTTGAGTTTCGGATGTCGGATTTGGATGATCTATACACTGTTGGAAAGTTAAGACAAAGGGTTACAATTTTCATGTTGATTAGAGAACTCAGTTTTGCCATCTTGGAGGTCAAATATTAGCTTAAAGTTGAAGCAGAGTTGCTATCCAAGCCCAAACCCAATCCAGTTGCAATGATTAATTCATATCTTGAGTTCTAAGTATCTAATTGATGCAAGTCCAAGTCCAATTACTCCTTGAAATCCATATCTAATCATTCCTAAAGCCCTTTTGAAGAAACTGAGTCATTTTGAAGGTCAAGGAAGATGGATTGATGGCTCATTATTTCATCTTAGACTGGATTGAACTACTTGTAGTATTTTGGCTATAACTTGAGTTAGGAATATCTGATTACGTTGAAATTTTGTGCGATATTAGGCTACAAGTTTGTATTTTAGGTCCAATCCTAATTATGCTTCTAGGATTGTAAATAAATAGAGAGCAGAATCAGAACGTGAAGGAGATTGGAGATAGCTTGATAATTTTCTAAATTTTCTTTAGTTTTTCTCTCTAATGGAAGGTTAATTCTCTAAATTAATTCAAGGAAATTTGAGGTTCTTCTCCTCTGGAATTATGAGATCTTAATTCGTATGGTGGTAATTGTAATTAATTTCACTTTTTCCTCATCTATCTCCTCTGATTTGCATGATCTGCTTGAATTGGATATTGATTTGATATAATCCTTATTCAATTCTATAAGTTGTGTTTTAAATCTGAATTAATAGTAAATTTTGATTGATTAATCAGAATTTTTCATGAGGGAAAAAAGGATGAATGGATGGTTTAGGATTATGAATTAATTCATTTAATTTGGTTGAATTCTATCTTTAAATTAATTTTGATCTAACTTAGGGGTTATGACAATTATCTAACTTTGTTAATTTTAATCAATAAGATTCTAAGCGATTGTCTAGCGTAGGGTTCATAAATTTTTGCAAGGATTCCGGATAATTCAAGGCTAAATAATTAATTACAAAATTCAATTTATAGTGATTTATGATTAATTCTTTGAAAAGATATTAAATTCTCTGGATTAACTGTGTTAATTCATTGATATTCTTATTTTCGTTGCTATTATTTTATTGATTCTATTATTGATCTTTTGCTATTAATATCTTCCTGCTTTAATTTCAAACCCCCCAATTTTAATTCTATTTTGCATATCTACATTTAGTTTTGAAGTCTCAATTCTGCATATTTAGCATTCTGTACTAATTTTAGTTTCGCACATTTTGTGTTTGATAAAATGCATAATTAGATAGAATTCATTTTGTTTACATCATAAACTTAATTAGTAAATAATCATCGAGAATTATTGAAAAGAATTTTTAGAGGTTCAACCTGATTCCTACTATTTTCTTACAAAAATTCTTTGGAATCAGTAATTTTAATTTGGCCGATTCGAAAGCTACGATCAATATACTTGAAAGATGCCTCCACCTTTTGATATAGGAAAGAAAACCGTCGATGTAATTTTGCATGGATCTACCATTCATTGTCCGCATGATTAATTATTAACTATCATTAAATAAAATATTATTGACTTAATGGCACATAATAATAACACGAAAAGAAAGCAAACTAGCATAATAGTACCTTCATCTTTTGGTAGATACTATGGTACCTATGTGGTATCAAACTTATACTGAGGTGGCAACACTAAGAACCATTAGATGAGAGTATGATAATCTCATCTAATGGCTCCCAATATTGCCACCTCAGCATAGGATTGATACTAAATGAGTATAATAGAATTTCTTTCATCTTTTACCTGGTAAAAACAATGCATGATTACTACTTTGTTGCTCCCCCTAGCCAGACTAGTACCTTCATTTGTGCAAGCATAGAAGGAAGTTCAGTTTGATAGTACATGGGGAGAGATAATGGTATAGTACTGATAGTGTGTTAGTATACTACTTGATTTTGTTATGTTGCACCATTGGTGTATCACTGCATCAATGGTGCAATATGATATTGTGATGTAATATAATCATCTCCTAATATAAATCAAGGAATCTATATTAAAAAGAGGAGGAAGCTTAATTTGATAATATAATCCTCTATACACAACATGATATTTTATCTTACTTTAAGAGTAAAAGAATTACTTATTTTAGTAAGAAAGAGACATAGATTTATGAGAATTGAAGAAACTCTATATTTATGGGGCCTATTCACTTTTACTTTTTAAATTATGTCTCAATTTCTTTTCTTAAAAAAAAAAGGCTCTCATTCAAAGAGTAAGATAGAAATTTTCCTACACAATGGCATGATACTAGAAATGTAAGGTAAATGACCTACGAATCATGAAGAAGACAATTAATAATGAAACTAATCATGATTTTGCATGTTTTGAATGTTGTGTATCGTAGTTAACTAAAGAAAATGGTGTCCATGGTGAAACCCAAGACCACTGGGAAGAAGATTTTATGCAACAAACATTTGGATTTATGTTGTGAAAGAGTTCCCCATTTAATTAATATACAAGCTCAATAGTGCAATCTATATCATCTATGGCCTTAAACAAACTCCCAAAGCGGGGGTACTGGGTTCTTAGTAAATGGAACCTGCTTTTTTCAATATCTTACTTCCATTTTACATCTATATATACTATGTCTTTCAATACATACGCATCGATCCCTCTTATAATATATTTTTTTCTCTCCAGTATACTGATCGAACTTTTTCATGACTTTTTTCCCTCTTTTATTTAAATAAATTAGAAGTGTACTAATTGTTTATCAATATTATAATATTTATTTATCAAAAAGTTATTTACTTTGGTTTATGTATGAGCCATACAGTATGACTGTTTATTACATATTTCAAATGTCATATTTTAATTAAAATTAGTGTGATAGCAATTTTGCGTAAATACTTTTAATTGAAAATCTTAAACATTAATTTATAAAATTGAACTATACAATATAAATATAATATGATAAATTTTATTTTTTTTATTTTTTAAAGAATTGTTAATGTCTTAATTTATAAAATAATAATTAAATTAATTAACCAAATATTTTATCTTTTATAAAAATATTTTAACTTTAAAATCAAATTTAATTAGTCTATAACAATAAAAAAGTGAACTTTACCAGCAATGTTGCCTTATGGTTTGTTTGGGTAAAAAAAAATAGGATGGAGGGAAAGAAAAGATAAAGTTGTGTGTTGCCCTTTCATTTATTTGAGAGTATTTTTTTTCCTATGAAATAGAGAGAGTAGGGGTAACTAACATTGACGGCCCTCCTTGGGCATTACTATAGAAGTATTCTCTCGCTGCAAAATGTTTGGTTTGAGTCATAGTTACTGTCCAAAGGGCGAACCCATTACCATAATCCTACTAAAATGCTAACGGTCCCATAAGTCTTTCACTTCTTCATTGATTACAAATTGATGTTCTCTTGCGTCAAACTCATAACCTTCAGGATGAAATAGTGACCCGGTACCACTAAGGTGTACCACTAGATCAACCACCTTAGTAGTATTTATTTGAGAGTATTATTTAAGGAAAATAGTTAAAATTTATAATTAATTTTTCTAAAATCTTTCGCCTTTTAATATTTTATATCCCTTCAAATTAGAAATCTAAGTTACCACCTTCATCTCTTTCTTTTGATTAAGTTATTTCTTTAATCATGGTTTGACCGGCACTTGTAATTGCTTGTATCATATTAGAGACGGCTAAATTGTAAGTTCGGATTTTGTCCCGTGAATTTTGTTCTCATGAGACACAAATATGGCAAGAGAATTTGTCCAGAGAAACAAGGTGCAAAGTAAATTGTTAATTCAAAGTAAATTTTGAGCATTGGATAATATTAATACAATTTATCTTATAAAATTCTATATCTTTAATATTATAATTTTAACTATATAAATGATACATGTATATATTCAATATGTAAGCTTTTTGATAATTTAACTATTTAAAATATTTTTTAATTTAATTATTATATCTATCTAAATTTAAAAGAAAAAGTGTGACAAAAAATATGATGCATTATATATGTTGACCAAATTATTGGTTTTTTTTATCTATGTTATCACAATATATTAAATTTTATGCATTATTTAAGTGTTAATTTTGAATGTATGAATTTCAAAATTTTTTCCAAAATTTTTCATCTTTTAATTTTTCCCACAAGACATCAATGTCCCATGAATTGCGAAAATAGTGCCCCAACCTTCCCCGATGGTCAACGCGGGACAGATTCAAAACAAATATGAAAGTAATCTATCAAACTCCGCCTCATTATCATTCCTATATAATATCATAGTCAAGCAATTAAGCGGGAGACAAATGATTAATAAGAAGAATATCATTTCTTTCAAATTCCAACGCTCATTTTAATTATTTTCAGCCTCTCAATTAATTTAACACTTATCTCACAAAAAAATGAGTAAAAAAATATAAAAATTAGAAGTCAAAATTTCCTGATTCAGCAGCATCTAAGTGATGCAAGGTTAATTATTTTTATATTTTATATTTTTTTCTGATTCTTTTCTCTTTACTTGTTTTGCCTCAAGCTTTGTGATGTACGAGTGAAATATCTTCTCATTCAACCCTCCATTCTGGCAATGATTGAATGAGTAAAAATAAAAAGGCAAAAAAATTATATTTTAATTAAAAATAATGTAAAAAGGAAAACATTTTAAAATTTTGGTATATAAAAATAATGTTAAAGACAAGCACAAGTTATATCTTTTTGTTTTATTTTTCTTTCAATATTAGCTAGCAAAAATTTTAAACCATTTTTTTAATTTATCTTTTTTTCTCTGAGGAAAATGATGGTTAAATCGACCAACGCTAATAGGTCAAATTTGGAAATGCTTGAAATTTGTAATTGAAAAACAACGGGCCAGCGCGCTTTCCTTCATCGTCATTGTAGAATAGTATGACTTTGCTTTGTGTCTTATTGGCAGCGCGGACAATATCATAGCGACAAAGCATTTCCGTACTTTATGATATGAACTACGGCTATGACCCACTTGCCCAGGTGTTCCCATTTCTTGACTAACACTATATAGGATATGTCCATGCTACTCATGAAATAAAAAATAAAAAATGAGAGATTACATTACAATTATTATGTTATGTAATATACAGATGATATTTATAAAATTATAGATAACTTTTAAAATTCAACCATTTACTCCATCTATCACCTTATCCACGTGTCATCAGCTTGTTAGACCACTTGGTCTGGGTTCCAAAACTCCTAAAACTTTAAATACACCGTGGAATCCCCCTTTATTTAGTTAGACCCTCGCTTTTCGAACCAAACTAACTTTCAAATCTGTGCTTCGCATGGATTTCGTAAAAAAATATGGAAATATGTAAAACAGTAAATTAAAAAAGATTGTGCATAATTTGTAATATTATAAAAGCTAAAATTAGAATGCATGGTTAATTAATTTAATTAACTAAAAATATTAATTTATTTAAATTATTTTTATAATAAAAATATATTATATTATATTTATGCTACTAAATAATATTAAAATTTAAATTGTATATGAAGGAATGGACATGTGAAAAAAGAAAAAAATATGTAATAGAACATGTAAAAAAAGGAGGAATAATGCATCAATTATAAATTAAACAAAATTAAAAATAAAATATATAATAAATTAATTCAATTAAATGGAAATTTTAAATTATTAAAGATATCTTTATAGTTAAAAGTTTATATGTAATGACTTTTCAGTTTAGGAAGAAAACCAAAAATTTGGGGCAATGGGAAAGAAATAAAAGATGGGGATTGAAAACCGAAGGGTCCTTCTTCTAACGCTGGGTCAAGCAGCTTTAAAATGAAGAAAAGAATTATTCAAAATTCCCTCAAAAATCCAAAATATTAATATAAATTTGTATGTAAATAAATATATGTAATAATAAATTAAATGTATACGCAACCCTAACGTATTTTATAATTTTTCAAAAGAGTTAAACATCCAAATCTGTTGAAGACAGTTTCGTTGACCTAAAGAGACAAGGTATAATAGTCAGATACGATGACCGAACATCCGACTATCTAATTATTGGTGAGAGTCTTTTAACCGCCAGAAAAAAAACCATTTCCAGAATGCACGAATGCAACCTGCCTTATGATTTTATGATGTTCCGGGACTCACAAGTAGAAAGATATCAATAATGACAATAAGATTTCTAGCAAAAACAAATTAATTCAGTTCCATATAATGCAAATCAAAATCATGCATATTTTTTTATACTCATTAAAATTTGTAAAGTCCAACTAAATATGATAAAAATTGTGGACCAATGCAAAATAATGAATTACCCAAAAAAAAAATCAAGAGTTTTATATATGTGACGGGATGGGATCAAAACCAAGAAAAATAAGAACTTGCTTCATCAACATAGCATATAAAACTTAACAATTTATACTGGGAGAATTTTTTCCTTGCCAAATGGATGTATGGCCTGAATCATTAAAATATTATCATTCCATTAATAACTTTATTAATAAACCCTCCTTAAATGATTGATAATGTTTTATTAGTTTAGGTTACATAACTTATACACCCGTTGTGCAAGTAAAATTTTTTTCGTTATAATACAATCTAAATAAACAGAAATTCACCCTTTAGGGCTAAACGGTCTAGAACTTTTAATAACTAGTTTTATTAACATCTCGTTTGGAATTATAAAAAAAAAAAAAAACTTATTATAGTTCTTTTATGATCCAAAACGAAAGATAAATACAATAACTTGTCGCAGTTGCCATTGCCCGTGTTATATCACAGCCATGCATTTAAATTACAGGATCCAAGTAATTAATAAAAAAAATTACGAATATATCATTTCTTGCAAATTCCACCAATAGAAAATATTACATCAGAAATGAGAAAACATAGTTTGACTACAAAGCAAAAAGATAGAGTTTCAATTGAATTATGATATGTTTAAATTCACGTGTCGGTTTTTAGTACTCCATTTCATTGGGTGTTATGAACATAAGTGGGCCGGTGTAATTCTTCAATGGGGTGAGGTCAAAGTCTGCAAAATTGTGTCGTGGGTGCGGTTTTTTGCCCCAGAATTTAGTTTTATGGATACCTTTTACAAAATTTGCCGTTTAATTGTAGTGGAAACTCAAAAGTTTACTGGAATTCATTTCATTTTATTAAAAAATAATTTTATTTTATTTTTAAATAAATTTTATTTCAAATAAATTACATAAAATATAATTTTATTTCACTTTAAAATAAATTATTTTGTTTGAAATTTTATTAAAATTTATAAAATTCATTTCAAATATTTATATTTACAATATTATTATTCTTAAGGAGTGAGAGAGAGAAAATCCACAAAAAGAAAGAAATAATTATTAATAAATTAAAAAATTAAAATTAAAATAGTCTAATAAAATATTACATTTGAAATGAAATGAATTCCTACTAAATTCTATCTAATTTTATTAAATTTTAAAATGATAATAATATAAATAAAATAAAATTTTAAAAATTTAAATTCAAACATATTTTTTAATAGAGCTTATTTTAAAATGAACTAAATTCTAATTTAAAGTGTGACAGGGGTAAAGGTATCCATAATTTGCCGTATAAACTTGAGATGGAAGCTCAGATGTTCCGGATTGTAAATTTGCAGTTTATATAAATTTCCACCAATTTACGTTTATCCATAAACGCAGATTTAGGATACCTTTTACATTTATAGTTAAATTATTCGGATGGAAACCCAGAGGTGTAAAAGGTATCCATAATTTGCACTTAATTGTAAATTTCTCGAAATATTATTCCGGATTCCTTTCTTAAATCTTTCATTGCCTTCTTATGGAAACTCGGATGTTGAGTTTGAATCTATGTATGAAAAACTGGATGGGACCAACTGATTGCATCGAAAAATTTATGAACACCTAATCGATTCAATTAACCCATAAAACTGATCTTAAAAAAATTGATAAAAAAATTGGCGAACTAGTGATAAATCGATCAAATTGTATAATATAATCATGATTTTCATGATTCAACTAATATTTTGAAAAAAAGATAATTATTTCAATATTTACAAAGATAATATTATTTTTGCTTGATATTATATACATATTCAAAGTTTAAAATTTCAAATAATAAAAAATTATTTTTTATATATAAATAAAAGACACATAACAAAAAAAATTGAGTTCCATATTAAATTTTTTATGATTATTTAAATTATGAACTTATGAAAATTTAAAATTACTTGAAAATTTTTCAAATATTTTTATATTTTATATACATAAATTTAACTTTATGATAATTTAATTATTTTTAATTATATATTTATATATTAAAAATTTTAATTTACACTTTATATTATAATTTTAATTCAATCCTGATTTGACTCCAATTAAACCATTAAACCTTCAATTATTTTCATTTTCAATTCAATGACTGATCCGATTTTTAAAATATTGGTTTGAATGCAAATTATGTAATGCTATATTTCTTTATGTAATTTTTTACCATAGATTTTATTTATTTTTATTTCTTTTTAAAAAAGAGGATTTTAGTAAGGGTAAAATTTAGTAAAGTTCCTTAGACAAAAATAGTGAGATTTTTTATTCAAATTACAATAATTATATTAATAATTTTATTAATTAATGATAACTTCAATTTGATAATTATAATAATTAGTAATATTATAATTATAATAAATTAATTAATACATGTATTATAATTTAAATAAAGAACCTTATAATAACTTATGTATCAACTGTCACTAATATATCTTTATTAAAAAATTATGATACTTAATATAATGGCGGTGAAAAAAATAATTTTCTCTTTAAATGGATGATAGTATTTTTTATCATATGAAAAATATTAAATGCATAGTATTTTTTTGTTATTTTAACAAAATACAGATTTTTTTAAACACAAACAAACTCTAGATTTGTAAAGGGTTTTCCAAAAAAATTTTGAGGTATTAGTCGGCTATAATGGAACGTTAAAAAGGTAAATTAGTTTCCTATTGAATTATTCAAACAACAATTGTTTCCCTAATCATCGTCGGCAAACATGCCGCCACAACACAATGCCATACAACGGCTGGTTTACATCAATTGCGTGAACATCAAGCCTTCTCCATGTGCATGCAACATTAATGAAATGGACAACCGGCCCAGTAGTATGATCCGAGAAGTTTCAAGTGAGATAAAAATAAAGAGAATAAATTTGATCTAATTTAAGATATTTTATATTATTAATATATAAAAAGATGAGATATAAAAAAATTAAAATTTTAAATATTATAAGCATATAAATAATATCTATCAAATAATTTTAAATATTTTTTAAAAAATACATAAATTTTTATTTTTTAAAAAAATTAATTTTATATAAAAAATTTACTTTCCATATTAACCACGAAACATCTCAACTCAACATCTCACACTTAAACGTCACCTCCTGCTACATCAAGAAAATTACAAGTGTATCCTTGGCAACCATTAGCGTCACCTCCCACGTCACATGGACTTGCCAATTTACTTTGTGTTTGAGGTGAAAATGGAAGAAAAAGAAATTTAAAATGAAAGAAAATAGAGGGAAAAAAAATGGAGGTGAGAATTTTAAAATAAGTGAAAATGAAAGAAAATCTGATTGAATCAAATAATTAAAATAAGTAAAAATTAAAAGGAAGAAAATGTGATTGAATCAAATAATTAAAATATTTTATAATATATTATATAAAAATAATTATAATATTAATTTATTAAATTTAATTAAAAATTAATGATATACTGATAAAATAGTATATGATTTATTAGTGGTATATTTTTATTAAATACTTTGAATTAATAATATTTTTATTACATATTTCTCTCTTATATTAATAATTCTGGAACTCGATTTTGTTCGGTTGATTAAAATTTTCTTTCAACCGATCCGTGCTCTGCCTCCAGTGTTGACTCAAATCTAAATTGTAAATTTTTTCTTATCTTATATTTAAGATGTGTTGCTATTTTAACTTAGAATTTTACCATTTGTACCACATAATCCTCCATATATATTCAACTAGATTTTAAAGCTTGGATATATATAAAAAAATTATGTGATTATATTTATATATATATATATATATCTATATATATATGTATTGATAAAATTTTTAGTAACTCTAAATGAAAAATACGAAGTGAATAAATAATTATCTAAAAAGTGAATTAGTTGATAATATTACCATAAATATATAAATTGTAGCTACAACTAAACTTCAAAATAAAAATATAAAGACAATTTAAATAAAATATTACAAATAATTAGAAAATAAAATATTAAATAAAATATTTAATTAGCAATGAACAGAAAACGGAAAAGATAAGAAGCTGTTAGTAAATTCACATGTGACAAGAAAAATAATTCTCTCAATAATGAGATAATTTAAATAATAATAGATATTATAATAATATGCAAGTATTTAATATGGATTTTATTATAATGTATGTTATAGTTGGAAAAAGAAATTTAACGGTATATAATTACCTAAAATTAATCAAATAAATAGTTGAGAGTTAAGTAAATAATAAAAAACTTATTAAATGGCTTTAATAGGATTAGAAGACCCGAAGACCAAGACACTCTCTCTCTTGTCGTTCTTCTTGAACGAGTGATATGCACTACTCTCAAAAGACTTGAGAGCAGTTTTTTTTTTCCTCGCCGGAGGACAGAATAGCTACGTGCTACTGGGGTCTCAAGGGCAGGCACACGGAAAATGACGAAAGACCCCACATCACCCAAATTTCTTCTCCTTTGACAATTTCAGTGGGGCCCACAAACTTTTTTCATTGCAGTTGCTCAATGGATTCTACCGTACATATACAATTTTAACTAAATATACATGTTTACTTTGACAATTTCAGTGGGGCCCACAAACTTTTTTCATTGCAGTTGCTCAATGGATTCTACTATACATATACAAGCCAGTACAATTTGGTGCTCCCTTGGATCTACTCAGGTGCCATATTGAGAAAAGTATTGATATGACCTTTTTTTAATGGTAAGGTGAACGATAACTAATGTACATATATAAAAATTATGATTGAAATATAAAGAAACATATAAAATTTTTAAAAAAGTATTAAGTATCATTTAAATTAAATTTTTTTGATAATATTAATATAATTTTTAAGAGAAACTAAACTAAAATTTCATGAGTATTTATTATGAAATTTTCAATCATAATTATATTTATATTATCTTTTTAACTCACCCCTAATAATTATAATTCAACAGGTATAATTATTATTTATTTATTTAGGAATTGAATATATATAATTATGATTGTAATTTTTATAATAAATGCCTATAAAATTTTAAGTAAATTTTTTCCATAATTTTATGTAATTTTTTCATTAAAAAGTATAGAGGAAATCATCGAATTAGTTCTTAAAACATTCAAGTGATATCAAATTTTTTTAAATTTATTTTACACTAATTAATTATAATATATAGTAAAATTGAATGTAATATTTATTTTTTATAAATGAACTTGATATAAAAATTAAAGATTTATATGTATATTTGTATGGAGAGAAATGGAGAATGTCAAAATTTTATGCCGAAGAAACAATGATAATCACAAATATTAATTTTTATATTTTGCTAGTTCTCTGTTTTTTAAATCTAAATAAGCGAAAATTTTATATCTTAATTAAAAATTTTCCTTTTTTTCATCTAAACATAGGAAGAAGAAAACTGAATATGAAATTGGGCCAGAAAATTTTAATTTACGTGTGACTGTCTCAAAAAGGTCCCCTTCTCGTAACGCGAACGCGATATGAATTAATTGTGCGCATAACTAATAATATTGAACCAAAATTTTCCCTTGAGAATCAAAATCTTCATTTGTTTATATTAATATGTTACGCATCATCAAATTTCAGAGCAACACACACAATCTAATAGTTGTAAGCCCACATCTTTCTCTCTAAGATATCATTTGATAGGCAGGAAGTTATATATATATATATATAATTTTTTGCATAATAAAAAATAATTGAGTTATTTGATTAGTTGTTAATCAACAAAATAAAATAGAATTTATTCCTATGAAAAAGGAAGAAATTATTTACTCACATCTTTTTAAATGAGAAGGACACTAAGACTTTTTTTTTTTAATTTGGTGAGCGTACTTTTCATAACTATCTTTCTACTACACAAGAATACCTTTTAGGATTTTTAATTTATTTTATCTCAAAATATTTTCAATATTTCTATTATTTTAATATTTTATAATTTTGAAAACAAATATAAATTGGTAGAAAAAATATCCCATTCTTTAAATTTGACGAGTCGCACTTTCATTAAAAGGAATATGGTGGGATCGGCCTGGGTTAAGGAAGAAAGAAATTTTTTTTTGACAATTCAATATGTGTATAGCAAAATGCAGCCAATCGTCCACTTGATCGACCGATTCATAACAGCTCCAGATGGCTTGGCCATCCCTTGCTATATTTTAATTTGTTTCTTTTAATCATATTTTGTATTATTTTTAAAAACGTTGATTGTTGACCGAAATATCCAGAATAAATGACAGATATGTGACTCTAAACAAGCAAGTTACAATTAGCCACACTTGCCTCTTTCTTCACTATCCCTCCTTGCCCTTAGCATGACTGTTAAGTAATAAGTAGTGTTTCCTTGGCAAAGTTCCCTGAGTTGAGAGTCAGCTTATAATTGTTTTCATAGTTAGAAGCAGAAGATAACATATCAGATAATGGATGAAATGTTTTAATAAAATTTGTAATCATTTTTAAATGTGTATTAATGATGAATTAGTTATCATGATTTTTCATCTAAATTTTTGTGATGAAAATGAAGGATATGGTGTCACAAGAAATTTTTGACAGAGAATAAACAAAATTTAAAGATATTTTTCCAAATATATTATGCCAATTCATTTATTCAATAATAGGTGGTTGCCATACTTTTAGATTCAACTTTTAAAAAATTTAGTGTGTAAATTTTTCTAAGATTTTTTATAAATGTTTGTCATACCTTTAGCGTGACATAAATAATCAATATCTTAAATTTTTTTATTAATTCCGGAGTATGACAATTCTTATACCTTTAACTGTTAGCTCCTAAAAAAAAATTATATATAAAAATTGTACAGGAATAAAAAAATCAATTGTTTTGAGAATTTAAAGTTTAAAACTACTCATAATTTAAAAATAACACTGCTTTGGCCTTCTTGTAGCAGTGATCCTTGATATATATTCCTGCATGTTCTTGTTTGTCTGAGCACTTTCTGAACATTTATCTAGTAATGGCCATTAATTTAAATATGTTTTTTTAAATCATTTGTGCAATGTTAGAATGATTTCTTTAAAATTTAGTATGAGAAATTATTTAAGTAGAAAAGAGAGGAAGGCGCCATGCATTGATATAACATTTGTGATTAATAATTAATAACCTTCCAATTTAATAAAATATTGTAACATAATCTTATTAGGGTTTATTTATGAAATTAAAATTTTGAATAAATTAATTTCGTAATATAAATATGTAAAAGAAAATATATTTTACAAGGTCTTGTCATCATAAAAACATTCTTTAAACAAAGTTGTAATTGATCTTGCCGCAGCGGCTAAAATACCAAAATATTGTTAGTTTATAAACTTTTTTCCGTTTTACCGTGATTTCGAAACATAATACCAAAATACGCAGGGCACCATTTAAAATGGTGTACGTGAGTTCGGAGGTGCCACACTGTATGGCGCCTTATGGATAAATTGCAGCCTGAGAGGCGCCTTTCAACATGGCGCCATGGCGTGTGAAGCACCTTGAAGGTGCCATGTTGAAAGACGCCTTGCATTTAAATGTGCTGAGAGGCGCTTTTCAACATGGCGCCATTGTGTTTGAAATTACTTGAAGGCGCCTCCCAATTTAAATTTCTTGGGAGGTGCCAAATCAAATGGTGCCCCCTTGGCTATATATACAAACCCCCTCCCTCTCTGCAGCAGTCAGAAAAAAACCTTACCCTCCTCCCTCCCTCTTCGCAGCAGCCAGAAAAAAATCCTGCAGAAGAACCCTACTTCGGAGTAGCCACTCTTCCTTTCTCTCTTCGCAAATTTGTGCATTTCATCCGGCAACATTCTTTTCTTTGGAGCAGATCTGGTCTTCTTTCCTTACTCTTCCTTGGTTAGTATTTTTATAATTTTTATATTTATAGTGGTAGAAAATTTTTTATTCTATGTTGATTATTATGATTCATGATATGAAATTATGATGTAAGATTTAGGAAAAGTTTGTAAAAATTTATATGATCTATGATAATTTGTGATTTGTACTGGTTAATTTTTTTATAATTTTTGTATGTATATTATAATTTTTATTAGTTATTATAAAAATATATTTTACAGTAGGAGAGGATTTTTTATTTTATGTTAATTATTATGATTTATAATTTAAAATTATGATTTAGGATTTGAAAAAATTTGTACAAATTTATATGATTTGTGATAGTTTATGATTTTTACTGGTTGATATTTCTATAATTTATGTATTTATATTATAATTTTTATTAGTTATCATAAGAATATATTTTACATTGGGGAAAATTTTTTTTATTTTATATTGATTATTATGATTAATGTTGTAAAATTATGATATAGGATTTAGGAAAAAAATTGAACAAATTTATGTGATCTGTGATAGTTTGTGATTTTAAAAGAAGAATAAAGGGGATAAAGAAAAGTGTCTTAAAATAAAATTTACAATTTAGGTAAAAATTATGTTTAGATATGTTTAAAATATAAATTTTTTTATGATATAGGATATGATAAAAATAAGATTCTTTTTATTATATGTTGATTATTACAAGGATATATTATCCTATTGATTAATATTTTTATATTAATTTTAGAGTAATATATATTAAAATAAGTAAATATCAATTGAGGGTATTTTGTAAAGACTTGATATTTTATGCATTATTTCTATTTGTTTTATCTTTTTTATTGTACATTTTTGTTATTCTTTTTTGTTAACTCATGGTATTTAAATCATATACACCAATATTTTTTAACAGTAAGATATATCAATTTTTTTTATTATAAATGTATTCTATATAAAATTATATAATTAATTTAATTAATTAATTTATTATACAATCAATTTTTTATTACTTTATACCGTACATATTGTTTATTTCTTATTTACTCTATTATATTCTTCTTATATCTACTCGTATTGTCTATGGTTTAAAACAACAACATCATTAATTAACATAAATATAATAAGTTATGTTTTTTTAGCTTATTATAATAATTTAAATAAATTAAATCTTTAATATATATTTTATTATTAAAAATAATTAATTTTATATTATATATTTAAAAAAAATACTTGGTAATTAAATTAAATTTTATTTATATAAATTTTTAAAAATTTTTGGTGATAATAATTTTTGAATATTATGTTTTAAATTTAAAATACGTCAACTAAGATTTCTCCAAGGGTTTATAATTCGTACATTAATTTTTGCTTCATGTCATCTACTTTGTTTAATTTTTTTCCTCATTCTATTAGAAGTTCAAATGCAATATATTAAATAATATAAATATAATACAAATTTTTTTGACATAAAATTATTTTTAATAATCAAATAAACTATTTAATAAAATTAATTGATTATATATTTAATTTTGAACACTTATTACTTTACCTTTCACATAGCACTTCTCTTTTTTTAATTCATTTTGCTATAATTTTTTTAGTTTGACTTATATTATTTACGATTTAAATCATAAGATAATTACATAATATTGACATAATGTAACATATTTTATTTTAATCTTAAAATAATTTAAAAAATTAATGTTATGAGAAGCGTTAATTGATATAATTAATTACATATTCTAATTCTAATAAAAGTTTTTAAGAATGAAAATTAATTCTCTTTTAAAATTTATTAATATTTTCTTGATAAAAAAATTGAAACACTATATTTAAAATTAACTATACATCAATAAAATTTTATCTATGTTATTATTTTTGTTCCTTTTATATATTGTCCTACAAAGTATATTTAATTTAGCGTGATTTTTACATAATTTTTTTAATAATACAATAATATGTAATAATTTTTACTTAGAGATTAAATTTATTAAAATATTTAATAAATTTTTCTTTCATGCAGAGGTTTTTTTTTGTTTGCTTTTCCTAATACTTATTGGTTAGTATTTTATAAATTTTGTGCTTATATTATAATTTTTATTAGTCATCATGAAAATATCTTTTATAGTGGTAGAGAAAATTGTTTAGAATATTATGATATAAATAATATGAGTTTTTTTATTTTATATTGATTATTATGATTTATGATGTGAAATTATGATTTGTGAAAAATTTGTAGAAATTTATATGTACTGTAATAGGTTGTGCTATTAAAAGAAGAACAAATGAGATAAAGAAAGATAGAGGTGGAGGCAGAGCGAGAGGCAGAGGCAGAGGCAGAGGTAGAGCAGGAGCTGGAGGTAGAGGAGCTACAGACACCGGAGATGTGACTCCCGAGCCTGTGCAGAGGGTTAGTAGATATGGCCGTCACATTACCGATCCTGGATGTGGGACTGGACATCACTTACGTAGACATTAATTTTCTTTTTCATGTTTATTGTATATTTATGCACATCTATCTTATTACTTTATTATCAAATATCAACATTTAGGATAGTTTTGATTATTACGACATTTTTATCTTCTTGCGTAGGTACCTATATCAATTTTAATTACCAATTCTTTTCACAAATACATAATCAATTCAATTCTCATATAACGTATCAAATATATACAATTTTTTTTAATAATATCCTTCTAACCAGAATTTTATTCTCTCCTTTGGTATTTTATTTTCATAACTTTAAATGTTATAAATTATTAACAAATATAAATTAATTACAAATTTTTTAAAACAATGTGTGTTTATTTCTTTCTAACGGTAAGGATTATTCCATGTTACACATTTCGCTGGGCAAAAGTATCGATTTGCTATTTTTTTAAATTTTTTTTTGTTTTACCATTCTTTCAAAATATTTTATCAAAATACGCACTGTGGCAGAAAGATGCCAAACCAAATGGCGCCTCTGAGGGCAGTCCAAGCACATCTCCTAAATTTTAAGTTAATATATAAATAATAGAAAATAATAAATTTTAAATTAATTAAAATATTTAGTTTTTTTTATAAAAGTAATGATAATGACATCTCCTAAATTTAATAACTAACATTATTAGTTTTTTATTTTCATAGTTGTTATAATTATCTATTCTTTTATTTATTTACCATATTGAAATACATAAATAATATTAAAATAAATTAATAAATTTTCTCTTCATAATTTGAAATATATAATTATTTTTTAATTAAATTTTTTATCATTATTTATTTTAATATTATTAGTGAAGAAAGGAATAAATAATTATAATAAATATAAAAAATTAATAATATTAATTATAATATTTGAAGGATAAATAACCATCATCCTTGTAAATGACATTAAATGTTATGTTTATTCAATATGTTATGAGTTGAGTCCACCAAATATTAAGGTAAAAATACGTAGCACAATTGTCAACGTAGATGGGGATGCTGGCCATATACAATACTAAAATCCAAGTCTTTTGGATCCATAATAGATACGGTCACCGGCTAATTAACTTAGAAATGAGGAGTAAGGGTGCGGTAGGCTAAAGGTGTCATATCGCCTAGCGTCCCTTCCCTCGAGCGCTAATGACGCCATTTCATCTGGCGTCCCTTGACACGCCATTTAGCGTCTCTCAATCGCTATGCGTATCTTCTGTGCGTATTTTGATAAAATGTTTCGAAGGAAGGAATGGTAAAACAAAAAATAATTTCTAAAAAAATAGTAAATTGATACTTTTGTCTCTCATTGCTAAAATATTTTATCATTGTGACGAAATAAAAAAGAATTAATTCATGTTATAATTTTAATTTCATTACAAGATGAAAGGATTATTACAATAAAATAATCATATTTTTTTTAATTTTCAACTATCTTCAACTTCGTCATTTTGTATTTATTTTGTTACAAAATAAAAATAATTTTATTGAAATAAATACAACGTAGCAAGAATATTATTGGAATAAATACAAAATAAAAAGAAACATATCTATTTCGTTATATTTCTGTTCATTTTTAACAATCTTCAACTTTGTATATAAAGAATATTATTGAATAATTCAATAAATTTACTTGTGTGTAATAACGTATTAAATAATTACTTGTAATAATATAATTCTGAACGGTGAAAATTTATAATTCTAAAAAATGATAAATATTAAGTGTCATTGGATTAAATTTTGAGAGACATTAATATAAATTATGTAATTATTCTTTACTGATCTTATTTTTTATTTTAATAATATTCAATTATTTACTAAATATTTATTATTTTTATTAAATATATTATTATCATTAACTACTTTCCTATTTAATTCCTATAATAAATTTATGTATTAAATATCAAAGTGGAGTTAATATATTTTTTTATGATATCAAATATAATTATGAAATGAGTAATTTATTTTTAAAAATTTATTTTGAATCACAATTACACATTATTTATTTTAAAAAATTTTATTTTGTAAAAAAATTATACAGTGGGGCGAGGGCGCCATTTTGAATGACACCCTTAAGGTTCCCCAGTGGCGCCATGAGTGATGGCGCCTCTCCCCGTGGGACGCCATCCACGGTGGCGTCTCCCCTCATAGTACGTATTTTGATAATATATTTTCGAACAACGATAAAATAAAAATAAATTTTATAAAAAATCATAATTTGATACTTTTACCTGCCGCAGCTTATGGTCATTTAAAGAAAAAGAAATAATAAAATGGACAGAAACCACGCATCGGAAACAACGTGAACTACCAATTGTCCTATTTCCCTCCCAACGGCAAGGAGCCCTCCTCCCTTCCTTGCTGTCAAGAAGGCAAATTCATTGTAATTATTGCTTAACTTAAAGGGTGATTTTGTACCTTCCGTCCTATAAAACCTTGGTTCCTTTTCTTTATTTTCCCCTCCCAAGTCCGTCCCAACGATACAATGGCGGAGCGGTTCGTAGATCTCATATCGCTTTTCCTTTTTTCTCTCTCCTTTTTTTCTTTTTCTATTTGGACGCATGATAATAATTTGAAAACTCTCTTCATATAGGTTAAGAGACGTATGTATCCAATACTCCCCTGCACAGTCCAGAGGTGGCGTTGCTCTCATAGCTGCGATGGCTCCCTTCGTGGTGTTGAAATATGTCAACACTGGCACAAACCCCTTCAAGGAACACAGCTCAATCCTGTCCATTTTGATTTCAGCCGCAGTCGTTCATTTTATTTTCGCCTTTCTGATGAAATACTTGAGGCAGTCACTCTCACTTATATTCAGTTTTGGTATCTGCCTTGTCTCTGGAATTCTTGCAGTTGAGTTACTTTTGTTCATCATGCTCACTCAAATCTCGAGGCTTGCTGTCATCAATGTGTCTGTGGTAATCTTGTTAGCACTGGTCTGCTTCTACAAGAAGCTCGCCTCCTTTTTCTCAATTCTTCAAGGCCAATGCTTCGGACAGACAGCCGGAACTCCCGGCGCCGGCGAGCAACAAGGACTCGGTGATGGTGCAGCGGAGGCATTTGGGGCGGTGATGTCGAGATGGTGAATGCTGCCGAATCTGCTGTTTAGCACACCCTGCCTTTCGATCATGTGCGAGTTATGTGTTGTTGATAGCTACATCTTAGTCCCATTTAAGATATATATTTTGCAAGCCTAGTTATACAGCACAAGTTAGCATACCAAATTATGTCCAAAGATATTATAATATATATTCGTTTAAACATGATATAGGCTCTATTTTTTTAATATTTTTCTAAGAAAATCTCATATGCTCCTATATATAAAAAAAGGACTGATATATTATCTTTATACTTCATTGCTAAAAAAATAATATCCAGAGGTATAAATATAATAATAAAAAAATAAATTCTTCTTTAAAAAAGAAGTTATTTTTCATCTAATTTTGTATATTTAGCATGAAACATGTAAAATATTTTTAATCATCTCAATAATTTTTTATATAAGATGTTTTTTTTTATAAAAAAATAGACCCTGAGAAAAGAATCTGAATATTTCACTCTTTTATTTATTTTATTCAATAATGCAAGACACTCTTTCTTCGGTAAACTAGTCTTTATCAAATTAATTTATACAATTGTTTGGAATGTTATTTTTCATTTATTTTCATTGTCTTTTACAATTGTCTTATTGCTGGTTGACTTTTTTTCAGTTAGTTTATTATATAAAGAGCTAATAAGTTGTGATATATAAAAGCATTTGAACATAACCACGGCATAATCCCGCTAGTTCTTAAAAAGGTGTTTCTTTTATGGGAAAATAATATTTTTCTGTGAAAGTCAAACGAAACTCTGGGCACTAATTAAACTCTATTCATTTTGTAAACAATGGACAGGTTTATAGCTGAGATTCTGAGATATCTATGCAACACTGCCGGTTGAAGTTACCAAGTAGTTGTAGTAGGAGGCTTTACGGCAAGTCTCAGAACTTGGAACTTTTGTGCACCGACTGTAATAAATAATACTATTTGTTCATTCTGCCTCTTATTCCTTTGATGTTGTTAATGGTTGTATATAAAAACAAAAAATCAACCGTTGTAATTTCGATAAAAAAAAATGCGAGGCCTGTCTTTCATGTTTATATTTATGGAAACTTTGCTCAAGTATCAATATTTGATTCCATTTGTTTTGTTAAAAAGCATATTCTATCTCAAAGTGGATATATAATCTATAACATATATTATATAATTTGTAATTAAAAAATATTTTGAATTATGATAATAAAAGAAAATAAATTTTTTGGATAAAAATTATTTTCTTTAAATTTTTTATATTTAACACTGAATAACTAAAATATTTTTATTCTAATATTTTATAACCATAATTTATCAGAATTATTTTCCATCCAAACAAATTCAACCTTCCATCCGTCTTAAAAGCAAATGGTCAGCCTATACTACGTATATTTATCCAACAACGCTAGCGCATGGTATCTCATATCATCTGGGGATTGATAATTTTGAAATAACTGAATAAAAAATTACACAATTAAAATATGGAAATCACAAAGAATATTTGACTAGGACATAGACGCATGATTTATATAAACGGTTTGACTACGTATAAGTCATGATTTATACGGACATATTTATGAAAATGTTATATTATATTAATATTATGTTTGAATTTCTCTTCAAATATAAATATAAAATAAATTAGGAAAAGTAGTGCTATACCGCCTGAAACTATTATTTCAAGAGGGAACCGATACAAGATGGAGTGATGCAATAGGGATGCTGAGTTATTCTATAGTGCTTCAAAATCATGCAAGGCAGGTACTGTTAAGGGAAGGGAGAAGAAAGAAAGAAAGAGAAAAAAAAAAAAAAAAAAGAGTCAAGCAAAATTGTAAAGTTGGGGGGGGGGGAAGGCAAGCAAAATTGAGTGGTGGTAACAGGCTACTCACAAATAAGCCGCATTATGGAAATCATTTTCTTTAACATAATTTCTGTTTTTTATTTAGTGATATAATTTTTCATTGCCACCGTAAAAATGTCCTTTTTTTGCTTTCCGCAACTGCTCTGCACTGACCGCCGGGAAAAGATCTGTTTTCGTTGTTAGTTGTTACACAGCCTAAAACGGGGCTTTTTCAATTTCTTATTGCCGAAGGTGGTGACAGGGGAGTATCCAAAACACGGATTGCTTCTTTAAAAAAATATATAATTAATTCAAGTCGAGTAGGGGATCCAAGATAATAAATAATTCAGCTAAGCTAAGCCAAAACGACATTTTAAATATACAAGGATTATAGATTTGATGCGTGCATGATTATCAACTTAGTATTATTTAATAAAATTAAAATCAGATGATACAATTGAGGGATACAAGATAGAATCGCCCGTTACAGACATCCTTCTTGGATCTTCCGTCACCTTGACGGGAATTAAAATATCGGGTATACGTTTGCTGTCTTGCTATCCCCAATCACGTGGCGGAGCCACGTTCCACTTAGTGGGGTCGTTCTACTAATCTTAAAAAAATTAGTTTTAGGTTTTGATTTTTTTTTTTTTATATATGATAATAATAGATAGACTATATAAGCAGGAATTGACCCGTCTATTTTTAAATCGTATTTTTTTCCAACTCATTTGGAATTATATATTTTCTGTGTTGGTCTCTTATATTTATTTTTAAGGTTTTATATCTAACTTTTAATAAAAAAAATTATTCTACAAATATTTAATAATTTAAGATTTAATATTTTAAATGTAAAAAGTTAATTTAGAATTTTACTTATCTATATTTAGAATGCAACAATGTATCAATATTAAAAATTACAATTATATATCAATAAGATATTAGTTTGGTGGAAAGCATATTACTTTAGACAGATCTTACTCATCAATAAATAGAGTTTGAATCTTGAAGAGGATCATGATTGAAAGGAATGATATCCTTAATACTCTAATTTTTTGAGTGTTTACCTTAGTTGACCATCATTTTCTTAAAAAAAAATTACAATCATATATTTAGAATGTTAATAAAATATTAAATTTAATATGTCTATTAGGGATGTAAACAAATTGAGATTTACCTCGAACTTGTCAAGTTTGAAAAATTCAAAAGTCTTGTTTAGCAATTAGCTGATTCAATTAACTGATTGCGTTAACTGATTTGATTAGTTGATAACATTAGCTGTTTGAGTGAAATATATGGTAAAATTAGCTATTTCCTATTAGCTGTTTATATGCAAAATATCATATAAGGACACGTATATATTTTATGATTTATTTAAATATTTTTTACTTTAATAATATTTTAGATTTATTATATGATTTATATTTAAAAAATATAATAATTTATTTTTAATAAAAATAATAATTTATTTTAAATATTTTTTAAGTCATACTTTCTTAAAAATATGATAAATCTAAAATATAATTAAAAATTTATTATATTTCTTAAGTTATTATATTTTTTTAAAAATAAATTATTATACTTCATAAATACTTTATAAAAATTAATAATTATTATTTAATAAAAATTTTTAATCTTTTTTTAGTAATGATATAAGTGAAAATACGCATATTATTTAAGAATAATTTTATATTTTTATAAACCCATTATCAATAAGCTAATTGAAAATATTGGGTTTACTAGCTTTTTCAAATTAGCTTATTGAGGGTCAATCAACTAATTTAATAAACTATTTATCAAATAGTTAAATTAGCTTATTGATTCGGTCAAATAGTTAAACATTATTAAATCAGTTAAAAACTCATCAAAAAGCTCTTTATCAAACACCCTCAAACTCGGATCGAACATGAACTTAAGCAAATTTATTTGGACTTAAATTAATAACATATTATTTAGTTTCAATTTTTAATTGAGCTTAAAGTATTTGAATTTGGCTTCTTATTTAATATATATTATATATTATTTATACTTATTTACATCTTAATAATATAAAATTTATATATTATATTTATATTAGTTAAATATAATATAAAAATAAAAAAATATATTTTATAATTAGACTCATTTAGATCTGCGAATAATTCAAGTTAAATAATAAAAAAATTCAAATTTAACTTGTGCATTAATCAAATTTTGCTCATTTAAAATTGTATTTAAACAATTTTTTACAAATCAATTTTGACGTATTCATGAGTTTGCATCCCTAATGTCGACTACAATTTAAAGGGAGAATAATTCAAAAAAATTAAAAATTTAACTAACAATCGAAATCTCTAAAAAAAATTTATATGAATTGGACATACGAATAATATATGTATTTGACCCCCTCTCTCGAATAAATCTGGCTACGCCAATTACGGAAGAGAGAGTGGTGCAATATAAATAGCTTCACAATGGTGTTAGTGCATGGTGCATTCAGCTAGCTTTATAAGAATGTTAGGCGCACATTCTATTAACTTCTTTTTTTTCCCTCTTCGCTTAGCTTTTATTAAAGAAGATATGTAGAATATAAGCATAAATAATTTTAATTGTGAATGTAAGTCGAAATTTTCATTTGTAATTAAATACTTTAATTCTAATATAATTGACATGTTTTGCAACTACATATTTGTTTTTATTAATGATTTTGGAGTAAAAGTTTTGTCTTTTTTTCTCATGTTCGTAAATGATTTGGCGAACAACTCTTGTAAGTCACTTTTTAATTAAATTGGTTTTAAAAGAAGAAGGTTTATTATATATCAAATTTCCTCAATTCAATTAATATGTTTTTCAAATGTATGGGATTAACTAATCATATTTATGAAATAATTTACAAATTTTATTTTTATATTTAAAAACTAGTAGCCTTCCAAACCAATAGGGTTTGCCCTCGCCCACACATCCCCATCTCAAGTACTTTCCCATCCAAAGTTTTGTTTGCCCCACTCTTAACAGAAAAAAAAAATACTTCCTTTGAATATGAGGGATTTGAATTTTATTTTCTACATAAGATATAAAGTTAATGTTTATTATTTATTTATTTAATTATTTTAGTAATTTATGAAGAGTTTGAATTTTATTTTCCTTAGCTTAAATATTTTAAATTAAAAGTTTGAATTACAAAAGATTTGAAATTAATATTTATTATATATTTAATTAATTATTTTATTAATTCATGCAATTTTTCATAAATTTTTTAAACAAAAGTTATGATGTTATTATATATTGATTTATCTCATAATGATTTCGCCCATAATTATGAGATAAACAAAAATTCTATATTATTAACAGCAACCCGTCCGTCAACTATGATTCTATTCACGGGCTGATCATTCACATGAGCCCTAACATGCAGTCTCAAACGGTTCTTCACTTGTTCAATCAGCCTTTTAAACTCACCAACCGCATCTTCTTTTAATTTGACTACAGCTGCTAGTAAGTCATCATCGAAGTTCTCTTTAGCAGAGCCGGATTTATGTTCAATGTTCTGGGGTAGGTGTGAGGGCATTTGCCCCTTTAACTGTGTCGATTTTTTGTAATGTAGTAGCATGATAAATGTATTTGGCCCCATTGAAAATTTCAATTTACCCTTATAAAATTTATTTTCACAAAACACATTGATTTTTTAATAAATAAAATCATCTAAAATAAAAAAAGTAATGCAATTTTTATTCAATTTCCCTTAAAATTTACATATTATTATTTATTATGTATTTGATAAAGTTTAATTGACATTGATCTTATTTCTTAATTAATTTTATTTGTTTATATTCCTCCATACATAGAAAATAAGTGTTCTTAAATACACATTTAAATATATTGGATTACTAAGTAAAAAATTCGTTACATATGATCTTGTGTGTACCTATTTTAAGTAACTTGTTACTCTGCATTTAATAAAGATATTAAAAGAAATAATATCTTTTTTATTCTTTTAAACTTAATAATTTTGAAAAATTCAAATATAGTATTAGATTCATAAAAAAAGGTTCAATCCACTTAAATCTTGTTGCATTATTTTAAAATAAAAAATAATTATAAACTATAATTTAAATAATTAGTATTAGATATAATAAAAATATTATTTTACTAATAGATTAATTTAATTTTAAATAAGAAAAATTACATATTAAACTTATTTAAATTTAAATGTTTGCCCATACTATTTAAAGTTTTTGGATCCATCCTTAATTGTTAATGCCATCTTTTCATTGATTGCAAACACTGGTGGCAAAATGGTAACCACATTAGCATTGAGATCCATTTTTTAACCCTAGGTTTTCAATTGGTGGAATTGGTTGAATATGCTTCTTTTTTCTTTCCTTCTCCTCTAGTGTTGCTAGATTCACCTAAGCTAAATGGCATTCTAGGTTAGCATCCTTTTTCCTTCCCTTTATAAGCAACATGCTTTTGCATTAACCTTTTCTACGTCTTAGTTGGCAAAAGTTTTTCATATTGTGAGTTAAACTACTTGTTCTTGCTTTTAGTGAACCTCAACTTCCATGCTCTTCCTTTCATAAGGATTTGGTTCATTCTTAACTCATTAACCCTTAGGATGGTCCCTTTTTAGCTTTCTAATATTGATTCGGATCCTAATTTCCTTTCTTTATTGGATGTAGTCTAACATATTGAATATAGATTTCCTTTTTTTAATTTTTTTTGAACTCTTTGAACTTTTTTAGGGTTTGTTTTCTATCATTAGCCAACTTCTAGGCATTAAGATTAATTTGTTGTTTTGATTGTTTGCCATAAAATATGATCCTTAATTTGTTATAGTACTTCTCACATTTAGGGAAATTCTTTAGCATCACCTTCATATTAGATTCTCTTAATAAAGTTTATGTTCTTCTCTTGTTAGGGTATGCCTTAGGAAGAAAGAAACATTAAGTTAGACATGATATTCATAGTAAAACACCACGTTGACATCTATATTGAAATCCTTTATAGGTTCGATGTAGTTAGATGCAATGGGAAATGGATCTTTGTTCACTAACATCTTTTTGCCTCTGTTAGTGAACCCCAATCACACTTGCTTAATGGCATTCTCAATCATTTTCTTAAAACGAACACAATTATTAGTAACATGGTTAAATATATTATGACGCTTGTAATATTTTTTATCTTTTATTTCTACTTTTGATAGAATTATATGAACCTCAATAATTTTATTTATTTACTTTTTAGCAACAAGTTAAATATTTAATTAGTCTTACTTATGTTGAAGGAATACACTTTTTTGTCAATATGAAAGGCTTAAACTCGACCAAATGGATCTTGTTTCCATTTTCTTTATCTACTTCATCCTCTTTAACATAGGCAACTTTCTCTTTTCTAAAATGTGTTTGCAATATCTTTCCATCTTTCTCTTGTTGTAGTTGTTTTATTTGCTAAACTTTTTCAGCTAATTGAGCCATGTCAATAATATTTTGATTAGCTAACTTTTTATGAATGGTAAAGTCAAAGCTTGCCATTACTATTTTAATAATTTCATTTTTGGCAATCTACGTGAAGCAGCAACTCATTACCTATTGAAATTAATACAAATAATCTTCATCCAATTCCATTGGACTTTTCTTCATGTGAATCATATTAGCCAAGCCTATTTTCATGTCCTTTCAATAAAATTGATCATGGAAGATATATTCCATTTGTGATCACATGTGCATTAAATTTAAGGGAGTCTATAATACCATAAGAAAGTGGTTCTTGTTAGAAACAAAAGAAAATATCTCAACTTATGAAACTTATTACTAGCCATTTCCCGGCATTCAACTAGGAATTATGTTAAGTGTTTGATAGTTGACTAATTGCCCTCACAAAAAAAGTGGTGAATTTTGCTATTTTGAATCTCTAGATAGCTTAATCTAGTGGATCCACTCTAGAAACATATTACTATAGTTTAGGTATGCATTATGTCTGCCTAATTGGTTTAATAATTTTTCAACTAAAAACTATAGGCTCCAGTTTTGACCTTGATTCATATATGTATTTGGAAAATTTGGTATGTTTATGCTTAATTATTGTACATTATTGTCTTATGTACTCTTATTTCGATCTTTATCCAGTCAAGCCCTATTTATGTTTTCTCCTTTCCTTGCAAGCCTTAAATGGTTATATTCAGGTCTTTCAATCTGGTGATGTTCGAATTCAATTATAATCTTAATCTCTTTCCTATTTAACTCTTGCTCATCATCATTTTGGGAACGGATATATTATGCTACTCTTTTAATGTTTTGATTTATTTAAGCTTGGCTTATAGTTATGTTCTCAAAGATTAGCTTAAGTATTATGGCTATCTATTGTGATTGCATGTGAACCATGTCATAATTGTTCATATCCATTTATTGCTTAATTATGACTACACTTTGAGAAGTTAAGCCATGGCTATTATTTTCCTTGATTACTTTGCTTAATTGAATGTTCCATACATTTATCCTCTCAATCTATACATTTTGGCTATTCTAAGGAATGACCTTATTATTTTCATTAATCAACATCATGCCTTAAGACATTCCCACAAGCCTCCCAGCATTATTATTTTAGTTATAATTTGGCTTCTTGTTGTTATTTACTAAGCTATTATTTCTATTGTTATGGTTTGGTGTAGCTTGCCTATTATTTCAATAGTTATTTTTATAATTTTGATTACGATTTTGTTGATTTTGCCTAACATTTACATAACATTTTTGTTATTTTAATTTTAGACTAAATTAACATTTTTCTACATTTTCAATTTCAATTTATGGCTATTTAGGCTCTAAACTTTCATTAAGACTTTCTTAAAAAATTATGTTATTGTAAGTAGAACCAAAAATAGAAGTTATATTACTATTTATAAATGATGATAACATAATGCTACTTTTTATTTACATAAATAGCAAATGTTAGATTTTAATAGCTTAATCTGGTCCTATCACCCATGCTAATTTGTTTAATAGTTGAAATTGTAAAGGCTAATTCAACTCTTTTTGAAAAATGGGTTACAAATAGTTTGCTAGTAGTGTTTCAAGACCTTTAAAGTGCATAAGCAAATAATAAAAGTAGTAGGTAAATAATGCATCAAAAGTATGAAATGCAATGAAAAACTTTGCATAAAATGCTTAATAAAAGGTAATTAAATGTAATTATACTATTCAATGAAGAAGCCACAATCTATGGTACATTAAAGGCATAAATAGGCATAGTGTAGAAACCTAAATCACACATTCATTCTCTGTAATAGTTGTTTAATTACAAGAAATTACAAAAAATGGTAGTAAATGATAGTAAAGTGCTACAAAAGGTTTATAACAAAATGTTATAATGATGCATAATGTGTTAATATGCTTAAGTAACAAAACTAACAAAAATGAGCCTTTAATCATTTAGGTTGAGGATATTGAAAAGGTGTGATACTAGAGGCTACTCATTGTAATAGTAAATTGTAGTTATTTACACCTTAACTAGTTAACACATTTTTTATGCATTTGTTTCATAGGGAATGTCGCTCTTTTGGAAGTTTTTCATGATAATTACCTTATGCTATGACCATAACTTCCTTCATAAAATATGTCCAACTTTTATTGTGATGTCACCTGAGTAGCGCTTCTCACATCATCTCAAATGGGTTGACACCTCAAACAATGGTTAAAGTTTTTTACAAGACTTTGACTTCTTACTCCTTAATGCCATTTAAACTTTGCCAAGTGTGATTAGAGTGTCCTTAGTCAAACATATTAATTAAAACTTTGTAGAAGTATGTTAATACTATAGTTAAATTTAAAACAACATATAATGATAAAGAAGAGTACTTGAAAAAGCCTTTACTAATCAGGTTAAAGTTGATACATATGGTTGTTGATTTGAAACGGTCACTGAAAAATCATTGCTAATGAAGGAGAGTAATAATGAAAGGGATTTGTTGGTCAAGATGAGTTGCATCATGTAAGTTGAATAAGTGACTTGCAAAAGTTGAAGAAATTCTTATTGATCATGATTTGTATTGCTATTCTTAAAGATATTTTTCTAATTTTATATGGAAATTATAAAACAAAGTGTTTATTGTAGAGATAAAATTATCTATATAGTTCATTTCACTTAATTTTATTTTTAATTAATTCTTTTTTAAGAATTTTTTTATTATCTATTTTATTTAAATTTTTTAGTGAACAAATTATTGTTAGAAACTCCAAAACCTTAATTTCCTAAAGCACTTTTGGCATATGATTAGTCATTTAACAAAAAAAATTAAGCAAAAAATATCACACAAATTTTATGGTAATGGCTATTAAAAAGGTTTCCATGCTTGTTTGTTTCCACAATTCCAAAATCGTGAGAAACTTATTTGCCTACAACAAGATAATTATTTCCCTCAACATAAGCTATGTGAAAAATATTATTTTTTATTTGTAAGTATAATAAAAATATTTATACTTAACAAGAAAAGAGATAAAAAAGTTAAAATATAAATTATTTAAAACTTTTAGTTTTACAAAAAAATATGATATTAGATTTCATGTTTCTATTGATATTTCTCTCAAAAAATTTATTTTTTACATGGCTACATAATTTTTGTATTATATGTATTTTAGAATTTTCAAAGGACTTAGTATATAATAATATAAATGTATAAGAGAAATTATGGAGTTTTGGAAGAGTTGGGGTAACCCTTGTCCCCATTCAACTCCCTCATTTTCCTTACCATCAATATAAAAGAAAAAAAATGTGACCTATCACTAGTTGCATAGATTTTACAGATAGCAAGCATATAAAAAATTGAAACTTTATCTAATGAAGTTTGTATATTTTTAATTTACACTTTTTTACTTAATCTATATGTCCTTTCAACCAATAATATATATAATGCTTATCCATACTTTTTTTCATTCAAAATTGTTGCATCCCTTCTAAAATTTTAGAATTTTATTTGATAAATAGAATAATTTAATAATTAAGATAATATTAATTAAAATAAAATTCTATATGGAGTGGATATGTTACCATGATAGAATGTGGACAAAAAATTGGTTAGAGAAATGAATTTTGAAATAAGAAATATGTGTGAAACAGTTAAGAAAAAAGTAGATGAAATAAAATATTTAAAAGTGTTTAAAAATGAGTAATTGAGTATAGCGAAGATTTATGCCATTTTTCCATTTTGTTCCTGCAATATTTTCCTTTTTACCCACTTATTTTAGCACCCTATTTTAAATTCCTCCCATAAAACAAAACTTTTAAAACTCTTCTTTTTAATTTCTCCTTCCTCTTCATCTTTTTCAATTAAGCATAAAGGAAGCTAGATTCCATCAAATTTTTTACACACCTAAGGTAAGATCTTTGTTATAATTAACCTTCTTTTCATTATTCTCTTAAATGAGAGGGTTTGAGCAAACTAGCTTAAAGAAGAGATTTTGAACCTTAATCTTAAAAATGGTGAATTTGAATGTTTAGAAATAATCAAATTTTAATCTTAGCCTCCAAGTATCTATTTCATATTAGATGAGTGAACATTTTAGCTCTAATTTAAAGATTTATTGAATTTATGTGGTTTAAGTTGTGGGCTTTTAAATGATTCTATGAAAAATATGTTTATCTATGGTTTTTAATTTGTGTTTAATGTTGACAATGACATAAATGAAGGGAGTTATAACCTAATAAATGAATTTAGTTGTAATTTATGGCTAGTAAATGATACATTTGAGGCAAGAAATATATAGAAGATAGGATAATAGTTAACTATATAATTTATTATAACTTCAGAATTGTTGTCTAGGTAGTTGTAATTGACTACATAGTTGAGAACATATTGAAAATTTAGTCTCAAGAGGTCTATAGTTGATCACATACACTAGTACAGAATTGCTAATTTATATCAATTGATAGACATTAGTTTATAATAAAATTAACATCTAAACATTGTTTGAAAATTTATAGC
Organism: Sindora glabra; assembly: GCA_020226215.1. NCBI lineage: Eukaryota > Viridiplantae > Streptophyta > Magnoliopsida > Fabales > Fabaceae > Sindora > Sindora glabra. The sequence goes on along the minus strand of CM035227.1, from coordinate 105,571,215 downwards.
ATCAGTTTTATACCAATCATTATCTAAAATAAGTTTTAAAAGTCTTATTAAAAATTGCAAAATCACAGGACATCAGTTCTAGTAAATAGTTTTTGTCTAAAAGGTATTTCAAAAGTTTTGTTAGAAATTGCAGAAGTTTAAGATAACCATTATCTAAAAGGCATTTAAAAAGTTATGTTGGAAACTACAAAATCATACGATATCTATTTTGCTTATAAATTTTCAATTAAACATTATTTTTTCATATGAATTCTTTTAATATCTCTCCAAAATGCTCTTGAATATGATGAATTTAGTATATAATGTTATTACTATTCTCTCATTTTAGTTTTATTAAAAAAGTATACAGTGAAATAACCTTAACCTTTATTTCTCTATAATTGTATACTTTCTCATTTTCTATGGACTAAAAGTGGAATGCAAAGGCTAGTGAATAGAAAAGTTGTTGAACTCTTACCTTTCTTTTATTAGGATAGTGTTCAATCGGGATATTAACATTTGATTCTCTCCTGTTGTATATTTTTTCATTTCCTAATGGAGTATACAAACTCGAGAATTTTGAGTAATAACACTAGAGTTTACATTGAGAATGAAGATTTCAATACATAATGATTTTTTTCATTATTTTTGTAAATTTATATGTAAATGTATAGTTTTTATTTACCAATGATTTAGTATATTTGTTTTATATAAATTATGGAGATATCATTTTTTATTACTTATTTATTTATCCTTTCATTATGAATAAGGTAATGATAATTAACTTTTTTAAAATTTGCAGAATTGTTTCTTTTTACTCATCAATATGCTACTTTTATCTAAAATTCTATAATAGAGATTTGGATTACATAAATTAATAAAAAGAAAACATATCAAAATAAATGTAACGTTCTAGGTAAAATTAGTTTAAAAATAACTTTTTTTTCATATTCAGTTATTTACATAATTGAAATTTGTATTAATACTAAGGAAATAGCAAACATAAAAATATTAGTTTTTGATGTCTAATATGAGGATGTCAAAATGAATGTTATTTATGAAGAATATAAGTGAATAAAATTGAGCACATCGAGATGTACTGAGCACATCTAAATAAACTGAGTACATCTAAATTAATGAATTTATAAAAAAGTATAAATAAGAGAAACTAAAGAAGTCTAAATAATGAATTTGTGAAGAAGTTTAAATAAATGGAAGTAAAGAAGTTTAAATAAATAAAACTAAATATAACATCAACAATGGCATTTAATAAATAACTTACAATATTGGATTTTTGCGGTGACCATCATTTAAATTCATTTCAATCATTATGATAGTTTAATAATAGGAAGTTACAACTTTAATTTTTTATAGTGACTATTATGTAAATCCATCTCAATCATCATAACTATTCATCAATAGTTTACATATTACTTTATTACTTAATTGATGTCTTAAGTCATTGTAACCTATATATGGCTAAACTTACAACATCAATTTTTAATTAATAAGCAACATCTAATTATTTTGTTCCTAGCCTATACATAGGGCTCGTTCATAGCAAATTTATCATATTTCAAGATAGATTTCTTTCCATAAAAAAAGAGTGCTTTTGAGTTAAAGGGCATAGATCTTGATATTCAACATTACCATAACTATTTGGAAGATTTAGGGAACTTCACGAGCTTCTTACAAGAACTTGTATCCATACCTTGATCGGAACCCTTAAAGATTCTTAAATTTTCTTGATAGCACAGATAATGTTAATACTACGGTTTGCACCTTTCACTCAAAAGCTATATTTATAAATATAGAAATTCTACAAAATATTTTTAAGAATTTTAGAAAAAAAATACTTCTAAATTTTCTATAGAATCTTTTTATTAATTGTTGAAGTGTGGACACAAATCCTTTAATTTAATGAACTTAGAGAGATTATAGTTCCTTTTCAATATTGAATACTACAATTTACACTATTCATCTAAATCTTATAAGATAGTCCTTATATTTATGGGCATTGCATCAAATCATAGTTATCTTCTACACCTAAATATATGGTTATAAGCATATTCATGGTTTAATATAATTGCCACAATCATAAAATTTAAAATATTTCTAATCATATGGCATTGGTAGTGTATGTTATCTTCCTATTGATGTTAAAATATTTAATATCTTCATTTGCTATAAGCCTCTCACACTTCCTATGTTTCAATATGAAAAATGACATTTCACTTGCTCTATGTACTATGTCAAACTTTGATAACATAGAACAAGAAGCATGTCTATTTTCACATTAAAATGCAAGAACATTGAGAGGTTTGTAGCAAATAAAATAATTAAATACCTTAAGGTTAATAGAAATAAAATTAATTGAATCAAACACCAGAGAAGTCATCAACCAATATAGAAGAATTACGAGCAACTAATAATTACTTTTCTTTTTAATTTTTATAAGAATGCATTGTATATTTACTATAAATGTAAAGGTTATTATTCATTATAAATAATAATTGTTTCATTGCATATATTTATGTAATGATATGAAAATATATAAAATACAAGAATATATGTTCATAATATATTATCCTTTTTCTCATTTTTTATTTTATTTGCATTTAATTTGTTATTATTTTGTTTAATTTTATAATATAAAGAAGAAATCTATTTTTTTAAAAAGACATTCATCCATTATAATATCAATTTTTTTATTGTAAACATCATCAAACATTACTTAATAAGATGATATTATTATATTAAAGATGACAATGATTTTTCACAGACGTAATGTAATATAAATTTTAAATGTCGGTTATTATGTAGTAACTAACATGGAATCTTAAGCCATGAGTGCAAATTAAAAATAAAATGGATAAAATATAGTACAAGTTAAAGATAAAAGAGTGAAGTGCAGTGTTATTTGTAAATTTCATCTCAAAACTATTCCAATCTTGAAATAGCTCTCATTCCAACTCTAAAATAATTCTCTTCTATTGTGTTTTTACTCAGTAATTATTTTATAGGATTAAAAATTTAATTAGCTTGTAATTAAATATATGATGTTTAGCACTTTTTAGAAAAGTGCAAAATATAAATATGAGTATTTTTTTTAATCTCTTATGTTTGTTCTTGCAATTTGGTTTCTAATTTCTTAATTCATCTTACTTTGTTGTCTATTATTCTAATGCAATTGTTATAAGTTTACACAAGTAAAAAAAAATTAATCTCAATTATCTTTTTTAATATTCTTTTGTATTATCTATTATTTATTCAAATAAAAATATGTAATGGACTAATTTTTTTTATCAATGCTCATTACATTTATAGGTATTATATTCAAAAGGCTTTATGAGGAATGCAAACTCCATATATTAGGTAATGAATATTAAGATAGATTTAACAAAACACTTATATCTGATTATGGTATAGTAAACAACTTTTTACCATTTTCAATTTATTATTATTATGTTTATTCTTTAAAGTTATTTAAATTAAGATTTTCTAAAGTAATAAGAGATGTTAGCTTTTTATAACTAATTAAGAATATAAAGGAAATAAGGAAGATTAAGGAGTTAGAAATACAGGGACAACATTAAGGTTTAGGATAACAGAGTGAGGAATTAAAAATTTAGACATCGAGATAAGGTTAAGGTCCATGATAAACGAGTGAGAAATTAGTGATCGATGTTTAGGTGGTTAGGGCTAAGGCATATGACATCATTTATTTAAATAAACTAACATGATATTGTGGGTATTAAATGTCAATTTTTAGAAAGTTATTTTCTAAGATGATAGAAACATAAATGGCATCAATTTTTACAAATGTTATTTTATATTTTACAATAATTTAGTAACCAATGTTATATATAATCTCTTAAACATCTAATGTCAATCAGCTATTCTATAATAGTAGTAATTGAGTATGGCTAGAGTGCTTACCTTCTAGAATACTATAGTCAAGTGTGTAGTTAACAATCAAACTGGATCTTGATTTTTAGTGATATATAGTTGACTATGACTTATGTGTAGAGAAATCATAGTTAACTACCTAGTACAAAGATCCAACTCTAGACTCCTTGTAATTGACCACATAGTTAATTATGCTCCCTTTTTAGAATTGTATAACTGATTACATTATCATCTACACACTTTAAAATTTCAATTTTTATGATATTAAAGGGCTTTAAGAATTAAAATGTTATATGCTATAGGTATTTTATGATATTTAATGATAAAAATGAGGTATGAGGTTTTACAAAGAGGCATAGGAATGCTGTAGTGTTCAATTTGGATTGGATGTGGTATGTTCTATGAGAAATAGGATGGAGGTGATAAGATATATATGATATTTGAACACTGAATCTTGTAATAGCTTATAAGAGATAAGATTCATTTGAAAGGACAATAATGAACTTATAAAGGATAAGGATGGATGTGAGTCATAAGGAGATTTACCTACTTTTATTAATTTTGTTATTATCATACAATGTGTGATGTGAATATGGCATAGATATACTTGAATGATGATGTAATTGAGTCTACATAAATGCATAGTTGTTACATTAATGGGAATTGCATTATGGCATATAGGTATAAAAATGGATAAATCTGGTTGGTAAGCTTATGATTGTTTCTTAGATTTAATTTTCTTGAATATTTACTTATTAAATCTTGGACTTACCATTCCATATTTTTCTTATCATATTCATAGGTTGAGTCATCTTCATAGTCATCTCAAAGCTAGACTCTTTGAAGACTACCCAGTATGGCAATGGGCAATAGGTGAATACTTTGATATAGTTTTTTTAGCCTTATTCTATATAAGGTCAAGGATAGGGTGATAGAAAGTTATTGTTTTTAAAGTTAGCTAGGCTGGCTTTTCTTCAAGCTTGGACGGATTATAAGTAAATCTAACTCCTTTTGCAATTAAATTGTATTTAATGAATGAAATCTTATTTATTTCCCTTGGATGCACAAGTACTTTCCCAATGATCTATATATGTATTAGATTATCATCAAGGGACATAGATTAGGTTGGTGGAAAATAAAATATTAATTTTTATATCGATCACAACTTGGGTTGGATCATGACAAAAGTGGTATCAAAACATGATTTAGATTTATAGTGATATAAGGCACTTAGTTTATATTTATATATTGTCCAAATAAGTATTGGTTGAAATTGTATTTCCTCAAATTTGATTTAATTTACACTCAATCAATAGTAATTTACACTAAAAAAACCTAACTCCATTTGAGATTTATTTTTTATAATTAAGTTCCTAGTAAGATGAGACCTTTAGGTTATATTTATATATTATCTAAATAAGTGTTGATCGAAATTGTAATTTAATTTACACTCAATCAATAGTAATTTACCTTAAAAAAACCTAACTTCATTTGGGATTTAGTTTTTGTAATTTGGTTCACTATGGCTAAAAATAAATGGATCGGAGTTAGACTTATTTGAAAGTAAATTGATTCCTAAAGAGTGTCAAATAAGTCAAATTTTGGAAAACTAGAGATTACATGTGCACATAATATTTTTATGTCAAATTTAGATAAAAATAGTTTAAGTAAAATATTAATAGATGAAAGTGGAGGTATATCAATTTCAATACTTAAAATATAGATAAATTAAATAAAAAATGATAAAATTACAATTGAGTGAAATATAATTTTTTTGCCATACTGCTTGTGAAATAATGGTTAGAACATTTACAATTGGTGAATGGCCATTAAGGGAATGGAATTACCTGATTTTGCCATACTGCTTGTGAAATATGCCGTGACTGTAAGTATAAAAGAGACTCGTCCTCAGGTCTAGGGTGATGACACGTCGTTGAGCGGCCATAACTGACAATACCTATATACTATATTAAATTACAAGCATTCAATCAAATGCACATACTTAAATTTATGTAAATGTTGTACTCGAAAATTTACAAGGAGAGTAAAATGACTTAGTAAATAATAATAGATTAACACAATAAGACATAATTGCAACATACATATATATTTGGCATTGTTCGGACATAATTGCAAAATGGTAGAAATAATTTATCAAATGTCGCAGTGAAGGTCTTAATCTGGAATAAAAGTGACATATACATAAACAACTGGCTTTCTCAAGGGCGCTAAGTGTCATGGCACATTTCGTTGCCTGGAAGGACAAGTTGCGCGATTGTGGCTAAACTGACGGCACAACCCACACCTTGAAGGTTCTGACGGACCCTCTATCCAATCCATTTCGTTCCTCATACGTGAGGAACAGGAGCGACCACCAAGATGCATTTGCGCAGGATCTGGCACAACTGTTGGTCAATTAGAGGTTGACCAATGCTCCATACCGCCTATGGGACGAAACTCAGTTATAAGCCTACGCCATTGTCTCCAGTCGGAACATAGGATCGACAAACTGCAAGGGATCCAATGCAACCTTTGCGCATGCAGCAAACACATGTTGGCAAGGCCTGTGCTCCACTTGGAATTCACCACAATCACATGTCCTCTGCGCCAGGCTTACCTTGCATGTCCGACCAAACTGCTTCCACGTGGGATCGCACGGCTCTTCAACCTCGAAAATCGTACTGAGTCGGTCGAAATGCCGGACATGACAGGCAGATGCCTTCCGGGTGCAATCTTGAATCTTTTTCCGTACATCTTCACTGAACACCTCTCCTACATGTAACTGTGTTGCAATAGTTTATACTCTGTTCACGAAGTATGCATTGATTTGATACAGTGTAGCTTTGACTAGCCCAGTGATCGGTAAATGTCTGACCCCTTTTCAAAACACTATTGATACACTCCGCCAGATTTATGGTCATGTGCCCCCACCGTCGGCCTCCATCTTCGTAAGCACGACTCCATTGACACCTCGGGATATTATCAATCCACTCCGCAGCTTTAGGTTGCAATTGGGTTAGTTCTTCAAGCTTGCTATCAAGCTTGCTAACCTGTACCCGAAAATGCTATTAATCAATTAGCAATAATCATAACATAAAGTGTTAGATAAGTATACTATTGTTAGTAATACGCACCGATGCTCGTAAACATCTGCTTCAGCCACGCTGTCTTAAAAGTTGAGTTCAAGTTGCTGGCGATATATCGGAGACAAAATACATGATAACCATTAGAGGCTTGCCACCCAACGCGTGGGTTTGCAATGGCACGTAATATTCGAGGATGTCTGTTTGAGATCAGGCAAATATGTTGTCTATCTTTAACAACACGCCGTCGAACATGGGATAGGAACCAAGCCCATATATCGTAAGTTTCTCCCTCCACCACAGCAAATGCAAGTGGGACGACCTTTCTATCACCATCCTGTGACGTTGCCGTTAACAAGACCCATTTGTACCTTCCATACAAAAAAGTTCCATCCACTTGGATTATGGGTTTCAAGTAGGAAAACGACTCGATGCATGGTCTAAAAATCCAAAACACCCGACGAAATAATGTAACCGGCACATCTGGAGAACTCGATGGCGGACATTCTTGGGTAACAAGCTCAAAGTAACTCCCTGGATTGAAGAAACGCACTACTACTAGCCATCTAGGTAACATCGATTTAATTCCCAAACGCAAGAGCAATAGCTCTCTGTTTTCCCTTCCACGCCTTCTTATATGACACCCAATACCCAAATATATCATGGATTCGCTCTATCACCTCTCGGATGGATACACTTGGATTTCGATCACTATAGCCACAATGTACGATGAAATGACATCTGTGTCTAGTTTTGGATGATCCTGGGAAAGAGATGCAGACACACACGTGTGGGGACCATTATATTTTGTTATCTGCCAGTGATCATCCCTTGGCTTACGGCATGTTCTGACCCTCCAATTACAATGATCATCATAATGAGGGTACCGATATTCTTCGTACTTAGACGATGAGTAATGTACCCAAAATGTGTGGTGAGTTCGCACTGAGTATATTTTCATTGCGCGACGAAATGCCTTCTGGTTCATATATCGTAAACCTATATACGGCTTTTAGTTATCATTCATATTTATGTCATGGCTAAACTCGGGGTAATCATGGCTGGCAGTAGCATCTACATTTAATTGTGAGAAAAAGGCAGTGGTTGATTCTATGAGCTGGCCTCCATGCATTGTTGGTAGTGCACTAGCGACGTCTTCCTCGTCACCGCAATCGTCGCCGTCACCCTCACCATCAAATCCTTCAGGAATGGGGTCACATGCACCTTCTTCTTCGAAGTCATCCATTATGTCATCTGTTTCCTCTAGGGATGAGGGGGAGTGAGAAGGTCCAAAGTGTTGCTGAGAGAAACACGGCTGTGGAGTGTAATTATCAACAGGGCTGTGAAACTGCTGACCATAGTCAATCTGTACATTCATTGGTTCAACGCTGCTCATGCACGGGTTGTAGCATGAGGGTCCCCCAGTAGCTTCATTACGTTGACTTGTGGAAGGTAGTAGATATGGGGCACTTGATCTAACTGGCTGACTTGCAACGTTCAAATCAAATCCCACTATTCCAATAAGTACACACACTTCTGGACATGACAATTGAGAAGGAAACATCGCATTCACTTCCCGCATCCGCTAAATGTCCTCATCATCTGCTAACTCACATGCCTTATATCGTATCGGATTTAATGAGAGTGGATGTCTATATATTAACTTGGTTACAACTTGATTTTCATTAAGACGCAGTTTTCGCCGAACTATACTCTTCAGTGCATCAAGGGTTATGTTTGAACTGATTGAAATTACTTTGACCTTGGAGCACCTAAAGCTATCGCCTTCATCCGATTCGTAAATTTCTCCATTCCCGTAAATACATATATTTTGACGCCTGGAACTCATTCTGATTTGAACCGTAGTCCGGATCAAAAGTCATCCCCGAAAGAAAATTTTCAATAATTATTGTAATATGTATCATAATTATGAAGATAATTTAACAACACTATTACTACATTACTCATAACTTTATAACCACTGTTAATAATGATTAACATCCTGCAATGCTACATTCAAACACAAATGTAAATTTTTTTACCTAGAGAACCTTTAACTTCTTTAAGTTTTTTATGCAGTGGGAAAAGCACCCCTTTAATTGTTTTAGGAAGAGATAAAATGAGCCTAAACCCTATATATATAGTTATGTTCGTTTAGTTTGTGGGGTTGTTGATCTGTGCAATTAAATTATTAAATGTTTGTGTTTTCTCAAACCATATGTTCACTTCATATTTTGTGTTTGTCATAACATGATTTTATGGGGTTGTGATTCTCATAACATGAGTTGATTCTCACTTAATAGTACTATTAACACTTACCCAACAATATATCTCAGCAGGAAAAATTGTTCGAAAAATTAAAATATTTAAAAATTAATTATTTATATTTTTTAAATATAAAAGAAAAGACTAAAAATTATGATATTTATTGGAACTATATTTTTTATTCTAAAGAATTTATGATATTTACTAATTTTAATAACACTAATTATAGTTTACACAATACTAAATATGTAAAAAAATTAAGTAAAAGGCAGATAAAATTAAATTAAATATAAAAATTATAATACATAAAAAAGAGAACCCTAAACCCTAAATTATAATGGTTAAATTTAAGTACAAACTAATTACAATTTTTTTGATTTAAAGATAGGATAAGTAAATATTATTCTTTTTTAAATTAAAGTCTGTTACATATAGGTTTGCTAAGTTAAATTTTTTTTAAAAAAAAAATTTAAGCTCAAATTAATCTTCAAAATAAAAAATTTAATTATCTATAAATACATTGATAACATAGAAATTAGTCTTTTTTTTAAGAAACTCCAATGAGTTAAAAAAATTTCCTAAAAAAGTTTGATAAGTTGAAATATATATTTCTTCAAAAAATCCTAAACCCTAAGAATTATTTTTCTTATAAAGTATACTTTTTTAAATAAATATTTCTTTCAAAAAAAGGGTCTAATGAGCTAAATAGAAATTTTTTTAAAAAAATATTACTTTTAAATATACTGATAAGCTAAAATAACTTTTTTCCACAAAGGTCTAATAAGTTAAAATTATTATTCTACGAAATTAAATTTCTTTTAAAAAAATTTCAACGAAATAATATTTCTTTAAGAAAAAGGGTTACTAAGTTAAAATTAAATTTTTATAAAAATTCTATTAGTTAAAAACATACTGATAACCTAAAATCATTTTTTCCTAAAAAAAGTGTGATGAGTTAAAATTATTTTCTACAAGAATAGATTTTAAGGGTTCGGGGGTTAGGATTTTATAGTTTATGGTTTGAGATTTTCGGGGTTTTAAGGGTTATGATTTAGTGTTCATAGATTTAGGGTTTATCCTATTAGGTGTTGGGGTTGGTAAGTTGAAAAATTTTTTCCAACCAAAAGATCTACTTCTTTAAACATACTGATAAATTAAAATATGTTTGTTTCACTAAAATCTAATTAGTTAAAATTTCTTTCCTAAAAAATTTTAATATTTTAAACAAAATAAAATACAAAAAGGTTGACAAGCAAAAAATTCATTTTTTCCAAAATATATTATCTTTAAACACAATGATAATCCAAAATATATATTTTTCAAATATATTGATAAGCTTAAATAAATTCCATTATCTTTAATATATTGATAAGCTTATATATATTTATTCCAAAGTAGTCTGATGAGTTAAAATTATTTTTCTACAAAATTATATTTTTTGACAAAAAATAAAAAATGACAAAGTTATGCTAAAATTAAAATGTTTAAGAAAATTTACTACTTTTACAAATACTGATAACATAAAAAAAATTTTACAAAAAAAATTCTTTGGATTAAATTTAATTTTCTATAAAAAAACAATACAGGGATTGGAGTCGAGGTTCAAACATTTTATGAAATAAATTATGGTTTAAGGTCTGAAACAAAAAATAAAAATGATAGAGTGTAACTCTTTACCCTTGTTTAATATTTTTTAGTAATATTTTATTATTCATGAATCTTATTATATTTTTCTCACATATGTAAAAGTTTTGATTTTTATTCCATTATTTCAATAGTGCCCAACCAACAAGCATAGAAATTAAAATCCTAATAATTTGTGCAAAATCTAATCAGGTTATAAATGTATTGCTGCACTCGCATAAATCTTGAAATTAAAAAAATTAACTAACATAAACACATTAAAATAATATACATAAGCAAAGAGGAATATTAAAACAATATAAATTATTTTAGCATACAATATACATGATTAAATGTATAAATAATTTATTTACAATGCCCAATATTAATGTCAGTTATAATGAGTAAACTGTTCTAAACAATATAATACTAAATATTTATTACAATTTTACAAGATTTAAAAGTCCTAAGTACTACTTAAAATAATGACTTTCTAAAAAAAATCTTACTTGCAAACCGAACTCTTCAAATTGCTGCTGAACTTGCTTGCTGATGGAGAGAAATCAAATTTCAGAGATAAGTTTGAGAAGTGAAGTTCAAGTTTGTGAAGTGTTAGCCGGATGAAGATTTATAGTCAAATTTGAAATTTCACGTGCAAACAGTACTGCCACGTGATAGCGTCCGAATGCGCCACGTGACAGCATCATGATGCCCAGGGAGCGTCGAGTTGACACGTGGCGTGCTGGGGTGTGAGATCGGGTCACGAACTGTGGCCGACAGTGATCAGGTCTGATCACATCGTCTGGCCCACCGTGATTAGATTGATCACGGGCTGTGCCCCAATGTGATCAGGCCTGATCACGGATGGCCAGTGTCCGTGATCGACGCATTCCTGCGACGTGTGCACAGGGTCCCACCCGGCACCCCAAGACCGGCCAGCCTTCCGCCACGTGTCATTCCCGCTGACACTCCCTTGCACGCAGCTTTACCACGTGTCTCTGTCAGCTGACACAGCAACTGTGGCCCATGTCATCCACCAAACTTTAAGCATCCGAGTAAATAATTTTAACAGTAAAACATCATGGTAAATTTTTTTTCCGTTGGAGCATTTGGGTAATTGTGCCCTTTATCTCCTGTGAGAACAGAAGTCAACTTTCTCTATGTCTATTCTCCGAGTCCGGATTTTGTAGGTTCGTAGGGAGAGAGAGGCATACAGGAGCCACTAAACTCTGCCACACCATCCCAAAAACACTGAAACTCATCTGAAAAAGCCTGCAAAAAACTCCCCACGACTTCTCGGGATTTGTTCCATACAGAGATCTCCTCCCTTCTCTACCTCTCTCAAACCCATACCAAGCTTATATTGACCACAAGAAATTCATGTGCTTTCTACCCATATTCGTCGGTTTGGGAAGTTCTACGAAAAAGCCGTTTTGTAAGAAAAGTCGTCACTTTTTTAAGGTTTTTGATTTTACATTTTGAATTCATATATCTATTTTTTCTCTCGTAAAATAAAATTTCGTTTACACTTAAAATTTCTTACTAATTTTTAAATATTTTCATAAATCACTGTAAGTCATTCATAGGGCACTACGAGTTTTTCAGAAAATTTCATGGGGACATCATATCATATACCCTTAATATATATATTTTTATTGAAAATGTCAAGATTACGTGCCCACTCTCCTATCTAACTAAATCCGCCCCAGTACAAGAAGAGAAGTAGAGGAACATTACCCTCTGTTCTGGTACGAGAGAATTCTGTCTGCCTGCTTCGGTCCAGAGATATCACTGTTTGCCGCTAGGGCTCTGAACTTTGTTAGGTGATCATCTGTCCCAGGAAAGAGGTTTCTTCCATTCAACTTACTCTTCCATCCAAGTATTACGCCATGCTGCAGCAAGGTCAAGGCAAACCTCGGCTCACCATCCGAGTCCTGGTGATTATTTTTCCTTGTAATAGCCTATCTCAGTGACTTTCTTGGTATGCCTAAATTTTAATTCAGCTAAGTATTAAAGTAATCAGTTCTAATCGAACTTATGTGCCATTAGTTTTAACTTGCACTCTTCGATTAAATCGAATGCTTGATATAGCTAGTTGTTTAGTTGAAATTTTATGAAATGGTTATAATAATTATATTTATCATAATAATATCAAATTTTATTTTTTAATTAAATTTTATACATTTTTAATATGTTTCAAATAATATAATTAATTTGTAAATAAATTAAAATAATTTTATTAAATAAAATAAAATTAATTTTAAAAAATTTTGATGCCAAAGAATCCTACCCGAGATATATATTATTTGTAAGCTTGCGTTAAATATACATGACTGAAAATTTTCATAAATATGTATTTAATGAAAAAAATCAGTTAATTTCACAACTATTGCAAGTAGACAATGTATAGATTTTAAGTTTGAGAAAATTTAAATAACTTGGTTATAGCTCTACAATTCTGGATGTTACATGAGATCGAAATAATTTCTTTATCTTTGTTTAGTGTAATTGAGGTTTTCAAATTTTTTATAAACTGAAAAATATAAGTATGATTATTTTGTTTAATGTCAACATTGTCTCTTTGACATAGTTTGGTAATTGATATGCATTTCAAATAGTATTAGTATCTGTTGTGCATGCCATCTTCAGCAAGAGCAAGCGTTAAAGCAACCCCAAAATGAAGGAAATTCATAAAATTTTCTTTTTGATATTGATTATTTTTTAAAAAAATTATAAATAATTTCTCATAATTTAAAATATTTTTATTGAAGTTCTTAATAAATTATAATTAAGCCTTTTCAATATTTTCCTTGTAGTTTTACCCTGATCTTTCAGATATGTGATTTTTGCGCATTTTTACATGGCAATGGTCCATTGCACGTGATTTTAATTTTGTGGGAGAGAATACTGCATGAGCTCTTTTTCACTGTGCCTAATTTATGATAGTTGCACTTCCAATTGCATTTATATAGTATTTGCTGATCTGTATTCTTTATTCTTGATTATCTACACCTTCCTAAGCAACTAGATATTGTGATTAATTTTGTAAAGAATGAAGAAGAAAAAACTGAGCAACCGTGTTAAAATTAATATCCAATCAGGTAACTTGATACGTGCAAAATAAAAAATACAAAGGGTGGGTTTTTTTTTATAATGCAAATACAACGAACCCCTAACAGCATTAAACAAATAATTGTAATTAACATAAAAGAAGCAGAACGAACGACTAGTACTTGATCATTTTATTTTTTCTACTGATGAGACTTTCGGTAAAGTCTCTTGCCACTACAACTGCTCAATACGTAAACCAGCACTGCTTCCTTCAACCTCAGGTATCGCAAATCACAATCTCCGCCATCAGCCTATTCATTGAATAATTATAAAAGACAGTGCCTCGAATGAAAAATAAAATGTCAAATAAAAATTAATTTACGTCTTGCATGAAATTTAAAAAAAAAAAGAAAAATATTCAAATCTCGCATGAATTATGTTTAGACAAATATCATAATATTTTAAACGTTTATTTGGTATGTTGTTTAATAAGGTTTTAAGAATGCATGTTAGATGGCGTAATATATGTCATTTTTTATTAGAGAATTCAGTGAGAGCAGAAGTAACAAGTGTTTCAGTTCAAAACTCATAAATAAATAAATAAAGGGATCCCTTGGACTCTTTCTCCTGCAACTAAAAAAAAGAATCCCTTGGATTCTTCTCCTCCTGTAACATCGATCTTGCGCTTCCTCTTCCACCGAGGAACCAAGAAAGTACAGAGAAGATATCGGAACCAAGAAGTTATAGAGAAATTATTGGGAGAACTAAAATGCTATTTAACAAGAACTTTTACAATATACTCTTAATTTGAGGGCTAATTATAAATTTTCCTTGAAAAATATGAAATAGATAGATAGGAAAAATTTTGTAATTTTCCAAACTTGGAAAGGGGCGCTTCCCCGATGCACCAGTTCGTTAGGCTTTTCTGTGGGATTAGTTTTCTAGCTCGGTTCAATTTCGCACACCCATGGCAAGGCGGCTGCCTATTTGTGGACTGACTTCAGCTGTCGCGAGTTGGAACTGGCGTATCGGGAAGCACATCAGTTGGCAGTTGGTGCGCTTGCCGATGCACCAGTTCCCACTGGCAACAGCTGCAGTCTGTCTCACAAATGGGCAGCTTTGCCATGGTGTGAGAAGTTGAACCGAGCTAGAAAAACTGATCCCACAGAGAAAGACGCCTAATAGAACAGCAAAATCATAGGTTGGTGCAACTAGTGCGATCCCACCAGTTGCAGTAATCCTTCTTTTCCGATTTAGTATGGAAGGAAATCCTAAAATAGTAGAATCATGTGGATCCTAAGAGTTGGTTGGATTGTGATTGTAACAAACATAACCTCCAGAAAGACAGAAAAGTACCTATCATGCATAAGTGCTGAACAGAAGATTCCGCAGCATCCTCAGCAAAGCCAGGTTCCTCTTGCAAATCTGTACTGCTAATGGTAGTGCCAGTGCTAACCTGATTCTCTCCTACACATTCCCCACAAGACTGGAGAAAACTGGCCCTTCTTGCTGGTGGCATAAGCACAGTGCTACCACCGGAGTTGGGGAGTACTCATTGATGATGTAGCTAAGGAATAAATTGAGTTTTAAAATTTTATTTATTTTGAATGATTTACAAAAATTTTTGCAAATAATTTTCCCTTAACAATTATTAAACTGAAATTATTTAATCATAACTCTACTTTTTGATAGATGCAATTAAATAATTTTAATTAAACTAATTTTAAAATTATTACATTAGAGTATTAAAATCCTAAAAATATCATAAAATTCATGTAACAAAAATTATTACCTACATATAAAGTAAAAATATTACAATTGATTAGGAAATCCCTAAAAAATAGAAAAAAAATAGTGGACAGCTTATTTATAAGATGACTTATTAGAAATATTAAATAAGAACATTAAAACTTAATTTTTTAATTAATATTGCTCTATAAAATCCTTTTTGAATTTGGATAGACATTTGTTAATTCTTAAGTATAACCCTTGGAATTATGATTTATAAAACTATAAAATTTTTATCACGTACGTTATTTTGAAAACGGTTCTACGAGTGCAGCGTACGCATTTAAAAGAGAAGTATATGAGACTTTTCTCTTTATGTGCAGTTTATTCATAAAAAAGAGAACCAACTGGGAAGAAAAGCTAAAATAATTTATTAATTGTGAGAAAGAGTTAATCATTAATCGTACTATGAAATATATCCTTATCCTATCTCTCCACGTTCTATATTTTAGGAAATGCACCAAACTTTTAGATTGGTTTTCGCTATAGGGAGAAGAGATTCAAGCATGTAATTAAAAAAAAAAATGCTAAAGGCTTCAATAGAACCTTGATTAAGTACCCCGTATATTTTATATAACTCCTCTGATAGTCAAAATCCAACAACCTTAACCTGACGCCGTCTTCCATCCTTAATTTTGCTGTCTTGCACAGATTCGGAATCGAAATTATATCATGATAAATATGTGAGTAATATTATTGTACTTTTCCCAATTCTTTTATTCTTTTTTATATTAAAAAATAAATTAATTTTATCCATTCACTTATAAGTTCAGAAGATCTTTCTTCCAAAAGGAGTGTAAAGGAAAAATGAGAAAAGAAAAGAGTACATAACTTTATTCTACATATAATTTAATTAGTTATAGAATAACAATTTCCTAGTATACTATTTCCATATTATTTTTTATGCATGTTTACGCATATATACATTAGAATTTGAATTAAATTGGTGTTATTAATATACTTATAATGTGCAAAATTATATATATTATTCTAATGTTATTTATCTCCTTACGGGTAATTGATAACTTTTACTTTATCAAAAAAATAATAATAAATTTGACTTTTTTCTTTAAAAAAATGGAAAAAATTATCTCATTTATTTTTTTAAAAAAATTTGTTTTTAATATTTATAAAGTATTATTTTTTGCAATCATTCATCAATTTTTTTTTTGACAAATGCTAACCGTGACCTTAAGGGCTATGCTTAAGATCCAATAAATATCCCTCATTTATTGTTAATTTCAATTTTAAAAGATTTATGGATAGTATTAATTAGTAATAATTTAAATTTTAAATATATTATAATTATTTTTAATTAATATTATTCAATAATATTTTCTTAAAAATCGAATATAATAATAAATAAAAGGTATTCACTTATTCTTAAGCATAACCTTAAAAGTTACTATTGGTAGAACCCAATTTTCTTTTATAAGGAGTAAATTGCACTCACATAAAGTATTTTTCTATAACTCTAGTATAATGTCAAAGTCAAGACTCAAGGATTAGTGACGAAAAATTTGTTTTAATATTTTAGTGAGATTAATTTGAAGTAAACTGCACTCATATATAGCATTTTGCTATAACTCCATGATAGTGATGCAGCCAAAAAACTTGGCATTAGTGAAGATAAATATGTTTTAATATTTTGGTGTGATAAATTGTGGGAGTTTATATATTAAACAACACATAATTGAACATTTTAAGAAAGTTAATGTGACATACACTCACTCCAAAATATATGTAATTATATTACTGCGAGAAATCTAGGTGCCAAATTATATAAAAGCGAATGTAAAAATGTGAGAATTGCACAATCGTGACCATATGCTTTCATATTTGCTTTAGACAAATGAATCATGCCAACATGACTAAAATATCCCTGAAACGTGGACATTAAAAAAATAGTGTATAAGTTGCATCACTCCCAAATTTCAGTCACAAGGTCATTATATTAAGATTTTTTTTATAAGGTTTCTGTCAAATTAACCACACTTGCTTGTCCTTTTAAATTTTTCACAAGATGAATGTTGAATGTAATTTATCATTTATAAATAAATTTGATAAATAATTATAAAACTTTATTTTATTTTTTCCTAAGACTTTCGGCAAAGTCTCTTGCCACTGCGACTGCTCAATGCGTAAGCCAGCTGCTTCCTTCAACTTTATGTGTTGTCCAAGTTGGGACCACTGAGATCCCTGGGTCATGCGACGGCCTTTAATCCTCTATATTCCATGTTTCATATGTTAAAATAATAATATTTAAGTGATAACACTACAACAAAAAGCAGCAATAACGACGATACTTTTAACGGTGACAAAATTTCGATCATCGCTAAAGGTATTTCCGATGACAAAGTAGTTGGTAAAAAAGGCAAAACTTCTTAAAGGGAAATGGAAATGTGGGTGGGAAGATTTAGGCTTTTAGCGACGATAAAAGTCGTCGCTAAAAGTCTAAAAAAATTTCGGCGGCAAACTTTGGCTTTCGGCGGAAAGAAATTGGCTTTTAGCAACGACAATGTCGTCGCTGAAAATATAAGGCTTTCAGCGATGACACTGTCATCGCTAAAAGGTGGACCATCAACGACGACCGAGTCGTCGCTGAAGCCCTAAAAATTTATGGCAAAAAATTTTGCCTATCAGTGACGACACCGTCGTCGTTGAAAGTGTCCAATTTTCAGCGATGACTCTGTCGTCGCTGAAGGTTGAAGCATTAGCGAGTACAATGTCGTCGTTGAAAGTCCTCCCATTTTCAACGACGACAGTGTCGTCGCTAAAAGTTTTGCTCGAATTTCGAGGCAAAGCTTTAGTGACGACATTGTCGTTGGTCGGTGAAGGTTGGACTTTCAACGACGACAATGTCGTCGCTGAAAAAAAACTCGATCATCGCTGAAAGCTTCAGCGACAACCTAATTTTTTGTGTCGTCACTGAAAGCCAGAGGCTATTTATTCACGGTGCCTCCTCCCCCCTCATTTGCGCGTTTGAAGTTTCTGGACCTGAGCTAAGTTTCTGAACTTTCTCTCTATTTTAGTTTTTTCTAATTTTAGTATATTTATTTTTTTATATATGTTAATATGTATTAATTTTGTATGTTGTATCTTTTAATTTGTTAGTTATTATTAGCACTTGGCTTAGTTTGCGAAGAGTATTCAGAGTTGATCAGTAGATTTTTACCATTGAGGTACGTAAATAAAAAATTATAATTTTTTTTGTGTACTAATATATTTAATTTACTCAAATAGTTTGCAATGAATTAATAGAATTGATAGTATGTTTAATTTGAATTAATAGAATTGATAGTGTGTTTAATTTAATATGAAATTTTGTATTATTTAATTTTGTATGTTATAAATTTTAAATTTATTTATGTAAATTTAACTTAGCATTAATTTTATAAATATAAATTTAATTATTATTATGCATCCCTCAATTTATAATTTTGAAATATACAATATATGTGTAGATTATTCATTTAGACTAATGTAAGATAAAATAGTTATGATGTTTTATTCACAAAATCTAAAATTTGTGATGCAATTTAGGAAACTTCGAACTTATTAGATTCAATGAAATAATGTAAGATAGATAATTATAATAAATATATAAATCTATCTTAGGTTCAGTAAGAGATTACAGTAATATAGTCTATTTTTTAATTGAGATTGAAACTTAACAATTCAAATTCTATTATTTACACCACATACTAAGAAAAATTCAATTAAACTAGAGACTACATAAAAATGAAACCCTAACAATTCAAATTATGATATTTACATCTCATAAAAATAAAAAATTTCAAAACACTAGGAAGTTCGCCTGAAAATCACATCCTTCTTAGATAAAACTACATTTACTTAAATAAAGAAGCTGAATTGTGCATCTTATAAATAATATACACCTTATAAAATCAAACTTATTTAAATTTACAACTAGGAAGTCCGTATTCATAATATAGACATCTCTATAAAGAATCTGAATTGTGCACCTCATCAATATAGTAAAGTAGGTTACGTAAATAACAGTATTGACACTTAAACAACGATACTTATAAATTGTTGTATCATTAATTTAAATTATGGTAAATATATTTTTACAATAATTTAAATTCGAACTACATTTACATTTAAATGTTAAGTTTAGACCCGTTCAAGGGTTAATTGTTTTCTGAACATCAATCAACCCTTGAATTATCCTGAAAAGTTAGACAGTTTGGGATATTATCATGTAGTTATTATTAACAATTTATCGGGCTCTTGTTTGATATTGTGAAAATATCTTAGCATCCTAACTGTTCTCCGGGTATAAACTATACAAGTGTATAGTTTAGGCACTTGGAGAACCATAGGGAGATGTTGTCGAAATTTCTGCACGAATCAATCGATGAGCGTGGATAAATTGAAAAAAAAATAATTATAGAAATATCTCGAAGGGGATAAGACCCTACCCTTCAAAATTGGAGTGATACAGTGCATTTAGGGTGACTGTCAAATATTAATCAACATACTTTATTTCACCTAAAGCAATTTCCTTCCTGTTCAGTGATACAATGTCTGTCGATAAAAGTTGGATACATCTACCAAATCGATTGTCGGATGAGTATTGGAATGGTGCAGTAAGATTTGTTCAAAGAGTAAAAAACTTTACCGATGAAAGGGGTATGGTAAGATGTCCATGCAAAAAGTGTGTGAATTTAATATTCCAGACATTACAACATTGGAGGCGCATATTATAGATAATGGATTTCATCCATTATACATAAATTGGGTACACCATGGTGAAGTAGATGTTTCGACTTCTAGAGGAACTAATGAGATATCTCCTAATAATAGAGATGAGCTGGCAGATATTATACATGATTTCATTGGCCCTGAGGTAACTGAAGTTGATTTTCACAATGATGAGTACAGGGGTGAGAATGCGGCTGACGAAGACATTGGAACAAAATATAGTAACTGTGATAACCTATTCAAGCAAGTAGAAACAAAGTTGTATCCAGGTTGCATAGCATTTTCAGCATTGAACTTCTTGGTGAAACTTATGCATTTGAAGGTTCTGCATAAGTGGACAAACAAGTCATTTGATGCTCTTCTTTGATTATTAAAAGAGGCACTTCCAAACGATAATAAATTGCCTCAATCGTACTATGGTGCAAGGAAATGGTTCAACAAGTTGGGGTTGGGGTATGAATCAATCCATGTATGCAAACATGATTGCGCACTTTTTTGGAAAGATCATGCTTCTAAAGATAATTGTCCAATTTATGGGGAAAGCCAATGGGTAAATAAAACTACAAAAGGAAAGAAGGTGCCCCAAAAAGTGGTTCGATATTTTCCTTTGACTCCTCGACTACAGCGTCTGTATCGGTCGAGACATACTACAAAAAATATGATATGGCATCACATTGGAAAAACAAAAGAAGAGGGGGTAAGGCGACATCTTGTGGATAGAAAAGCTTGGCAGGAGTTCGACAAGAGGTATCTTAATTTCTCTGCTGACCCATGAAACATCAGGTTGGGTTTAAGTGCAGATGGATTTAATCCTTTTGGTGATAGGAACCTATCTTATAGCATGTGGCCAGTGGTTATGACTACTTTCAACTTGCCACAATGGATATACATGAACCAATCTTTTTTCATGTTGACCCTATTAATCCCAGGGCCGCAATTGCCAGGTAAAGATATCGATGTGTTCTTATAGCCGGTCGTAGAAGAGTTGAGGGATCTCTAGGAGAGAGGAGTTGAAACTCGAGATGCAAATACAAATACGGTGTTCAATATACAGGCAGCATTGCTCTAGACTATTAATGATTTTCCTGCTCGAAGTAGTCTATTCGGGTGGAGCGGGCAAGGATACAAAGCATGTCCTACATGTAATTCGGATACTCCGTTGATTCGAGTTAGAGAAAAAATAGCTTACGTTAGTTATCGTCGTTGGCTTCCAAGAAGTCACACATGGAGAAATAGGAAGGAATTCAATGGAAGGTCGGAGAGGAGACCCCCTCCTTGGCCTCTTACCAATAATGTTATCATGGAACAGTTGGCTAAAGTGCCACAGAGACTTCTAGGAAAACATGTTGAATTTGGTGGTGTAAAGCGAAAGAGAGGTGCCGATGAACTTAATTGGAGCAAGAGAAGTATATTTTTTAATCTTCCTTATTGGCCAATAATGAACTTAAGGCATAACATTGATGTCATGCATGTTGAGAAAAATGAATGTGATAGCATCTTGGGTACATTATTGGAGATTGAGCACAAAACAAAGGATACAGACAATGCAAGACGAGATTTGGCAGACATGAAGATAAGGCCTAACTTGCATCTGTATGAATAGAGGGGTTAACTTTTCAAGCCACATGCTGGATATACGCTTAACCAGGAAGAGCGGAAATGATTTTGCCAGTATATAAAGAATGTGAAATTTTCAGATGGCTTTGCTGGGAGTCTTAGTAAGAATGTCACAGATCGTGACCTGAAGTTAAAAGGGTTGAAATCACATGATTGTCATGTTATTATGCAAAGACTGTTAGGACCAGGTGTCCGACCTGTACAGAGATTGGAAGTACAGGTTGAATAAGTATTTCTTAGAGCATGGAGGTGATCGATACTAGGAGTTTGACTTGGATCGAGCTCGACGTTGTGTGCCTCGATCTGTCTCACCGCAGACATGGCAGAGGTATGTGGACTTCTTTGATGGTGACGAGTACAGGGTAAGTATGATATTTTATGGTATTATGTTAGTATTTCATAATTAGTAAATTGTGAACATAAAAATTTAACTTTTTCCTCTTAATTTGCAGGAGTTGTCTGCAAGAAATACAAATAATAGAGCACAGAAAGTCGTGAATGACCGGCATGGGTCAAAGTCTATTGCTGCACATCGCTTTGATAAGGTAATTTAATTTTTTTGTATCTTTTTTAAATATATCCATTTGTTAAATAGCATTACTACCCTTCATCCTTTTTTTCTATTACAAAAATTGAACAGAGAAACAGAGATACTGGTGAGCTGCAGTCGGTGCCCGATAACTTTAGGGACCGACACACATACAGGTCGGGGGAGTGGGTGCATCTGATCCCTCAGGGGCAACATGTAAGTTATTTGAATTTCATATTTTAAATAAAATTTTACAAATATATCTTCTAAGATAGATTTCTTATTACTTTTTTTTAATAATTTAAGGCGATGATGACTGAGCTCATGACTCAACATGTACAGTCTAGTGTATCATCCACTAGCTTGCCTACGACTCCTGTACAGTTAGATGAGGCTGCCATCGCCGATGAGGTGCTTGGCACTCGTCGAGGGTACAGGAAGGCTGTTGAGCGTGTACTTGCTGGTCAGACTTATCGTTCGATGGGGACTTCTAGCATGGGGACGAGCTCACAGACCGTGTTTCAAGTCGGTGAATTGCAAGAGCAGTTACACCAGAGTCGGGAGCAGGTTAAGCAGAGTCAGCAATTGATTCAGGAGTAGCAGCAGCAGCAGATTACACAGCAGCAGGAGATGATATAGCAGCAGCAGCAGATGCAATAGCAGCTTGGGACTTATCTTACTGAGATGAGCTCGATCCTTAGACAGCAGGGTATCGTCCTACCGCCGCCTTCATTTGTTGCTGCTACACTGCCTGGGCCGAGTAGATTTGCGCCTGCACCTACCGCTCAGCCGCCATCGTCATTTTACCATCCTCGTAGTCAGGATGATGATGATGATGATGACGACGACGACGACGACAATCATGGTGCACTGTGATATTTACACCTCCCTACTTCCCCATAGTATATTTTGTTTATGTATTTTTATATTTTTTATATGTGCACATTTACATAGATGATGTATATATATTAGTTTATTCATATAAAAATTATTTTTACCATTGCTTAATGAGTATTAATTTTTTATGTTGGATCAAATTGTTAGACATTATTAATAATACTACTGATATATTATAATTGTATAATTTATATTAAATTAAATTTAAAAAAATTATTAAATGAGTCAAGTTAATTAAAATAGAGAATGTATCATTTGAAATATATAACAATTTGATTTTAAAATTTTTAAAAAAAATTCAAAAAATTTTTAACGGCGACAACTGTCGTCGCTATAGGTTAGAAGTCGTCGCTAAAAATTTTTGTTGTCGCTAAAAGTCTCATCTTCAGCGACGACTTTGTCGTCGTTGAAAGTTTCATCTTCAACGACGACTATTGTTGTCGCTGAAAGTCGGATCTTCAGCGACGACTTATACCTATAGCGACGACAGTTGTCGCCATTAAAAATCAAATTTCAAAATTTTTTGAATTTTAAAATTATTTTCTGCAACAATAATATCGTTGTCGCTAATGACCTTTTCAGGGACGAACCTATGCCGACGATATTTTTAACAACAACTTTTTCTTTTGCGATGATCGAGAACTTTTTAGCGACGACAAATGTCACCGCTAAAAGTCTTTTTTGCTATAGTGTAAAATAGTTTAGGTCCGTTAATTTATATCATATTATATAAAATGATTAATATTTAATGATTTTCAATTCATTGATGCATCTTAATTTTTTTAATATACTTCTAAAATATCAAATATATAAAAAAAATTAAAACACATTATCTTACTATATATAACTGAATTTAAAATTATTAAATTTCATTTACCGTACATAATACTATACAAATTAATAAGTTTAAATCGTTCTATTACCCAAATACTACTATTTTAAGATTTGGGGCATGCATGGCTCAATTACATGGAATTCTAACCCTGTGACCACATTTATAAAGTATTCCATAAAAATAACTCAGTAAAATTATCACTTTAAATATTAAAGTACTTGACTGGATTTATATGCCAAAGTTTTGTAATATTTAACAAATTTTATTTTACAACGTGTACTTATACTTAAAGTAAGTTCGTAAAAAGAATTTGTATCGTATTTATTAATCTGTATATTATCTACTCTTTGCTGGGCTACTGGATATTGTGATAAATTTTGCAAAGAAGAAGTAATTAAGCAATAGTGTTAAAATGTATAATCAGATTCTGATAAACTTTCCCGACAAAATTACCCAACAAATAAGTAATTCAATAAAATCCATTTGTTTTATCCTATCTACTCTCTACCATGCTTCTTCATGCAATGTCATCGTCAGATTAACTAGTTTTCTTTTGAAAACTTTTGAGATTGACTTTCACAAAACTTTAAATTATATTCACACATGCCTTGTTTTAAATTTGACTTTCACAAAACTTTAAATTATATTCACACATGCCTTGTTTTAAATCATTCATTTTTAACATTCTCAGTACTGTGGTTTGGTGGATTTTTCTGACATGCATTTGCCTTTAACAGCATTAAACAAATGAACATCTCAGGTACTTTATTTTATTTTTTACTGAGACTTTCGGCAAAGTCTCTTGCCACTACAACTGCTTGATACGTAAACCAGCACTGCTTTCTTCAACTTTATGTATCGTAAATTACAATCTCCGCCATCAGCCTGTTCATCGAACAATTATAAAAGACACTGCCTTGAATGAAATATATGAACCAAAAAGAACATGTCAGATAAAAACTAATTTACCGTCTTGCATGAAATAGAAAAGAAAAGAGAAAAGTATTCAAATCTCTCCTGAATTAAGTTTTAACAAATATCATAATATTTTAAATGTTGATTTAGTATGTTGTTTAATTAGGTTTTGAAAATGCATGTTAAATCAGGTAATATATGTCATTTTTTATTTACAGAATTCAGTGAGGGCAAAAGCAACAAGTGTTTTAGTTCAAAACTTTAAAAAAATAAAAAAGAATCCCTTGGACTCTTCCCCTCCTGCAACTTCGACCTTCGGCTTCCTCATCTACCCAGGACCAAGAAAGTAGAGAGAGAAAATATTGAAGCCAAGAAGTTAGAGAGAAGATATTGGAAAAAAAAAACTAAATTACTATTTAATAAAAACTTTTATAATAATCTCTTAATTTTTTTAAGCTAATTATGGATTTTCCTTAAAAAAATATGAAATAGATATATATATAGGAAAAATCTTGTAATTTTTCAAACTTGAAAAGGGACGCTTCTCCGATGCACAAGTTCTAACTGGCAACAGCTGCAGTCAATAGCACAAATGGGCAGCTGCCTTGCCATGGGTGTGCGAAATTGAACCGAGCTAGAAAAATTGATCCCATAGAGAAGAATCATAACCGGGCAGACAGAAAAGTACCTATCATACGTAAGTGGTAAACACCAGATTCCACAGCGTCCTCAACAACAACAGGTTCCTCTTGCACATCCGCAGCATCCTCATCAATACCAGGTTCCTCATCCGTGCGGTTAATGGTAGTGCCAGTGATAACCTGATTCTGTCCTACACATTTCCCCACGAGACTGGAGAAAACTGGCCGTGCGTGCTTGTAGCATAAGCACAGTGCTGCCACCAGAGTTGCTGAAGACACATTAATGACAATGCACCTAATGGGGGTGACAAGGACGAGCAGAAGTAGTTCCCCGGCAAGACCTCCGGAAAAATGGCTGACATAGAAACATAATCTGGCTGAAGTGTCGAATGTCACGTGGATTCGTGAAATGCCATAGACTAAAATGTCTGCAAGGAAAAGCGGCATGATTACTTCGTGCTCATCGAAGGGGGTTGTTTTGGAGTTTTGGTACTTTATGGCAACCAAACAAAGCAGCAAACTGGTGACATAAGCGTAAACCTTGTGAAGTAAATTTGCGTTTTTTGACCTATCATTATAGAAGGGAAAGATAATCAGGAATGGAAGAATCAGAGGATATAAATTGAAAAATAAAAATATAAAAATCAAAATTCTTCTAACATTTCTGGCAAGGCCTTTTGGATGATGAAGATTCTTGACAAGAGAAGAGAATTTTTAGAACACAAACTAATTTAAATGCTTTGGAACTTATTTTTATTTGAGCTCTACGAGGCCACTGGTTAAGCTATTTAATGGAGGAGGGGACTGTGATGTATTTGAGTGACTAATTAATGAAAATAATGTAAAAAGAAATGTGACGATGACGTGGCGGGCTACAAGTTTCCACAAGACCTGAGGTGCCTTAAATCCATTAGAAACATAAAATTTGGACAACATTTGCTGCCCTAAATCTCGGAAATCCTTCTGAAATTTCTTGCTTATTTCTTCCTTTTTTTTTCATGTATTCTTTTTTTCTAAACCAAAGCCAGGGCTTGAAGCTTCCCCAATCACAAGATCATAGATCAACTTGAAGCTTCCCCGCCCAGCAAAGGCCGACAGAAACTAATTAAAAGCTTGGTTTGTTTTAATTTTTCATCAGCAAATTAGGTTCAGAAATATGGATATTAGACACTTGTTTTTAATAAATTCTTATAAATCTCAATATATTTTCACCTTTAGATTCTTGAAACAAGTGGATATTCCGAAGACAGGCGGTGACGATGAAGAGTGCTACAAATACAGGGGACGACAAATTCATGGGCCCTAATGTCGAGTGCCTTAAAGAGTAAGAAAGTCCCTGGAACGGGGGGCCTTTTTGATCTTTCATTAGCTTAATTAGAAGGGGACCAATGGAAGTTATAAATCACCTAAATTAAAAGTTTAGGTATATAGATTGTACCTTTAATTTAAAAACCTTAAACTCTGTCGCGGCTCCAGCATTCTAAAGCCTCTTTTACAATGACCTTGACGCTATGCATTATGATCTCCTACTAATGATATATGACTGGGACTCAGACCGACCGGCCTTCGGCAAGATGGGGCCTATGTGGGGACTTAAGTGTCTTCTTGTTCCTTCTATTGATGGGCTCTGTAGGCGTCAAACTTACGTATTATTTCTATATCCCTACATGAACTTGAATTATAGGCTTGTATCTCCTATCCCTAGATTAATTAACGAATAATTATCGGCTTGCAACTCATATTATTAGGATATCTAAAATTTGGAGCCCACGGGCATGTGATAGTCTCTCTCTCTCTCTCTCTACCTACCGAATCAGTTATCACTTCTTTCCTTGCGGTCCTTTTAGTCGTCTACCGTTTCTTAGTGGAATCTATTTAATGAGACAATTTTTTTGCCAAACCTACTTTATTTTTTTTTACGGTATTATTTTTTGGAATAAATTTTTAGCGATGATTGATTATTCGAGCATTACTCATCCTGTCACTAAATAATGTGAAAAACTTTAAATATAAAATTAGTGACAAAGTCAAAACTATATTTTAAATTTACTAACAAATTTAGTAACGGACAACTATATGAAATTTTAAAAATCCTTTGATGAAAAATTTAATTTTTTGCAAGGAAATTGCGATGGAACAAAAATAATCTAACACTAAATTCCTTATCAATTTGAATGTACCATTTTATAAAGTTTAAATTAGCAATAGAATCTTCCATGATTATTCTTTGATTATACTTGGCTTGGCTACTTAGGACAATAGCTCTCTATTTCAGCAACTACCATTTTCTCTAGTCCCTCTCTCCACCTTTGCACCTTCACTGCCTTTTTGCCATCTTTTGACCTCCCCTTGCTTTCTATCACCTTTAAGAGGTTCGTTGTTATATCTTCTCTCTTTTAATTGCTTATTTTCTTGTAAAAGGTTAATTTTATTGCTTAAGAATTGTTTGATAATCATGTGATGAATTTCTTAAAATTTTCTAGTAATTGATGTTTAACTTATACTTTTCATATATTTTGTAAGTATTAGAATAGTTTAAAACTTTGAAAAGAAGGTCCTAAAACTTATATAAGACCTTAATAGTTCAATCAAGCTAGCAATAATAGAGTATGCCAGTGAAGATTTCATAAGGCTCTAATAATTCATTTCATAGTAGGATATTGATGGACTTTATGATTCTATTGAATTTTATAATAGATGAAGTTTGAATAGGAAGAAATTTAAATGCCCAAAGGATTGAACACATAAAAGTCTCTTTTACACAAGAACAGAAGAAGTTTAAAAACACTAAAGAGACATAATGAAGAATTTCCAAGTTCCACTTATTAGGATTTTCATCATTTATTAGAAATATTAAATTCAATTTTTAGTTTATATATAAGTTTTATTATTTTATATTACTATTTTTATGTTGAATGATTAGATTATTAATATTCAATATTTTCAAATTCAATTTTAAAAATTTGTTAATTGAATCCAATGTTCCTCTAGTTGAATTATATTTATACAATGATGTTTGTTGTATGGATTACACTAAAATAAGATAATAAACTATCAATATTTCCTAATAATGCCAATAAATTTTCAAAATTTTACATATTATTAATAAATATAAATTCAGCGATGAACATTCCCAATGCTAAATTTCAATCTTGCATTGGAAATAGTGATAAATGAAAATTAGTCATAAATTTCTCCAATCTTCCATTTTATTAACGGACAATCCATTAGTAAATGCCTAGTTTAGTGATGGACATGGCCGTCACTAATTCTACCTATTGTTCATTTTGTTTATCATTGGTTCTTGGAATTAGTGACAGAAAATAGTGATGAAATTAGTAAAAGATTTTTTTTCATCACTAATTAAATTATCAACTTGTTATTTACTTACAGCTTTTAATCTATGGCTATTTTCTTTATCAACAGATTTTTCTTCTATTAGCAACATATTTTTCCATCAATAATCAATTATTATAAGAGTCAAATTCACAAACTAAAATAAATCAATAATTAGTTATTACTAAATGTAATTGGAGAGATTTTATTAGCTCCATACTACAAGAAAAAAGAGCAACAACGATGACATTATTAGCGACGACAATAATTCAGTCGTTGGTAATTTTTTAGTGATGATTATGTCGTCGGTGAAGTCTAAACGACTCTTGGAGGGAGTTGAAAAAAAGTGGCACGAAAAATACAAGTATTAGTGATGACATTTGTCGTCGATATAAGGCTGAAAAATTTTTAGTGCAAAGAACAGACCTTTCAACAACGACAATGTCATCGTTGAAAGGTTGGACCTTTCAGCGATGACATGTGTCATCGCTAAAATTATCTCTAGGAAATTAGGCTAGAGCTTCAACGACGATAAATGTCATCAGTGAAAGTCAAAACTTTCAGCGACGACACGACTTTCACCGATGACATGTGTCGTCGCTGAAAGCCTAACTCTATTTTCAAGACAGACCTTCAGCGATGACAATGTCATTGCTAAAAGTTTTTACTTTCACCGATGACATTGTCGTCGCTAAAAGGTCTATTCTCGGGAATGGATCAGGACTTCAGCGACGTTCATATTTCACCGATGATCCTTTAGCAATGACTAAGAATTTTTGTTGTCACTGAAGGGTCCATCTATAAAAACCCATCGACGCGTCTTTGGACTCTTATTCGCGTGGATTCAAAGGAAAAGCTGTGGATTGAGGTGAGTTTCTCTTGTAAATTTTTTTATAATTAATTAATTTATTTTTTATATATGTTGTTATGTATTAATTTTTTAACATATTTATAATTTTAATTTATTAGTTATTGTTAGCACTTAACATTGTTCGTGGGAAGTTTTTGGATTACATTTGTTCACTAGATTTTTGCCGTTGAGGTATGTAAATTAAATTTTATAATATTTTTATTGTGAAATGTAATTTATGAAATTGACAATTTGCAATAAATTAATAGAGTTGATAATATATTTGATCTGATGAGAAATTGCATATTGTTTAGTATTGCATATTGTAAACATTGACTTTATTTAAGGTAATTTTTTCTTCACTTAAATCTGTAAATATAAATTTTGTTGTTATTGTGTATCCCTTAATTGGATACATGTGTGGATTATTTGGTAAGTTTAATGTAAGGTAGAGTTAGTATGATATTTTATCCATAAAATTTAAAATTTAGGTCATATTTTAGGAGATTTCAAAATTATTAGTTTTGTTGAAATAATGTAACTTAGGAAATTAGGATTAGCTTGAAAACATATTCTAGAAAATAAGAGATTATAATAATATAATCTCTTTCCTAATTAAAATTGATATCGAAACCTAACAATCCAAAATATAGTATTTATACCACATATTAAGAAAAAACCAATTAAACTTAAGGCCTCATGAAAATCAAACATGACAATCTAAATTATACTATCTACACTACATAAAAAAGAAGTCAATTAAACTTGAGGTCAATTAAGGGATTCACCCCTTTATGATATTTTATTCACAAAATTTAAAATTTACGTTATAATTTAGAGGATTTCAAAATTATTAGTTTTATAGAAATAATGTAATATAGAAAAATTAGAATAAGTTTGTAAACATAGTTTAGAAAATAAGAGATTATAATAATATAATCTCTTTCTTAATTAAGATTGATATCGAAACTTAACAATCCAAAATATAGCATTTATACCACATATTAAGGAAAAATTAATTAAACTTAAGGTCATATGAAAATCAAACATAACAATCCAAATTATACTATCTACACTACATAAAAAGAAAGTCAATTAAACTTGAGGTTAAATAAAAATCACCCCTTTATAGATAAATTAAATATACATTTTATTCCTAAAAATAAAAAAATTATAATTGACTAAATTTTGAAAATTGGTTGGTCAAGTTTATTTCTAAAGTTAGACCCCTAAACACAATCAGAATAAATAATATTACCATAATTCTTGAATTATATTTTATTATCTTCAACTTCACATTATGTAATTCAGTGAAATATTTTTTTATTTACAATTTCAACCTCCATTTGATCTTATTTTTATATTGGGTTAAAATATCTTTTTCAAAACTAGGAGTTTAATTTCTAAAGAATACCAATTATGATTTTATTATTTTAAAAAATATATGTTATGTACATAATTCTAATAACTAAAATTACAATAACATTGCATTAATGAATATCTTATGAAATTAACAATAAATTTTGTTACTTAATTACAATAATATGTGACATATTATGGTTGAATAAAAATGTATATAAAATTTCTCATAAAAAGACTTCTAGACAAAACAATTAAAACGACCATACAATAGAAAAAATTTGAAATTTTTCTTCCTATGATAATTTATAAGTACTCATAAAATGCACGTATCTCTAAAAGAGTTTAATTGTGCATCTTATGAATATAATAAAGTAGGCTACACACTTGAATTCCTAAATGCAAGTTGTGAAACATAACAATTGCTGCAGATACTTAAAAAAATTAATCTCGAAAATAAGATACTTAAAACAACAATACTGATACGTGAATAACGAATTTCATACAATGTCGTATCTTTATTTTTAATTATTATAAACATATTCATATAACAACTTTAACTAGAACTTCATTTGCATTTGCATTGTAAGCTTCAACCCATTTAAAGGTTGGTTAATCTCTGTGCATCAACTAACCCTTGAATTGTCCTGAAAAGTTGGGCAATTTAAGATATGCCCTGTAGTTATAATTAATAATTTATCTAACTCTTGTTTGATATTATAAAAATATCTTAGCATTCTAACTAATTTTCGGGTATAAACTATACAGACGTATAGTTTATACATTTGGAGAACTATAAGAAGATGCTGCTAAAATTTCTGCACGAAAGAAACAATGAGTATGGATAAATTGGAAAAGATGACTATAAACATATCTCGAATGGGATAGGAGCCTACCCTTTAGAGTTAGACTGATATGGTGTAGTTAGATTACATATAAAAAATTATTCACAACACCATGTTCCACCTAAAACCATTATTTTCCTGTTCAATGATACAATGCCTATAGATAAAAGTTGGATACATCTACCAAATCACTTGTCGAATGAGTATTGGAATGGTGCAGTGGCATTTATTCAAAAAGCTAAAAACTTTATTGATGAAAGGGATTTGGTGAGATGCCTATACAAAAAGTGTGTGAATTTATTGTTCCAAATATTGCCAATGTTGGAGGCACATATTATAGATAATGGATTTAATCCATTATATATAAATTGGGTACACCATGGTGAAGCAGATATTTCGAGCTCTAGAGGAACGAATGGAGTCACTACAACAAAAAGCAACAACAACGACGACACTTTCTGCGACGATAAAATTTCGATCGTCGCTAAAGGTATTTCCGGCGACTTTTGTCGTCGGTAAAAATGGAAAATATTTTCAAACGGACGAGGATTGGGGGCGGTAAGAAATAGGCTTGTAGCGACGACAAAAGTCATCGCTAAAAGCCTAAAAAAATTTAGGCGGGAGTCTTGGTGCAGCAGGCGGGAATTTTTGACCTTCAGCGACGACATTGTCGTCGCTGAAAATCCAAGGCTTTCAGCGACGACACTGTCGTCGCTAAAGGGGGAAGAATCAACGACGACAATGTCGTCGCAGAAGGCCTAAAAAATTTCTGGAAAAAATTTTTCCTTCAACGACGACTATGTTGTCGCTAAAAGCCATGCCCGAATTTTGAGAGAAGGCTTTAGCGACGACATTGTCGTCGGTGAAAGCTGAACTTTTAGAGACGACAATGTCGTCGCTGAAAAAAAATTCGGTCGTCGCTGAAAGCTTCAGCGACGACCGAATTTTTTTGTCGTGCTGAAAGCTGCCGGAGTCTATTTATTCGCCGCGCCTCCTCCCTCCTTATTTGCGCCTTTGAAATTTCTGGACCTAAGGTAAGTTCCTGAACTTTCTTTCTTTTTTAATTTTTTGTAATTTTAGTATATTTATTATTTTATATATATATGTTGATATGTATTAATTTTGTATGTTATATCTTTTAATTTATTAGTTATTATTAGCACTTAGCTTAGTTCGTGGAGAGTATTCAGAGTTGATCAGTAGATTTTTACCGTTAAGGTACGTAAATAAAAAAGTATAATTTTTTCTGTGTACTAATATATTTAATTTACTCAAATAGTTTACAATGAATTAATGGAATTGATAGTATGTTTAATTTAATATGAAATTTTGTATTATTTAATTTTGTATATTGTAAATTTTAAATTTATTTATGTAGATTTAACTTAGCATTAATTTTATAAATATAAATTTGAATTATTATTATGCATCCCTCAATTTACAATTTTGAAGCATACAATATATGTGTAGATTATTCATTTAGAATAATATAAGATAGAATAGTTATGATATTTTATTCACAAAATTTAAAATTTGTGAGATAATTTAAGAAACTCCAAACTTACTAGATTTGATGAAATAATGTAAGATAGAAAATTAGAATAAATATATTAATCTATGTTAGAAAATAAGAGATTACAATAATATAATCTATTTTTTAAATGAGATTGAAACTTAACAGTTCAAATTATATTATTTACACCATATACTAAGAAAAATTCAATTAAACTAGAGATTACATAAAAATAAAATCCTAACAATTCAAATTATAATATTTACATTACATAAAAATTAAAAATTCCAAAACACTAGGAAGTTCGTATGAAAATCACCCCCTCTTGAATAAAACAACATTTACTTAAATAAAGAAGCTGAATTGTGCATCTTATAAATAATATACACCTTATAAAACTAAACTTACTTAAATTTACAACTAGGAAGTCGATACACAAAATGGTTCAACTGTAATGCAATTTAGGAAACTTCAAACTTATTAGATTTGATGAAACAATGCAAGATAGAAAATTAGAATAAATATATAAATCTATCTTAGAAAATTAGAGATTACCATAATATAATGTCTTTTTTAATTGAGATTGAAACTTAACAATTCAAATTGTATTATTTACACCACATACTAAGAAAAATTCAATTAAACTAGAGACTACATAAAAATAAAATCCTAACAATCCAATTATGATATTTACATTACATAAAAAATAAAAATTTTAAAACACTAAGAAGTTCGCATGAAAATCACCCCCTCTTGGATAAAACAACATTTACTTAAATAAAGAAGTTGAATTGTGCATCTTATAAATAATATACACCTTATAAAACCAAGCTTACTTAAATTTACAGTTAGGAAGTTCGTATTCATAGTATAAACCTCTCTACAAAGAAGCTGAATTGTGCACCTTATCAAACAGTAAAGTAGATTATACTTTTGAATTCCCACAAGCGTATTGTGAAGCATAACAGTTGTTAAGCATATTTAGAAAAATCAGTAATCTACATAATGATTTTCATAAATAACAATACTTACAGTTAAACAACGATATTCATAAAATGTTGCATCGTTATTTTATTTTATTGTAAATATATTTTTACAATAATTTAAAATATAACTGCATGTGCATTTAAATTATAAGCTTAGACCCGTTCAAGGGTTGGATATTTTTTGAACATCAATCGACCCTTAAATTGTCCTGAAAAGTTGGACAGTTTGGGATATTATCATGTAGTTATTATTAACAATTTATCGGGCTCTTGTTTGATAATGTGGAAATATCTTGGCATCCTAACTGTTCTCCGGGTATAAACTATACACGTGTATAGTTTAGACACTTGGAGAACCATAGGGAGATGCTGCCGGAATTTCTGCACGGGTCAATTGATGAGCGTGGATAAATTGAAAAAAATAATAATTATAGAAATATCTCGAATGGGATAGGATCCTACCCTTCAAAATTGGAGTGATACGGTGCATTTAGGGTGACTGTCAAATATTAATCAACATACTTTACCTCACCTACAGCAATTTCCTTCGTGTTCAGTGATATAATGTCTATGGATAAAAGTTGGATAGATCTACCAAATCGATTGTCAAATGAGTATTGGAATGGTGCAGTAAGATTTGTTGAAAGAGCGAAAAATTTTGCCGATGAAAGGGGTATGGTAAGATGTCCATGCAAAAAGTGTGTGAATTTAATATTCCAGACATTGCTAACATTGGAGGCGCATATTATAGATAATGGATTTCATCCATTATACACAAATTGGGTACACCATGGTGAAGCAGATGTTTCGACTTCTGGAGGAACTAGTGGGATATCTCCTAACAATCGAGATGAGCTGGCAGATATTATACATGATTTCATTGGCCCTGAGGCAACTAAAATTGATTTTCACAATGACGAGCCCAGGTGTGAGAATGCGGCAGACGAAGATATTAGAACAAAATATAGTAACTGTGATAACCTATTCGAGCAAGTAGAAACAGAGTTGTATCCAGGTTGCACAGCATTTTCAGCATTAAACTTATTGGTCAAACTTATGCATTTGAAGGTTCTGCATAAGTGGACAAACAAATCATTTGATGCTCTTCTTCGATTATTAAAAGAGGCACTTCCAAACGATAATAAATTGCCTGAGTCTTACTATGGTGCAAGGAAATGGCTCAACAAGTTGGGGTTGGGGTATGAATCAATCCATGTATGCAAACATGATTGCGCACTTTTTTGGAAAGATCATGCCTCTAAAGATAATTGTCCAATTTGTGAAGAGAGTCGCTGGGTAAATAAAACTACAAAAGGAAAGAAGGTGCCCCAAAAAGTGGTTCGATATTTTCCTTTAACTCCTCGACTACAGCGACTATATTGGTCGAGACATACTGCAAAAAATATGGTATGGCATCACACTGGAAAATCAAAAGAAGATGGGGTAATGCGACATCCCGTGGATGGAAAAGCTTGGCAGGAGTTCAATAATAGGTATCCTAATTTCTCCGCTGACCCACGAAACGTTAGGTTGGGTTTAAGTGCAGATGGATTTAATCCTTTTGGTGATAGGAACCTATCTTATAGCATGTGGCCAGTGGTTATGACTACTTACAACTTGCCACCATGGATGTGCATGAACCAATCTTTTTTCATGTTGGCCCTATTAATCCCAGGGCCGCAATCGCCAGGTAAAGATATCGATGTGTTCTTACAGCCGGTCGTAGAAGAGTTGAGGGATCTCTGGGAGAGAGGAGTTGAAACTCGAGATGCAAATACAAATACGGTGTTCAATATGCGGGCAGCATTGCTCTGGACTATTAATGATTTTTCTGCTCGAAGTAGTCTATCCGGATGGAGCGGGCAAGGATACAAAGCATGTCCTACTTGTAATTCGGATACTCCGTCGATTCGAGTTAGAGGAAAAATAGCTTACGCGGGTCATCGTCGTTGGCTTCCAAGAAGTCACACATGGAGAAATATGAAGGAATTCAATGGAAGGTCGGAGAGGAGACCCCCTCCTCGACCTCTTACCAATAATGTTATCATGGAACAGTTGGCCAAAGTGCCACAGAGACTTCCAGGAAAACATGCTGAATTTGGTGGTGTGAAGCGAAAGAGAAGTGCCGACAAACTTAATTGGAGCAAGAGAAGTATTTTTTTTAATCTTCCTTATTGGCCAACAATGAACTTAAGGCATAACATTGATGTCATGCATGTCGAGAAAAATGTATGTGACAGCATCTTAGGTACATTATTGGAGATTGAGCACAAAACAAAGGATACAGACAATGCAAGACGAGATTTGGCAGACATGAAAATAAGGCCTGACTTGCATCTGTATGAGCAGAGGGGTCAACTTTTCAAGCCACATGCTGGATATACGCTTAACCAAGAAGAGCGGAAACGATTTTGCCAGTATATAAAGAATGTGAAATTTCCAGATGGCTTTGCTGGGAGTCTTAGTAAGAATGTCACAGATTGTGACCTGAAGTTAAAGGGGTTGAAATCACATGATTGTCATGTTATTATGCAAAGACTGTTAGGACCAGGTGTCCGGACTTTCTTGCCAAAGGAATTATCATATCCAATTATCGAGTTATACAATTTCTTTAGTCAAATATGTGCTAGAACTCTCAACAAGGAGAATATTCTGCAAGCCAAACAAGACATTATCATAATTCTGTGCAAGCTTGAAAGGATATACCCCCCAGCATTTTTTGACATAATGGTTCACTTGGTGATGCATCTGCCAGACGAAGCATTGGAAGGAGGACCCGTTCATTTTCGGTGGATGTACCCATATGAGAGGTATATAAAAAAGTTAAAGGATTACATTCGAAATCGTGCTCGATCGGAGGGTTCAATTGCAGAAGGATATATTGTTGATGAGGCGTTAACATTTTTCTCCATGTATTTGGAAGGGGTGGAAACTAGATTCATCCGCTCTGATAGAAATCAAGATGTAACACCTAGTCAAACAAGAAGGACATTGTCGGTGTTCCAGTCCCAATGTCGACCGATAGGGAAGAAGACAATTTCTCATTTCGATAGGAAGGATCGGGATATTGCAGTATGGTACATCTTGAATAATTGTACTGAGATAGAAAAATATCTCCAGTGAGTATCTTAAACTTCAGTTATGTTCTTCTCCGTTTTGTGATTACAATAGACTAAGATTGTTATGTTCAACAGTGAGCATCGATTGGAACTCGAACAAAGTGGTGCTGAAGATATTGATAACTTACAGAGAACCAAATTCCCCTCTTGGTTTTACTCGAAGGTAAGGATTTTTCTTCCCAAATCCATTGAACGGATATCTAAAATATTGTTCATTTGTCTTGTTGATATTTTAATTTAATTCTTCGAATAATTGCTACTTTTGTAGATGTACTATTTACATAGGAACGGTTCCCCAGAGGCCACCGAAGAGTTACAATCATTAGCATCCGGTCCCAGTTTCACTAACATGGTATACTCTGCGTGTATTGTGAATGGAGTATGTTTTGTAGCCAAAGCTCGGGATGAGAAGCATAAAACGCAAAATAGTGGCATTTCTGTCCCGGGGATTGATGGCAACATGTTTTATGGTGTACTGGAAGAAATAATTAAGTTGACTTATTTAAATAAGTACAATGTGACTTTATTTAAATGCAAGTGGTATGACACTGATCCAACAAAGAAGAAACTTTATACTGACAAGAATATCACAAGTATCTCCATCAACGGACAATGGTACAAGGATGATCCTTACATACTTGCTACTCAAGCAAAACAAGTGTTTTACATTGAGGATCTCCTTAATGGACTAAATTGGAAGGTCGTCAATAATATGGTGCATCGCGATATATGGGATCTACCCAGTGATGAAGATAATGCACAAGACCTGTTATTTCTGTAGGATAGTAACTCGTCCAACTTCAACCTCACAATTGATCTGGGAGATTTCCATCTAGTACATCTAGGTAATGAAAGAAATAGTCCTTCAATCGTTCCAACGCACAGGAATGCTGGACTTGGTGCTCATGGAGAAGACACCTTCATGGATGATGACGAGAGCCTTGAAGACGAAATAATTGATGATTATATAGATGAGGAGCCCACACAATCTGATAGTGAAGGAGAATCCGATGACCATCTGTCTGTTAGGTTCACCGACACTGATTCTGACTAGGGAAAAAATAACATATTCAAACTACAACTACAACTCATAATTGTGTAAGCATGATTATTAAAATAATAAATGTGATTGTAAGAGATTGAACAATTTCATCCTTCAACTGGACATTAAGTTCTTTTTAATTACTTATTTGATGTGTATTACTTTAGTTATGGCGGATGTCGAGGCACGATACCACGGAGGTGACGCTGGAGGTGACCCACCGGAGCGACCCAGCCATATTCCATCTCAGTGTGAGGGCTCAGGTATTTGACATAAATTGTGCATACCTAAGATTGATTAATTATTATGTTTATTTTGTTAATATTTTTCTTTATTAAATAAAGTAGCACCTGCTAAGAAGAGGGGGCCAAATAGGTCCCTAAGACTGCATGAGAAGATTGGCAGGGGTGGAGGCAGGCCGGTGCCTGTACAGTTTGATACGACTGGTACATGGCATGCGGTTGGTGAGAATGCCAGTCATCTCCCTCGTGATATTGGCAGCATGATCCGCGCCCACGTGCCGCCCTATTATAAGTCATGGCGAGCTGTACCTCAGGAGATTCGAGATAGAGTTGTGCAGGAGGTTTGCGTAAGTATCCATTTCCTTTTGAATTAATGTCTTTGAGATTGAAATTTCTAAATATATGACTTATAAATTTTTTAACTGTCTTATAATGCAGTCCCATTTTGAGTTCCACGGCATCTCCGAGGGTGATCGGGATAGAGCACTCTCCGGTTTGATGCGGACTGCTGCCGACCTGTACAGAGATTGGAAGTACAGGTTGAATAGGCATTTCTTAGATCATGGAGGTGATCGATACCAGGAGTATGACCTGGATCGAGCTTGACGTTGTGTGCCTCGGTCTGTCTCACCGCAGACATGGCAGAGGTGTGTGGACTTCTTTGATAGTGACGAGTACAGGGTAAGTATGATATTTTATGGTATTATATCAATATTTCATAATTAGTAGATTATGAACATTAAAATTTAACTTTTTCCTCTTAATTTGCAGGAGTTATCTGCAAGAAATACAAATAATAGAGCACAGAAGGTCGTGAATGACCGGCATGGGTCAAAGTCTATTGCAGCACATCGCTTTGATAAGGTAATTCAAATTTTTTCTGTCTTTTTAAAATATATCCATTTGTTAAATAGCATTACTACCCTTCATCCTTTTTTTTGTTACAAAAATTGAACAGAGAAACAGAGATACTGGTGAGCTGCAGTCGGTGCCTGATAACTTTAGGGACCGACACACATACAGGTCGGGGGAGTGGGTGCATCCGATCCCTCAGGGGTAACATGTAAGTTGTTTGAATTTCATATTTTAAATAAAATTTTACAAATATATCTTCCAAGATGGATTTCTTCTTATTTTTTTTAATAATTTAAGGCGAGAATGACTGAGCTCATGACTCAGCATGTACAGTCTAGTGTATCATCCACTAGCTTGCCTACGACTCCTGTACATGTAGATGAGGCTGCCATTGCCGATGAGGTACTTAGCACTCGTCGAGGGTACAGGAAGGCTGTTGGGCGTGTACTTGCTGGTCAGACTTATCGCTCGATGGGGACTTCTAGCACGGCGACGAGCTCACAGACCGTGTCTCAGGTCGATGAGTTGCAGGAGCAGTTACACCAGAGTCGGGAGCAGGTTGAGCAGAGCCAGCGATTGATTGAGCAGCAGTAGCAACGGCTTGATCAGCAGCAGCAGTAGCAACGGCTTGATCAGCAGCAGCAGTAGCAACGGCTTGATCAGCAGCAGCAGCAGATCATACAGCAGCAGGAGATGATGCAGCAGCAGCAGCAGATGCAGCAGCAGTTTGGGAGTTATCTTACTGAGATGACCTCGATCCTTAGACAGCAGGGTATCGTCCTACCGCCGCCTCCATTTGCTGTTGTTACACCGCCTGGGCTGAGCAGATTTGCGCCTGCACCTACCGCTCAGCCGCCACCGTCATTTTATCATCCTCGTAGTCAGGATGATGATGATGATGATGATGATGACGACGACGATTAGGGTGCACTGTGATATTTATATCTCCCTACTTCCCCGTCGTATATTTTGTATATGTATCTTTATATTTTTTTTATGTGCACATTTACATAGATGATGTATATATATTAGTTTATTCACATAAAAATTATTTTTACCATTGTTTTATGATTATTAATTTTTTATGTTGGATCAAATTGCTAAACATTATTAATAATGCTATTGATGTATTATAATTGTATAATTTATATTAAATTAAATTAAATTTAAAAAATTATTAAACAATTCAAGTTAATTTAAATAAATAATATATTATTTGAAATGTACGACAATTTAAATTTAAAAATTTTTAAAAAAAATTTAGAAACTTTTAGTGGCGACAATTGTCGTCGCTGTAGGTAAAAAGTCGTCGCTGAAGGGCGGGCCTTCAGCGACGACAACGGTCGTCGGTGAAAGCCCAGACCTTCAGCGACGACAAAAAGTCGTCGATGAAGGGCTTTTGTCGTCGGTGAAGGGCTGGGCTTTCACCGACGACAAGAGTCGTCGCTGAAGGTTGGACTTTCAGCGACGACTTTTGTCATCACTGAAAGGCGAGTCCTTCACCGACGACTTTGTCATCGCTGCAGGTCGGACTTTCAGCAACGACTTTTACCCTACAGCGACAACAATTGTTGCCGTTAAAAATCAAAATTCAAATTTTTTTGAATTTTGAAATTGTTTTCTCCGACGACAGAGTCGTCGCAAAAGGTCCGACTTTTAGCGACGACAAATTTGTCGTCGCTATTAACCTTTTTACGCACGGACCTACGCCGACGACATTTTCAACGATGACTTTTTCCTTCAGCGACGACCGAGAACTTTTTAGCGACAACAAATGTCGCCACTAAAAGTCTTTTTTGCTGTAGTGAGTATCTCCCAGCAATGTAGATGAGAAGGTGGACATTATACAAGATTTCATTAGGCCTTATGTGTTGGATGTAGTAGCTTGCAATGATATGGAAAGGAATGAGAATGCACCTGGCGAAGATACTGGAATAAATTATAGTAGTTATGATGACATATTCGAACAAGTAGAAAGAGAATTGTACCCAGGATGCACATCGTTTTCAGCTTTAAACTTTCTGGTGAAACTCATGCACTTGAAGGTTCTGCATAAGTGGACAAATAAGTCATTTGATTCTCTTTTGAAGTTGTTAAAGGAGACACTTCCGAATGATAATAAATTACCCGATTCGTATTATAGTACAAGGAAATGGCTCAACAACCTAGGGTTAGGGTATGAATTAATCCATGTATGCGAACATGATTGTGCACTTTTCTGGAAATAACATGCTTCAGAGAAGAATTGTCCAATTTGTGG
The DNA here is from genome assembly GCA_020226215.1 of Sindora glabra. Classification (NCBI taxonomy): domain Eukaryota; kingdom Viridiplantae; phylum Streptophyta; class Magnoliopsida; order Fabales; family Fabaceae; genus Sindora; species Sindora glabra. Next base: position 105,528,948 of record CM035227.1, on the reverse strand, counting down.
GATGAGCCGATGGATAGATAAGAATATGAAAAAAAAGAAGGTTCCTCAAAAAGTGGTTTGATATTTTCCAATAATTCCTCGATTGAAGAAATTGTATAAGTTAAGACATACTACGAAGAATATGATATGACATCATACTAAAAGGTCAATAGATGATGGGGTAATGCGACATCCCGTTGATGGAAAAGCTTGGTAGGAGTTTGATAAGTAGTACCCTAATTTCTCAGCTGACCCATGAAGCGTTAGGTTGAGTTTAAGTGCTAATGAATTTAATTCTTTTGGATATAGGAACCTGTCCTATAACATGTGGCCAATGGTGATGATTACTTATAACTTGTCATCATGGATGTGCATAAATTAGTCTTTTTTTAATGTTGACCCTATTAATCCCAGGTCTGCAGTCTTTAGGTAAGAATATTGATGTCTTCTTACAACTGGTCATAGAAGAGTTGAAACATCTTTGGGAGAAGGGAGTTAAAACTTGAGATGCGAATACAAAGATGATATTCAACATGAGGGTAATTTTGTTATGGACTGTAAATGATTTTTCTGCTCGAATTAGTCTTTCTAGTTGAAATGGATAAGGATATAAAATATGTCCTACATGCAATTTGGATACTCCATCAATTCAAGTTAGGGGGAAAATAGCCTATATTGGTCATCGTCATTGGCTTCCAAAAAGTCACATATGGAGAAACAGTAAAGAATTCAATGGGAGGTTGGAAAAGAGAGCATTTTCTTATCTTACCAATAACATTATCATAGATCAACTGGGTAAGGTGGCACAAAGAATTCCTAGTAAACATGCTCGATTTGGTGGTGTAAAGCGAAAGATGGGTGCTGATAAACTTAATTGGAGTAAAAGAAGTATATTTTTTGATCTCCTATATTGGCCGGCAATGAACCTAAGACATAACATTGATGTAATCCATGTTGAGAAAAATGTATGTGATAGTATTCTGGGTACCCTATTGGATATTGAGCATAAAACAAAAGATACAGATAATGCAAGACGAGATCTAGCAGATATAAAGATAAGACCCAACTTACATCTATATGAGCAAATGGGTCAGCTTTTCAAGCCACATGCTGCATATACGCTTAATCAAGAAGAGCGTAGACAGTTTTGCATATATATAAAGAATATGAAATTTCCAGACGGGTTTGCTAGGAGTCTCCGGAAGAATGTTATAGATCATGATACGAAGTTAAAGGAATTCAAATCACGTGACTGTTATGTCATTATGTAAAGATTGTTAGGACCAAGAATTCGAACTCTTTTGCCAAAGGAATTATCATATCCACTTATTGAGTTGTGCAACTTTTTCAATCAAATATATGTTAGAACTCTCAACAGAAAGAATATTCTACAAGCTAAACAAGATATCATCATTATTTTATGCAAGCTTAAAAGGATATACCCTCCAGCATTCTTCGACATAATGGTTCACTTGATGATACATTTTCCAGACGAAGCACTAGAAGGCGGGCCCGTTCACGTTCGATGGATGTACCCATACGAGAGGTATATAAAAAGGTTAAAGGATTATGTCCGAAATCGTGCTTGACCAGAGAGTTCAATTGCAAAAAGGTACATTATTGATGAGGCATTAACATTCTTTTCTATGTACTTAGAAGGAGTGGAAACTAGATTCAATCAGCCTGATCGAAATCAAGATGTAGCACTAACTAAAACAAGAAGGACATTATCGGTGTTTCGATCCCAATGTCGACCTGTGGGGAAGAAGTCTATTTCTCACTTCGATAAGAAGGATCGAGATGTTGCAATGTGTTTCATCTTGAATAATTATAATGAGATCGAAAAGTGTCTCCAGTAAGTTTCTAAGCTCATTTATACTTTTCTCCTAAATATGTATAATGGATTAAATTGTCTTAGTTTTGCAGTGAGCTTCGACAAGAACTCGAACGAAATGGTGCTGAAAATATTGACACCTTACAAAAAATCAAATTGCCCTCATGGTTTTATTTGAAGGTAAGGTTTTTGTTCTTCCCAGGTGCACCAAACCAAAAAAATAAATGTTCATTACTCTTACTGATCATTCAAGTTATTTCTTTTCACAAAATATTGTTTTGATAGATGTACCATTTACACAGGAACGGTTCCTCAGAGGCCACTAATGAGCTACTTTCATTAGCATCCAGTCCTAGTTTCATAATCATGATATACTTTGTATGCATTGTAAATAAAGTGCACTTTGTCGTAGAAAGTCAGGATATGAAGCACAAAACGCAAAATAGTGGAATTTCTATTCCAGGCATTGATGGTAACATATTCTATAGGGTACTGGAAGACATCATAGAGTTAACTTACTTAAACAAGTGTAGTGTGACCTTATTTAAATGCAAGTAGTATGACACAGACCCCACAAAGAAGAAACTTTACATTGATAAGAATATCACAAGTGTATCCATTAGTGGGCAATGGTATAGAGATGACCCTTATATTCTAGCTACCTAAGCAAAGTAAGCCTTTTACACTGAGGATCCCCTTAATAGACTAAATTGAAGGGTCATCCATAATATGGTGCATCGCTACATATGGGATCTACCCAATGACGAAGATAGTGCAAAGGATTTACTATTCCTGCAGGATAGTAACTTATCCAATTTCAACTTCACAATTGATCTAAGACATTTTCATCTAATAGATTTAAGTAATCAAAGACATGGTCCTTCAATCATTCCACCTTTCAAGAACGTTAGATCTGGAACTTATAGGGATGAGGTCTCCATTGATGATGAAGGCAATTTGGAAGACGAAATGATTGAGGATTATATGGAGGAGGGAGCTTTACAATCTGATAACGATAAAGAAACTGATGACCATGAGTCTGTTAGGTTCATTAATACTAATTCCGACTAGGGAACCCTAAACATTTGCTTACATCTCGTAATCATGGAAGCATGATTGTTAAAATAAGTTATATGATACTATTGGGTCATATTTGTTGAAATAATTGTTTAATTTGAATGTGAATTTTTTTCTCATAACAAATCGTATTAATGTGTATTATTACAGTCATGGCGGATATCAAGTCTCGATTGTTAGGAATTCGGATTATCACATGCAGTGAAAATTTAAAATTTGATCCGAATTCTACCTAGGATCCATGCAAAAAGCATAAATCAATTATTAAGATTTTACCTATTAAGTACTCGTGTTTCTATTGATTAAAACTTGAGAGCGGATGAATCAAATGTCAGCCAAAAGGTACAGCATTTCTATGGTATCCACACAGAGTGAACAACAACCTCTCACCCTCGACGAATCTACTAGGATGCGTTTTTCTCTCTAGGATTTAGGATTGGATATTTTCTATGTGATTTAGGATTTTGAGAAGCTTATGAATGTGTGCTTAAAAGTGCTGCCCTCAAGTCCCTTTTTATAGAACTTAGGCAAGTCACAATTCTAGTCTTACTAGGATAATGCTTCCAAAATTTTAATTATACTTAATAACTTATCTTATCGTTATCCTAGAGATAATGAGAAGAGATAAGACTTATCTATTAATTATCTAATATTAGATAATAATATTATCTCATAATATAAATATCTTAATTATTAGATAATTGTATATAGTTATCAAAATATCAAAATAATATTATCTCATTATATATTTATCTAATATCTGATAATGTAATTATTTGATATTACTTTAATATCAAATAATATCACATAATAATAATTATATTTATTACGTAAAAAATATATTTTTATTTAATAATATATATATATGCACGAAAATAAGTCCAATTAATTAGATATTAATCTAATTAAAATTTAATTAATTATTATCTTATTCCTACTCCTTTTGTGTGACCCTGTAGATTCTTACTACGTTAACAATGACTTATTATTGAGCCATAGATAGTGAGTGGTATCTAACAATACATCACTATCACTCAAGTAGTAAGAATGTCTGTAATTCGACATCCACTTAATATATAATTAACATTTTGCATCATAATCTCTTGTGTAATAATATCCAAATTGAACTTGAGGCATGGAGTGTATCATCCTCATCAATGTTCAATTTATATTTCTTGATACTAAGTAGACTTAAAATAAATGATTAATATCACATATTAATTCAATTGAGCATGACCATGCATTTCTAAGTCTCACTCAATCAAGGGGCCCAAGGATATTTCTTTTTTATACAAGAGTAACAAAATTCCATCCACATCACCCACTTTCCTCTGCATGATTCATGATACACCCAATCAATGCCCTATTCGTCATCTTGATTAAAGGTGACATAGGACAATATTAAAGTGAGTAATTCCTTATGTTGGGAATCGTAGTGACTTCAGGTCAAAGATTTATGTATATTTATGATCATATGAGAATAACTTATGACACGTCTATCCATTTAATATTCTCATAGTGGGTCGATCTAGTACATTGTTCACTAACAATGTACTTATGTATTGACTTGATATCATATATCCATAATTCGTAATCATCAGTCACTATACATACTAATCTTGATATATTATTATCCTTTTCGTAATAATACTTGACTAGGTATATTTTAGGAATAGTAAAGTTATTCCAAAGATAATTATTATATTAAGTTATAAATCATGCAAAATAATAATAAAATTATGAAAATAAAATATAATAATTAAATTGCCTAAAATAAAATATAATACAATGTGTATTATTTCAATCATCTATATGATTGATTCCTAGGACACACACCAATAACGATATCATAGAGGTGATGCTAGAGGGGACCCTCCACAATGACCCACCCATATTCCATCGCAGTGTGAGGGGTCAGGTATCTTTTCTTAATTGTGCATACTTAAGATTGACTAAATATACATTGTTAGGGTTTTTATGTTTTTCTTTATTTATCGAAGTGGTAGCTATGAGAAAGAGGGGTCTGAATAAGTCCCTCAGGCTGTACGAGAAGATAGGTAGGAGCAAGGGGAGACTGATGCCTGTATAGTTTGATACGACTGGTACATGGTATGCGGTTAGTGAAAATGCTAGCCATCTCTCTCGTAACATTGGCAGCATGATCTGAGCCCACGTACTGCCTTATTATAAGTCATGGCGGGTTGTACCTTAAGAGATTCGAGATAGAGTAATGTAGGAGGTTTGCATAAGTATCTATCTCTTATAATTGCTGAATTAATTTTTTTGAGAATGAAATTTTTAAGTAAATCACTCATAAATTTTGCTAAATATCTTTTAATGCAGTCGCACTTCGAGTTCCAGGGCATCTCGGAGGTTGATCTGGATAGAGCAATATCCGGGTTGATGCGATCTACTACAGACCTATACAAAGATAGGAAGTACAAGTTAAACAAGCACTTTTTAGAACATGGGGGTGATCGAGAGTAGGACTATGATCTGGACCATGCGAAATGCTGTATGCCGCACTTTATGTCATCACAGACATGGCATAGGTGTATGAATTTTTTTTACGGTGACGAGTACAAGGTAAGTATGACATTCTATAAAATTATATTATTATTTAACATATCTAAATTGTAAACTTCATGCAATATTTGAATTTTTTATTTTGCAGGAGTTGTCTGGAAGGAATGCAAATAATAGAGTGCAGAAGGTCGTGAATGATCGACATGGGTCAAAGTCTATTGCTATACATTGCTTTGATAATGTAATTTAACTTTTTTATTCAATTTTTAAATGTACATTTTGTTAGTTAGCTTCTTGTTTATTGTTTATTTATTTTCATGCTTTTTTTCTTTTACAAAAAATGAATAGAGGAATAGAGATACCAATGAGCTGCAATCGGTTTTCGATAATTTTAGGGATCGACACATGTACAGATCAGGAAAGTGGGTGCATCTGATCCCTTAGGAGTAATATGTAAGTTAAATTTTATATTTTAAATAGAATTTTATAAATATTTCTTGTATATATATATCACTGAATTTTATTTTAATGATTATAGGTGAGGATGACTGAGCTAATGACTCAACATGTATAGTCTAGTGTATCATCCACTAGCTGTTCCAGTACTCCTGTATAAATAGATGAGGTTGTCATCGCCAATAAGGTGCTTAGCACTCGTCGAGGCTATAGGAAGGCCGTTGGGCGTGTGCTAACTGGTCATTCCTCTCATTCGGCGAGCACCTCTAGTGCAGAAGAGAGCTCGCAGTTTGTGTCTCAAGTTGGTAAACTGCAGGAGCAGTTACAGTAGAGTCGGGACGAGCACAAGTAGAGCTAGCAGTTGATACATGTCCAGCAACAGCGGCTGGATCATCAGAAGCAACAGATCACTTAGCACCACCAAATGCTATAGCAACATGAGACATACCTCAATTAGATCATGTCCATTCTTAGACAGCAAGGTATTGTTCTCCCGGCACCGCCATTTGATGCTACTACACTGCCTGGACCAAGCAAATTCGTGACTGTGACTACACCTGCACCTACTGCCCAGCCACTTGGTTCTTCTCAACCAAGGCCATCGTGTTATCATCCCCGTTTCCAAGGTGATCATGATGATGATGATGATGATGGAGCTAACACTGATGAGGATGTATCAGCACATTTTTACCGCCCCTTCCCATAATATATTATGTATATATTATTTTTTTCATATATACACATTTACATGAACTGTGTCTTTATTATTTATTTATATATATTTTTTATAAAGTTATTTTATGAGTATTTTTTTTATGTTAGATCAAATTATTTATACGGTTGTTACACATTATTATTAGTACTATTGATGTATTATAATTGTATAGGTTATATTAAATTAACTTAAATTAATTTAAATTTAAAAAATAAATATTATTTGAATAAATTTTTTATACTATGAAATTAAATACAAAATATCATTTTTATACTCAATTATAATGTTAATTTCAATTTTAATAAAAAAAATTTAAAATACTTTCAGTGGCGATAATGTTATCATTGAAAGTCATACTTTTAGTGACGATATTATTGTTACTAAAAATCCAATTTTTAGCGGCAACAATGTTTTCATTAAAAATTAGACTTTTAGTGACGATATTGTTGCCATTAAAAATTCAGTTTTTAGCGACGACATTGTCACCACTAAAAATAGACGTTAAAATTCAAATTTCAAAAATTTTTGAATTTTGAAATTATTTTCTACGACGACAAAGTCGTCGTTGAAGGTTGAGGCATTAAGGACGACAATTTGTCATAGTTGATAGTCCTTTCAGCTACGAGGCTTTACCGACGACCTTACGACGATCAAGCTTTCTACAACGACGACAACTCTTTTTTCATGTAGTGTCAAGTCGGGCTACTTAAATGGAAAGTAAATCAACTTATATTCAATTGTTGGAATAAATAGTCTCATAAATTTTAATGAAGAATATTTGAATAATAATATCTAAAAATAACATAATAAGCAATGCTTACATAAATGTCTCGAGTTGATTTGCGTAGACAACCTACACTATGCGGGTTAGGAAATTTACCAAAAGGAAACCTCTTTTATTAGTTTGTAATAAGATTATTGTTAATGCTCATCATTAACTTATTTAAATTTATAATATGTGAAATGTGGATCATGAAGATATCCAACTTTCAATTACCTAATGGTTTCCTTAAGTTTACAAGTAGATCAAAACTGCAAATCCATAGGTCTTACATTAAAGATGGGACCTAGGTAGAATTGTTACACCTACAGATAAGTTATAATTAACAAGTCGATAATTAATTACATAATTGAAAATATTAGAGGTAGGAATTAGCAGAATAATTTGAATCAGGACAATAGAGGTACTTGAATTTATTGTCATGCGTTTGAAATTTAATTGAGCTAGCAAGTGGTTAATATACGAAAAGAGTTAAGAAAAAAGGTGTGATAAAATTAATATCCGAATTCTTGAATTCTTCTTGCACTCTTGAATTTACATGGGTATTTTAACAGATGGCATGATAGTTTAAATGGTTGGTCCTAATTATTTATTAAAATGGTATGTATGTGTGATTTTAATGAAATGAGATAAGATAGATTAATTGAGCACATTGGAGGAGACACATTATTTTTTTGGTTTGCTCCTAAAATAGCTAAACCTTATTTGCAAAAGTCCTCTTTCATTTTCACTCTTCATATTTTTCCCAAGAAGCCACTCCTTATAGTAAGAATTAGGGCTTATCTTCATCCTCATCTCCATCATCATCAAGCAATCAAGGAAAAAACTTCTTGTCAATATCAACCCTTTAGAGAATTCTTTATTTAATTTCTTTCATTTCCTTGATAAAATCCTCATGGATTGGTTGAAGATAAATTTAAAGAAAAAACTTATGTACTAACTTGAGATTTTTTCTTCTCCTAGTGTGTAGTTACTCACTCTTTCAACAAAATCCACTCTAAGCTCTCTAGCATTTTACTTAAAGTTTTGCTTATATTTAACATATTTAAAGAGTTTGAGACTGATTTTGTGTTATAAGGTTTGAATAATTGATTGTTATAATGAATTATGTAGTTATGAGGTGTTTATAATAAATTGTAAAGTGGATGTTTTGTAAATTTCATTTTATAAGTGAGATTTGAGGCCAAAATGTGAAGAGTGAACAATGTTTTTTTTGTAAAAATTTTATAGAATTTCTTCAGGTAATCGATTGTTTGTAGACAAAATTGATGCAATCAATTGCGTAATAAAATAACTTCAAGTTTGTGTTACACAAGATCAAAAATGCAAAAGTTATAAAACAAAAATTTAATTCCAACAAATATTTAGTATGAGTTTTTTTATTAACACATGATTGCTTAGAGCATTGAAAACTTGGTACAACTTTTGAACTTGGTTATGGCACATATTTGTATACAAATTTAGAAAAAAAATATTTTATTCCTATATATCAATAGTTTTTGGATATAAATTTAGGATTATGTTTATTATCTTCTTTTATTTATTTTTTATCTTGTTAATAAATGTTTATTAAAATTTTGAGGTTTTGTTTGTTTTGGTGGGATATATTTTTCATAAAATATAGTTATAAAATATTAAAATTAATTAAAAATTTTTGTTCATTATTTAAACATTGCATGAAAAAAAAAATTACTTTCCACTTTTAAAACCACCCGTTTATATTAAAGTAAATGTATATAAAATTTGATACTTCTGCATTAGATGAAAAAAATTATTATTTTTCCAAAAAATGAAAAAATCCTATATACTATATTCTTAAATATTTTATTTTAGTTATTTTATTGACAACATTATCTTTTCAACAATAAAGTATTTACTTGCTATAAATTTGTTAAAAAAAATATTATTATATACAATGTAATAAAGTAATATTTAGGTTTTAATGTACTATGTCCAAATAATTTTAAAATTTTTTATTTTAACTAATCAATTTTTAATAGAAATAATATTATTATTCTTTTTAATATAATGCAATAATTTTCACTTATTTTCTTTTAAATTATTTAAGTTTGTATATAAAATCAAACAATAGCAAGAAATTATTAATAAAGATATACAAACATACTTACTTATGTAAGTATGTTCAAATATATTCCACCTAAAAATTAGAGATTAAAAAATATAGGTGATTTATTATTATAATTTTAACCTGATATAAATAATTTATTTTTAAATTTGATGCATTAAATTATTGATTGTATTTTCTTTCTTAATGTTAATTTATATTTTCTTTATAATTTCACACATTACAAAGAGAAAAATCATTTTATCTCATTTATTTTTTCATTATTTTATTTTATCTTATATAAAAATCATTAATAAAAATAAATTAAATCAATAAAATAATTATTTTATTTGAAAATTATAGTATGTACCTTGTAAAAGTTTGTGTTTAATATAATTTATAAGATAAAAAATAAAAAATACACTTATTATATTTTTATAAGTGCATACATAACACATTAATTTTTAAATAAAACTTACTTATCATATTATAAACAAGTTTAGAAAACTTAATTCTTGATACATGTAAAAAAACTAAATTTTATTACTAATTAAGTATTTTAAAATTTTTTTACTATATATTAATGTGTAAGAAATAAGTAAAAGAGACTATTCAAAAAAAAGAAGAAATTAAAAGTAGCTTCACAAAGTAATAGTTTAGATTTTTATTTTATTAGCTATTAACTATATTTTATATTTTTGAAATGATTATGTGGTAATTTTTAAAAGTATTTTAATTTTTAAATTTTTAAATAACAATGTATTATAAATAAACTTAAGTTAATAATTATTAAATTATATTTATTATAAATTGAAGAGGTATAAAAATATACCTATAAATTAATTAGATAACTTACTTAAATTATTTCACTACAACAAAAAATGCCTTTAGCGACGATAATTGTTGTCGGTGTAGAATGTTCGGTCGTCACTAAATACAAAAGTCTTCGGTAAAAATATCATCGACATAACTTCATAGGTGAAAGAACCATCATCGATGACAAATTATCATCGCTAAAAGTATAACCTTCTTCAATGACTTTGTCGTCATATAAAATATTTTCAAAATTTAAAAAATTTTAAAATTTAATTTTCGTAGATAATTTTGTCATTGCTATAAGTCCAATTAAAAAAATACAAAAAATTTCAGAAAGGTCATCGCTGAAAGTGTGAATTTTCATCGCTAAAAGTTTGAGATTCAGCAATGACATGTCGTCGTTGAAGGTTTTTTAGATTTTTTTAAAATTAAAATTAAAATTGATGTTATAATTAAGTGTAATTTAAATAATATATTATATTTAATAACATAATCTAAAATATTTTTATTTGAATTATATTTATTTTTTTAAATTAAATTTAATTTAATGTAACTTATATAAGTGTAATACATCAATAGTACGAATAATAATGTATAACAATTTGATCCAAAATAAAAAGAATGAGTACTCATAAAGTAATTATATAAACAATATATATGAATAAATTATATATACAAAATTCATGTAAATGTGTATATATGAATATATCTATACATAATGTACTGCGGGGAGGGGCGGTGAAAATATCTCAATACATCCTTATCAATGCTAGCACTATCATCATCATCATTATCCTGGCAACGGGGACGATAAAACGATGGTGTTGGCTAAGAAGGACCAGGTGGCTAGGCGATAGGCACAGTCGCAAATCTACTCAGCCCAAGCGATGTAGCAACAAATGGAGGCGGCAGTAAGACAATACCCTGGTGTCTAAAAATGTATGTGATCTCAATAAGGTAAGTCTCATGCTGCTGTAGCATCTGGTGCTGTTGAGTAATCTGTTGCTGTTGCTGATCTAGTTGCTATTGTTGTTCCTGAATCAATCGTTGTCTTTGTTGAAACTCGTCTCAACTCTATTATAACTACTTCTGCAACTCACCAACCGGAGACACACACTGTAAGCTGCCGCAATGTTAGAAGTGCTCGTCAAATGATAGGAATGACCAACCAGTACACGTTCAACGGCCTCCCTGTACCCTTGACGAGTGCCAAGCACTTTATTGGCGATGGTAGCCTCATCTATTTGTACAAAAGTCCCCAGGAAGCTAGTAGATGATACACAAAATATAGAATTAAACTCTTTTAGAGATATGTACATTCTATGAGTACTTATAAATTATCAAACGTTCAAAATTTTAAAATTTCTATTATTGTATGGTCATTTTGATTATTTTGTCTGAAAGTCTTTTTATAAAAAATAATATATATATTTTTATACAAGCATAATATGTCACCGATTACTATAATTAAATAATAATATTTATCATTATAACAATGAAAGAAAATAAGTTTCTACTTAAAAAATAGGTAACCATTATTTGTAAATATTTTTTTGATTTAACACTAAACAAATAAAATAATCTTTCATCATTTGAATATTTTATAATTCTATTTTTTTATTAAAATTTCAGAAAATTTTAAGAAGCTTTAGAGTAAATAATACTAAGTTAATTTCCAGAATATTATACCATTAGTAGATTGGGCTTAAAAAATATGTCACTGTATATTTATTGTTAATTTCATAAGTTATTCATTAATGCAATATTATTGTAATTTTAGCTATTAGAATTATGTACATAACATATATTTTCTAAAATAATTAAAATTATTTAGTAATCTTTAAAAATTATATTCCTTATGTTGAAAATTAATTTTTAATCCAAGAAAAAAATCAAATCAGAAGGAGGTTGAAATTGTAAATAAAAAAATATTTCACTTAATTATAAAATTGACATTGAAATAAAAAAATATAATTCAAAAAATATATAAATATTATTTATTTTGATTGTGTTTAGGGGTCTATCTTTAAAAAATAATTTTGATAAATAGATTTTAAAAATTAATCAATTATAAATTTTACTATTTTTAAGAATAAAAAGTAAATTTAATTTATCCATAAAGGGGATAATTTTCATGTGGTCTAAAGTTTAATTAACTTTTTCTTTCTATGTAGTGTAGATTGTATAATTTGAATCGTTAAGTTTGATTTTCATGTGGCCTCAAGTTTAATTGACTTTTTCTTATTATGTGGTAAACAATATAATTTAGATGATTAGGTTTCAATTTCAATTCTAATTAAGAAAGATATTATGTTATTATAATCTCTTATTTTCTAAACTATGTTTACATACTTATTCTAATTTCCTATATTACATTATTTCAACAAAATTAATAATTTTGAAATCTCCTAAATTACATCATAAATTTTAGATTTTATGGATAAAATATCATAACAACTTTATCTTACATTAATCTAACTAAATAATTCACACATGTATCATATAATACAAATTTATAATTTAAGAGATACATAATAACAACAAAATTTATATTTACAAATTTTAAGTTAAGACAAATTTAAGTAAACAAATTTAATATTTACAACATGCAAAACTAAACTAACATGGAGTTTCACATCAAATTAAATATACTATCAACTCTATTAATTTATTACAAACTATTAATCCCACATATTACATTTTATAATAAAAATATTATAAAATTTAATTCACATACCTCAATGACAAAAATCTATTGATCAAATATACTTCAAATACTCTCCATAAATAATGATGAATAATAACAATAACTAATAAATTAAAATTACAAATATAAAAGATTAGTACACATAAAATATATATAAAAAAATAAATATACTAAATTATAAAAAATTTAGAAGAGAAACTTATCTCAGGTCTACTGCTTCTTCTTTGTAACCATGCAAAATGAGAGTTCAAAGGCATTGATGGGGTATATATAGACAGACTCTTCAGCAATGACAAAAAAATTCAATTGTTGCTGAAGAGTTATCAGTAAAAGCTCTACCTTTCAATGACGACAATGTCATCATTGAAGGCTTGGTTGTATTTCCAAGATAGACATTTAATAATGACAAGTGAAACTTTTACCGATGACAATGTCGTCGCTAAAAGGTTTGTCTCGGAAATACAACCAGGCCTTCGGTGATGACTTTGTCATAACTGAAAGGTTGCTTTTTTACTAATGATAATTATTGTCGTTGAAAGTCTATTCTAATTTTCAAGGCATACTTTTAGCCACGACCTTTGTCGTTGGTAAAAGGTATGCCTCTATTGTCATCGCTAAAAAGTTAATCTTTCCACCCTTTTTTTTTCAAGACTTTCAGTGACAATAAATGTCGTCGCTAAAAATTTTATTTTCCTGCCATTCTTTTTGGTGTACCTCCATATGTCATTTTAGAGATCACCAACGACTATGTTATCAGTAATGCTTTTAACGACAATCGAATTTTTGTCGTCGTTAAAAATGTCATCATTGCTGTTCTTTTTTCTTATAGTGTTTATTTTAAATTATTAGTAAATTTGAAATTAAAAGAAAACTTAGAGTTCAAAATAAAAATATTATATTATCAGTTGTTTACCTATTAAACAAATCTTCTAATTATGAATTTAATTATTTATTTTTGTATTATTGAAATCTAACAAAGTCTTATTTTACTATAAGATCAAGGTATCAATACTCAGATTTTTAATTTAGATATATTAGAATTGGCCAAAATAAAAAATTAATACTATATATAGTTGCTTAAGCTTCGTACTTTGCCAAATAATTTGCTTATAAACATAAATCTTATCAATATGTACTATAATCTAGCCTAAAATTGTTGGAATAGGTCGAAATTCTCTGCTTGTTAGTTTGCAAGCGTCGGCAGATTAGGATTACTATTTTGGTAATCCATATAAAGTTTAGCCCACACGTGCGGCTTGGATCGGCATGTAAATTTATTTTTATAATATTTTTAATTTTAAAATTTTTATATAGGTATAAATTCTTAATTCATGCAATATTATGTTTATTTTTTATTTTTAATTATATAGAATTATTTTATGAATTATTTATAAATTATATTTTTATTTTGCAGGTATTTCAAAATTTATATTTTGCATATATAATATTTTTTAAAAAATTATATATAAATTTAAATATATTATAACTTATTTATAAATAAATATGAATTGTTTCTGATATGATTTTAAAATTTTTTATTATTTAAAATTTAAAAATAAAAAAAATCCATCAGCCAGCCTGTTTAACCATCAAACCGTGAAGATCGGATAAACCACAAAAGAAGCGATTTGAGTTGGCTAAGTTCATTTAGGTGCCGGTCCGCACAGACGGACCAACCGAATTGAACAACAGGTCTTATTTGAATTAATTAATAATTATAGTGATCAGTTAATTATATTAATTGATTTATTTATTTAATTATATTAATTATTTAAATAAAAATATTTGATAAAATTAATTATTTATAATTGAATATTTGTATATAAAATGATAATAATATATTATTATAATTTATTATATATTAAATATTTTATTAAAATTAAATTAATATAACTTTTATAATTATTAAATTTTCTTTTAAAAAATTAATATAAATGCCTTAGATTTTTTTAAAAAGAATAATATTCGAAACATTAAAATTAATTAAGAGTGATTTAAGTTTTTTATAGGTTAATTAGCTAACAACTAATTGAAAATCCTAGTATTACCAGCATTTTCAAAATAACTTTTTAAAAAATAATTAACTAATTTAATTAGTTAATTATCAAATATTAAAAATTTATTAACAAATCAAACAATTAAAAATGGTCAAATCAATCAAAATTCAGTTCAAAATTCATTTGCAAAACACTGCCTTTGTCTTAGCTTTTATCATTGTCAAAATATTATTATATAATAGGATTTGCTTTGATATAACCTTTAAAAAATTTGTACTGATAAGACTTTTTATGAATTTATGAAAAAATAAGTAAATTTTATAAAATTTATACTTTTTTATATGATATAAGTTATATAAGATAAAATTATTTTTATAAAATTTGTAATTTTTCTTATAACATCTTCCAAGTTTATCTTTAAATTTCATAATATGAAACAGTCACCCTACAGTACAAAAACTTAAGCAGCTGTTGCTAATTTTATAAAAAATTCTCATAAAATTCACAATAGCCATATTAACACACCTTCTTTTGAGAGTATAGTGAAGAAATCTTCTTATGTAGTTTTTAGCTTTTAAGTACAGTAACTCAATTTGAACTACGTCCGTGTGGTCCCTAGAATGCAAAAACGGGTCTGAGCCTGCGGGCAATGCAGATATGGAGTAGGATAAGCCTAAATTTTTAGGCTCGCGTTATTTGCAGAGTTGAATGGGTGTGCCCGTTGGGTAGGCTCGTGAGCCTTTAATTTTATATATATAATATATATTTGTTGATTATAATAAAAATAATATAATATATTGAAAGTTCAGTAATTTAATTTAATACCATACGTAAATTACAAATTATGAAAATCAATTCGCAAATTTTTATTTTTATATATAAAATATACATATTTTAACTATAATGTAAATAATTCAATATAATTTATTAATTATAAATTATGCAATAAACACACCGGATGGAATGAACCCATCATTTTTAAATCATTAAAATTACGGATCTATATAATCAAATTTATATGGGTTTAAGTTCGCGGGAATTTGACCGGTTTAAGTATATCCGCGTGACATTTAACCCTTACGATACGGGTTAAGGGATCTTACACTGAAACTTGCATTATTCTGCTTAATAATGACGTGATAGATAGATTTGGAAGGTGGAGAGCCCATGCCCGAAGAAGACCTTTTATTTTTCAGGATGACTTTCGCGTCAATAACATGTTTACGTGGACAGGCCGCGTATGCAAACTTACCTAATCAACGATTAATATAGGTGCTCTAATCTAATTTTTTATAGGAGGGTGATTTTAAGAATGAGATAAATATGTAAGCTTTATATTAAAATAATATATTTTAATAAAGTTAATAATTTTTTAGAATAAAATCCATATTTTTATCTTTTCAAAATTAATAAAAGGAAAGAAAAAATAAAAGACGGCGAAGGATGGACGAGCACAGTACCAATTACCATTTACGGTTTGTTAAGTGCTTGTGACTTTTATGCATTTTGTACTTTATATGAACTATCGGGAATGATAATAGAAACTTTGAAAATCCAAAATGGTCGCACCCAACCACCAAAAATTCAAAACAAAAGATAAATTAATTTTTAATTAGTTTTGATCATAAATAATTAATAATTTTTGAGTTTAAATTTGTATGTAAATTCATGTCTCCCTTACTTTCTAATGTTAAATTTCATTGTTTGGGGTTTATGTGAATCAAATTAAATTAAAACCACTACTAGTGTTCTCTTTTGACTTCAAAGTTTGATTCCTAAATGTTCTCTTTTGAATTCAAAGTTTGATTCTCAAGTATTGGGAGATGGCCAACTATTTTGTGTCTTACAAAAGAGTACTGTGATAATTGTAAGTTTTCACATAATATTTGGGATAATGTTAAATTTAGCTAATTTGGCTTGAAATGAGAAGGATGCTTGAGAAAAGAAGACAAATAAATAAAGATCAACATTCGTCAATACTCCAATCACGCGAAGCAAGCTTGGAAAATTTTGCAAAATTATAGAAGTGAGGGATGTCCCATTTCAAATTGAAACGTGGTAGAAATTATGTAAGTCAATTTTGGATTATGTACGTGGCAACAGAGAGAAAGAGAGAAAATAAAATGGAAAGCATATATACCTTTATCAACTTTCTCTCGTAACTATGATTCCACCCTGCACTGCCATATCTAACCGATGAAGAAAATAAAAACAAAGTAACTCTTCCACCAAGAGTCATATAATTTTGTATACTATACTTTTGTACGAGCAACAATATCATAGCCCTGTCCTCGCTGCTGAACGGGAGTGTCACATATAAAAGATAAATCCAGTCCTTTTGTTTAGAGTACCTCTATGAGCTTGTCAAATTCTGATGCTTCACAACAATCAGTGTGTTTCTATGGCTAGACTAGTATGAATTTTACAAAAGAAAAAAGGGAAACTGCAACTCCGTCCAATCAAATGTGTTACTTTTTATTTTAATCTGTAAAATTTACAATTTTTCATGAAAAAGTAATTATAAAGATTATAAAAAAAATTCTGACAACAATTATTAAAGTATTTTTGTCTTAAACAAATAAAGTGTTGGACGTCGTAACTCGAGCACACGTCAAACTCTTGTATGGGAACGCTAGCTCAGAAATGCATGCCTTAATAGGGAGGAAATTACCTGGTAGCTTAGGAGAGGAGTCCACTCTAAGATTGTCGGAGACTGCCTTATTGTTTGTGGTCAATAAAGCTGACCATAAGAAAAGCAAACATTACATTGGAGGAGAAAGTTTTGTAAGCCGGACTCGGACTCTCTTTCACAAAGTAAGAAGCAGCAGATAAGGTCTCTGCTTAGCAGCTGTCGGGCAAATGGGCGCCATATCGACAATTCCTGCACCGTGAGTTCTTCCATGTCTTAGGTAGAAAATATAGGCATCCATACATATATCATTTGACAAATAAAAAGGGATCATGCACGTGGCGGAGGTATAACCTGGAAATTAAGTTTTCTGTATCCTTTTTGGTTGTGCTTCTTTTTCTTGTGAAAAGCAAAAATTGTAAAATGATCCCATGAATTTTAGTATGATTGAATTATTATATCTATATTATTTAATTATATATTTTTAATATCTTGTTAAACATTAAAATATTATTTCTTTTCTCTTTTCTATTATATGATTTTATTCTTTTATTTTTTTTATGTCTACCTCTAGTATTTATGGTTCATACTACAATACTATTAATTGATATAAATATAATATGATATATTCTATTTTTATTATGAAATTTTAAATAAATTAAAATTTTAATTTATGTTTTACTTTTATTTTTTTAATTAAATTTTTTAACTACATATATACTCCGTTTTTAACTCTCATTAGTTATTACTTTACTGATCATACATTATTTTCTTCTTTTTATTTGTCTCATTACAAGTTTTTTATTTTTCTTTTTTTCATATTCAACCAATTTTATTTTAAATAACTTAAATGTTTAATTGAATTGAATTATTTCACTATATATTTTATTCTTAACTCTTATTATTTTACCGTTTATGCAATAATATCACTAAATAATGTAGATATAAGATAATATATTTTTTATCATAAAATATTGTAAATAAGATAAATATTTTATTTAAATAAATTAATTACATATTCTATTTTTATAGCTCTTATTATTCTACAGCCCACATACTGTTCCCCTTCTTTTTATTTGCTCAATTACTTTTTTTTTCTTTTTTTTATTTCACTATAAACTTTTACATTATATAATGTTTAATGTATCTCTATATAGCATAAATAATTGTAAATATATATATATATATATATATATATATATATATATATATATTAATAATTTCTTAGTACACACTATAGAAAGTATATACGAATCAATGGAATATATCATTTTACTCTTTAAAATGCATTTTATACTTTAGAGAAGTTTGATCCATAGGCCAATACACCTCATATGAAATTAAAAAAAATGATAAAAATGCAAAACCTACCCCTTTTAATTTTGATTGAATTTTTTCCATTAATTTGAAAACTTATAAGGCATAAATTTTTCAAGATCTTAAGTTTAATACTTATCATCTACTTAATTAATTATTTTATTTAATTACATCATTTTTCAAATGAAATTAAGATTTATAAATATCACATATATTTATATATATTTTACATTAAAAAAAGGGTCAACCTATCCAATATATTAGGTTTCAAATAATATATCTCATTCTATTTTTACAACATGCCAAATATTTGTTCAAAATTATTCTATTTTATAAATAAATTAGACTATCTAAGGTTAGAAATAAGTTAGGCTACTAAGGGTTTATAGATCATATAGCTTACTTTCACCCTTAGAAATATGAATAAATAACTAAATTGAAATTTGAGAGATTTTAATTCAAGTAATATCTAATATCCCTCAAAAGTTTTAAATCTTTTGTTATATTTAAGGTTCAATCGCTAGTTTTGAAGTATGTATATAATGGTTTAATCACTCTTACGATTAAACAACAAAACCAAATTGAGATAAGTTTGAATTGAAGAGGAATAAATTTAGGAATTTATTCTAAAATTAGAATTTTTTTATTTAATGTTTCATTCTTTATTTCTTATTTTCTATTTTCTTATTTACATGGTTCTTCTCATATCATTATGTATAAAATTTATTTTTGAAAATTTTAAATTAATTTTTCCACAATTGGGTTTACTTTTTCAATTTCAAATTATTTTTCTTTTCTTTTTGTTTCTAATTTTAGATTTTTAACCATCTTGTAAATATTTCCTTAGAATATTTTTCAATGCATTTAATATTTGTTGTTTTTTTTTTCTGCCCAGTTATTTACCTAATTGGAAGTCTAAGGCATCCATATTAGCATGGGCTAAACTTTTAGTTAAACAAAACTTCGAGGTCGAAAATGTAAATTCAACACAATTATATAACAAAAAGTTACCAATTTTTATTGTTCATAATTCATAAATCTAATCTCTATTATGATGACATATGATCAAAGCATCAATACCCATACTTCCACGCAAAGCATCATAGTCATGGCCAATCTATGGCAAATGCCCCACAATTTGGCACATAAAAATGTGCAATTGTTAGAGGATAGAAAGTCATACCAATCTCTTTCAAAGATCCCATATCATACTTCCATTATTTGACCAACCAGTATCAGTACTTCAATCAATGCTATCACCATGTCATAATTCACGGTCCATACTATAATTAAAGATCCCTGCCCTTGAAACACGATGGAAACTATTTCCCCATATAAAGTTATTTTGAAATTATTTTTAAATAAAAATTCAACGTGAGAAAAATTATTTAAAGGAATTTGATCTCTTTAAGTAAGGTTTTAAGTTCAATCCTTGTAAAAGAAAAAAATGAAAAAAAAACTATCATTGAAAGAACTTTATCCCCTATTGAATCCTTGTAACTTGAATCCTAATTAATTGGAAGTTCAATATAACTTGTCAAATATCGAACAATTCATATAAAAAAATCATATTTTTTAATGTAATTACTTGCGATGGAGTCATTCGGATCCCATTTAACTCAGGAGAGTGGGATAGCTAAGGAGAGTGTTTCGTAAAAAAAATTTAACTAGGGACAATCACCCAATTATTCCCTAAAAACAGAAAGCACAACTTCTCTATTTTTCTCTTTCTTTTCATATTTTTTATTGCCCCTCATGTATAGAATGTTTAGAAAATAACTTTTTCACTGGTTTTTAATTGATTTAACCCATATTGATTCATTAACTTAATCAAACAATTATTTCAAATATTTGGCAAATGATTGATTTTAAGTACCTTTCAATCAACCATTAAAAAAAAAACTAAGGAATCCAACATTTTCAAATAGTTATTTGAGTTAAAGTCAAAAAGGTATTTTATCCTCTCAATTATACACTTATTTGTTCCTTTACCCTTGTAGGAATTAAAAAAAAAACTTTAAGATTTTAACTTTCAATTATAAACAATGTTGTATGTATAAAAAAAGGATGAGATAAAAAATATAAGGTTACTCAAGGCATAAATATATATTTTGAATTTATTTACAAGTATGAAAAAATATTTATTATTATATTTATCTTTTTATATAATTTATACAATAAATTAAATTCATCAAAAAATATCATCTCATTTCTTTACTTACTTGTACCTTTTATTATATATAGCATATCTTTTTTTTTCAGTTATATGCATAAAGTGTATTAATTGATCATTTAATTTGTTCCAAAATTATAATTATTTATTTCTTTAATTCAAATTTTATAAATATAATAAATTATAGTGATTTATTTTTAAGCTAAAATTTAATAAATAATAAATTATAAAATATATTTTTACAAGAAAATTTAATTAGATAAATAACATAAAAAAATATAAAAGATATTATTAAAGTAAAAAGTTAGTTAAATAAGTTATAAAATATATTTAATTATATCTTTATATGTCATTTTATATATAAATAATTTATTGGGATTAGGAGCCAAATAGATGCAACGCAATTAACCGATCCCAATCAATGGATCTATGCAAAACGTTAGATTAGAATATAAGATTCGATCAATACCCTTTCAATGATTCAGGAACTCGTTCATTGATCATCTCTTTGACTTCTTTTCGATCAAAGACTTCAAGGTATCCATATGAACCAATAGATCACCAATGAATGTCCACACAAACATTAGTCAAAATTCTTTTCTTTAGCCTTATAGTACTAGTTACGCCTCTTTAAGGGT
Organism: Sindora glabra; assembly: GCA_020226215.1. Lineage (NCBI taxonomy): Eukaryota > Viridiplantae > Streptophyta > Magnoliopsida > Fabales > Fabaceae > Sindora > Sindora glabra. The sequence goes on along the minus strand of CM035227.1, from coordinate 105,507,238 downwards.
TATAATCAATAAGGGATGCTAGGGTTTTTCTATGGTTTGGAATGTGTGAATAATGATGTATTATTACCTAATAAGTCTATTTAAATAGATGCATAGAAAATCCTAACTAATTTGAACTTTTTTCTATGTATAATTATAGGCCTATTATTGGGTCTTATAATTATAACATAGAATTCTCAAATATTAGGACCAAATAATTTAGTCCATTAATTCCAAATCTACTATGTTCTAAGTGTGTGACCCTACAAGCTCTCATTACATTAGCAATTACTACTAATCATATTAATAATCATAAACAATGAGCGATGTCTAGTCATATATTATTATTACCTAAGTAATGAGAAAGTTGGTGATTCGACTGAACCTTTACATGTCATTGACATCCCATGTCAATTCATCTGAGTATAGTTATGTGTTTCCTCAGCTTTACTTAATCACAGGGTCCACAGATGTCACTTTTATTATATAGGAGAAACAAATTTCATTTTGATCACACAAATCCCTTCGTATGATATGTGACATTAGCTCAAAGGACCTTCATGATATTGAGTAGTATCAAAATATAAAACTCACATGTAGGAAACCTTGGTAATATTAGCTCAAAGGATCATATTAATAATGATCACTACGGATTATTCATGACACTCATATAACGATCCACATAATGTTCTTCCCCTTGCATATTCTCATGCTTGCCTCTTCCAACCCTAACTTTGTCTTTTATTTTCCTCCGAAGATGTGATTTCTCCAAAACACTGAAATCTAATTCAATTTTAATTTTAATAATAATATTGCAAGACTAAGGCATTATGTAATTCAATATTAGTTTTATTATATAATATTGTAAGATTAAAGTTTTATTTCACATAAGTAACTAATAAGTTAATTAATAGATGATAAATAATTTAATTATATAAAAAATATATTTTAAAATTAGCTGTTACATTAGTTAAAAATATAAAAAGACATGAAATAATATATATTATTATAAATAGTTATATCAATTAAATTAATTTATATTTATTTAAAAATTAAATTATTTTAACAAAATATATTTAAAATAAAAATTTAATTACTTAAAATTTAATTAATTATATTTTACTATATTACATGTTTATTTTTTTACATAATTTTTATTTAATTATCATTTATAACAATAGTTACTTAAAACATATGATGCTATGTATTTATTTATGTGCATATTTTTATATATTTGTAATTTAATATAAGGATATAATTAATTAAAATTAAATTATTATAATTTATGATATCATTTTATTTGTCCAAGGATTAAGATAAAATTACAATTACCTAAAATTTATTTAATTATAATTTATGATATTACAGATTTATTTGTTTGCATACTTATATTTTATTTAATTATTTATACTAAATTTAAGATATTATACATTTATTTGCTTACTTAATTATTTTTTATTATTAAAAATATGAATATAATTATTTATTATGTGTTTAAATTAATAAAAAGAAAAATAATGAACTTATGAAAAATTAAAAAATTTATTAGCTTATAAATTATATAAACTATTTAAAATAACTTATTAAATTAGAATTTATTTTTTTAATGATTAAATATGTAAAATATCTATAAAGGTTAACTTATTACTTATTAACCAAATCTATATTTTATAAGTTAATCTATTTAAATTATTTTATAAATTGACTTATTTATTATATAAAATGCACCATAAGAATAAATTGAGCAAATCTAACAAACTATTTAAAGATCACAATTAGCAAACCAATTGTCTGCTTATTCAATTTAAGGACACAATTTTCTGTCTCATTTAGTCAATTTGAGCACACAGCATTATTTTTCTCAATCCCCTAGATTTTAGTTGTGTTAATTTTATTTTTCAAAATAATAATAATTTGATATGCAATAAAATTTAGAAATTTTTAAAAAAGCCATAAAAATAATGGTTTCTTTTCTTTGATATGATATTAATATGATCAAAATCAAAACACGATAGTAGAGTTCGCATGAATTAAGTCTTTGTCACTCTCTCCGGAAATTTGCCAATGATCAACACACCACAAATTATATCACCATTGTAATTTCAGTTCGATTAGTTATTCTTTAGTATACTGATTAAAATTTTAATGATCAATTACAAATCAAATAATTAATTATAATAATTCTTTTTAAAGGTGTTTGATTACACTCCTAGAAAAAGTTATGATCGAGTTCTTTTAAGTATTTTCCCTGATCTCACACTCTGTTTCTTGTTTTTTTCAATAATAACATGCATGAGGTCAGTCTTAGAATTTCAAGGATGCATTTATTAATTAGAAATAGAGTAGAGATATGTAAAGGAAGAAGACTAGCAAATTAACGATGCAATTTTTGGACTTCTCTTATATTTCATATCCTAAACCCTAGTGCCCCTATCTGATCACCGTTTGCCGTCTTAAAACTTGTACTAGCCTTGCTGATTTGTAGCAGCAGTGCTTCTTCTACGTCCACCATCTGAAGAACATCTGCACTTTCTTCAGCAATTGAGCTATTCTCCAATTCCAACATTTTCCTACAAGATCTAGAAGCATGGATTTGTCCATTAGTAACATTTTGACAAGGGACATTGGGATTAGACTAGAATTATGAATCTGAAGCTGGTCTAAAGTATAGTTTTAGCCTTTTGAAGTAACCTTGTACGATTGTGTTTTCCTGTTTTAATAAGTCTGCATTATAGGTTAATATGATTCTGGCATGCATGTAAAAATCATAAAATTTGTTTCTTTAAAAATCTATTTTAAGTGTGTTTAACACAATAGATAAATTAGTTTATAATTTATTAAATTAATCAATAAATTAAAACTCATGTTTGTTGCCCTAATTTATTGGGAGAAATAACCTCAATTTCATAAGAGTACGCATCTCATAATATATAGTTTATAGTTTATCAATTTTTTTCAAATTTCTTCTAATTTATTTAATATTTATTCATAGTCTATACCCTAATTATTTAAATAAATATTTATTGTCATAAAATATAATTAATTAAATTTAAATAATTATATTATTATTTTGAATAATAAATAAATATATCTATGTTACTATCTAATGGTGTTCAGAAGATTTGGTATCCATTTTTTTATTTTATAAAAATCCATGATAACCTATTTTATTGAAAAAAAACGTGGGTAACTATGTAATAGTGTGATTAATTTATTTAATAATTAAATATTAGTTTATTTAGCAATTACAAAAAATTTAGTTGAAATTAGAATTTCATCTCTCATCTTTTTCCTTATTTGTTGGTTACTCTTTCGTTCTATCAATCTTCTTTGTTTTTATTTATGGTATTCCCTTATTTTCCTCATTCTCTTTGCACTGATTTGTTTCATGGAGTCGTCATAAAAGTTTTCTCTTTAATAAAGGAATTTTTTTATATAATTATATCGATTTGTTTTCAAAATTTGAGGTTTTAAAAAGTGATATGCTTTAGATTTTGATTTTTTTTAATCTTCCACCTTTTTTAATTAAAATTTTACTTATTACTAATATTGAAAAGACACTTTACTGTTAGCATTATTTTTATTTTAAAATTTTTTATAATTTTATTTGATTAATTGAATTTCTATTTTTCATTTATTATAAAACAAATTAGTTTTATTTCTTTTATTTTCTCTATTATTTGTTATTCTACTATTTCATCAAAATATTCGTAAATAAGGTTGATTATTATTTATTAGGAATTTTTTTAAAAAAATTGTATAATCATAATCTTATTTAGCCCTTCTCAAATTTTTCCCTTCTGTTGGTTGATTTAACATAGCGAAGATGGAAGAGATTGATGTAATTTTGATCGCAGTAGCTTTGACAGCTTATGGTCTCTCTCTCTCTCTCTCTCTCTCTCTCTCTCTCTCTCTCTCTCTCATATTTCTTGCATTTTTTGGCACTGATATCATGATTGAAGAAGCTGGATCAATGTCACATTTTTGCACCTTTTTTTGGTAAGGAAAAGGGCTAAGGTCCAAATTAAAGACTTAACAATAAAACATGAAGACCAAGCTGAGGACTGTTAAGAACATTGAGACCCGTCTGTTGAGAAAGATTGGATGGAACCAACCAATCAGCCCACCAATTACTTTTTCTGTAAGTATAGTTCATAACCACTGTCCCGTACCTGTTTAGAAGATCCCAACACTGCTTTAACAGATCCATCTGTTGAGGAAGAAGGTTTGCTAAAACCTTAGAATCCGTTTCCAAAATAATCAAGCGAAAACCCAGTCTCCAAGCAAGAGAGAGTCCTCCCAGAGCTCCTCAAGTTTCAACAGTGAAAGCATTGCATTGACAAGTCTATGAACGAAACCCCCTATCCACTTCCCTCTCTCATTTTTCAGATCAATACCCCCACAACCAGAATTGGAGCAATCCGCCTGCCTTCGCTGCCCCATCATAATTCAACCTGGTCCATCCCATCTCTGGGGATTTCCAAGCTACCTCAATAGATTTTCTTTTTTCTTTTTTTTCACTACTGCTTCTTCCTGCATACAGCATTAGCCTCTTTAATGTTCCAAGCATACCCCAGTATAGCACTTGCAGGCTGGTTAGGAAAACTGAAGGTATGTTTTAAACTTAAAATAGCGGGTGCATCTATCTCCTTTTATGTTTTAAACTTTGGAATCAATTATAATTTTAAGCTCAAATTGACTGTCCAACTTATCAAATCTACCGATATCTTACTCTGGATTAAGCCCAACGACAGATGGCCCATTGTTGTCTGAGCCTAATTCATATTCTATGAGGTCATTCCTCCTACTATGTAAGACCAATATATATATATATATATATTCTATGGGGTCAATATATAAATGAAGCAGTGCTGGAGGTTATTAGAAAGAGTTCAGAGAAGTACAAAAAACAAGTTGCCTCCTCTTCCATTGAAGCTATTGGATCAGCAACTTCCGTTCTAGATGTCACATCGGATCCTAAAATATAGAGTGACATATTGCAATGCTACACACATTTGGATTGGAATTAATCCACCGTAGTGCTAGGCGTTATAAAAAATTAAATTTAACGCATCAGACAATATAATATTTCATCATTAGTATAAAATTTTCCGATATAAAGTTTTCGGAAGGAAAAAGTAATTTTTTTTTTTTTTACAATTCACATACTTAAAAGATGAAAAGCAAGACAAACAGTATTAGAAGATATCTATTAAAACCCACTAATTGCCCCACTCCGTAAGAATGACAAGGTCATTACTTGACAAGTACAATATGCATTACTGTAAAGAAGAGTAAAATATGAAAAAGGAATGAGTTCAAGAGTACTTACGCCACTGCTACTAAGCTCAAACAAGAAATCAAATCCCTTCGTGATATATAAAAGAATATATTTTCAAGTAATAAGATAAATGTTAAGCAAATAAATAAATAAATAATGAAACTAAACATAATTCTGTCAAATAAATGCTAATATATCCTCCCATTAGTGGTACCTCTGATCAAAGTCAAAATAAATAAACTAAATAATTGTTTGATTTGTCTCAATAATATAGGAAATCATATTTTTTGGAAGAAAAAATGATAAATTACTTAATTAGTCATTATCTAATAAATTAAGAAAAAAAGAACTTTATGAAAAATTCGACTTCCAATAAAATATGAAAAGTTACTTACCTACATCCTCGTAAATAAATTCTACTTCCTATATTATTTATAAATATAATGATAAAATTATCTTCATTAAATTTAATTAATAAAAAATAAAATTTATTAATTTATATTATAATAATATTAAAGATATAGTAGTTACTTTATTAACACTTTATAGGATATTTAAAGTTAAACTAAACAAAACATAAGAAATTACTTTTTAAAAAATGTTATTTCCTTTTTATCAACTAAAAAAATTTTAAATATTTTTAGAAAAATTTGCATAAGAAGTTATTTCTAATTTCTCACGAAAAATTATTTCCTATATGAATTAAACAACTTCTAAAATTTTGGGTATTATCTCTTAAAGAATATATATTTAAACTAATCAAGGAGGTGATTAAATATTATTAGGGTCCCACACGCAATTTAAGTCAAGGGTAAAATATTGAAATATGAGAGTTTTGATATTCACTTAATTTTCCACATCACGAAAATAGTTTTTAAGACAACTTGAAGTTTTATTCTAAATGAAAAACATCACACTAAAATCCAATTTATGATAATTCATTTATAATTTCAAAGAAATATTTGTTTATTTAATTAGAATATCTCACAGTAAAGGCAAGAAGAAAATTTACTTAATCAAGAAAATAAGCAGAAACAAAACTACTTACTTGATTATTAAAACTTCAAAATACTAACATCACTGCCTGTATAAGCAATACTCACTACAAAACTAAACGGAAGAGTAAAAATATATATAAGATTAAAGCAAAAGTCCAAGTCATGCTTAATAATCACTAAATCAAAATATTGTTTCATCTTATGTATAACCCAGCCATTTGTTGAGATCAAAATTATTCACACAGATATGTTTGGAAGAAAGGAAGCATACAATTATAATAATAGTAAATGGAAAAAGAATCCAACCGAGCTTAGTTTGCCAATATATTTGGATAACTTGTTGCTGTTGAAGGAAAGAATACAATTATAATAATGGTAATCGGAAAAAGAATCATAAGGAATTATTATTAAAAGACGTTTAACGAGGATTCACATGTGGTTCATTGAAAATTGTCCCGAAACTGATCACTACCCCTTCACTGAATAGTCTATGTCCCCACACCCAAGTGAATTAGATTATTCTTTAAAATAAATAAAAAGAAGCAGCCAGTTGCTTTATTCCAAGCAATCGCTAGCCCAGGCTGCACAACTCCAAGTCTACTTGGAAGAAGATTTTATGCAACAACCGCTTAGATTTATATTATGAAACGACTTCTCATTTGGTATGCAGGCTCAAAAATGCAGTGTAGGGCTTTGATGGTGGCGATAATGGATTGGATTTAACTCAGATTAAATCTATATCTATTAAAAATTCTCTTCATTAAATTTATTAAAAATCCAAATTTGTTATGAAGGGAACAAAATTTAATTAAAAGATCTAAAATGAAACCATCCATAACCGTTAATTAGTGCACAAGTGAATTTTGATCATTTGAAAGAAGTGGCAAGTCGCTCTCATGAGTCCATGGCGTCCAATAGTTTGGCTAAAAGTTAAATCATGATATTCTAGCGTAAAAGGTGAAAACAAACTGCACTGCAATTGTAATCATTAACTTTGCGACGCAGAAAATAACTCGGATGGACGCACGTTCCAACGTGAATCATAAACTATAATTAATTGCATCTTCAAATTTCTAAGGGAAGCCAAAAGGTAAGAACTTGGGTAGAGATTGGCACAGAGAGACAATGTCAAAGGGCAAGGGCAAAGTATATGCAATTTTATCATGGCAAATTCTATTATGCATTAATTAAAATTTAATATATATTAATTAATTTTATTACTTAATTTTGAATTATTAAATTATATATTTCTATTTAAAAATATAAAATTCAATATAAACTACTAAATATTCAATATATACAAAAAATTTAAAATATGAATAAATTTACCTTTTTTCTCGTTTTGAAACACTTACCCTTTGATTGGTTGAGTTGAAAAAAAAAGAAGAAGAGAAAGAAAATGTGAAAAAAGAGCCTATAAGATTTACGCCTTTCTTTATCTTATAAAAGAAAAAAGATTGGGAAAAGTAGGACAATTGAGGTTGCGTTTGTTTAAGTAAATATATCTTATATAAGGATATAATTATAAAATATTAAAATAATAAAAAATTATTTATATATTTAGTGTTAAATATAAATATTTTAGTAAAAGATAACTTTTTTTATTTTATAAAAAAGTTGCTTTCCTTTATTATCATAATTTGAGCACAAGTTCAAAAAAAATTAAGGATGTTCAAGCTTAAGTTCAAGCTAGTTAAGTTCTTAAAATTCAATCTCAAGTTTGACTACCAAATGTGCTTAAACAAGCTTTGACATATATATAATTTTTTTCTTCAAATAATAATAACAAAGATGTATAATAATTTTTGGTATAAATAAATGATACCTCAAATATAAATCTTGTTATAATTTAACAAATATATAAAAAATAGCCAAATCATAAAATTTAAATGTTGCATAATAATACTTAAGCAATGACATTAGTTTAAAAATTTATCATTAAAGGTTTCCTTAACTTTTTAAATAACTCAAACATAAATAAATTGGATTTAAGTATCGGAAGTATAATTTTATTATTTTTTATTTTTTTGAAAAAAAATGATAAGAATTTTTATAACATCAAAATATTAAATAATTAAATTAATCATTAATTTAATAAAATTACAAATAATATAATAAGAATCTATATAAGTTCATTTAAATTCGTTTAAATTCACAAAACAGCACAAGAAGGGAGTTAGATTTTTAAAAAGAAAGAAAAAGGAAAAGAGAAGAGGGCATACATGATTCTTAAAGAAGTTTTTGACTTGATCAGTGCTAGTATAATTTAAAAATATTTTGTATCCAAAAATTAGAAACATTTAAAATATCTAAATTTAATTTAAGGATTAGATTTTGAAATAACGATTTGCAAAGCACACATATGCATCGAATTTGATTTTAGGGGTTGGAATTTACAATATATATACATTGAATTTAATTTTTAGGAGTCGGAGTTTACAAACTATATGCATGGATTTAATTTAATTTTAAGGGTTGAATGTAAGAATTATGCTTTGTTAAATTAAGAATTTGATAATATTTTTATGTATAAAATTTGCATAAGTTGATATTTTTTTTATACCCACTTTGATGCTCCAGAAACATGGACGAGAATTGCAACAGTGCAAACAATCCTGCTATGAAAGACTTCGTGGCATTATACCATGTCGGTAACGGTGGAATTTTTTTAAAATTTTTTTCTAAAATCACCTTTTGTGGATAAAAAATTTTTGTTCTAAAATTTTATGTTTCGTGGATAAGAGTTTTTTGTTCTAAAAATTTATGTTTGCGACCTAGTATATTATATAAATGGTTTTTTCATTTATAATTTTGATTTAATGCAAATAATTTATTTTCAGTTAAATATATTGATTATCGATTATAATTTGTGGCTCAGTAGATTATTATGTAAATCATTTATAATTTATTATGTTGGTCCAATATAGGCAATTCATTGCCAAAAAAATAGGTCATTGATAATTGCTAAATATATATAAATAAAATAAAATTTGCAAGTAAAATAAAAAATACATCATTATTTTTAATAAGTTAGTTCTTTTTTTCTAATCATTTTTTTAATCATTAGTCTAATTAGTATTTGTATTCAATACTTGTTATGAAAAATAAGTATTCTAAGTATCGATCCTATTTTTATTCTGGATTTATGAAAATGGTCCTTATTTTAATTTGCGCACGTTTGCGTACGTCACAAGCTGACGGAAAGAAAAAGTCCTCTACGGGTCGAAGGGTATCCTTGTTTCCTCAGATGATCCGAGAAATAAATATATGTCCGTCCCTCTCTCTCTCTCTCTCTCTCTCTCTGGTGTCAGAGGGTATCTTTGTTTTTGTAGGGTGATCCTAGAAAGATATGCCCCACTCTCTCTCTCTCTAAAATGTCCTCATTGTGCCAAGAGATGTCTCCGTTTCATGTAGATTATAATATATCGTTTTAATATGTATCGTTATTTTAAAATTATATTAATAATGTATTATAATGATTTTAAAATCATGTTTGTATATGAAGTTTCATGGGTTTATCAATTTTCGAAACTCGCGCTCCATTTCATCTAAATCGTTGCCGTGCGGCAATCGTTCTTGTATTTTATTTATTTTATTTTTTAAGTTTACACTTAATTATTTCTGCACTTTTTTTTACTAGGTATATATTAATTTGGTCGGGCTGTTTTTGTAATTGTTGAATACATTATGAATGGCAATTTTTTTGGAATGTTATGTGTTGTATTATTTGGTCCATAAGTGTAAATTGTAATGGCTTGATATTTATCTAAGGTCAAATGACTTAAGTTGAATTTTTTTAAAAAATATATTCACAAAATCGAATGATAATAATACATAATTCTAGAAAGTTTGGGTGGTCTTAAGTCTCTGAATCCCACCTAATTCTACCATTGTCTCTGGGTATGTTGTTATAATTGGCCTAGAACTGGCAAGAAAAATGTTTCATTGTCTTTCTCAAAAGTCAAAATTACATGCAAATATGCTCTAAAAGAACAGAGCTGGCAAGAAAGAAAAATATGATTGGATCGGCTAATCTTACGGAATCATAAACATTTTTTCTAGGTAGCATAACGGGTCTAAAGACCCAAAAAAAAATTACAAAATAATAATCTTCAGAGTTTTAGAAATTTTCATAACATCAGTAAAGACTAACATAAAGATCTGTGGAGGTTAAGTGATTTGCCGGCTCCAAGGCAAAATGAATTAAGAACTTCAAATAAATTACAACATAAACAAGCAGAATGAAAAAACCGCACTCAAAGCAAAGTTCGAAATTCTGAAACTTTCAGTAGAAGGCTTGCAGTAACCACCACCAACCTGAACTTTTAACTTCAAAGCTTCAACTCAGGCCGCCCCTGTTCGTTATTATACACAAAATGAATAGAGGACTTAGTGACACGTATTCATGAGTTTCTTTTCATTTTTCACAACAATATCAAAATTTATTATTTTCCAAAAGAATAACAACTTTATAAGAACCGGCGGGGAGACGAGATTCGTCAAGGCTGGCTGTGGTTATTGTAAAATGCATTTTTTTTAACCAAAAATGGCAATGAGATAATTAATTATAAAAGACAACCTTGAATGAAATAAATATGTAATATATGAAACAATTGTAAAAATTAACGTGATAAATTCTAACTTCCGAAGATAGCTAAGAGTGTCTTGCATGAATATTAGCTCCTGAATTATGTTTAAACAAATATCAAAATATCTTTGAACATTGATTCCGTATTTTAAATTACGTGATTTAATTAGGGTTTGAAGGTATATATTAAAAAATGAGAATAATATATAGAAAATTTGAACTTACATGCAGATGATACAAAGCAACTGTGTGCTAATCATGCGGCAGGTTGCCCAACATGCACCGTCTCAACATCGCCACCATCAGGTGCAGCAGGTTCTTGTCTCTCATTGGAGGGGAAGCAGTTGCTGAGGAGAACTGAGAAAAAGGATGCCAGGTTGTTGAAGGACCACACCAGTGCTAGCAGAAGAGCCACAGACACACTAATAACAACAGGTTTCCAGATTTCGTTGAAAAGGACGAACAGAATCAACTCAATCGCAACAACTCCGGAGACAAGCCATATACAGAAACTTAGGATGATCGGGAGTGGGTGATTCATGTTGTTCATCAAAGGTGTGAAAATAATATGAGTAAGTGTGGCTGCGATTATAACCGACGAGATTGCGCCATTGTCACTGAATGGATTCGTGCCAGCGTTGAAGTATTTCCACAAGACAAAGGGGATCAATCCAGTAATAACAGCAGGACCTCCTCGGCAAGTGCGGGCAAGTATACCCGCAATTGTGCAGCAATCGCGTGAAGTCTGGACCTGTGTGAAGGAGATTGTGGAGAGAGAATTCAAGTTATTACCATGCATTTCAATAGAGAGAGAGAGAGAGGAGAGAAGAGAGAGAGAGAAACCACAAAACAAAAATGTAATTGAGTCCTACGAACTACTTCTGCCAGGGGAAAACTTAATTAGCTCCACTAGATATGAGAGTTGATGAGGGGTTTGGCAGAGGCTGCGAAAGTTTTTACGGAATTCGTCCGGCATACTGCGAGAAACATGAGAGTGGGACAGAATCCAGTCTAGGATACTAAAGTTAGACAGAATACAACGGGGGATACTACCAGAAACATGTCCAGAAATATGAGAACTGTCCGAGTCCAAAAGGTTTAATGAGATTCATCTAGAATACTACCAGAAAAGACAAGACAAAGATGTAAGAACTACGAACCGTTCGGCCATTGTCGTTGGGAGGGGCAAAAGTTGGTTAGCTTAACATCAGAGGTTAGCTTGACGTCAGAAGTTTTTGCTGAGAATTCGAGAAAGGGAAGCGAGGGTTAGGGTTGGAGTGGGGTGGTGGTGCTTTTATTTATGGTAAATTATACAAATGACGCTTGACTAACGCTTCGTTACAAGTTGTGCCATTGGATTTGAACTCCATCTGACCGTCCAGTCCCACGCTGATGAACGGTGGGATCGCCGATGGTAGTGGTGACAAATGGGATACGTATGCTCGTGATTGCCAAGACTTTTGCACAGCCGAGATACCATGAACTTCGCATTGCACCTAATGGTGTCCTTTGCATATTTTGGCTCCGTTGCATGCAACTACCTAATAAATTATTTAGTAATGATAAATTATTTGGTTGCTAATAACTAATAAGTTATTTAGTAACTAATAGCTGATAACTGATAAATTAATTAAAGTATTTTATAAAATTAATTATTTAACTAGTTGAAATTATAAAATAACATAAAAGAACATATTAATAGAAATATATAATAATCAAAATAATTTTTATTTATTTAAAAATAAAATTATATTAATATAATTAAATATTTTAAAATAAAAGTATAGTTTCTAATATTTTATAAATTTATATATTTATTTACTTATATAATTTTTATTTTATTATTTATTATAAAATTATAATTACTTAAAATATAATTAATTATATTTTATAAAAATTATTTAAATTTATATTATAAAAAATATGAGTTGTAAATTAATAAAAGAATAAGGATGGATTTAGAAAGAATTTAAAAAAAGTAGCTTATAAATTATAAGCTACTTTATATAACTTATTAAATCTTTAATAAGCTAGCTAAGCTATTCGAAATAAATTATAAGTTAGTGCGAGAAACACTTTTGAAAGCTAACTTATAATTTATTGATCAGGTCAATAAACTATAAACTAACTTATTCTTTACCCAAAACAGAGCCTTTATCGCAGGGGATATGAGTTAATTTTTTCGATTTCCAATTCTTTTTATTCTTTTCTTGAGTATATAATTTAAGTGAAATAAAAATTAAAATAATTAATCATATATTTTAAATTATATTTGTCATAAAAAAGTCACTTATTTTTCTAAAATTTTTGCTATTTTTATATTAATTTTTAAATATCATGATGTCAAGTGTGTGCCATTGGATATGAAACCGTTTAGTTAGGATTTCGCAACTTTAATTATGTAAATGTTACTAATTTGAACCTAATCTATTTTAATTTAAATATTTGAGGAAAAATAAGTATAATATTTAAGAGTATTTAAATGTAAGAATTTAAATTTAATTTATTATCAGTATAAATTTATTTTACATTATCATTTATTCATATGTTATTATATCATTAAAAATTGTTAAATATTTTTATTATTAATAAAAATTATTAATTTTTTAAGAAAAATGCTAATTATACCGATGCATTGCACTGCCTATTAACTCCAAATATAATGTGTTATATTTTTATTTATTAATAATATAAAATTTTCTATTAATAATAAATTAAATTTAAATTTTAAATACAATCAATTTGGATATCAATAAATTGTAACATTGGAACTGTAATTACAAAAAGAATCAAAATCAAAATTTAAAAGAATTTTTTTTTAAAAAAAAAAAAAGCTTCGGCCTTGTTGCCTTGAGATATTACTAAAGAATTTTCAACCCATATCAAGTATTTGATGCATTTGATATCAGTTAAGAATTGTCATATGTAGAAATGTTGTGATATATCAAATGATTTCACGGCTGGCGCAAAAAGAAACAAATAATAATAATAATAATTTAATTTTTATATGTATAGGAAGCCGACATTTTAATTTTTATATGTATAGGAAGCCGGAAGCGCTTGAGCTTATGATTTTGGGAGAAATTTGGGAGGTGAGGTTGATCTAACGGAAGGGAGGCGTTTTATGCTTTTGAAGTGGTGTTCGTACGAGTTGGGACCCACAGTTTGAATTCTGATACTGTGGACATTCATTTTTTATTTCGGCGCACAATCTCTCTGAATTTTCATTCCGTTAAAGGCAGGTGTACTTTCTTGCACTTGGGATCAAACGTGCACGTGCACGTGCACAAGTATATAGCATTAATATCGCTCAGCAAAATTGATTATCACATTGAATATTAAATTACTTTAACCGGATTTATGTCCCAATCTGA